>JAWWES010000041.1:27470747-27557330 GCA_035583135.1 Lophotriccus pileatus
TTTGGCATTTGTAACGCAGATGATCCTCCTGAACTGAATGTTAATTTATCCTTGCAAAAGCTACAGCTTAGTCTTGAAAATCTTGAAATTTCTAACGCAATTTGTGGGATTGCGTCTTTCCTTGTGTTGAATAAAGTTATGTATGTCCTAAGGCAGTTTGTCTTTGGCGGCTTATATGACTTGTACACCTCATGAAGTGGATATAGTTCAGATTTAACCCCATGATGGCAATTTATTTTAAATTGTAGAGACAGGCCTTTTTATTGTTCTTCTATAAAATAAGCAGTTGCTCTTCTGCTACATTTAAAAGGAAGCACGTGTGGGAAATCCTTCACTACCTAGTGCATGACAAAGAAAAATTAGAGGCTGTAGAGGGAACTAAATGACTGTGTGCCAGTTATCTATACAGAAATAGGTTTCTTCTTTTCATTGCCTAACCACTAAATAAAAGTTGCTGCCAGTGTGTTACTTTCCTAGTAAAGTAGTTGGCCAGATATTCAGGCTTAATGAATCTGATTTTGTGTCAAAGTAGGGACATGATGTTGATGGTGGTACATAGGATGATAATACAAAAAACCTTGAGATACAGAACTGTTTTATTGTATATATGCTTTTTCCTTCTTTATTATATATATACTTTTACAGATGGTTCAACAGCAGAGGTGTTATAGAATGTCTTATATGCTAGCAGTAGACAACACTAAATAATTGGTATATGCACAATTAATATTTGAACAACTACCTTTGTGATTAAAATCATCTTCACTTGTAAATGATTCGTAGTTCAACACAGGCTATTAAAGATAAACATGTTGCAGTAAGCTAGGAAATAAAGGGTCAGCTTTATTTTGCTGTAACTTTCTGAAACTGGGACAAACAAGCTTGGCATTCAGGCATTTGGAACTGAGCAGTCTCCAGCTGCTTTCATGACGTAGGAAACTTGCCACCTGATTACAAAAGCATGGATAATGGCTCAGTGATTGTCCTGGAGTTCTCCTCTGGCTCTGCAAGTGGAACTTGAATTATGGCTGGGAATGAACAGTAATAATTCTCTGGCTGTGTGCTTACAGAGAGCACAGCAGTGGTTTAAACTCATAATTTCATTTTATTTCCTGAGAAAATGCACAGTACGAAAGTATCTCCTTGACATGAAGGTTAGCCAGTTGTATTCAACTTAACTTAAAATGTACTAAGCTGTTGGATGCAGTAACTGGGTTATGACGCTATGAAGTGTGTTCAAATATATGCGCGAAATACAGAGATACAGTTTAAGAACAGCAGAAGCTACTTTTATAAAGGGTTTTCCCACTGTCTGTGGTAAGCAACTATTTTAAATATGGCAGGAATCACACCAGCTCTGTGTGTCTGAGCAGTTCACCCTAAGCTTCTTAATGGAAAACTTGGCATAGTAGTCATTTGCTGATGCCTGCATTTCATGAGGTCTGTTGAGTCCTTGACCTCGTAACTAAGATTTTATAAATGTAAATGTTATCAATCAAATAGGGTTTGAGCTTTAAGATAGGATATAATTATAGTTTATTTAATATTAATACAATCTTTTGAACTTGATAATACCTTGATAAAACAAAATCTAATAATGTAGCTGAAATCAGGTGAATTTTGCTGAATTTTCCAATTTATACGAAATATTCTGTATACAACCCAGTTATAAAAGTAATAGTTACTTGACTGCTTTCCAATTAACCTGCATCCATATGCTGAAAACATAAGTGATGCTTTTAGGACAAACTTTATGTTCTATATTATTGATTTTTAATTAGCTACTTTGTTGTTTAGTTTGCTACTTAGTGTTATACGAAGTTTATTTAGTATACTGGTTTACTACTTTGATACTTAGTATTATTTATTGTAGGACCTTGGTTTAGTTTCTCATATGCTTTCATAAAATATAATTATTTGTTTCTTCTTCAAAGTATATATGTGTATATATATATATATACACACACACACTTTGTACTGAATGTAGATTGTATTGAAGTATATGTAGAACACCATGAATGTAACATGTTTAAAAACCTCAATATTCCTATTCTATGATATGCATTCTTACTGAGTATATAAAATTATATAAAAAATGTGATTATGTTTAGATGATAACTAATTCATTGGAGAGAGAGAGCTTTTTTCTGAAAACTCATGTGGCCAACATTGTTCTACATCTACATCATTAATTAGGATATAAGTAAAAGTTAATCAATGCAGAGAAAAAAAATTTGTTCATATGTAATTGACATTGATAATAAAACAAATAGGATTTTTTAGTGAGATAAAGTGTAAGCATTATCTTAGACTTTTCCTGGAATTAGACTTCTCCTAACCATCTCTTCAGACTAAGCAGAAAATATCTGTAATCTTAACTTCGGTGAGACATCTTGTGGAGTTTCCCTCACTGGAGATATTCAAGAACCATCTGGGTGCAATCCTGTGCCATCTGCTCTAGGATGACCTTGCTTGAGCAGGGGGATTGGACCAGATGATCCACTGTAGTCCCTTCCAACTTCACCCACTCTGTGATTTTATAGTTCTGAGCTACAAAATTTTTCGTAAAGCAGTTTTGTGATTCTTGCAGTGCACAGGTGGAAACCTTTGTAGGACAGGGTCCAGTATGTTAGCATGGACAGTATTTTGTTATCAAATTGGTTATAGTATTTAGTTATCAAATTCATTATCCTGTGAAGTGAAATGGAGATTAGAAAGCAAGTGGCTCTGTGAGTAGTAGAATTTCTGAGGCATGTTTCACTGTGGATGTGCGTGCTGTGTTTGCAATATCCAGTGACTGCCAGCCCCCAGCAAACTTCTCCTATGACTGAGATGTCCCTGACTGACAGCTGTCTTGTGCAGTTCTTTGTTAGCATGGCTGTACACAATTCCTGTCCTTCCCTAAGTGTTGGTACTTAAACAGGCCTGTCTCCTGTGCCCAGGCAGACATTTTGATGACAGTTTTAACAAATTAACTTATCTTTATCCCTTGTGCTGTAGACTTCTGTCAAGTGTTGTTCAAATAGGCTAGGGAAGGTAAAAGTTAAGCAGGAGACAAAACTGTCAGACAGGCAGTGACACACATGGAAGCGTCAGAATTGCTTACAGCTCCTTTCCTTAGAAGCCTAAAAAGAAGGCAATATTTTTGCAAAGCTTAATCCAGTCTTTGACAGATGTTCTATTAGGAGGCTGGTTTAATACGTCAGCATTTGCTGTGGGATGGGAACAGATGTGAAACATAAGGACAAAGTGACAGATGTAAGTGAAACATTAAGTGAAGGAAACCTGACCAAGAACCTCATTGTGCCTGTCATGCACAGGGCACAGGAGATTGGGGGTTTACTTTGACTGCACTTGGCATGGCCAGGGGAGGAGGAAGTACCAAGACTTCATGGAAGGCATACATAATGGAAGCATATTCGTGGTACCTGGTAGGCAGAAGTCTGTTAACAATATAATCTTTTCTCTCTCTCGTTTTCTTCCTATTTTTTTTTTTACTTATTCTTTTGGCAGAAGGGCTCATGAGCTCTTGGAATTGGGGTCTGCTTGCTTTCATTGCTTCTTTTTTTATGAGCTTGTTCAGTATTAGCTGTTCTTGTTTACTTCTAATAATAATTTTCTGTATCACAGCTCTGGAGGTAGAGAGAAGCACACCTTTAGATATTGTTATTTCCCCCATCTCTGCTTAAGAGTAAGAACAGTGATGTAACTTTCTCTTTCTACCTGAAATTAAGTTTTAGGGGAAGATTTTGAAAAGTAATTTGAAATCTGGTAGAGGGCAGTTTATTTAATTTCTAATGGAACATTCTGAAAAAAACAGGTAGGTTTCTTTGTGGTGGGAAGCAGAATACCAGACATGTCAGGAGCTGCAAACATTTAAAGTTGCCTGAGAATCTGCTTCTGTGTAATCTGGGTAATATAAGCCACTCCTTCCTGATAGAAGGTATTTATGTATGAATGCCCAAATCTGCTATTATTTACTGTTGTCTGCAAGAGCAGGAAGCTCACTGGGGTGCCAGTTGAAGGACAGGATCTAGAGCAACTGATGAGTCTCCTATCATTTTACCCTTGCACAGACTAGCCTCTAGTGGCACTACTTGTTCCCTTTCCCAAAGGACTCATATTTTATACCAGTTCAAACAAAATGATAAGAGCTGACAGCAAACTGGTGATTTTCAATTGTGTTTCTCTCTATTTTTTAGATATAAATCAAATAAAACCCCTTACACTATGAATTGCAAAAACATCAACACCATTTGTACTGACATGCTTTCTGCAAACTCTGAAGCAAAGAAACATGTAGATATTGTGTTAAGACTGCCATTCCTTACATAGTCTCAAAGTTGTTTTGCTCTAAGCTGTTACATGTGGTAAAATTCTGTCCATGAGAGAGATCTTTGTCATCTGCCCATCACTGTTCACACAGCTGAGAGTACTGGGGGACAGTTTATGAGCAAGCTGCAGAGTAAGAGGTGTCATGTGCTGAGACTCTCCATCAGGACCATGCAGTAGCCAGCTTTGTATTAAAGTTCTGTCCTTCTACTAAGTCCACATTTATGGGATAGCAGGAAACAACTTGCTCATTTGGCACAAGGCAATGTAAAGCAAAGCTTGGGAAACCTTTGCAGGAAATGAACTGTATCTAATCCAGTTTGATATAGTAGGCAGCATATTATTAAGCCAAATCACGTTGTTTATCCCTTTTTTCTTTGCACCCTTTCCCTGAGGACAGTGCTCTTCCCTCCTCCGGGCAAGCCGTGGAGGGTTTTATAATTGGAAGGATCAGTAAGCCCTCCTGCTGTCCCCTCCCCTCTTCCACCCATGCTGTCTCTCAAGTTCATGCTTGTACTTACTGCTAAGATGCAGCACTCCATTAAAACCCAAATCACTGAAATAATGAACTGTAAAAACTTGCCAGGGGCAAAGTGTGTTTTGTTAAGATACCAGAAAAGATCCATAGACCAAGTCCACGGGGGCCTGGTCTTTGCTTTTACTCCCATCAAATGAAAAAGGAAATAAAGAGAAGAGCACAGCTACTCATTTTATTTTGAGACTTCTTGTATTTTCAGCATTGAATCCACTTTTCCTTTTTGCCCAGTTCTGTTTTGGTTTTGGGTTTTTGGTTTTGGTTTTTTTTCTGTCATTTTTCTATCATCTTCTGTCATGTTTCGTCTTCCTTACCTTTCAAGTGTTTCTGGTCAGCTGAAATGGTAATTGGCTCTCTGTCAGGCCAGCTCAGGGATTTGCAATTTATTTTTGCCCATAACCTGTTGAAAAATGGCTAGAGATTCCTTTTCTGCCAACAGAGGAATCCATTAGTGACACAAAAGCAGCAGCTGCATCACGGCAGGGATGCACAATAGTTATAAACATCACTTTATCTGGTATGAGACATTAGGACAGATTGTTGCCTGTAATTCTCTACCTGGGGAAAAAAAAGAGTCCATATAGTGCTTAAATTCATCTACTTTCTATTTTAACTCATGAAATGACATTTCTTATCCCACAAATCCTTCTAGAAAAATAATTTCAAAAAGAAACAAAAAATTGTACAGCTAAGGACATACTTCTAGTTCAGTGCTGCATTGCTTCTGTTTTTAAGCTGTATAACTTTATCCAGAAGTAACACAGTGGTGATTCAGGCAGCTTCTCAAGACACTTTTAAAATCTGAGATTCACTTAGGCTGACTTGGCTGAGAATTCAGGTTATAGTCCAAAGCCATAATGGTCTTATTCATGCAGAAAAAGCAGCAGCAGCCAATGTATTCATAATTTCTTATCTTCCACTTGTTATATTGCAGCCAGAAACATTGCAAATATAAATGGTTGTGTTGTGTTTCAGTTTTCTTTAAAAGAAGGTAGAACTAATAAAAATAAAAACTGTAAGATTCATAAGTGGATTACAGCCAAGAAATCTGAAGAATGCTGTGGTCATTTTTTAAACCTTCTTTATTGTTTTCTTTTATACAGCATTGCACTGACCTTTGGCAGGATGCTCCCTATTGAGATGGGGTTTTTTTCAATCTGCTAGCCTTCTTTAGTCTTCGCCAAGTGCTTGTAGTGATGGGGTTTCGAACATCCTTTCCACTGATGGAATTTCATATACCCTTTTCTTTTGCTTTTACTCCTTTCAGAAAAAGTACCTTCTGTCCTGGTAACCTGATAATGTCAGCAGTGCATGCAGTGCGGTATGTTGAACTAATTGCCATTTAAATAATAGGGAAGGCCAAGATCTAACAGAAAATCGTGCACAGTTCATTAACTGCATTTCACAGAACCAAAAGCAAGCCACACAATTTTTAAAAACAGGTTTAAGGAATGAACAGTTTCTTTTCTTAATAATGAATAGCTGCAACGCAGAGCAGAGTGGAAAGATATGCAGACTAGCAGTTTCTGGGATTCTCATTTCTTCCCCCTCACTCAGGTAGATATCTGTGCAGTTCAGAAATTTCTGTGGATTAGTTTATCTTCTCCATGAGATGAGTGGCTTTAAAAAAAGGCATGGAGAATCTCAGAGATAATTGGTATCTTAGTGCTATGTGTAAGTATCCGTTCTCTGTTGTTCAGTCACAATAAACTAGGAAATAAGATGATTGAGGAAAGTGCTGCAGATGCCTTTCAGGCTGATTTTAAAATATCTGAGTGGCTTCACAGGAATTTCAAAAGAATAATGGAAGTATTAGAAAGCATGCCTTATAGTAAGGGGTGAATACCATAGAGTACTTAACTTACAAAGATTCAGCTAAAAACTAAAAGCAATGGTAAAGTACTGTAGGAGGAAGCTTTTGTTTAGTAAACAAAGGTACGAAAAGGCTGGTTCTTGATGCAATTGGTTCCTGGTGCTAGACAGATTTGGACAAGAAGTGGAATGGGTGTGCATGTGTTCATCTGAATATGCCTGAAATTAGGCAAAACAAGGAAAAAATTAGACATAAGAAGTAAGTTGTGTCTGGGGAAGGAGTGGATGTGTTGAAGATCTGAGTGAGCAGCATTTCATCTAGAGCAATGTGATTTGAAGTGTCAGTGCTAAATGCAGGGAATGGGTAAAATGCTTAGGAAAAAAAGGAGAGAGCACCCAAAAATATTTGAAAATTTCATTTTTTATAATATATCTAGAAGTCAGTCTTGAAAATCTTTGCCTGTAACATTTGAAGTATCAAGATGAAAGTTTCTCAAAATAAGATCTTTGACATATGGTCTGTTGCATAAACTTAGGCTATACCATGAAGCTTGTTTTTAAGCAGTGACATCTAGCCATAATACACTGAGATCTATTTTTAATCTTACTGCTGATGAAATGATGAGTGACTGCTGGTTGTGAACATCATCTTCTTGCAGATGGGTTATGCAAATGGAACATCTTTCAGCGTAATTCAAAACCTGGTATCATCTCCATACCTTTTGTTATTGATGTGGCTGTTATCAAGAATGCTTTTTTTACAATCAGTTCTTTCTGTATTTTTGATCTCTTGGTCACAGCTTGCTTTGCAGCTTCCACAGCTGTTTGTAGTATTCCAACATGAAGTAAGATGGAGGTTTTTTGCTTATTAGGAGCAATAAAGGTTGCTTCTCACTAAAAAATTATCTACTGGAGCTTGGCAGTTTAATTTGTGGACTCACAGTGTCCTTTGCTGAAAGCACTAAAAGGAGGTGCTGTAAAATGGTGTTGGGAAAAGGTAACAATGCTTCTCAGTCTGAAAACACAGGATTCCCGTTTAGGGAAATACTGTGCCAGAACATCATCATCTGCCTTCTGTCTGTAGCTCCAATTCTTAAAAGGCAGCGAGAGCTCCGAGATAGGTCTGCGAGTTTCAGCCAGCTGCCTCAGTGCTGAATGTGGTACTTTATGTTTTGCAAGAAAGTATTTAGTAGCTACTGAACACCTCAAGAACTGGGAGTGTCACTTTATTCTATTATTCTTTTCTAAAACTTCACCATACATCCATCTAAATCACTCTAGAATCAATTTCCAGCTTTTTTTGTTTTATTATGCCTCTTTCCAGAATATTAAAGGATCCTTTTGTCTCTCATTTTTTAAACCCATAATTATGTCCTGTAGCCAGGATATTCCCCAGTCAACTCCTTGGTATGCCAGACAGGTTGAACAAGAAAGTTCTTGCCATAAGGCATTTTCTCCACTCCTTTTGTATATATGTGTTATTTTACATCTCTCCATGCTCTTTTTTTTTTAGTCTCATTAAATAAATATCATCTAGCATCATAATTATTTAAAGTGTTCAAATATGAGTCATGCTAGTTCCAAGCAAATTTGCTTGTTTCTAACGAGCAAATTCACATGATAATTGTACTTCTTAGTCATTAAATCCCCAAGGGTCAAGCAGTTCTTTTAGCAGCAGCATTGTCCTGGAAACCCCAGTTAAATTGCTTGTCCACTGTATCCCTTAGATGCTTTTCAGAATTGCTGCTGTCCAGACTGCACCCTTTCTGGTTTATGACCTCCGTAATTTATTGCTTTCTCCACTGAATGCTGTGGTTTTCTAAGCATTGAAGAATACTGTGGCTGCTTTGTCCTTAGTGTTAATTGTGTTTTTTTTTTAAACCAGAATGTTTTCATTTGCAATTATAACAGGAATGATTTTACATTTACTTCCAAGTAACAGATATTACCAAGCTGAACAGGTCAAAAACTTCCTGTGAAATGTAATTTCTTTTTCCGTGTCCTTTCTTTGGCACTATTAGATGGGAAATACTCATGACTTCAGAGCTTTGCTGGTATCTTGCAGTTGTGTGCCTGACTGGCAGCATGAACATCAATAAAGTTCTGAAAGGGAAGACATCAGAAAGGAAGTTTCCTGTGTCAAAGTGACCCTGAAATATAATCTCAAAAAGACAGTCTTTAAAGTTTCTTCTTGAATTGAAGCGAACTTTTACAATGCCTGCTGTAAGAGGCTAACAAGAGCTGTCAGACTTCTTCCACATGAGTTTTCTTATGAGATCTATCCTGTGTCTTCTGGAAATTAGGAATTACAGTGGTTTATATACCACATAGAAAATGAAAAATTAAATATACAAAATCACTAACAAAAAGTTGGTGGTTCAAACTTTAAATAACTCTTAAGAACCATCTTCAAAAAGCATATTCAGCTTTGAATACAAAGTTGTTAAAAATACCTGAAAAATATATACAGATTTTATTAAAATTCATTAAATAGTTTCACAACAGCAGAATGTCTCTCACTTCTCAGAATTTCAAAGAATTGATTATTGTGTTTTGACATTTTATTTTAACTAAGTGGTTTAAAGGAAATTATGAAACATTGGATGAGTCACATTTATTTTAGAAAATAATAGAGTCCAAGACCTCTTGGTCACTTAAAACTGTCATCTGACCATTTCTCTCTGTATTTGATTCAAATGCATTTGGCTGTCATTGTAGGTTCACACTATTTGCAGGATAAACCCAAATTGCTAAAGGCATGCCTTTTTATTAAAAACACTAATGATGTCTTAGAAAAATTAATCTTTATATGTGCCATGAAGCATAACATAGTGGTGGTAAAAAAGTATGAGCAAATAATGAAATAGTCTTACCCATTATATATTATAGACACAGCACTATATTGTTTTGTGAGCAGTAATCTTGTCCAGTAGTGACTGGTTTCTTCAAACTGTGTATTGCAAAACACTTTTCAAGACAGAGGAAGGTCAATGGTAAGTAAAGGAATGAAATTCTGCTTTGTTTTTTCTCCTCAGTCTAATCGCTTTTTTTCTGATATGACAAGTATAAAGTCACAGAATTTACTGGAAGATTATAGCAGGGCCTTAACTAATCTCCTCAACTGTAATCTCAAGTGTCAAATATGATGGCAGAGATTAAGAGAGTTTTTGGCTAAAGCAAAAAATCTGTTCTTGATCGTGTTACAGTAGTCACAGGCAAAGGAAAAAATCAGCATTTATTCAATTCTCACGTACAACAAAGAGTCAAATATACGTTATTTCTCAGTTTATTGCTGATGTTTGGACTGTCATTTGCTCTCTTCCATCCACAGTAAATATCCACAGAGATCAACTTATAGACAATTGAGTAGTCTGCTTATACCAAGCAAGTATGCACTTCAGTGCTATAATATAGGAAAAAGCAGGAAGGAAGCTTCATTGTTAGGATAGGTCTTAAAGCTGTCTTTGTTATGTGTGCTATTAGGGGATCTGTTGCTTCCTTGAGTGAAGGTTGCTGCATGTCTTCTGAAACTTGTCTCCGTGAAAATCTCATAACACTTTATTCCCATAGAAAACCTCTCTAATGTTTAGCTTTCAACATTTTTTGTGTTCTGCTATCTGATCTTAATTCTATTTCTGCTCTAAGAAAATGTAAACCTGGAGTTAAATTTTAGAAGTAGGAGCTTTGAAATGCACATGTCAAAAGGATCACACAGAAGTTATTCCTGATTCCTGGTCTTGAGGTCCTAAACCATCATGTTATTTCCTTTGTTCCACTGTGCTTCTAAATCCTTCAGTCCCCATATGCCGTAGTGACAAAAGCCTGTATGCTTCTCTCTTTCCTTGTCATCATGTTTTGACTGAAGAGTCCAAAGAATGACCTGCAAAAGTTTGGACTTTAGATCCTGTGACAGATCACAAATACTGATATTTTCACTCTTGAAAACTGCCAATGCATTTCCATGTTTACTGTAAATGGATAGTCAGATTGTAGCAGTAAAAGTACCGAACCAAACAGTAATTTCAGATGCCATCTCTGACATAATACTGACTTATTGCCAAATTTCACAGTCCTAGAAATTTTTTGTTATGCCATCAACACAGAAGCTCTCTGTGCTGTGACCTAGACCAACTCTGTGTTAATTAGAAGGAAAAGGTGATATATAAAACTGCAGTGCAAAATGCCTTTTTGAGTGAAAAGTAAAAGTGAGTTTCAATGTGTATATCAAATATTTTGTGGTCATTGTCCCATTAAAATTTTTTTTCTCATATTCTTGGTTCTGTAATGCAAGTTTTCTTATCAAAAGGAGACCCCCCAAAGTCCTCAGAATGTTGCAGAACCAATGTTGTACATTTAAAAAGTGATTTATTGTAATATTTTGAGAAATAGAAAGACTAGATGACCAAATTTGTGTTGCCATAATTATTCATTTGACAGATGCATTAGCAGACCACAGAATGTGATATATGGGAGTTTTTGGTAGTTACAAATATCATTATACTTCACATTGCCTTTTTAAATGTACTAACACATGCTTGTATCTCCATCATAAAAGCACAGAGATGCCAATGAAGATAGTGATGCTATTTCAATTTCTGATATTGGTTACTGTGAGTAACATTTTGTCTGTTCTTGTCTTGTCGTTTCAGGTGTAAATCAAGGGTGTAACTTCATAAGGGTTTTTTTCCAGATAAATTGAATGTGAAAAGTACCTTACATGCCTCTCCAATTAAATTAGTTTAATTAAGAAAGGTTGAGCACTTTGGGGAAAAGGTCAAGAAAGAAGGACAAAAGGAGACATGATAGAAAGTATGTGTAAAAGTTAACAGATTAAAGCATCTATAATTGATTTTCTTGAAAGACATTAATGTGTGCATGTTCCTAATTTGTAGATGACTAGCATATCACCTAAGATATTAGAATATGTGCTGATTACTTGGCTTTTACTGGGTAGAACAATGTCTGTAGGTGATGTTCTTTCTCTTTTCTTAGGTAATGAGCATATTGCCCTTCAATTGTAGTACCAGACAATGAAAAATCAGAACAGTTAATATTGTGTGAATACTTAACAGTACAATTTAAATGACCAGCCTTGTTTTTTGAATACTTTTGGTCATATATAACCCTCAAATAAACCTAATTAAATGAAAAATTAAAATAAAATAATAATAATTCTATTATTTTACCCAGAAGTTCAAAATCAAGAATTAGGAAGTATTACTCTTTGCCCAAAGATGAAAACTTTAGGACATATTAGAGGAAATTAATAAATTTTAGTACAGTTTCACAAGCTGTCTAAGTTTTACTAAGCAAGGACTATGAACATTGTATGTTTGAACTCTCTTTAGTGTTGAAAAGCAGGAGTAGTAAGCACAGATCCCCAACACTACTACATACTAAATTTCATACTTTCACATTAGAGGTATTAATCAAAACAGGTACGATGCCTGTTTTGAAATTATTATCTTTTTCAGATGTAATTTACTGCAGTTTTCATTATACCTTTTTTGTCAAGAGCTCCTAAACCGGGAAAGCACCTGTCTGGAGGCAGTGTGTTCCTTAGTGTGACGGCTTCGGGTCTGTATCAGAAATACAGTAAATACAGAATATCTATGCAGGACCTGTAGGCAGTTGTTTAACAGAAACTGTGGGATCTCTGTTCCATTGCTTGGAAGAATGTGGAGTTGCTGCAAGATGTTACGGCATGGCTTTGCAATCAGTGCTTTTTCTAAATGAGAAGGTTATTTTGATTTCTTGGCTCATTGCCATAATGGAACAGTATCTGTGAAAGAATGCACTCATATGTTATGTTCAACAGAATAGTTATCAACTAAAATACTTTTAACATTTTAATTTAGTCTATTGGGGTGGAGTTACTTACTAATGCAACTTTGATAACTAAAGGCAAATGTCTATTTTTGTGGCTGACGTGCCTAAGCTGTATTTATTTACGTACCAGAATGTATCTTTTGACATGAAAATGTGGAACTTGGAACAATATCCCTAGAATGCAGTTTTCTAGGCTTCATTCCTGCAAATTAGTGAGTTTCTGCTGTGATTTTGCTTATGTGTTCTATCTATACTTAAATACTTACAGGCAGTTCAGTAGATCAGGCCTTTGGATCTCCTATACCTGCTTGGGTTTTTTAAATTTTTTTTCTCCTTGATATTTAAGCATAAAAAGAAAACAGAATGTTTTGAATTTATGAAATGAAGCTATTCTGTCTTTTGGTTTTATTTATAGACCTGTTAAGTGCTTGTAAGTGATCTTAAATAGTTCTCTGGATTCAGTCATTAAACTTAAGTATGAACACATGCTTTCCACTAACAGGCTTTCATCCTGACCAGCTAGACAGGATGAGGCTGTGGGGGCTGCTCTTGTTTGTGACTGCTGTGGCTGTGTGGCTGCTGCTGTCGGTGGCCATCCACAAACAGATGTGTGCATGCACTGTGGGAGCTGCTGAGCATCACTGCAGGCACAGGTGAGCTGAAGCGTCACCTCTCCCAGGCAACCAGGTCTGGCAATCCCCAACCAAAACAACCAAAAAGTTCGGTGAGATACACCTGATGATGAATTGCTACAATGATGTTCAGTGTTAACTCCTCCTGGGGCTGGCCTTAGGCCTCAGCCTGCCCTGCCCTGGCCCTGGATCCCCAGGTGTCCCAGCTGCTGGCAACAGCAGCACCAGTACCTACTCCCAAGCCTCTTACCATAATTGCTGGCTAGTCCATGGCTGTTGGCAATCACACACTGGCATGTGCTCTGCACCCACACCACACATACCTACTGCAGCTTCCACAGCTGCTGGCACTCTGGGTACATGGGCCCTTATCCAGTTGCCACCAGTTGGACCTCCCACACATTCTGGTGTGTCCAGCTGCTGCCACCACAGGCACCTTGGGCCCCCTAGGCTCATGGTCTCATCCTAGTGGTGGCACTTGCACCTCCATACACACCTGTGCACACAGAACAGGGACTCCTTCAGCCAGGAAATTAATCAGAGATGGAATTTAATAAGAGAACAGAACATTTTGGTGATCAGACCAGACAAGTGTAGTGACCACACACTCGTGATTTGCAACCAGGCCCTCTTGTCCCCCTTACCTGTCCATCTTCCTACCTATTTTCCTTCTTGCACCTTGATTTAATTTAAGTGCAGTAATGAGATCAATATTCTTTCTTAGTAGCATGAGAAAGTGTGATTGCTTGTGTCTGGCAGGTGGTGTGGTTTTGGCACAGGGATTTATCCCAGTGCTGTTCTAGTGGTACACATCCTGGTGTCTCTCCTTGCTGACTGAGTGTTAAGAGAGATTTCTGTAGATGCTGTGTGCTTCTGAATCTCTGCTGGGGTTGATAGAGAACATATGTATGAAAAGTATCAATGGACAGTTAGCAGGCAAAAAATTAAGCTTTCAAAAGAAATGTGTTTCCTCCCACCCAAAAAAATCTGAAGACTACAGAAACAATACCTTAGTTGTATGTAATGAAAACGATACAATGAAATCATCATTTGTCTTTTAAAATTTTCAGAATAAAACTAAGTCTACCTCATGAGTGAGTATCCTTGAAATGCAATCTTTAAAACAGAGAGGATCTTTGAAATGGTGGTTGACCATTCAAACCTATAAAACATGCCAATGGGTCTCACCAATAGCTATTGAAAGCTAGCTGAAATCTTTAGGCTTAAAACCAAAAGCCACAAATAATGTATTATTCGAAAATCCACCAGCAAATTCTAGTAAACATTGAGTTGATTTTCCTTTTTTCTCCTTTTTGCAGCTGCTAGTCTGATTTGAACTGTTTATTCACAGGATGAAAGAGATATTTTTAAGCATTCTCAACAGTTCCAAGTGATTGATGTAAATTTAAAAAAAGCTACTCTGATTTAAAGAGAGTTGCTAGGAAACATGCAGTTTGAAGATGAAATCTCCCACTGAGCTTGTCTTTGGCTGTACAATAGGAAGTATGTTATAGGGTATCCTGACTTACAGATTATATAGATAAACTGTTAAATTTTCATGTATATAAATACATCTGCTGTGAACGTATTGAATACACGATTCATTCTCAGTCTTTATTTACTGATGAATAATAAGGTATTACTAAGTTCAAGAAAATGTGAAAATCAGATAGAAAATGCCAAGAATGCGATAAAGATTCACATAGTCTCATTTCATTTTCCTGAAATATAATCTTTTTTTCTTATAAATGAATCTTTTTCAGAATTGATTCCAAGAGGATGTTCTGAGTAGTCTGTTTTTTTTCTTTTAAAAACTTTAAAAAAATTTAGAGCTCCAAAAGATAATAGCAAATATACACTTAATTTTACTGGAAAAGTTAAAGGGGTTTGTCCCTTCAAAACTGTTGGCCAAAGTAACCTGAAAATCTGCATTATCATGAAATACCCAGTTTCAATAGTGGATGTTTATTTGTATTTATGACTAATTTTTTTTTTCATGTTTGTTTTAGAGACTTGGGTGTGTTTGATTATCTTAAAATGAAACTACTTCAGCTTTAAGACACAACAGAAGCTACTTGTATGTATAGGAACAGAGTAGGATGCTGTTCTTTGTCATGCTCAGTACATGGCAGGAGGTTTATTGATTTTTGTTTGCTGAAATATTTTACCAGGTAATCTTGAAGCAGCAAAGCCTTACAACATGCTTTCAGAAAAGTGAGTAATGCCTATGAGTTATGGCAGTAACTGCTTATTTATTACTTCTTATTTATTACCTTAGAAGAAGTACAACTGGTTGCTGATAGAGCAAATGGTGTGAAAAGGGACATGGAGCACTGACTGCCTGACCCTTTGCTGCTGACATGATGATTAAAGGCAGTATTTAAACACCGCTAAGCAACTCTTCATGATCTGAAGGATTTCAAAACAAAACTTATTTTGCAGTTCAGTGACTTAACTAAACTGTATTAATAATTAGTAGTAAAGCTGAGCTTGTTTAGCTTACCACAAACTAGAAGATGTCTATTTTTCCTAAAAAATATATGTTTATAATAGCATTACCAGATGACTCTTCATTACAGAATTGTTAATTAACTGCAAGATGACATATATGTGACTGTTGTAAAACCCTTGTAGGGAAGAGAATTAATGTTAATTCATAATGAATCTGTGGATGCAAATAAAAGAAATAAGACATGTTAAGAGATGCATGAACTATCTGGGAGGACAAAATAACAGAAAGACAAAAGATAGTGAAATAATGAAAATGGGAAGCATAATGTAGCAGGCAAGAAAAGTCCCATAGGACTTCTTAATTGCCAGACAAAAAAGCCAAAGTGCCTACTGAGCGATGGACTGAAGAAGTTGCTGATTCTTGAGGTATGAATTCTTTGATATGTAAATATAAAGGAAGCAGGAGAACTAAATTCACAGTGTGATGAACTACCAGCATGTTGTCCTACTTGAAAAAATGGTGCGTTACAAAATTGCCACAGAAAGTGGACATCTAACAGTTAGGTTGCCCATTGATATCCCTGGTACCTGCTGTTTCATATAACAATCTTCTGCAAATACATTAGATGGTTTTGTCTTTTGTTATAGCTGTTATGTTCTCTTGCTTTGTAGAATAGGCACTGTTTCTTCACAAAAGGCATGTCTAGCGAAGGAATTTATTGTCTTCTTGCTGCTTGGTTCTTGGAGAGAAGTGACAACTTCCAAAGAAGGAAGCAAGGAAGGGAAAAAATGGGTAACTGAGCCAAAGTATGTTGTGGATGATCACTTTGCCAGGGTGTTAGCTCTTCTAAGTCTCTCTCCTCATCGACATGAGGTTTAAAGTGCAAAAGAGGGTGAAAAGAATAAATTTACCAATATTTGTAAAAGAACAGAAGTTTTTTATTGCATTCCAAACTTAAGGTTACCTATTGAAATTTTGACCAAGCCCTGTAGTAACCGTGGAGTCCTCACAGGTTCACAGAATTGGTAAGGTTGGAAGGAACCACAATGGGTTATCTGATCCAACCTCCCTGCTCAAACAGAGTCATCCTGGAGCACATGGAAACAGAATTATTTCCAGACAGCTCTTGAATAGTTAAACAATACTGAGCCCAGTATTGAACTTTGGGGGACATATTAGTGACAGGCCTCCAGCTAGAGCCTGTGCCACTGATTGCAACCATCTGAGATCTGCTGTTCAGCCAGCTCTCAATCCACCTCACCATCCACTCATCCCGTCGGCACTTCCTCAGTTTGCCCAGGAGAGTGTTGTGTGAGACAGTGTTGAAAGCCTTGCTGAAGTGAAGGTAGACAATATCCGCTGTTCTCCCCCCATCCATTCAGGTAGTTGTTTCATCATAGAAGGCAATCAGATTTGTCAAGAATGATTTACCTTTAGTGAATCCATGCTTACTACTCCTGTCATCCATGTGGATAGAGATGGCCTCCAGAATGAGGTGCTCCATCACTTTTCCAGGGATTGAGATGAGTCTGACTGGTTCCCTGGAGCCTCCTTCTTGCCTTTTTTGAGGACCAGGGATACATCTGTTTTCTTCCAGTCCTCAGGCACCTCTCCTGAACACCATGACCTTTCAAAGACTTTTGTGAGCAGCCTCATTGTGGTGTCCACCAGCTCTCTCAGAGTGTCCTCTTGTTACCAGGGCTACCCCCTACCTTCAGCAATGGGCCCACATCGTCCTTTGTTTCCATTTTGTTAATATTGAAGAAGCCCTTCTTGTTTTCCTTGATATCCTTGTCCAGATTTAATTCCAGGTGGAATTAAATTCCTTATCACCTCCAAGATACTGGTTGTTCATGTATCCAAGTCAATGTTTATTAAGTAAAATTACAGAGCAGGTTGAATTATTTCATAGCGGTAAAATCACTTCTTAATTTAATTTGTTTAAACATATTAATGAACTGATTCTGGGTTTGGGTTTTTTTTTTTATTTGTTTAGCACTTGTAAGTGGTAGAAAAAAAAAAGAGTAATTGACAGGGCGAGGAATTAGATTGCACTTTACTCCAACTTCATGCTTCTTTGCTATGCTAGTGCACATTGTCCTTAAAATTGTAAATTCTGTTCAAAAATAATATCTCATTTATGGACTATCAAATTAATGTGCTTCTTAGCTGGATTTCATTCATGTGAAATGGGTAGAGTAGCTATATTCTTTATAGAATGAAGTGGAAAATAATAGAACATGACTGTTGGTGATAGACTATTTTGGCCAGTGGACAGTATTGTGGGCAGTGGATTTGAAATTCCATTTCCATGTGAACAAATCTGTCAAAAATGAAAATTTTAATTCTAGAAATCACAAGGAAATGAGGTGTTTCTACAAGCTTCTATGAAGGGAACTAAAGTCACTTTTGGACGTGTAAGAGAGAGCCAGCTAACATCTAACGTTTTCTGTAGATGCAGCAGTGCTGTAAGAGCAGAGCTGGCTCAAAACTTTCCTTACAGCAGTCTCAGAGAACTGAAACGAGATAAATCTGTGCAGTGGAGAGGAACTTGACTGTCATCACTTTTCCAATAATAGAGAAACCTAGTAAATTCTAGTTGGTAAAATATTGATTTCAAGTAAATAAAGGGGTTGTGGGTGATGACTGAGAAGCCAGACTTTTGAACAAGTGCCCTTTTTAATGTCACAGTTCAACCTAGAATGCCAAAACTTGATTGATCACAACATTAGATTGCAAAGACCAAAATAATAGAAAAGGACAAAGGGTGATACAATAAATAATATGCGATGTACATAATTACTTTTTTAAATTCAAAAGTTTCTTAGTAATTCTAAATACTGAGCAACTAATAAGATTTATGAGAGGTTAGTTATCATAGCAAAAATTCCAGCTCTGGTAAGAAAATAAAGATAACAAGCAACTGGATGCGTACAAAAATCACTAAAAGAGTGTGAAGTAAAACAAATAAAAAACACTAATTAGGCTGAAGTATTATGTTACTTCTAAAAGTCTTTGATTATAACTTGTCACTGTGTTAATTTACTAGTGAATTGTTGCAATTATATATATTCATGTTTTGCAAAAGGGTGGAGAACCACACATTTCTTTTAGATTGTTGTGTCTATTTATAATCTGATCTGGGTGGAATCTCTACCAATTCTAAATCTTGAATATCTATAATTATCATAATATGCCAGGAAGTGAAAATCATAACAAGCATCTTGATTTACCTCTTCTAGCTAAGTGTACCATGCCAGAGCTCTTAAACACTTTCCTCTGCCCCCTCTTTTCCCATTCAGCACTTGGGGCTCCTGGGAGGAGCCCTGAGTGGATGTCGGGAACTGACTCAGTAATCACTCTGAAAGCCTCGGCAAGGGAGGTTCAGGGAAGATCCTGCCAGGGTAGATGTTTAGATTTACTGACAGAGGAAACTGCTAATTCTTGTGCTCCTTTATCTACCTACATCTCTTTTGCTTTCCCTCTCTGCCTTTCTTTCTGACTGCCCTTCTCCGCTGATTTATTGTTTCCATCCTTCCCTACATCACTTACATGTCCCACATGACATCCCTCCTCTCTGTAATGTTGAGATCTATTTCTTTGACTCCCCTTCACCTCTTCAGCATTCCCCAGTGTTGCTCTGCTTTACCATGTCTGTCCCTGTCCCTTCTTGATTTAAAATCTGGCAGGTTGTGTAGCCTATTTGCATTACCTTTGATTTTATGATCTCTATTCAGCTGACTTCCATTGCCTGCTGTTTGTAATTTCTTTTTGTGTCTAAATATCTAAATGTGTAAATGCTTTATGTCCTTGCAAAACCATGATGTCATCAATGTGTTTGGATTTAGCAGAAAAGTGATGGAAACACTGTCTGTTTTCATAAAATAACTTTTTTCTGTAAAATATCTTTTTCTCATTACTGAATGCCTAAGTGCACTGAAAACCTGAAGAAAGCCATACAAAATATAGCAGAAAATGTAGACATTTTCCTAAGGTGCATTTAGAGAGATTAAAGGATCCTTACAATTGGCTAATATAGAGAGGCAGGTCTACCCTTGTGTCCTGGGAACACATCTCATCCTAATGAAGCATTACAGGACACTGCAAGCCTCCAGTAGCATTCCGGCAGGTCTCTGTGTTCAAAACTGAATGTGCTTCTGTGATGGTTTTGGTCTAGACCTTCATGGTAACCAGCTCGTAACCAAGGAAGTGGCCATGTACTCAGTATTCCACATGATTTTTACGTAAACCAAGGTATAAATAAGTTGGAGATTAGAGACCTTGCTAAAGAGAAGAGAGCAAGGTCTCTAATCTCCAACTTATTTGGGAGCAGTGGGTCCTTGCATTGGTTTTGCTTATCTAGAGGCTGTGGCCTGCAGTGACCGCTGGTCTGCCACGCGGGAGGTTGGAGAGCACTGGCCTTGCGATCTTATTTTTAATGAGGGACGTGGTGAGATTTGTTTTGCTAGTTATTTTGTTAGTTCTTGGGTTTGTGTATATCTGTTCTATTTTTGTCCCTTTTTGTCCCTTTTTCGCCTTTCCTTTTCCCTTCAGGGGTGTTTGGATTCCCTTCGCTGTGTATATAGAATTTCAATTGTATGTAACTGTAATATACATAAAAATATATATTTTTATATAATTAGATTAACTTCAGGTTCTTCAATTTTTTTTATAGGTTTTTTTTTCTTTGCCCTGAGGGAAGAAGGGAGGGGGGAAGGGGTTTTACTGTGGGTTCGGACATTTGGCAGGGACACAGGTCCAAACCATCACAGATTTTTTGTGTCAGAAGTGGGATGGTTTTGGTTATCCCAGTTTGTTTTGGAACAGTTACCAGGAAAGCTGCCAAGAGAGGTTTGAGAATCTCTCTACTAAAAATTAAAGCAACATCACTATATTACTTAACTCTATTTTTGTGGTTTTACTACAACTACAGCACACATTTCTATAATGGGTCAGTCTGTTTTGTCTGCAGACTTCTATCAGTTATCTCAAAATCTTATGGCCTTTCTTTACATGGGGCTTCATTTAAATGTTCTGGCCTTTGCCTCTCCAGGCAGTCTTTCTTGCCCGCATTCTCCACCAAAAGTGGGTTTGCTCTACTGGGCCAATTTCTCTTACCCCCCACACAATTGCTATAAGTTGAGAGAAGGTTTATGCAGACAAAAGAGATCTGACTGGGGAGAATAATATAAAGATTTATTACTAGCAAGATAAAACCTAAAGAACTATATCTACAACAATTAGGCAAAAATGGAATGTATTTACAAAAATACCCCTCCGCATTTGTATCAGTCCAGGAGGAGAAGTAGTCTTTTTTTTCACTTCCATAGCTATAGGTCTTCCAAACAATTCTGCAGCATTTGAAAGTTTCTCCCTGTCTCTCTCTGTTCTATATCAACCTCAGGGCTGGGCCTACCTCCCTCCTGGGCTAAGGCTGAAGGCTGGGGTTACCCAGGTTCTGTAAGGTCTTCCATGGACTGCAAGGGGACACTTGCTTTTCCATGGATCTGCACCACAGGGTCACAGGGGATAATGGTTTTTGAGTCCACCCCTGTTTCTTGTGGGGTCCCTTCCCACGGGAATAGTCCTTTGATAGACCTCTCCAACGTGGGTCCATCTCTCGGGCAACAGTTCTTCCATTCTCTGCTGTCCCTTAGGGTCACAAATTCAGCTGCACTAGCATGGATCCCTCTCTGAGATCCCAAGATCCTACGTGGGCCGTCTCGCTCCAGCGTAGGTCTCTCTCTCCATGGGCCACAGGTCTTTGCAAGACTGTTTTATCTTAGACCTCCCATGGAGTCACATCTTTTTCATACACACCTCTGCTCCAGCGTGGGCTCCTTCATGAGCTGCAGAGGGTCATCTCCACTCCCCAACAGTCTTCCACAGACGGCAGGGATTATTTTTTTTAATTTTCAGTCTTTTCCCTGCTGAAGTGGGGGGGGGAGGGGGAGAGAAGGAGTCATCTTCCCTGTGCTTTGGGCTTCTCTCTCCTCTGGCTGCCAGCTTTGACTTTGGAGGCTGCGTTATCTCTCCGGCTGGAATTCCTTCTGCAGCATGTCTTGTCCAAGTTCTTCTTTAAAGGTTTTTTTTTTCTCTCTACTCTGTGACAGGAGAGAAGGGGGCCTGGCCCCGCCTCGCCCAGGCCAGACTTGGTCAGGGGAGGGGGCAGACACACGGGCCCAACGGGGATGGCTGCTACGCTGGCTCTTCCATTTTCTTCTGTGCCACAACCTTCTCTTCTGTTTTCTTAAATATGTGATTACAGAGGCGTCACTAAAACTTTTTAATGGCATTCCAGATAGCTCACCAGAAGTTGTTTTTTTTTTGGATCTAGCAAGGCAGAGACTCTGTAGAGGTGACTGACTCTTTTGGGAAACTGAACAGTCAAAAGGGACCCAAATGTGTTAATGAGCATTACGTATTAATTGAACATGACACAGTTGCAAATAAATGCCTGTTCATTTTATTACATATTTTTGAAATGCATTACTTGTTTGCTAAAATTATGATGCTTTGTTTTGAGAAAAGGGTAATATACTATGCAGACTGAAAAGAGTATGTCTAGCTGTGTAGTCACTCTGCTTTTACAGAGGAGAAAATTGAATCATACTGATGGCTGAATCATTGTTCAGGAATGATTTTTCCTTAGGCAGCAATATCCTTCTCACTCTGCAAAGAAAAAAGGTAGAGAGCCGTAAAGCAAGAGCCAGTAGGTAGTGCTGCCTGGGCACTGCAGCCCACGGTGCTGCTTCTGGCACCAGTGCTGCTACCTCAGATATGCCTGGACTCCTCCTTGGGCAGCTGGGTGCTAACATCATGTACAACCATACCACCTCACACATACAAACAATAACCTGCATGCTGTCTCATCTCATAGCAGACAGTTCTGTCTAAATTCAGCAGAGCAATGTGAAACAGCCTCACTTCTCACCCCCAAGCTGAGATGAATCAGGAGGGATGGCTGTGCTATATGTACAGAAACCGCTGAAACAAGCGAGAGCAGGGAAAGCATTTAAATCCTGGCAGGGTGGATATTTTCATATCTGAATAAAATGAGGTATTTATAACATTTACTGACACAATTTTTATTTACTGTAATTGGAAATTTGAACTGTTTTCCAACCCTCTTTTCTTCTGAGCCAGAAAGGTATTTTTTGAGAGCTAGAGGACATTTTTACTTTCCAGAATTGGACCTGAATTCTGCAAAACAGAGGTAGGAGGGATCTTCCATCTGTGACTGTAATGTCAGAGAATACAATTCTCTTAACAGTCTCCTCTATCTATACATTTGAACACAGTTATTATCACCATGAGCTGCTGTGTAATTACAGTTGTTCCCAACAAAGTTCCAGTTTCGTTGCTGTTTAACTATATGCATTGTTTCAGCATAACTATGCAGTTTCACTCATGTCACTTGGAAAAAATGTTACAGTGTCATATCACAAGGATGTGATAGCCAGGGTATGACTGCTGGAAAAGAGTATGAAGCCATCTCTTGATGGCTTCTAGAAAAGACATACCTTGGTCATTTAAGGTAGATGCCTGAAATAGTTGTGAATATCCTTTGTGTGACAGAGTCTGAAGAAACTTTAGTGCCACTAGAAGTGGGGAGGTAAAGATGTTTGGTAAATTCTTCCCCTTGGATCCAGCTACAGTAAGCATATCCATTTTTTGACAATGTAAGAGCCTTTTTCCAGGGAATATTTCTAAATAACTAAATCTTAGTTCTGGGGTTCACTGTTTAACTCTTGTCTGTTTTGCTGAGCACAGTTTTTATGTAACAGCCATGATCTTAGGGTCATGGCAACTCATAGTTCAAACTTTTTGTTAGGGATTTAATATGCTAAAAAAAAAAAAAAAAAAAAAAAAAAAAAAGGGAAGAAATGTGACATGAAACAGCTCCTTTAATTTCTGAGTTAAATGATTCTATTGTGTTATTTATTGTAGTTTTCCTAGACTATATTTTATCAAAACTTTGTGAAACACTCTTCTAAGGAAAGTTCACTGTTTGGAGGAATGTTCAAATTAATATCTTGGCGTTATTCTGAGAAAGGGGGGACAAAAGTAAGGCCCCAGTGGCCAAGTCATGTTCCCAGCCACCTCAAGGAGAGACATGAGACACATACACTGTGGCAGACATGTCTGGCAGCAGCTCAGACCAGAGGCTCTCTGTAAGCAGGGCAGCAATATCCCAAGCATACTCTGGGAGTAAGATATGTTTGTACTTGTGCTTTGTAATTCAGAACTGCCCCTTTCTTTGTGTTGGAGGTGGGAAAGAGGGAAATTTTGAAACCAGATCTAAGACATTGGGATTTTGGAAAAACAGAACAATTCAGTAAAAATTCTGACATGGAAAGAACAAGAGTCACAGTAAAAGGTAGAAGCCACTGTCAGAGCAGTACTTGGCATGGGAGGCTGGGAAGCAGCAGCACTGAGATTACACCTTGCAAAAAGTGACAATGCCATATTAGAATCATTTAGGTTGGAAAAGACCTCTTGAGATCATCAGGTCCAACCACTACCCCTGTGCTGCCTGAGTCCACCACTAAACCGTGTCCCCTGACTGCCACATCTACATGTCTCTTTTTTAGCATGCACCATGTCCCAGGATTCATGTTACTGGAGAGTGTTTAAGTATGTATAAGTGTATTTTATAATGAAATAGTAACAAAATTAATATACCTAGAGGAATGGATTATATTGGCATGTGCCTGAGATACAGTATTCTGTCAGTGAACTTCTTAACCAGTGCTCCAGCAGAACAAATCAAGAAGAATAAAATGTGGTGGATGTAAAGGATGCCTTTATATATTCATGTCAAGAAATCCATTAAACAAAACAGAATTGCACACTGGAGACATGATGACATGTTGCCCTAAAGAAATAGATAATAGTCACTATTAAGAAATGAAAGGCAAGCAAATTATTCTGATTGAAAGTAAAAAATCTTACAGAAGTATTCTGAAAAATTGTTTCTAAAATCTTACAATACTCAAAAGAAGCTGCATGCTTTTTTAGCTTGGTTTTAATATATATATACAGACAGAATTTCTCCCATAGGAAAAAAGTTTCTCCCATAGGGAAAAGAGAAAACTTTGAATACGACATTGCAATAATGATTATATGCAGCACTTAAAACTGAAAAAAATTAATACTGCCTTTCCAGAGGATCATTAATTATATAGTAAAGGTTTAAAGTAATTATATACTAGACAAAACATGAATTCTGAAAGTGAATACTTCAGTTTCACTGTAGTTTTCTTCTTACAGACATTGAAATCATGAATTGTAATGTATTTACTGGGATGAAGGAGGATAGAATCATGAAAAATGAGTGTAAAAAAGGATGTTCAGTTTTAACATTTGCCATATTCCTATCACTGGAAAATCTGAGTACTCTGAAACAGTGTGCACTCTGAATAATAGAGACCATTAATTTGATCCAGCAAATTTGATAATGAATTTATTATTCAAAAGACTGAATACTTTTAAGTATTCAGTTTACATACATAATCAGGCAGGTCAAATGTGATATGAGATAAAGCTTTATGTCAGAATTCTTTACCTTGTTCTTTCTCTGTAACAGGTATTTTTAGCTTTCTGAATGATGGTCTTGCAGTGGACAATTCCTTCTGAGATAATGGCTGAACAGAAGATAACCATTTGGTTCTTCATCTATCATCTTATTACACCCTCTTTTGCCATCTCTCTGGCAGGTAAAATGACTTCCTGTTTTAATTCATTGAGCTAACTTTTCTTAGTTTTATGTGTTTCAAGGTCAGTTAGACTGTTTGTATGGCTTTAATTTATTTGTGCAGATACAAAGAATTACTAAATGTGAAAGATGAAACTGGAAGAAAGCATACTTGTTAGAATGGACGCCATAAAAAAAGTTTATAAAAAGACAGATCTGGATTTCAAATTCGTTTTTTCTGTTCTAATTTAGTATATGGAATTAATTATTTTTCTAGATTATAAAAATTGTATCAACTGTCTATTGCTCACACATGATCAACGTGCTTAGAATAATGGAAACGTTCCCTTAAGAGACACTAAACACATATAACATAAACACTTTCTAAAATTCACACATTTTCACCAGCCAACGTAGTGGTAGGGTAATACCACATAATACAGGTAGTCATAATATTAGGATAATTCTGCATATTCTGATTCTAATTTTTAATTAAAAACTTTAAAATGTTTCATGAATAGAGATGGAGCCATAAATATTAAAACATTCTGGAGTCACATTTCTAACATTTAAAATTACAGAGATGTTTGCAGCTAAAATTTTAGTTCCATTTTAGGAAATAGGAGGAGGACCTTGGAAGGGTGAAATTCAGGTTTAAAATCTGGTTTCTGTTCACACTGCTCCACACAACTTGGAGATTTGTAAAACTTGTTTCAGATTTCTATACCAATTTAAATGAATGCTGATTTTTAGTTGCTGTGATGAATTATACTGCCAGCATAACCACAGAACATACACAATATTTGAAAGTGCAAATATTGTGTACTAATATTTTGATTATTTTCAAGGTAGGCTTTAGATCCTTCCCTACTTTTTAGGGTCATAGACTTGCTTATTCTGGCATACCATTTCAGGCATTGTCTCAGTTTCACTGTCATGAGACCGTATTGTTTATTATTGAGTCAAAAAGCCTGAATAATAGTGTGGTGTAAGCTCATTGCCATTAAGAAATTACTATATAGTTCACAGGAATGCTTTCTGGTTTAGTGGGAACGCTACTTTATTCTATGAAAGTTTTGCATGTCGTTCTTTAATTCATATCTGAGTTCAATGGAGGATTTACTGATGCCTAATAAAAAGTCAATACCTTCACAATGTATTCATTATGTATTTCAAGGGGCTTTTTTCCTTTGTTAACATATGAGTCTTGCTGATTGCACCAAAATTAAAACCTTAAACTCACCCTTTAATTCAGCAATGGGCTTTTTCTGAAAGAAAAAAAAAAAAAAAAAAAAAAGTGATTTTGCTCTGGACTTGTTGACATCAAACAAAATAATCAGCTGCAGTAGCCAAGCAAGTGCTGGACACTGATGGATCAAAGAATTGAGTCAATCACTGAAGAACAAATGTTCAGTTAATTTCTTAACAGGCAGGACCAAATGATTAATGTTATTGTGTATTCTGCACATTGTGGTTGTGCTTAGAAAACAAAAACCTTGGCACCAGAATGTACCTCCTGGCAGGTGTTCTCAGAGTGACGTGGGAAGGTTTTGCGCTGTGAGGGTCACGACACAGGAAGAACAAAGAGGGCTGTGATGATATTGCATGCAGTTTGAGTATGCAGTGATACTGTCATAGCAACATTTGTTTGATCTCTCACTTGACTGTTCCTGTCTCTCTTAGATCCCCAAAAGAGCAATAGGAGATGTTGATGGGAAGGGTTTTGAACAGGGGCAGGTTCTAATTGTGCTGTTACCTTTCAAGGAAATTTCCTAACTTATCTTCTGGTATGGAATAAAAACTTGGTTGCATTTTTCATCAAAAGCCAAAGTTATGGCCTATGACCACTTCTAAAGGTGTGGCACTATCCCCCAATGTAGAAGATTCATAGTCTTATACCATCAGAGGGAGTTTGTTACTTCATGTATTACTGCAAGGCTGAGTAACGCACACTCTGCTCTTGGACCTGCACTATCCATTTCAGTGGAGAGGAAGTCTGCTACTGTCACCTGGGGTTTATGGCACCCATCTAGATTATATAAATCTGGTGTTGCAGTCTTTGCTCAGCCCCACTTGAATCTTGCTGGAGGGTTTCTCATTTCAAATAGGTGCTAGAGCTGCTGGCAGTTAGACTGAGCAAGTTTTCTTTTGAATATATTCCTTGGCAATGAAAATGTCATTGTATCCTGAAAATATGTAGCTGCAGTAACCAAGATGAGATATAAGGGGTTGCTTGGAAGTGTTCACAGTATAGTTAGAAAGTGAAAGATACTATAGAGAAAGAAGGAGCACAAAATAGAGTGATCAGGTCAGGTTCTAGGAGGTATTCTTTCACACATGATACTATCAAGGGGAATGCTGGCAATGTCAGGAGTAATGGAGAATGTGTGAATTGGGGATGGTTTTTGAGTAAAGATCATGAGTTCCCATTTAAATACTCAGACACACGAAGCCCCTGAGTGAAGAGTCAAGTTGACTGGGAACAGATGTTGAAAGCAGACTATTTTAAAAATTGCTTTAGCACCTTTTAACAAATCACAGTGTTTCTCTAGAAGTATATTTAGCTCACTTTGCTTTCTGTGGTGCTGGACCCACAGTTCTAGGTAGTTCTACCCTGTAAGTTGTCTTTGGCAGACTGATCTGTGACTCATCACTCAAGGTTTTTGCAACCCATGGCTCCTAAACAGAGCTTTATATTAACTGCTCTGGACCGAGGAAACTGATAGTTTCCAGATACAATGTCTTTTGAGATATCTCACCTTGTGATCTTCCCCAAGTTCAAAGTTATCAGCCAAAAACCTGAAAGTATTCAGAATTCACACATTTGACTGAACATTGAGAGCTTTCAAGATTTGATGGCTAGAGTTATTGGAGAAACAAGGATCGAGGGACCTGGACCTGCACTGACTTGAGATGTTCAGACTTGGGCCTGAAGTGGTGACAGGTATTCTGAAACTCTATAAGCTAAAGGGTTTTATCTGTTTGCAAGCTGATCTTTTTCCCACTGAAGAAAATTCTAAAAAATATCCCCAACTGAAATACATGGGTTTTTTAGCAATTTGGAGTTTGCCTTGGGGTAAACACCTTGAGTTTTTATCCAGTTTTGTGTTGTGGTAATCAGAGGCAGAAGTTGAGAATTGTTGCAATGACTGGCCATTTCCAATCTGTGGGGAACATGCACTTACTTTACTGAAGGGAAGCAAATATTGCATCAATCAGTGCATCGGAAGTTTAGGCAGAGGTCGTTTTCTGCCATGAGGCAGGAGCAACATTTATTTTCCAGGTAAATTATTGCTTGAAATGTAGTCTTGCAGATATAAACTGGTGAAAAAGCTGTAAATAATTTGGTCTTTCACTTACTGATAGAACAGACAGTTATAATAGGGGTTGCTTTTCAGAGTGCACTTTGAGTAGTGGAAGGCAGATGAGAGTAGCAAGTCATTCCTTAGGGAACATGTCGATGAATGTCAGTATGCTGCCAAAAAAGTTATTTAATGCCTATTCCCAAGAATCTTTGACTTTTCTCTTCTTTCCCCTGACATTTGTCCAACGTTCTTCCAAGTTACCTTTGACTCCCCATTAGGTTCATGTCCCATTGCTACGTCTGAATTTTAAACATTTCTTTCATCTGCTGCTTGCCACGTAATTCAGTGAACTGAAGTGGATCTTCACTTGGAATAATAATCTTGCACCAAAAGAATTAAGACTATTTTTCAGCTACAACTTATTTCGTTCTTCCAAAAGACTAATCAAAAGCTGTAAAGACCCTATACTTCATTGTGCTTAATGAATAGTTGATTACATTTGGCTATGAGAGAAATCAGTAATGAAAAATGTTCCTCCAATAATTTATTTCACTTCAAACAGTTCTACTTTTTACTTTGGGATTTGAAAGTACAGTGCCAGGCAGTACCTGAGTTTGGGTTACATCAGTCCTCAGAAGGCAGCTTGTCACTCTAGCGAGTCTTCCGGATTTTGCAAAATGAGGTAATAGTCCAGGGATAAAAATGTAAAAAGCCTCTCTGATTTTTAGGCAGGCTAATGTCTTATTTCCAAAAATCACTAGGAACTCAGACTTCAGTGAAAGCTGGTAAAGCAAGAACAACAATAAGACACAGAGCCTCTCAGTACAGGGCAGTTGTTTCTGTGAGTACATGGGGATGCAATTAGCCAGTGTGCTGAATTTCTGAGTATGTTGCTGTTATTTCATATGCACTAGAAAGGCTTGTGTGGGGACATTCTGTAGAATGATTACTGCACTTCAGCTTCATCCCTTATTTGATGGGCACTATTATGCCTATGAGATCAACCTGTTAGGCTCTTCAGTCACTTTTGAAGTAATAACACTTAGTTTTTTAAGGAAGAATCACCTAAATCATTTATGTATCTAATAGAGAAATGAGAATATGTTTAAAAGTACAGTAATTGTATTAGCTGGCATTCCTCTTGGCATTATAAGAAGACAAGCAAACTGTACCCTGTCATTATTAGGCATAAGTGGAGAAACTTGCTCTGCCAAGAGCTGGAGCTTTTTATACTTGAAATTCACTGTAAAAGAGAAAGGACATCATTAACTAGGTGGCTCTTCAAGGTCTTCAGTGGCACACAGGAAATAGGAGTAGTTCTGCTGTTTTCAGTCCAGAAAAGTAGAGACAGTGTGCCCAGAGACAATCTAAACCTTTCATATAATATGAAGTGGGACTGCTTGAGTGGTCTTCTGTTTGAGTGCTGAATAGTTCTTGGAAAATGATGTCCTTTCAGCCTCTTGATTACATACACTGGTACCTCTTCTCCATCACAAAGATGGAATCTTCTTTGTAGACCACAAAATGCTATATCATGACTTTTCTTGACATGAATACATTTGCTGCTTCAGCACATAAAGCTTCCCATGAATGCTAAGTGCAATTTTTCCCACATGATTGAGAGAAGTAAAAAACCGGTCCAGCTCCCAAACCTTAAATTATTTATGGCTTGGACTTTTTCCAGTACAGTAGGTTCAAAAGTACACGTTGTGAACTGAGGGCTAGAATCTACATTTTTTAAAGCTTTTTATCATAATGTAAAGCATTATTCACATTTGCTAAGGAGATATACTAATTTTCTTCTAAAAGAAGTGGATAAATATACTTAATACCTGTTTATCTTCTGTGTCATGTTCCTGCTTGGATCTTAGAAGACCATTTCATGCTACTGCTGAGTGTCTGATATTCATTAAAAAATAATCACAGTGCTCAGAAACGTGGAATTGTGGAATTGTCCTGTTTATGTTCCAGAAAGCCTGGTAGAGATATTTTGATTCATTCGCAAACCATCTAGTTTCTGAGCATGAGCTTCTCAGATACTAATAAGTCCTCATTTCTCTGACATATAGAAAACAGTACAAGATCTAAATGAAATGGTTTCTAGGCTTGCAATGCTGATACAGAGCCTGATAACTTAGTTAAACTGATAATGAAGGAATTCATGGTTCTTACGTTCAGCATCCCTTAGCATTCAAGGCTAACCTAGCCATGCACCATGTCAACAGATCTTTGTCCCTCTGTCCTGTGAAAATATGTAACTGTAGACAACACTGTCAGGTAGATCAGTACTGACACCAAATGACTGTCTTGTGTAGCAACTTTTGGCTGCTAGGGAAATAGGTAGGTGTACAGCAAAGAGGAACAGAAAGAGAAGGAGAAGACTAGTTAGAAAAATAGAGTTGTTAATTAAGATAATTTTATATCAGTGCACAGTGGGAGTGATGGGATCTTTAGGTTTTTCACCTGGTTTAGCTTCTTTCTGACTTTGACCTTTGGAAAACTTTTCACTGTCGCTTGCTATCGATAGTCATGTCGCCATTCATTGTTTTTATAATTGATTCTTCTTCAGCAGAGAACTTGACTATGTGCTTAACATTGCACTTACGCGTAGCCTTGTTCATTTGGATCACCGTATATGCTTAAATTTTGTGATGTATAAGGTTCCTGAAAGAATATGAGAGGCCTTTAATAAACTTAAATAAGTACTTTCAATGTTATCTTATTATTATTTGCTTTAAGCAAACAGTATTAGTATTTCACCTTTTCTAAAGATGAAAAAGATTTCAGTGTTTCCAACAGAAGCTCTTGTAGCTATCCCTTACTAAAACTGTTACCATCTTTTTGTTGATAATATTTTTCCTTTACAATGGAATTATTAAACACTTAGCAATCAAAAAATATCGCTAAACTTCTTCCAGTTATCTTCAAAATAAATTGTTTTAGGTAGACTTTTGGAAATGAAATTTGTACAGCTTTGCCTTTTCCTTTTTAAAGCAAAATGGTAATTCCTTAGTTAAAGTATGCAATCTGTAGGTCTTGAAGAACATTGAAATCTTTCTCCCTTTGTTTTTCAGCACTCCCATCTAGTATGTGGAGCTTTGGTCCTCTGATCTTCAATTTTTTTACTGTTGAATTGAATCCATTCATAGAAATGCTTGCAGGATTAGGGCCCTAGGATGCATCGACTATATTTGTAAATATATGGACCGGTAGGCGTACATAAGCCCCACATGTTTTGCTGCCAGCCCTTCATTGTATTTCAGTGATATGCAACATAGTTTCCTCTGTTGGTTTATTTTGCAAATGGTAACTTACAGGCTCACATTTCTCTATTTGATATGTGCAAGCAAGTTGTTCTTCCTGAGTAAAGCACTTCTTAAATGGTGCTGGGTATGGAAGCCCTTCTAGGAGCCTGCCTGCCCTAAGTGCTGGTTAAGTAAACGCTCCACTTTGTTTAATCAGCTATTTCTCTAATTAAGATTCTATTACTTCTCTGGGTTTTTTTTTTGGTTTAACTTGAGGATTTAGTGGGATTAAAGACACTTTAGAGCAAAAAAGACAAATGTGCAGACAGGCATCCATTAAAAATGCCTTGCACATGACTCACACTATGGGAATGATTTTAGAGAAGTCACTTGCTCTTGATGCCCCATTTAATCTAGTTTCCCAGTAAATTGCCACATAACTGTATGTCTACCATTTCTGGTGAATCACTTCGTACAAAATTGTGTGATAACACTCTATATCAGTCATGACAATTCTGTTCTGAAACCAAATGGGTGTCACTTTTGTACGTTCCATTAAAAAAAAAAAAAAAAAAAGCAATACTAACATTATAAATAGGAAAAAGTTAAAATATTATTTTTACTCTTAAGTAAAGAATATTCCAAAGCTCCTGAATGGAAATATAGATTATAATTACCCTATAAGATAACATGGAAATACATATGTTGTAAAGTAAGATGTTGTAGTAAGCTTACTAGGTTTTTTCTTATTCCCATACTAGCAATAAGAAGACAGAACGATGCACAAGTGTCCAGTGTGATTTAGAGACCTGTATTTGAGAGACATTTGAGTAAATCACTAGAGAAGACTAACAGTAAAATTACAGGATGCTATTCCCTTTGAGAATTTTCTGGTTTTTTCTAGTCTTCTAGACCCTTTCCGCTGGCACAGGTCTTCATCAGAGAAAAAAAGCACCTCACTAAACTGACAGAAAACTAAGCCAGAAAGCAAGAATTGAGATTTCCACTCTCTTTAGCTTTAGCAACTACCTAAGAAATCAGACAAGCACAAGCAGTGTTGCAGGAAAGCCCAGAAGGGAAATGACACTGCCCAGCTGCAAAGTGTCACTTAGAGAAAGGATGACAGGACCACCTTCCAGATGGAAAGATTCTTATACAGGATCTATGATCTCATCAGCAGAAAGGAGATTTTCTTCACCTTTGCAAAGAGTTCCTAATATGTTTTAGCACTGTTGAAAAGTCTGAATCTTGTTTGCAGAATTCACTGAAGAATGCCTCGAGTAGTCAGGTGATAGCTTTTGCTACAATTTAAAATATAAATCACAAGAAATGTACCCAAAACATAGGGTTTAAAGGTGTTTGAGAGGTCAGATGTTCCATCCTCTTGTCTAAAGCAGGACCAGAACAGATGAAATGGGCTTGTCATCTCATCCTCAGTTTACCTAATACATCCATTTTCTTCATCTTGCCCTACTTTTACTCCTCCCCTTTTTCATTTAGGCACAACTTCAGTGAGGTGATCCTTTTCCTTGTTATCTTAGTCTGGCCTTCCTAACTCTCCAAACTTTGTCACACAATAAAGTGTGAACATTTCTTGGTATCTTTTCACAACAACTTTCTTTTCTCTTCTCTTCTCTCTTCTCCCACATTCTGTTTCGTATCACTGGTCCGCACTCAGCTTGTGACTGAGAAAGGTTTATTGGTTGCCACACCTGACATTCAGTCTGTACATTTTATTCTGCTCAGCCAGATATCTGAAAACATTCATGATAGATTGCAGCAGAAATGCCATTATAAAGCATATGTGGTAGGTGTGAGAAGCAGGTGTTCACTCAGTGTAATTAATAGTGCTGGCAGCATTAAAAATGCATGACATGAAATGGCTAAGTAGTCTGTAACACTGTTTGTGTCCTAAGGTGGAGAGTCAGCTGTATATGATCTGGCCATTTGCTGCTGGAGGCTGTTTTACTCTGGGTCTGTATATAATATGTAATCTTGCCTTTTCAGTCTGAAGCCACTTCTTTTGACCTAGCAATTGTAGATTTCTACATCATGTTGTGCTTTAAAATATGAAAGAAAGCAGACTATTTTACAAAAGCTCTGTCTTTCTTTCTAGCTGCTGTTCTTTGTTTCTTTGAAAGACTTGTCTTACATTAATTAGTTTTTAAAAATTAAGTTGCCTGACCATATGTCTCACAGCATAACAGTGTCTTCTGGACCTGCTCCTGTTTTCAGGGTAAAATGGTGATTTCCCCTCCCCCTGCCAAATTTGAAGTGGAAAGGGAAATTGCTTTTCATCTGTAATCAGTCTTCTTCTAGTGCTATAATTAAGTGTCTATTTATGAATATAGAATTAGGAATAATAGAAAAGATATCTGCAGAAGGAATGTTTTACATATATATGATATTTTAACACTGACATAATTCATGTTCTTCAGGTGTATCAATCAATTAATTATTCTTTTATAAGTTTCCTAAAAATTGTCCAATTTAGTCTAAAATGCTTTATAACCAAAGACAGGGGTTTTAAGGGCATAAGTACAAAACCATAATTTGATTTAAGAACATTCATCTGTTACGTTGCAAGTTTATCTCCTGATCTGTGAGGATATTTTAAGTGTAGCATACAAAACATGTAGGGGATTTTTATAGGGGATTTTTATACAGATAATATGACAAAATGTTAGAATTTTTCCATCCTTAAACATTGCTTTTGGAAACTTTTTAATTAAATTACTCAGCCATCTCTGAAGATCTTATTAGTTAAACTGTGCTTGTTTTGTTTGTTTCCCTTGTATTACCAGATTCTTGCAGTCATTTTCCAGATCTCTGACATCTCTAGGATTTGGAGCAAGGCTCTGAACTTGAACGGAAAGTGAACCTGGTAGCAGTCATACTCCTTTCCTTCTCCCATGACTTTGTTTACAAGTGTCTACACTGTTAGTTGAGTTTCACTAAAGACCCGTGAGAACTAGAGAGCTGTGTTGCCTCAAAATTTTATCTATATGGAGCATGCACCATTTCCTTACAGAGCCATTTTGTACCTAGAATGCATATTTGCTATTTTCACAGAATAAAAAACCCAGTCACATCCTGGATTTACTGAGCAGAATTTTCCCAGAACTTTCCATCTTTGCTCCTAGTCTTGCTTCTCCAGATCCCAAAGAGCAACCTTTTATGCTCGTAGGAGACAAAGAGGAAGGGAATGCAGCAAGGACAGGCAGAGCCTGCCACCTTTACAACAGCATCAGCAAATGGAGGATAAAGATTAAAAAATACAGTTTGTTGTCAAACCTGTTTGACATTTATTCACCTTTAAGTGCTTTTGACTTTACAAACTGAAATCACTCTCAATATGAGACCTTCTAAAAAACGTATTTTGGAGGGTAGAAAGCTAACATATGCCTCAGGTGGAAAGGAAGGACAGGTGTGATCTAGAAACAATGTAATTCTCAGCTTTGATATCCAAAATAAGGGGGGGTTGTCTGATGCAGTGAAGATTCTTGCTAAATATATAAAATCATTGTAGATGATTAGGTTATAAGATCAGGAATGACTATGGGTAGTTGTTTTGGATCTGGACCTGTTTGATGAGAATTTGTTATTCTCTGTGAAATAAGTTGGTCTCACTGCATTTTGAAAGGGCATATATTCGGTTCATAATTATCTCCACATCTGGCATAAACAGTGACAAATAATTAATCTCGGCAGCAAAAGCACACAAGGTAGTATAAGAGAGAGATATCTTGAGTTACTTTAGTTCTCAGAAGGCAGGGATCAGTGAAGGACAGCCAGCGCTTCTGTTATCTGTACTGGTCCAGCAATATGGAACTTGACTTTGGGGAACTTGCTATTTGGCCTTCACATTTTGAATCTGGAATGTGTGATGCTAATTCATCTTTAGTTTGACTGGCAATTAAAAGGTGATTAATATGAAACTCTATTCTGTTTTCAGAGGAAGGAAACAAAGGTTATGGACCTGTTTTTGAGGAGCAACCTATTGATACCATCTATCCAGAAGAATCTTCTGATGGACAAGTATCAATGAACTGCAGAGCTCGAGCAATTCCTTCTCCTACTTACAGGTAACCTCTCTTGTTTTGATTTTCAGGTCTTTCTTATTTTACTGAGCAAGTGTTTCAGATTGTGTTAGTAAATGGATGACTGACTTAAAAGGTTAGTGCGAAGTCTTCAAGGCAGGAAAAATGGGGAGATTTGCAATTTCTAAGACTCAGCCTTGCTTCAATTTGCCAAAATGCCTAGACAGTGTTTAAAACAGTATATTCCTGTTGTGTTAAATGTTTTCAGATTTTAAAAGAAATACGGATTCAGATCTTAAAAAAAAAATACCTTAAAAAATAATTAAGAGGCTATCTTTCCATCTTAGGCTAAGGTTGACTGATGTTCAAGTCCTTGTTCTTCTTCTTGATTCAGAATGGCTTTTTTATCCTATTTTGCTAAAAAGAAAAAGGCTTTGCTGTTGAACCTGCATATTCTACATCCCACATTGCTTTTGCTTCTGTGTTGTAGAGCAGTGCTCAAGAATGTGTCAGTTATGCTACTGAAGACATGAAAAACTTTATTCTGAAGAGCATTTCAACTAGTTTTAATAGAGATTCACACATGACTTCTTTCACAATAGTTATATTATTGTAGAGGGCAATTCTGCTTTATTGTGTATCCCTATAAGTTTGTCAGCCATTATCTGCTCATTATGTGAAGAGAAATGTACTTAAGATTATCACTATTAAGACTAAATTAAAACCTGGTCATAGGCAGAAAACTACTGTCATTACACTAAAGGCAGACACAATTCCTTGCCAACAAGAGAGATCCATTTCAGTAAATCATCCTATGACCAGCCCTCAGTACTCATTTATGTATGTTCCCAGACTCTGGTTTCTAGAACTGAAAAAGCAGTTGAATCTGCCAGCTGTTCTTTTAAATATGTTACACTATTGTGATCGACTATGGTATTTTTCCATCAAAACAGCTTAGTCTTCACTGTCTTTTCTAAAAATATGCTAACAGGTTGTCTACCTGTACAGAACCTCTATGAATAGCCCTTTTGAATATGATCCCTGCTGCATCACATTTTGCTGTTGCACTTATTTGCTCTTACCATTCTTGGAAAGGACTGGAAACATGGAAAGATCAAATATGCTTAGGTTTGGTACCCTTCTGATATACTTTCCCATTCCCTATCTGCAAGATTGTAAACATACCATCTATACAGTGATTACAGACTCTATATGAAGTTTGGTGTTCTTCTTTAACTGTTGTGGGCTCTGCAAAATTTGAACTAGTAAAGCCATTCTCAAAGGATTGCATCGCATCTCCAAGCTTTTCTTTCCAGGAACAGATCTCATAGTTAGCACTGATAGCTGACGTGAGGATAATTGCTATACAGAATAAGGACACTTTCCCTATTTCCTGACATCGTTATTTTTTCTATACCTCAATATGTTATCTTCATTTCTTAGCCCTCTTAACAGTTATTGAGCCAAGATTTTCCTGTCTCAGAGGTGAATAAGTCCTTCCTGCAATTTTTTATTGCAGCATAAGCTGTCCTCAGGACACTTATTCCTACGTATTTCTGAACAGAGGATTTATTATTTGTAACACAGACGTGTCTCACAGGACTCAATTGATACTTTAAAAATTCCATAAGATCAAAATGCTGTTTGCTGCATCTTAAAGATCCTGCCACTCTTACTATTGTTTCTTTCTCTGACAATTCCAAGTTCCACTTCCAAATGAGAAGTCTGTGTATTTCGGTACATCTTCAATAGTGCAGGAACACATAGGGTACACACTCTTGTTGGTAAATACTTATGCCTGTCTTCACCTTAAGAAAAAAATATTTGTGCTGAAATAATCTCAGGATTTTTAAATATATTTAAGTTGTTTCTTTCCAATTTGTGCTTAGGAAATGTGCAGTTCCTCTCTAAGAATATTGCGGGCTCCCCCTTGTGGACACAGTTTACATATATTTAAATGTAAATATAAATAATACATAATGAGTTTCCTACTCCATGTATTTTAACTTTTTAAAAATCACTAGAAATCGATAAGGGCCAAATCTGGGCCACCAGTTTCTGTCTTAGTCCCTCAAGTGAATGTTGCTGTAATTCAGTGAAGTGTCTGTGGGGGTTTTACCATAATTAGGGGGGAGAATGTTCAGCAATTTTCTGAATCTAGTAAATAGGTCTTAAATCAAGCATGCCACATTTTTTGTACTGACTTTACTGGCATGTTAGGTTTTACAAAACGTCTTCATTACCTGCAGCAGGCTTATAAAAACCTCTTAGATAATTATTTGAGAATGTGCTTAAAATCTCCGTGTTTGATCACTAGCTAGCTCATTGACAGCCAGCTCAAACATCTCTTAAATCTTGGCCAGCAATCATGTTTAACCTATATCACATCTCCAAGAAGGCAGATGTGAGACTCTTATGTTTAAAAAAGACCTATGGAGTTCAAATCTGTGCCTTTTGCTGAAGAAAAGCTTTAAACATATATAGAAGTATATTAATAACTTCCTGTATATTTTATCACAATTTATGAGTTATTTTTCACATCATATTTCTTACCAGGTTGCTTTTTTGGGCCAAATCTTACATCTGGCTTTTCTTTTTTCATAGGTGGAAACTCAACAACTGGGATATTGATTTAACAAAGGATCGCTACAGTATGGTGGGAGGCAGACTTGTTATCAATAATCCAGAGAAATCAAGGGATGCTGGAAAATATGTCTGTGTAGTGTCGAATATCTTTGGAACTGTCAGAAGCAGTGAAGCCATTCTGAGTTTTGGATGTAAGCCAGCGTTTACGTCAAAACATAGAACAATTATGGTTAGCTTGGAATGCCCAGTGTTTTACACTGCAGTGTCTTCTGCTAACAAGTGCTATAGCTGTATTACTTTGTAAAAAAACCAATATCTTAAGTGCCTTAGTAATTTTTTAAGCATTTTATATTCTTTAGCATTCAGCTGACATGACATCCTTCCCAGTGAGTAACTGTTAAATTATTAATTGAAGAGACTCATGGAGCCAGATCTTCAGATAATAATGTCCAGACTCTTTTAAAATCATGAGTGGACCTGAGGGGAAATAGTCACAGAGGAAAGACACATGTGAGGGCATGTGATGATGAGGTGCTGCTGCAGACCAAACACCACTGGAAGGCATGCCACGTGCTAGTAAAACACGTTCCTGACTCCTAGGCTCCTGACTCCTAGGAGGGACATTTCTGTCAACTTCTGACAATCATGAGCTAGTCTGGTGAATGCATGCATATGTACAGACCTGCAGCATCATCAAATACATGCATTGTAAAAAAATTATGAACTAAATGAAGAGTAATATGAAATTTTACTGATTGAAGACAATGTTTGTGATTTTTATTTTACTTTGCCTTAAGTTACCTTTTTCCCTGGATATATTTTTTCATCAGAGGGCAAAAAAAAGGAATCCACTCTAATTGGGGTCTGTTCACAAAGCCCTAGGTTCCCTGATACTAAGTGATTAGCATCCCTCCTGTTTTTCACCAGCTTCCATGAGCAGAATTCACTTCGTGCTGTGTAAGATCAGACATGAAGTGAAAAGTTCTGCTTTCTGATAGTAGTTATAAGATGGTGGGACCACATATACCAGGGAAATTCAGAGGCTGTAATGAGCTGATGGATCATAGTTGATACAGTTGATACAGTTTTAGTCTGTATTTGCAGTTGATACAGTCTTAGTCTGTATTTACCCAGTGTATTTTCTAGAAGAATAATTGCAAGCCAGGTTGTTACTTCTTTTTAATGGAGAAGACATTAAAATTCGGTTTACAGAATATTTATTTATACCTAAAGCAGGCTTCAGTGGTGTCGGTCCTGAATAACCAAAAGGATAAGAAAAAATTAAACCAATACACACAATAGATGAAAAAAGTTCAATCAAAACCATCTGAGTCGTGTTCTGCCTACCAGCTCACTGACTACATGAGCAGAATGTTGGTACTGTGCTGAACATCTATACTGAACAGAACCCTAATACATAATGTTTCGAGGTGTAAACGATAATAGAGCAATGAGGCAAGGAATAGAAGAGAAAAGGTAGCTGGAAACTGATAAATACCTGTTAAAAAAAAAAAGGCTGCTTTCACTCTTCTTTATATTATTGTATTTAGTCCCTTCTTCTTTTTAATGGTCATCTATTAAAAAAATTTCCTTTGACAATCACTCTAAAAAGCTGAATACAGAGTTGCTAAAATTAATATAGAAAATATCTGATCTTTAGAGGAAGCTTTTGTTCTTTTGCTTGGGCATAAACTGATGAAAAAATGTCAGCAACCATTTAGAAGAGCTCAAAAAAGTCTTGACCAGCTTTATTTTTGTCTTACCGTCAAATTTACTAAAATTATTGAACAAAATCCACATTCTCTCATAACATTCATGTCAATTAATCCATCTGAGAATACTGTCTTTAGTAGAACTGGATCTTTTCAGATCCAGTGCCTTCAAACCTATTACAATTTTTTTTAAATGTTGCACACATTTTTGTGGTGGCTGTCGCAGAGCTTCAGAGTTTATCTAAGAACACCATAAACAAAATGTCTACACTTTAAATGCAAACTTAAAATTGCTAAAAAAACTTTAAAACAATGATAGGTTTTCTTTACATCAAACCCTAAACTGCCCATATGTAATGCAGTATCAAATTAGCAACACATTTGTTGCTAATGACTGTAATTTTAATTTTTTTTCCCATTCCGGCAAGAGATTTGAAACACTAATCTGTTCCAAAGAGAGCAGAAATTAATAGTAGAGTCAAGTTTACAAGATGGGCAGAAGATCTGCAGCAAGGAAACTAATGTTTTAATAAGAGATCAGTCAATATTTTGCATATAGAAAGTAGTTGTGTAGTAAGGTCCACACTGGTGTTTGGAATGTGAATATACTCCAACTACTGCGGATATTGTATGAATAGAAGTATTCCAGTGTGGGTGAAAAGCTTTGCTGGCTTTAGTTAGAAAATTTGTCTGGTCAATACCTAATTCTTACTGTGTTCGTCTGGTATACTTACTCTCTTCTGTTATCAAAGAATAGTATTCCAAATTAATTAGGAGGTATTTGTGAAGAACTGAATACTTCCATTGCACTATGATAGAGGGTAAATTTTTTTAAAATAAGAATCACCAGTCCTTTGAGTGACCCATTACAATGCCTACCATTTAAGCATTGATCTAGTCAAGACCCAGTTGGTGAAAGCATCTGTATTGTCTTCTGGTCTGTTTGAGCAGAATAAAAATTAATATTTCAGAAATCGGGAGAGGTGTCTCCCTGAACACTGTCATAACTGTACTAGAGTTTTCTTCAGGCATTTGACAAAGTGTAGTGAAATTTGCTTCCTAGATTTTTGTAGCCATTTAGATCTGACATCTGTGGTTTCCCTGTGAGGATTCCTTTACCTTTACAATATTTAACAAATGTAGCAGTTTTTACAAAGTTAAGGAATTATTATTAGATAACACATTAGATAATTGATAGTGGATCTACCCACTGCATTTTACGGTAGCGAATAGGCTTTATTTTCTGCTTAATCTTTTTTTGTATGCAGCTAAGTCCTGATTTTTTCTTTATTATTGGTGTCTGGCTGCACTTCAGCTTAGGTTTTAGTTAGATCTTGGAGACACCCTTGGGAATTTAGGACAGCTGCCTGCCATTGAAGAAAGCTGAAGTAATCTGCATGACTTTAGCTTAAATGATTTTTGTGGTAGAATATTGCTTTTAGAGGCTGTGCACTTGGCTGTTACCCAAATGTTTGCACCACAGTAGCATTTAGAGCAGAACTCTAGTGAGGATCTCTACAATCTTCCTGTACTTGGTGACATAGGAAAACCTCACAAGAGATGTTTTCTGCCTCAAGGTTTATGATTTAATTTCAGATTGGATGAGAGTGAAAAGAAGCAGCATAGTGCAATTATTTTCTTATATGCAACTGTTATCTTATATCTGTAGATGCCATTACTGCTCTCCCAGTCTGTGGGATGATGAAGGGCTTGTTTCTTCATTCTGTTACAGTAGTCCTGTTAACCTGCTGCATGGAAGTTGATTTAAAGAGTGTCAGCTAAGGTTTCACCTGGGGTGTGAGTCACTTCTGTCCCAAACCTCTGGCACTAAAGATGTGTCTAAGCTAACTGCTTGCCGGTCCTTGACTGCTGGAGTTGTCAGAAAGGGCAGCCAGGTCATTTCAGACAAGCCACTTTAAGTTACAGTTAAGAATTAAACTTGCATTTTGGAAAAACATGTTGAAAAATAACGTAAAATCCTTTTCTTGTCACTTCCTGGGATTTCTTCTTCAAATGTAACTCGCCTGGATACTCCTAGGGATACAATTTGCACTACTGTTTGTTTGGGTTTTTTTCCTGGCATTTTCAATTATTATGAACAAAATACTGTAAACAAACCCTGATTTGATAATGGCAAATAAGCAAAACTGGCATTAGAGGTCCAGAAGTATCTCTATATTGTATTTCTATATCAATCTCTACAGGACTGAAAATATTATTAATAACAATAATAATTAATAATCAATAAATTATAAGTGATTGATAATTATTAATAAATAATAATAGAAATAATTGACATGAAAAACCTAATTCTTCTCCCTTGCTTTCTTAAAACTAGATCTGGACCCATTTCCACCTGAGGAACGTTATGAGGTTAAAGTGCGAGAAGGTGTTGGAGCAGTGCTTCTATGTGAACCCCCTTACCACTACCCAGGTAATTCAGCTAAAAGTGCTTCATGTTTAATGTCTTAAGAGTAAAAGACAAATTAATATTTCTTTTTCCAAGTTTCCTTTAAAAGTACTTAAACAGTAACTTTTATGCAGCTTGAGAATCAAGCATTTAGGTTAGATTTCCATTTGGAATACATGTTTGTTGTTGGCCATATATAAAGGATATAGTTGAATTACAAATATGTTTTGATATAAATAAAATTACTCAGGCTAATCTGGATAATGGAGGGGAGACTTGGTCTACCAGTCAGAAATATGGGATAATGATTTGTTTTTTATACTCTGTTTCAGTGTTGCAAGAAAAGGAAGAACTAAGATATATTGATAATTAAAATACTCTAATTTGTCTAAATCACAAGGCTTGTGAGGACTTACTAGCTTCTGAATTGCATGAGGTCAAGACTCAGCTGCCTGTCTCCTCCCATGCCACTCCAGCTCCTGTGGGGTGGTAGTGCCCGCCCAGGGGGAGCTGAATGCACTGTAGCTGGGACTCCAGCAATCTGCACTCATGGCAGCACTACCCCAATGTTCAGTGTAGAAAGGTATGAGCTGGCTACTGAGGCATGTATAATCTCTCTCACATAGCTGCCTCTCCAAAAGAAAGAGCTATAAACTAGAAATCAGAGTGAAGTAATTTATATGCAGACGGTATTCTGTGATGTGAGTAGCTGATCATGTTGGTTTTTAATATTGATTAGAAAATGTTTTCCTCCAGATGATCTCAGTTATCGCTGGCTTCTAAATGAGTTCCCGGTGTTCATTGCTTTGGACAAGAGACGATTTGTGTCACAGACAAATGGCAATCTCTACATTGCAAATGTAGAAGCATCAGATAAGGGCAATTATTCATGTTTTGTGTCCAGCCCTTCAATAACAAAGAGTGTCTTCAGTAAATTTATTCCACTTATTCCGCAATCCGATCGTAAGTATTTATTGGAAATAATATGTGCATGCAGTGCTTTAACTGTTTGTATTATTACTTTGCTAACCCACAACTACTGTCATCTCTGTAAGAGAATTATATGGCATGTTATAATAGCTACTGCATAATGTTACTTGGTCCGAATCATTCCCATCCACAATGAACACTCTGTGAAGGAAATCTCCATGGATTCATTCACAAATTTCCTTTTAAATCAAGAACAGTTCTTAGCCCCTTTCCCTCTTCTCTTTCATGTGATAAGCCCCTGTACTCGTCCCAAAATCTTTAATATCTTTTCTAGTCTTGGCACTAGTTCAAAGGGGTATGACTGTAAAGCAGAAACTACAAGTAAAAGTTAATTAAAAGCTTCAGGAATTACGCTTTTTTCCCAGGAAATCCCCCATGAAAATGGAAAATCCTTTTCCTCTGCTGAAATTTCCTATCCAGCGGTGGCCTAAGGGCTTTGTGTCTCATGGTTAGTTCCCTAAGACACTTGTGTGGCTTTGTGTTACTAGATTATTTGCCACCATTTCTTCATGACAAAGGCATGTTTTCCAAATAGTAACCAAGTTCCCTTTTGACTTCAGACTATCACTAGTCTCATAAAATTATCATCAATATTTCAGTGACCCTTTTATCTGTGACATTTCCCATAGTACAGTGAAGAATTGTGATTGAATTTGAGTAATTATAAATTAGCGATCTTTATCCAGATTTTTCACGGGCAATATTCACACTGCGATCTTCATCTAGAGTAACTGCAAGAGGAGTTATATAGCGATCACCAGTAGGTAGATTTGATTACATTTGCATCCCAGTGCCCTCATTAAACTGTAGATTTGCATGCTTTAGCTCCTTCATACCCTAACTGAGATAAAATTGAGCTTAAATTCAAAATAATTCAAAATATTCCATCCATTCCACAAAGAAACTGTGAAAAACAGAGACTCAGGTCTTTGTGTGCCCACACAAACAGTACATCCATCATTGCACTTCAAATGCAATTAAAAATTCCATAAAAATTGTTATGCATTGTCATCCAGAGAAAGATAACTAGTTGCTGAGTAAAACAATTATGCCTTGCTAGTAAAAGTTCATGCTTAGTCAGACTTTGTGGATGGCCAGGCTGTTTATTCACTGTAGAGAATAATTTTGTCTGGAATTTTACAAACAGTTTTTTTGAACTGTGGAAATTTTAGTAGCCGTATAACTTTTCCAAGAATCTTTTTTTTCGTGATAGGAGCAAAAGTATATCCTGCTGATATCAAGGTGAAGTTCAAGGACACGTACGCTCTCCTGGGGCAAAATGTGACACTGGAGTGTTTTGCTCTTGGAAAGTAAGTGTGTTTTAAAGTTATTGTAGAGCACTGTTTGCTTTCATATTTGAGGGACTGAAAATACATGTTTGATGATCAAATGCTCTTTTTGTAGTCTGCAATTTAACAGCCAGTTCTTGAACATGCTGATTTGTACTTTACTATACCTTTTCAAGTCCGGTTCCTGAACTGAGATGGAGTAAATACCTTGAACCCATGCCAGCCACTGCTGAGATAAGCATGTCTGGTGCAGTTCTTAAGATCTTCAATATTCAGTATGAAGATGAAGGACTTTATGAGTGTGAAGCTGAAAACTATAAAGGAAAAGATAAACATCAAGCAAGAGTTTATGTACAAGGTAGGAGGAACAATTTTGTTCTTGATGATTTATGTTGCTTTTACTTATGTTGGAAATACCTATATTTTCACACTTGATGTCAGTGTTGATTCATACCATCATCCTCCCATGCTGCTGTTCAAGTTAATAGAGCAAAATCAAACTCATGCATTGAATGCCAGGCATAACATTTGTGTGATAATTGAATGACTACTCAATTTGTCTGGTTATAACAGCTGGTATATACACCTTGACAGTTATGTGTGTTAGTATTAATGTAATTATGCATAATGGCAATTAAATCAATTTAGAGTGCACGAAGTGAAAGAACTTCCTGGAAGAAAAAGAGACGATTAGGTTTGTTACGCTCTTGTTTTTTCATTTTGTTTGTAGTTTCTGTCTTAGCTCTCTCTCTTATTAGCTATACTCACTTCTTCATTCCTCTACCCTCTGTGATTTCTCTTTATGCATTTGGTTAAATTAGGTAATAAAAAAATTGTGTCTTACTGCTAAATGGAATCATCCCAACTTGACTCATTGACTGAGGCTTGTGCCACAAAACTGTGGCATGAAAAGGTAACACATAAGATCTGAATCACTTTCAGAAGATTTCTTTTCATTGACTGTACAGAACATCATCTGAGTTAAGATCCTCAGTGAAGTGCTAGAACTTCAGTGGGATACATTCAAAATTACTGTGGGATGGTTGTTACTGTTTATAATAAGTAAAGCTAATAAGTAGGTTTTTTTGCTTAGGAAAAACAAAAATGCTGGACTGTTTTCAACATTAATTTCTTAAATATCCTCTCTGGACCAAGAGAATAATTTCTTGGAGATTCTTTTAGTACATATGTAGTTTTGCATAATTTCATGTCATTTAACTATCATTTTTATGGTGTTAGTGAGTAATTTCCACACTGTATAATCTACAGATCAGTTTAAGCAGTATCCTATGCCTTTGGTCATTCAAGAACTATTATTTCAATTCCATATTTTCTTCTCAAAAAAAAGTAGTTTGAAGTTATTTTGAGTCTATGTTGTAAGACACAAACTTTTTCATTCTTTGTTGTGCTGGTGCACTGCTGAGTTATCATCATTACTTTGTGTTTCCTATTTAAATACCATGGGAAAAGCAGTGGAATTAATACAATATAATGCTCATCAAATATGTATGTGCTGTATTAACAATGCATTATGTTATTTTATTCCTCAGCTGCTCCCGAGTGGGTAGAACATATCAATGATACAGAGAAGGATATAGGCAGTGACCTTTACTGGCCTTGTGTAGCTACAGGCAAGCCTATTCCAACAATTAGGTGGTTGAAGAATGGTGCCTCGGTAAGTATATTAGCATAGATCGTGCTGGACTGATTGCTTAGCTGATATAAATGATTTTTTTGAAGCATGTGTTACTAAAAGGTAAAAAAAAAAATGATACAAATATTTGCTGGTTACACTTGCATTATTTTTTAAATCTTTATCTCAGTCTTCTCTTATTCCTTCAGGCTATTTAGTGTTCAGCTTTGAATTACAAACTTATCTTTTCACCATATGTTTGAGAGGTGGATATCTCTTTTTCTTCAGGCCTGTTGTTTAAATAAATCTTCTTTTCTCTTCTCTGGATAAAAAAAATGTCTATCAGCTGCTCTTTAATCCTTTTGTCACATTAAGCATGAGTGTGTCTTTAAAAATATAAGACAAAATGGAATCAGTGGAGATATGAGAAGAAAGGGTATTTTTAAATTATCAGTGGTGTTTCTAAGGGTCCTTAAGTATCATCTAGTTCCAACCCCTCTGCCATGGGCAGAGTTGCCTTCCACTAGACCAGGTTGCTCAGAGCTCCATCCAGTCTGGCCTTGAACAGTTCCAGGGCTGGAACATCCACAATTTCTCCAGGCAAAATTTGTCCAGGTATTTCAACAATGTATTTAAAGTGTATTGCTTATACTGTATGAAAAGCCCTTAAAAACTAAAGATTATAAGAGGGCATGATGTAGTGCTGCATCTGTTGAGCTGTGGTGACTCTGATCTTGGCAAGCAAACAAAAAAAGACGAGGCAGCTTGTTTTTGACTATCTTAAGAAAAATGTGTGAGGTTGAAGGGAGAACAGCGATATCACCATCTGCCATATGGAGATGGCATAAACCTGGAAAAGCAATGCTGTTGTCTAGCTTCAGTAGTTATTGCAAACAAATAATTTAACAAGCAAGTTCCTTGGTGGTCCCCACTGAACTTGGCTTTCACTGACAAAATCTGCATACTTGATTGCAGAAAGCCATGTATAATTCTCCAGCAGTACACTGGAAGATTATGCTGTGTGTTAACATGATGTTAAAATGATTTCCAAATGCAAGATAGCAAAAATATGCTAATTGCCTTGAAAATATAGCTTGTTTCTAAATCAGATAATTTTTAATTAGGTGTTTCACTTAGCACAAAACAGATTCTTGTTTTACATAAAGCAGTCAGGAAATATGTTTCCTTTAATCTGTTCTTTTTTCAGATAAATAGTATTCTTTTAATCTTCCATTGCTCCATGCACTCCAGTATACTTAGTACAAGGGTTAAAGCTTTTCAGATTGATTTGCACAAGAAAACAATTTATTAACATGATGTTTCAAAAACCAATTGACATCTATTTGTAATTTACAAAATATCCCACCTCACTTTGTGTGTTTTCATACACAGCTTTTAAAAATAGATTAAGTACCTTATTTTGATGTATTATTTTTTCTTTTTTATATTAAAACAAAATACATAGAAAATAGTTTATACTATCTCCCAGGGGAACCTTCTGAAAAATTCCTACCTCACTGGGGCTTGGTTTGACTGTTGTTGTAAAACAATGTACATACAATAGAAAGTACTGAACAGTAAGCATGGTATAACAAAGCATATGTGCATAAAATTAATTCAATCCCTTGTTTCTCACTTCTGAATCAGTAGTGTTTGCATTGATGTAATAACAGGGAACTGAAGAGTAAATTTGTCTACTGCCACTTATCTAAGGCTTCTCCATAAAAATATTGAACAACACTGAATCTTCTTTTAAAAAAGAAGGTGAACCCAATGTCACCGAAAAAGCCCAAAAAAGAATATGGATGAGTATGAATTCTTCAGCATGTGTAGTCTATACTAATGTCTTATTGTTTTATTGATTCTGTTTTAGTTCCGGAAAGGTGAACTAAGAATGCAAAGTCTGACCTTTGATGATGCCGGCATGTACCAGTGTATAGCAGAAAACATGCACGGAATTATTTATGCAAATGCTGAACTGAAGATTGTGGGTCAGTGGGATTATTTTTCTATTTGCTATTTCAGGGTTGAGTAACAGCAGTCATATTTGCAAGTATTTTTCGGTAACAAATTCTTGTGAGGATAAAGCTAAGAGCCCTCACTCAGTCTAGGTGAGGTTTATTTGAGCTCTCTACCTGGATTTTGATAACTTCAGGAATAAAGTTACTAACTTATGAGGCATGTTTGCTGTATTATTTCTGATGTTTGTCTGCTGCTGTTACCCCTCAGAGAAATTGATAGTGCAGAAATCATATGCAGGATGTAGAGCTGCTCCCTACACTTTCGAGCTTGCGTAACTGGTTGAGAAGCATTTTATTTTTGCTCACCTAGGCTCACTCTTCTGTGGGGTAAAATGTGCTGTTTCAGAAACGTGGTGTCAGTTACTTGGCCTTTAAAGCTCTTCATCTTCACTCTCCCTTTGCTTTTGTCTTCTACAACGCATTTAAAGCCAAGCCACAATGTTTGTGTGAAATAGAGCTGTGCTATTTGATGGCTGGATGTTGTTATTAATCCATTGTTCTCCTAAGGAGCATCAGTTTGACTTTCAGGTTGAGAGTGATCAGCCTTAAAACAATTTCTGATGGTTTTACTGATGTCATTAGAGCAGATGCACTGGCTATATGACAGGGTTTTCCTAGATTTCCCTGCAGTACTTACTCTGGGTTCTTTCCATCTCACACTTGCCTTCAGACTTTCCCAAGAACTGAACTATTATTGGTTTTCCCAACCCATTGCACAATAATACCTCACCTTACACTGTTTTTCCATTACTGTGTGCTCACTACCTGGATTACACAGAATGAACACTTTTTACATTTGTTTTCAAAATTCGGTGTTGGTAAGATGTGGATGTTTGTCAGAGTTTTGTTCTGTATTTCTGTAATTAAGTAACAACCTTATTTCTTCAGGCTGTGCACACACTTACTGGCATGATTAACGATGGTATGCCAGGATGCAAAATAGTTATATGATTTTTTTCTTTTATCTGGTTTCAAATGGAGAGAAAATCAGTAAGCAAAGATCTGACTTAAAAAACATAAACGAGGTGCTTATTACAGTCATGTCTCATTCCTCTTGTACATCTGAGAGTGCACCTAAGGCCAGATGGCCAAACAAAAAACTACGAAGAAGGGCACTACCTTAAAGTTCCTGGAGAGGGTTAAAATCACTGAAAAGTAAACCGAAATATTCTTTGGAAGTATGATCAAGTGAGCAACTTGTTACAGAAATTCATCTCCAGGAATCTGAATTTTATTAGGACTGATCAAAAGGCCTTTTGAAAGGGAGGAACTTTCTATTCATTTCAGTGGACTTTGATCTTGTTGGATTAAACTTAGATGGAGGTTTCAGAAAGAAACCTCTAGTGTAACACAGCACAGAACTACATAATTATTTTTCCTGTTTCTTTTAGATCACCATCTATTTCCCAGCACATCTCTGTATCCTTAATATTTTGCTCACTAGTATAAATAATGGACATTTGTAAAAAATTCTATAGTTCTGTCATTTATTGCATGTTGCAAATAAATTTTCTTTTGCAGTAAATCACTAACAGCAATACTTGTGTTAATTTTGCTTTCAGCTTCACCTCCTACTTTTGAACTGAACCCTATGAAGAAGAAAATCCTAGCAGCTAAAGGGGGGCGTGTAATCATTGAATGCAAACCTAAGGCTGCTCCTAAGCCAAAATTCTCCTGGAGCAAAGGAACAGAATTGCTTGTAAATGGGAGCCGGTTAGTATTGACTGTTAGTGAACATTTTGAGCCTTAAAAACATTGCCATATATTTCAGTCTATCCTGTAGGCTAGTTCTCCCTTTAGGAAACTTCAGGGGCAGGAAAATTTGTAATTTCAGGAAAATAATATGCTAACATATTGCGATCAGTGTGGATCCAAATAGCTAGAAGAGCATCCAACTTTAACCAGTCTGTTTGATGCTGGCTGCATTTAAGAATTAATTTGTATCATAAAACTCTAAGAAAAATATTTGAATGAATATAAGTGCATAGAAGTACGTGCTCTTGCTCCAGCAAGAAAGTCTCTTTTAATATTTTTTACTATAAGAGTGTTTATAAATCCAGTAGTGATATGTGAGCTTTCAGAAGATGTTTGTAGTTTGTTCATTCACTTACTACAGTTCTAGAGGAAACATTGCTTTCAAATATAAGACCTAATTGCTCATGATATATTTTTTGCACTTTCCATAGCATTCGTATCTGGGACGATGGGAGTCTGGAAATTATCAATGTAACAAAGCTGGATGAAGGCCGCTACACCTGTTTTGCAGAAAATAACCGAGGAAAAGCTAATAGCACTGGTGTTCTAGAAATGACGGGTAAGCCTCCGAATTGTATTAGTTTGTTTTGACTATATTCCCTTAGTTCAAAATCACTAATGTTTTGCTCCAGTATTGCAAGCTGTTCTGTATTTTTTCTTTCTAATTTAATTCCTCATTAACGATGAATTGATTCTTTTAAAGAATGTTGCTCAGAAGAATCTGGGTTTATTTGCAGCAGCTCTAACACTGTATCTCAGTTTTCAGGGTTGATTTTTCCATAAATCAGGTACATCGACATACTTTAATGCATTCCTTCAATTTGGTAGCTTAGCACTCACACTAAGATGTGATTCTGGGGCCACGACTTAGAGCAAGGGCACTCCTACTGACCTTTCTTTTTTTTCTTCTTTGCTTTTTTTTTTATTGTGCTGTGAGCAGGTTTGAGAAAGGAGTATGTGCATGTTGAAGGGAATATGCATGAAATTTGTGAGATAAGGGCATATAGCCTTATGATTGTACTACTAAATTCTCTTCCTTTATGAGTATTAGTATTTACTGATTGAGTACTGATATCCTTAATTATGTATTTTAAATCTGATGACAAATAGTTAAATAACTCTAGAGTACAGACAGGAAAGACAATACCCTGTAACAACTATGTCTGTCAAGTACCACTGATCACAGGAGAGTCATTTATCAAATGCATTTTTATCTCTGTTCCAGAAGTTATGCTGGATGTGTCAGCTCAATGCCCAAATAATGATGTACTAATGTAAGAATTAATCTGTAGCATCAGATCGTATGAAAGCAATTTTCTGGATGATATATACCAAATGAGTTGTAAAATTTTACCTAATGTTTTCAGTTACTTTTTCTCATCTTCTGCTGTTACATATGTCTCAATGTTACTCTCAGGCATTTAAGTATTTTGAACGTTTATGTAAATAAATATATCCAGGCCCTTGATAGGTATATCATACCTTCTAAAATCAGGAAGCACATTTGCAAACTAAATTCACATAGTGAAACACTTAAACCATATGTTTGTAAACCTTATAAACTAGTATAAAGAAATTTTAAATTTTTAAGAATTCTGCTCTGATTCATCTAAAAATGAACACCAAGAGAATAAGACATCATAGTGTAAACAGAAGGGTTAGGTGACATGTTTCAAAACTGTTTTCACATTGTGGACAAAGTGGACAGTGTTGAAGGTGATGAAGAATGCTTTAAGAGTGGCATTCCCAAGCACATTATGTGGCCCATAAAACGTCTTGGACATGATTCATGACTACAGGAAATTAAAAAGTTAAATCTGAAACTGACAGGCACTGAAAAGTCTGATGGTTTTTCCCAGATGCTGCTTCTTCCCTACCACTGGTCCACTATTTCAGCAACGTTTTAGACTTGTAGAATATTTATGTATACATTTAGAACATCAGTGATGGTAGAACCAAATGCTGAGCATACAGGCACCACCACACTGGAATGGAGCAAGTACCCTAAGCGTGTGTCCACAGCTAAGACTTCAGAGAGACTGAATGTTAACTGGTTGCTCCAATGCCCTATGAGATGCTCCATACTGCCAAAGCCAGTAGTTGTGCCATCCTCAGAGTCTTCGTATTTAGCAGCTTTTAGATTACTGGAGTAGGATCTGGGGAAAGGTTTCTTTCTGAGACAGATTGACGAAATATTCAGTTTACTGAGGATATTTTCCTGTTCTCTGGTGGAATGGAATGTGCTCTTTGGAGCATGCTTCAACCTTGGTTTTAAATGGTAGCAATAGTTCTTTCTTATGGCTATTGTCCTCCAGGTTTTGAAACCCTACTTCAACTCTCATATTGGTGGGAGAGAGATTGTATGTCATGGCATAAGGAAGATACTCTGTGGCTTTTTGTTTTATGTTAATAATTGTACAAAAAGAAACAGGTCTCACAGATCCAGTGAGTCCCTTCCAGAACACTTGCTAATTTGCCATATGGGTTTGCTGCAGTTATCAAGAGCTCTACCAAGTGTCATGAGATCTCTGCCTTCTCTTTTGTTTCTGTAGTAATAATGGATGTTCCTAGGGTGTATATATAGCTTTCTTCTTTTCCTTGTATTGTTTTCTCTTTCTTTCCACATGTAGCTATTTGCACAGCTTTTTATGCACCCATTATATTGTTTCTCAGTAGATAAATTGAGATCTCTGTCTCTGCAATGCTCGAATGAAAATCTGACTCAAGCTGAGTAGAACTTTCTGTTCATTAAAAAAACAAATATTATCATTGAAACAAAAAGTGCAACCTAAGTCATAAAAGATTCATAATGTGCCTTCTTTCTACCTGAGGTATAGTCAATGAATAAAAATAGATTTTAATAGTCAGTAACCTGATTCAGAGACTGAAACAGCTAAATAGAAGTTAGGCATTTTAGGTGTAGAATGTTTTCTTTGTTCTCTTTAGTTTGGTGCTTTGAAATGTAGCTGTATGAATAGCATGCAAATTGGAGTTTGAGGGAGTGGTTTAATGTATAATCAAACAGTTATGGAGCTGAGCTTACATTTGAATAAACAATTATTTATTGGAATTTTCCATGTTTGCCATTAACTTCACAGAAGCTACAAGGATTACTTTAGCTCCGCTGAATGTTGATGTCACCGTTGGAGAGAATGCTACCATGCAATGCATTGCATCTCATGATCCCACGTTAGACCTGACATTTATTTGGTCTCTAAATGGCTTTGTAATAGATTTTGAGAAAGAGCACGAACATTATGAAAGGAATTTTATGGTAAGATACTATAAATCCTTATTTAATATGGGAAAACCTAGTTTTCTTTGTTGTGAATAGCTCTCTTTTCTGGTTTACTTCTTCTGTTGTGTTGGTTGAGGTCCAGAAAGGTGCAGTAGGCCAAGAACATAAAATAGAATTACAATTTAGACACCTCACAGACACTTAAAAAAACTTGCAGGCAGATACCTGAAATCAGGTATCTAAATTGACATCAGTATTTTGGTACCACGGTTAAATCCCGCTCTGGGTATTAGTGCAAATAACTGGTAATAGGTAACCTTGTAGTAAACAGGGTGCAAATTATCTCAAAAAAAGTGTGCATATGCATTCACCTTTACTTACCCATGTTTTTCTCATCAGCATTTCTGGAATTTGGCACAAGACTGGGCCAGATGGTGGGTAGGAGTCAAACAGTCTGTAAACACTGAGCAAGAGTTTGTGTAAAGGCTAAACAAGTTAATACAAAGACGCTAGTTTTGGCACATAGAAAGAGGAATCATAGTTCTTTTGTACTTGCATGTATGGTCTTCTATCAGGCTTATTCAAAATTAATATCTCTATTAGAAATCCTTTCTTATTATGTCTGATCACACACTGATTTACCTAATATTCAACAACCACAGAGTGTTTGCCTATGTGTGCAAATATTCTGACGTTCTTGGTTTAAATTATACAAAAATACTTAAATTTATATATCTTTTTATTTTGTGCTTCTAAGAGGAACTGTGGACATATAGAGAAAAGGTTGCTAGTGGTACCTGTAGTGTCTGGGAACACAAGGGACCATGCTTAGTTTCACCTCCATGTTCAAAATGATGTACCATGTAACAGTGCCTCCTGCAGTGCTCCTCCTAGGCTAGCAATATTATCCGATTTTACGTGGACCAAGGGATTCTTTTTTGCTCTTTCAATATCTGTTTATCTCCATGTGAAAAGATGTTTCAAGCATAATTATTTTAGTCTGATTTGGAACAAACCACCCCTTTGAGGAGTCAGAGTTGCCTCAACCTGCTCAGTTGCTGAGCTGCAGAACATCCATAAGAAGTCACATTGCTGTCTTTCAGTAAGAGAACAAACCCTTGTCCAACAATCCAGTAGAAGTGTGCTAAAATTAGCTTAAAACATTTAAACCAAATGACATAAACCGCCTTCTGCAAAAAATCTCCTGAAAGTCTATGTCCAGACTCAGTAGCAGGGCAGTAAGCAGTTTGCAGTGTATTTTATATTACCTCAGGAATTTTAAAAGAAAAGTAGGTATTCGTCAGTACACTGGCATCTTTCAAAACATTTCCTTCATGTGGCTACTATGCCACACTTTTGATAGGTTTATATTTACACTTTGGTAGTAATCAATGCATAGGAGTACCATGAAAAACCTGGAATCGCCTCCTAATGGCATTCGTTTGCCCTTTGGTAAAAGTTGGAATGAGTCTGAGTGTCAGTCAAAATAAGAACTTGAAGGGTAAAGCCCCAATAATTTATTCCTTGTACAAGAGCAAATAAAACCCGTCTGTGTCAGATTTCATTTAGTTGATTACTTTAGATACAAAAGTCATACGAAGAAATTGTGTTCCCTAAAACAGAAAACCAGGCTGAAAGTGTTGATGAATCAGTGATGTGGTATGGGAAGTAAAAATGCTTTTATCAGAGGAGTTTTTAAGGCAAGAGAAAGGAATCTGAACTTTCTCCATCATGTGTTGAACAAAAATTTTTATATCACTGATATATGCTTTCTGGTTTCTCTCTAAGTAATGGAAACAAAAAGAAATTGGATTTTGTTTCCTTTTAGGGGAAATTAATTCTGAAATTTTATCCTGATTTTAGGACACTTCCTAGCAAAGCACTTCAAATGTGGAGCCAAGTAAGGGCTTCAGAAAGTGTGTGAATTTCTGAGAAAATTGATGATACATAATTCCCACCTGTTTCGTCTCCCAGAGAGCCAGTGGTCCCAAATTCCAATTAACTCCACAGTGTTTTAGACATTTATTGAAATGTTTGATTTCAAAACCAAATTAGCCTAACTTTGCTAGACTACCTTGGTCTCTATAGACTTTCTATGGTCTTCAGAGAGAGAGAAAGAGGTGCTTCATTTCATGTGAGTGTTGAATCTTGTGCTGGAATATTTCCTTTTCCAAGAGATTATAGGGATGGATACTGCATAGGATTCAGAAGGAACTGAAGAGCAACTAACCCTTAATTCACTTAGACAGTTAAAGTTTAGGTTAGGTCCAAACATCAGTTAATTTACTTTTCAGTGTAAATATCCTTCTTCCTGAAGGATATTTCTTGGTTTGTTGTGTTTCTTTTGCATTTGATCGATACTAAATTATTTTAACAGGGGCGGCTTCTTGTTTCGCATTCCTGTGCCTTACTTCTGGGCTTTCAAATCTCCATTCCTCTTCCACAGGCAGCTTAGTCTTTACTGGGAACAGTAGGATTGCATTTGAAGTCTGTATTTGTAGTTATTAGGTTATTCAGAGCTTAAGTAATAACAAATGCAGAATTTTTAGCAAATTCATCAAATCCAGTACAAAGGTTTATATAGGATATAATTAAGAGGAGTATGAACTTTTTATGTTTCTGTTTCATTCATTTATTGTATTCTTGCATTAAGAGTTTATTTCCTTCCCGTGCAAATGTTTCCATCTCTAGCAGTTATGAGCTGAAGTCACTGGGTGGCAGGTTTGCTCAGGCCTTCTCAGCTGCAAAGGGTGAGCTGTTGTGATTTGACAGCAGCAGCACAAACTGCTGGGCTTGAACAGTGGAGTCCTGTGCTGCCACGCAGCCCTTCACAAACACAAAATAAAAAGATACTCCATCATGAATATTAAAATTACTGGATATGTGAAGCCTGCACTCTGTTCTATAATTTCCTGTTGATGAAGGATCCTCATCTGTCTTCCTGGTAATATCACTATTAATTTATGTGACTGTGCAGATCAACATGCTGGAACTTGATAGAGCCACAGTATTTCAGTTCTCAAAATAATACTAACCTTGTTGTCCCATACACATAATGAAATGCTAATAAAATTCATGTAAGTCCCTGCACTATTCTTTCTTTAAATGGAAGCTTTGGTATCTCCATCATGACTGAAGGCAAAACTAATTTGCATTACATTAGTACTAAAATTCATTTGTCAGTGCTGATTTTATTTCCTGTGACAGCAATATTTAAAATGAAAAAAATATATATGAATTTGTTAGCTTCCAAAAAGTTAAATGGAGTCTACAAAATCATATTATTAAATTGATTACTTTTGAATTTATTTATGCTTGTTCCTCTGATTATATGATTGAGGAACTAAACATTATCAATCCTTTCAAGTCCCAAAGACATCCAGCACTTCAAGTAGTCTGAAAAATGTCAACATATGGTAATTTTTTATTTATAGATCTGCATTTTGTCATGTGTTTTTAAAGATTTAAAGGATTACTTTTAATATATATTTTAAAATGTATGTACTATCCAGATATGACTATTCTTTTAAGTTTATTCCAAAAAAAACCCTTTAATATGTGAAGGTGTATAACGGTTCTTTTCATACTTTTGAGTCTATTTGTATGGATAGTCAGGAAGAGGAAGTCCATAATTAAACTGGTTCAAGTCAGAATCTTGTACATAGATTAGGAAGAGTCCAAATGTAGGCTGTAGTAGTCTTAGTCACATAATGACACACATACATTTTAAAATGTTTACATACCAACAGTATGCCTGTTTGCTACATTATTTATAAGTTGTCTTAAGCAAAATCAGTAAACCTGAAACCCTGATATTTTTGTCACCATTTTATCTTTAATAACTATAATTAAATAGCTTTACAAGTTAGCTATTAGCTTAGATATCAGGTTAGCTTACATATCAAAAAAAGATTTTTCACCCAAAGGGTGGTTGGGCACTGGAACAGCCTTCCCAGGGAAGTGATCACAGCACGAAGCCTGTCTGAGTTCAAGAAGCATTTGGACAATACTCTCAGGCTCCTGGTGGGATTCTTGGGGCTGCCCTGTGCATGGTCAGGGGTTGAACTCAATGATGCAGATGGGTCTCTTCCAGCTCAGCGTATTCTATGATTCTGTGTTCAGAAACTTGGCCTGCTTGCAGATATCTTTCTTCTGTAAGAATTAAATAGAGGCTAAATGGTGATAGAAAGGTACAGTAAGGCCAGATGATGAGTTTTGTCGTAGAGATATCTGACTTGTGAGTTGCTCACATTTTCTCATACGAAGGGAGCATTGTTCAGGTTGGTGCTGACACATCTTGGTGTCATGACTGCTACAGAGCAGGAATTAAGATCTGATGAATCCACACTGACTATGAAGTGTGGATTCTGACTTAGCAGTGTGCTCTCCAGTGTTCATAGGTTCAGGGACATGGCACAAAGGCACAAAGGCAGACAGATACGTTCAGCATACAACTTGCAGGGCTCACAGCTCAGGCCTTCCTACCCTCCAGCAAATCAACACTCCAACCTTAGTGTTGTCTGTGAATTTACTGAGAGTGCACTCGATACTTTGTTGAGATCACTGATAAAGATACTAAACAGGACTGACCCCAATACTGAGCCTTGGGGAATACCACTGGGGACCAGCCACCAACTGGATGTAGCACTATTCCCCACCACTCCGTGGCCCAGCCATCCAGCCAGATTTTTCCTAGTGAACAGCGCACCCATCCAAGCCATGAGCAGCCAGTTTCTCCAGGAGAATGCTGTGGGAAATGGTGTCAAAAGCTTTACTAAAGTCCCGGTAGACAACATCCACAGCCTTTCCCTCATCCACTAAACGAGTTGCCTTATCACAGACATTAGGTTAGTCAAAATAGGAAAGTTCAGTTACACACTGACGAGGAAGAAGAGGTTATTTGTGGACTAAACCCAGAGTTTTAGTGAGCTTATTTAGTAGAGTTGTTGATTATATGGAGGCAGCAGGTGACTGTTAATGAGGCATGTCCAACCAAATCAACTACCTACTGCATTTGTTTCTGAAAATAAGTCCCAAGACTCTCTGAAGGCACTGTCTTAATACATTACTTTCAGTGCCGTGATGCATTAGGGAGATGCTTTAGACATGAATGAACTGAAAATAACATATTTTGGCTAGATTTGGGGTAATATTTAGAGGCAAGGGCCTAATAGTAATGTAGTGAGCGTGGAATGACATGGATGGAGTCAGTGGTTAAGAATAAGGAGGGGAAGGAAAGCAGAAGATATAGTACTGAGGGTGAAGCCAACAAGCAGTTGTCTCTGACAGAAGCCTTTGAGGAAACCTATTATTAATCCACAGTGCTATTTCCAGCACAAAGAATTGTAGTTGGTTTAAGGATGAAGACTGCCAACGCCCATGCTAGAATTAAAAAAATACTTTGCAAAAGCAGTTGACTGTAACTTTTATGTGCCTTGGAGACTTAGCAAGCTACCATCCCTGGTTAGGTAGCAGGAGCTGAGAAAACCAGGTGTGAGCACTACTCAGAGAAATGTAGTTTGCAGTGTATTGTGAATTTTTGTCATCAGCCATAAAGTTGTGAGCCAGGAGCATACGTGATCAAGTACCAAAGTTTTTTCTTCTGTTGGAAGTGAAATAGCAAGGCGTATCACCACAGCGATCTTGCCACAAAGCACAGCGTCCTCAAGCATTCTCAGTGGTATGCTGAATGGAGAAGAATAATATATTTGTTGGATGTACTTCCCAGTCGACATTTCAAGGGTAGAATTAGCACTGTACTTCCTTTACATATAAATATAGCTCACTGAAGGAAGATATTCTTCAGAGGGAAAGACTGTCATCCTTATCCAGATGAGGTTTTTGTAACTGTCACGTCGTCCGTGGCTTATAAAACAAAACAAGGAAAGCTCTCCAGTGAATAGGATTAAGATAATAGAGCTGCACTGGTGGTGTTATCCCCATGTTATGTCTGATCTCAATGTCAGGAAAACAGCTATAATTACATTTACATTAACATTCTTCAGCAGCCGGTGGATTATCTGTTCTACTTTGTAGCAACAACATAGCAGATCCTCTAATGGCAGGATCAAACTAATTCACGTGAACTCATTTAGAGTTAATAATTTTAGGTACAGGTAATTGAAAAAGATTTTTAAAATTATTTCTAGCTTGGGAAAAACTGATCTTATCACCCAGAATCCCATCTCTGATTATTTCTTATCAATTCACTTATCATTTTACCAGAACTGTATATTAAATACTGCTGAAGCTCAGATGTCTAATTTTAGAAATTGAATGGGAAAAAAAGACTGTCTCTGCTTACCAGGTTCTTCTATTTCTGCCAAGTTAGCTTTATTATTATGTCGAGAGGGCTTGTTAGTCGTATATTAACCTAAGTTTCTTCATTGTCTCTGAGGGTCCAACAGGAGTGAATACACCTTTCAAGCAAAATACTGAATTCATTTAAATGAGTTTTGATCACACAGAGGCATGTTCTGATGGCTTTCAGTAATACAGGGAACTGGCAAAGGTGATAGTAGAACAATGAACATCAGAAATAGGTCACTGGTATTTTATAGGTCGCAATGCTATTTTTGACATCACTATTCCACCGTTCCATGTGGTGGAAGTCTTTTCTTGAAACTTGGTAAATACTGAGTGGTGAACCACAGATACTATTGGAACATCCCTGACTACTGCTATCACTATTTCCAGTCTGTGATTCAGTCTTCTCTCAGTTAAGGAAGGCATTTTTAAACAGTGCCATGCTGAGGTTTTTGAACGAAAACATGTAGTACACTCATATCTAATTTGTGGACAGAATTCGCTGATGCCCATGCTCTTTATTTGCTTTGTAAGCTCTTATTTTACCACCAAGAACTTAGGCTTCTTCTGAGGTATGGAAACCTTCATTACCAAATGCATAAAACCTTGCTCCAGGAGAGCTTCTGAACCAACAAGATACAACACCATATCTATGGTTTACTGATTTTTAAATTATGTTACATTTTCCCATCTGCTTTTCATCATTTAGATTTTAAGAGCAAGTTCCTGTAAGGGAACTGTTAGTCAAGTATACATGTTAGGGCAAGTATATGGGCACTATTATCATTAATAAATATAATAAAGTACATATAAAGTATATAAATATAATAAAGTATTTTAATTAAAGTGCTAACTTAGGAATGAAGCCTAAGCCTGTTAAGAATTTGAAATCATTTGTTACTGAAGTAATAATATGATCATGAGAATTCTGTTTATGCAGTTTTTCTAAACCTTGTTGTTTTGCCCAACCTTTGATTATATTTATTTGCAGAACAAAGTGCAAGCAGTGATCAGAGTATCAAAGGCAGTGGGGTTCTTTCTAGAATGACATTTAGTGTTAATGAACTAAAGATTTATACACGGCAGTCAAATAAGGAACTGTTTGCCTTTTTTATTTAAACCAAAACCAATAAGAACAGGATTGGGGGAAAACAAAGAAACAAACAAACAACAAACAAACAAACAACAACCAAACAAAACACAACAACCAAACGAAAACCAGGAACTGAAAATTCAAGGAATTTGAACTTCTTTCTTGTAATTTTTGGAGGGCAGAGGAGCAGGTAGCTGCCCTCTCTGTTCCCATAGAACTAATGACACTCCCACTGATTTTTTTTCCTGAAAACCATGGACAGCATTGCTTAGGCCACTGTAGGGCTTACTTACATGTAATTAGTCAGGCAGCCAGACAGTGTTAGCTTACGCAGTAATCCTGCAGATTTTCAAAGGATGCTGTCCTCAATAGCACTCTCCCTTTAGTTCTTATGAATAAGCTGGCAGGCAACAACACAGAAATGCTATTATCCCAGAATACCTCATATCTGTATACTGCATGCACTTTGGCAAATTAAATTAAAAGCTGTGTCATATTAGCCTTGAGTGAAAAGTGTGAAAATATTTATATACAAATGGACATAGTTTAATAATAACTAAAGGAGAAATGGTCTGAAATAAATCAAGAATATGGGATTGTTCAGTGATCCAACTGATCTGTTTGATCATTGCTAGCAGCACTTATGTCACTCAAAAAAAGAGAGAAGGTACAATGTAACCTGCATTTCTTGCAGACCCTATGAGGCAAGCAGCTGAATCATCATTAGCCAGAAGTAAGCACTTTCTTTCAGATTGCTTGATTCTCCCTGTATTGATTTACCACAAGTAATTTCTTAAAAGTGTGAATTCTAATGTTGGACCAAAAAAAGCTGTTGGTAACAGATTTCAGTTGGTGCTGAAATTTTATGCCAGGAGAAATTGAAGCTGGCAATCAAAATCATCATAGGACTTTGGAAAAGAAAAATAGTTTTGCCTGTCTATTTTAATCTCCCTCAAATATAGACTCTCATTTTAGTTTCAGAACATTTGGGAAAGATTTAACCTTACTTCCCCCCCCCCCCCCAATCCTTTTCAATCAGGAAACATAAACTGGGTGGCATGATTTTATTTCATTTCTTCTGGATGTTTACATGCAGAGACACAGCCCATAATATTCAAGATTGTATTGGAAGATTTTGTTGTTCCCTAGAACCTGCAATGATGCTGGCACTAGCTCTTACACTTAAACATTTAGATGTTTCTTTTTTTACATATAATTTTGCATCTGAATTCCTATTGCTCCTGCATATGAAGGTTTATGGATTGGAATGACTTATCTCAGTGTTTGGATTGGCTTTATCAGTTGTATTTCTGAACAATTTTCAGTGAATTAGGAAATCTGTCCCTTTTGATATAGTCTGCTGTAAATCCATCTGGGGTTTTTGTAGCATTTTTACTTCCATTAAAGCAATCAGATATATTTGGGAGAGAACATTTGGGTTTTTTTGAAATACCTTTAAGATTAACACATGTATAATGCAATGAATTAGCCTAGTAATCTTTTTCTGTAATAAAATGCAGGATAGATAAGCAAAACATTTTAACTGTGTTATTTTTAAACAGTTATGTAAATCTCTTCACATAAAATGTGTTTTTCATTAAGAATAGCTGTGGTGTATATAGTAGTCTCTGTTCTATTCCTTGTTTTATTGGTACACATCCAGTTACTCCGTGTGTTCATAGAAGTGTCATAGGACAAAAATGCTTCATTTGGTTTGCCTCTCTGTGCAGCAGACATCTGAAAACATGGCTGTATAATTCCCAATATTCTGCCGTTGGTGAAGAGTTTGAGGAAGGATTAGGGTCTGTGATGATGAGTGCATGAGCCTTGTTGAACAGTAAATTGCTTCCCTGGGGGTTCTGTGTTTTCCAAGGAGCAACAAGAGCTGAGCTGACATACAGTCAGGCAGGGGCATCATCAGCAAGGGCTGAGGGTGCAGGGCAGGTCTTGGTGCACTTTTATTTAGGCTGTGATTGTAGCCTGTCTGCAATAAAAACTCTTTTACTGCTTTGGGATTGTAAGGAAGAGCCAAATATCATCCCACTCTTTTAGTAGGACATCATGACATGTCATCATGCCAATGTGCATAAGAAAAGCAAGTAATGGTGCAGAAAAATCATCTGACTATAGTTTATGAACAAATTCTTGACTCAATTTAATGTTCAGATATGGTTTTAAAACAGTAAAAGGGCTTGCAAAAACCATTTTCTAAAATGTCTGGATTTCCATGTCGAGTAAACAGCAGCAGCTCCTCAGGAAGCACAAGACATTTTCAACAGCTGTCCTATAAATCAAATTTATATTTGAGGGTGTTCTGTTCTTAAAGTAACCACTTCCTTTTTGTAAATAGCAACCACTGTAGATCAGTTGGGAGGGTTGTATAGACAGGTATCACATAGCTGTACAGGGATGTTTACCAGCTTCACTAAGTGCTGTTTTTGTGACAGATTAAATCCAATGGTGAGCTGCTCATCAAAAACGTTCAGCTGCGGCACGCAGGGAGGTACATGTGCACCGCTCAGACGATTGTGGACAACTCCTCAGCTTCAGCAGACCTTGTGGTAAGAGGTAAGGTCCTCAAGGTAATACAGAAATATGGATGGGTTTTTTACCTGGACAAGCAGTGTTCCTGGTTGTTTAGAATATTTTATTTCCCATCAATAGATGACAAATTAAAATGAGAAGTGCATGACATGTAAAGGCCTAGAAGTCTGCTGAAGGTACTGATTCTATTGCAGACATTTAGAGGTTAAAACAATTCTTAGATAGTTTAATTTGGTGTTTAATATTAAAAATAGATTTCAAGGATCATTTCAATGTATCCAACATATAACGTTTTTAAACCACTTCTCTGTTCTTATAAAGCTTTATGGATTAAATTATTGTGTGTAATACTAGGCCTAGATTAAAAGGATTCCTAGCTTCCAAATGAAACCAGGACATTTGAGGTTAAATTTATCATTCAGTTTTTAACTGAATGTCTGTTACGTGTTAACTACAGTCTCAAAATGCTGTTCTTGCTCATATAATGTGTATCCTACAAGAACTGTTACAATGAGAAATTTTAATAGCATGAGTTAAATTCACATTCTTTGGGCATTTTGCTCTGTTTTGTTCCTCTACCCATAACACATTCTGAAGTGCTAATGCTCTGTAGTGCTGACAGTTCAAAGCAGATATAACTGTTACTTTCAGCTGCATTGCTGTTGTGTTTTGCCCCACCTTCCAGTTATACTCTACAGCTGTAGAGCAGCTGAAGTATAGCTAGTGTCTTGGTTCTGAATTTCTGCCACCTGAGGATGTTGTGGACTTGAATATTTCTGTATTAAACTTTTGCTGGGTGTCAACAGCCCATGAATGGTCACCAGTTTTGGATAAAATGTCAAAGCAAATATGATAAATGGTGAAACTGCAGAATATATTTGCAAACTAAAAGAGAAGTCTCTGTTAATGTTCCTTAGTATTATGCAAGAAATTCCTTTTAAAAAAAAAAGGACAGACAAGGTTCTTTAAGTAGCTTCTGATTCCCTTTCCAAGCCAGTAATTAGAATCATTGCTCAGAGATTTTGTTGTGGAAGAAATTAACATTTGTTTTATGCTCAACAATGAACGCAGTTCTGCTTACTGCTAAGTAATTCTTAGTACCAATTTTGTCAGTGGAAGACTCATCATCTTACAGGGTCAAGGGTAAATATGAAATATGAAAAAGGTTACATTACAGTTTCACTGCACTGGTAGAAAGAGGCAACAGCAAAGTATGAAAACAAAGAGGTAGGTTTCAGAGCGTCTCATCAGTGAAGTGGCAAAGGGTAGCTGCTGTCACTGCAGGCACATGAAGATATTTTGTCAGTCCACAAAACAATTTAATAGTTCATATGGATTGTTCTATGGGATCTTACTTAAATTTCTGATGTGGTCAGAATTGCTAGTGATACTAGAACACTAAAGACTGTGAGGCCCCTTAGTGCACAGCAGACGTTACTGGCCCTGCCCAACCTCATCCAGCACATCCACTCATGGAGCTGCCCATGGACCCAGGAGCCCTGCCCAGCTCAGCCCTGGACGTTGTCCTGACTGGGGCTGTGTTACAAATAAGCCTGCTTCCAGCTCTGGCTCTGGCCCTGCCTCCTGGATGTGCTTCAGACCTGTGCTGTGAGTAGGTGTCTCCTTGGTGGACTGCTTGGATATGTGCAGCAGTCTATCACCTGGATGCACTTGGCTCACTGCCCTTGGTTTCTAGGACTGCTGCTCTGCCCTGTGGAACTGTGCTCCGTTACTGAAAGAACCATCAACCCCGGGGTTATCTGTGGGTCCTGTCTCAACTTTCCTGAGGGAGCAGCTGGCCCTTGATGTTTCCTGACACATTCCATTTTCAGAAACTGATAGTGAGGTGAGAAGCTCTAAGAGATACCTCTTGACAAAGTAAGGAAACTTGTTGGGACTGATGACCTTTCCATATCTTTCAGCCTGAGGGCTTCTGAAGTGGGCAGTCTTGCAGTAGATTGTGTCTCTCAGCAGGCTTTACCTACCTGTGTCCTTAGAGCTGGGGTACCAAATATGTGTGTTACCAGGATGGAGAGTTGACCTACAGCCCTCATCTTAAAAATCAACTCTTAACAACTTCTGCTCTGTGAAGGATTTAAGAGGCTTTTCCACATTCAGTGACATATTTAGTCCTTAAGTTGAAAGGGTGGTCCGAGGAATGAAATTGCTTGCTTGTTAGAAGGATACATTAATTGAAACTGGTAGTATATGTCCTTTTATTTGAGTCCTTTTGCTCAGATGTACAGAGAAAATAAAGCGCTCAAGAGCTGAAGATACATTTGGCACACAGTGCATTTAGATCTGATTTAGAAATCTCATTCCATTCTTTTTGTTGAGTTGTTTTTGTTTTGATTTTCTGTGGTTTCTCTGTAAATAATGCAGAGAAATGTATCATGTTATTGTTGGGGTTTTTTTAATATTCTCTGGGACTTGTTCAGTCAGATTGTTGTATAATTATCTGAATCATATTGGCATATTATTATGTCTGAATGAGGAAGCAGAAAATATTTCTCAACAGTTCTAATGCATTGTGTCTGTTTTTACACAACAGTTAATATATATCAGATAACTGCATATCATATAAAACAGAATCATAGTAACAAAACCAGAACAGTCAATGTGAATAGAATGATCTGAAAATATATATAGGCCAAGTTTTTGAGTAGGTGCTAAGATTTGGATTACCTAATTAATATAAATCTGAGGGTTTTAGAACAGCTTACTGAACATGGTGATGTCTTTTAAAGACAAAGATTCCTTTACTCATATGCCGCAGTATGTACCTGCATCACTCTTCTTAAATTTTTCAGTCTCTGAAAATTTCACCTGCGCCTGTTAATCTGCACATTTTGGCCTCTTCTGGGGACTAAAGCACAAACAACAATAAAAAAGTTACCCTTGCAAAGCAGAAATGTGAGAACAGTAGTAATTAGAAGAACATTTTTAAAAATTAAAAAGTGCATTTAGAAAAATTCAAGCATTCACTTCATCAGTTTTTTTTCTGTTATTGTTCAGAAACAAAAACCAGAGATTTGTTGAAGAAATGTAATACTGTTTATTAGATTTAGTGTTACACTTGGAAAAAACAGGCAAGTTTTGGGAACAGGGGCCTGTCTTTTCAGATCTGAAGTACAACTAACAAACTAAAGCCAACTGTGGGTTGAAAATAATTGCTGTTATTTTAGCATAGCTACTTATGTAGCAGAGCAGAAATAGTATTTAATACTTGAAAAGCATAGATATGAGAATCTGAACTAGTTTGGTACCAACTTCTACCTCTAATGATTTAGCTGGGTGTCAGGAACATAGCATATGTCATCAAGCCAATATCTGAATCTGTTCATCACTGTTTATATTGACTAGACCTATGCATTTTGAAATGAATCTTTTTAAGTCTCTATCTTTTAAAGATAAAGGAAATACTCTTTAGAAATAATTTTATAGGTCCTTCTTGATGATCAAGACTGAAAGGGCAGACATGAAATAGCTGTTTTGTCAAAAGACACTTTTGCCAAAACATTTTTTCTTTGAGCTTAGTGCTTCTTTTCCTTTGTGGTAGCCTTTGTGAGGTAATTCTGGTGCACAAAGGTTGTTCAGTTTTACCCATTTAGTTTACAAAACAGTTTTTAGTTCAATGGGTATAGTGGATTCCACATTTTGGCATGGATTTTTGAAATTCTTGTGGGAAGGGCTTTGTTGAACTGTACAGGTTTCACTTAAGTTATATGAATCTGTAGGACGTATCAGTCTGATGATGGGTCTATATGATAATATGAATCTGGGATAATATGAAGGCCAAGAAAATGTAAAGAGGTCTATTTGAAATTTTTTTCAAATATTCTACAATATGTGTTACAAAATTTTCCATATAACTTGCAGTCAGGGCAATATGGCACAAGCAGAAGTGTAGGTTAAAGGCAGATCACCAAGAAGGTCATTATTGGGTGGGATTTAAGAAGGAAAATTTTGTATACTTTTTCTGACTCCGAGTTCAGTTGTTTCTGAAAAAGCACAGCAACATTTTCAAAGTACTGTCTTTTCACTTAAGATCTCAATATTACTTAGGAAAGAGTCATGGAAGTTTCATTTGATAGTTACTAAATGCAAGAGCATCTGTCCTCTGAATCACTCTGTAGAGTATTAAAAGTTAGTGAACTTTCATTTTCAGAATATTCAATTTGTGAATTGAACTACTGTTTGGGTTTTTTTCAGGTCCTCCAGGCCCTCCTGGAGGTATAAGAGTAGAAGAAATTAGAGACACTGCTGTAGCACTTACGTGGAGTCGTGGAACAGACAATCATAGCCCTATTTCTAAATACACTATCCAGTCAAAAACTTTTCTATCTGAAGAGTGGAAAGATGCCAAAACAGGTAAGAGTAATGCCAGATGTAATAAAGTTAGTAGGTTTTAAAGTTTATTGTTAGAAAGCTTGGCTAGTCAGAAAATAGTCACAATGAAAGGAAACCAGTAATGTTATTAATGTGTCCACTGCAGGGTTTAGGAATGGGTACTGTCCCATCAGTGTGTTGTCAGCAGGTTTGTTCCCAGCACTTGGAGGGCCTGAACTGAATACCAAGAAATAGAGAAAAGAACAGGCTAGAGTTGTTACCCGTTTTTTGTCTCGTTCCTTGTTGCTTGAAACATTCAGCATCACCTACTAGAATTGTAAAATTTATTTATAGGTTAATTTGGATGACAGGCAAGTGTCTTCACTTCTGTATTTATTATGGAGAAAGTTAATTAAAATGGTCTGCTTTTTTCTGGGAGCAGGCTAAGTTCCAGCTGCATTAAAACTGTCACCCCTAGAGAAAGCATAGCTAAGATTATCCTTCTAACCACTGGATGTCATCATTGTGCCACAAAATTACAGTAAAGGAGGCACCTATCTGAGCACTAGATATGCTAGCATAATTTTTTCCACAAGATTTAACATAAATGCATAAATTTTAAAATATTGTTGAACTACTAGCATCTTTGAATGCTTTGTGAAGGATAGCATTACCACAATCACCATTCCCCATTAAGTGCTTTTCTGTGAAATTAGGACATCACTTACTCAGCATCTCTAAATACTAAGAGTATTAATAGTTTCAGTGACTGTCTTTCTTTTAGGTTGTCACTTGAAACTACAGGTAGATGTGTAAGAAATAGAATGACATATTCACCTGAAAATCTGTTACAATTTTTAGAGTAAAAAGTTAAAAATGCTAGGCCTACTGCCTTAAATAATGTTTTTCTTTCAGACTTTGTGCTATATATAGCTCTACTGGATATAATTACCTCCTTCAGCACTAATATATGACTTACAGGAAAGTAGCTTGGAAAATAAAACAAGAAGGTTCCCCAGTCCCTTCCTATCTCATATCTTTATAGTTTCTGTAGAATAGATTTGTTAGAACTTTAAAAAAATAATTAATGTAGAAATTAGAGCTATTCAAATAGCTGATTATTTGCTTCAGTAAAATACATGCAGGAGGGAGGATCCTTTTAGACCAGCCTCTACTTTCTTTAGGATAAATTACATTTTATTTCCTATTCCTTTTTTTTTAATTTTTAATGTAAAAAAAAAAAACTATGAAGAAACAAGATTGTAGGAAGATACAGGAAGAATTTATGAACAGTGTGTGGCAACTCTGATATGGCTTCCTTTTGTTCTGCATGTTACTGGAACTAGAATTGTATACGTAGGAGATACAAGTGTTGGTTTCAGATCTTCACTTTGGTTCAAAGCAGACACCTGAAACCATCCTCTCACGTCTCAGGAAGATTCCCTATTTGCAGTGTCAAAGGCATGATGGGATGAGCTTCTCTGCACCTCTGAAGTTCTCTGCTTTATTGAGCTACTCATTAAAACATGCATTTGAGTCTTATCCTGTAGCATGTTGAGTGGGATTCACATCTTGAGTAGGAGATTGTTGAATTCCTTTTTAAAGAAGCTGAAAAGATATAAATTATTAATTTCTGAAAAGTTGAAATTAACTATTCTAGTGTTTTCAAAATTGTTGCTTTTTCGTTTGAACCACGCTGAGGAATTTTGATAAATAGATTATTCCCTCAAAAAATTGATAATATCACCATGTTAACCATCACTGGCACCACAGCAAGCTTTTACCTAATTGCTAGGATGCTCCCATTTTGCCTCAGTGTTCATTTTCATCTGAAAGAAACATGATGAACAGTCCAAATTGATCTCTCATTACTGTTTAGGCTATCAGTCAATGCTGCTAATTTTCAGTGTGTGGAAATAGAAAAGATACTTCCGTGTTGCAGTCTGGAAATATTGTTGTTACTGCTGCTACCATTGTTCTAAATCATTCATACTGGGTTTCATAATACTGAGTTGTGTTTTATGAAAGAAGTGTATTTTACTTCAGAGTTTGGAAATATGTATGAATGGGTTAAGTAATAGGTTGTTTACATTGGTGCTGCTCTTTCTAGTTAAGGGGATCAGATTCTCACTGTGGTGTGGATTTTTATGGGAATTTGTGAGACAGTAAAATTAAATTAAGAGATTGAAAGTACCCCAGGAAAAGGAATGCAAATTTATATCATGGCTCAGATGGTACTGGAGTTTTGCAATGGCTCTACTGACTAGACAGGAAAATAATTTGAGTAAGGATGAGGGAGAGTGGTGGGCAGGTAGAAAGAAAAATAGAAAGTGTTTTTCTTTCTCCTTCAGGGCCTTACTTTGGAATGAAAAATTTAATGATCATTAGGAAGGGGAAAGTTGTGTCATCATCTAGTGCTTACGCTGTTGTGCCCAGATTTTTTGCAGGCATTGAATTCATATTTTAATTCCAAATCAGCCTGCCTTTCCAGTGCAGAATATCTCATTTCTCATCTTGAACCCAAGACTAATTTGACAAACAACTCTTGGCACACGCGAGAAATGAAAATACTTTCTCTTTCCAAAACTCTAGGCAGCCATAGAAACAACACTATTGTCTGTGAATTGCAGATAGTCATGAGTTACTCATTTTATTTATGGTAAAGAAGCTCCCCTTTATGAGAATAGTAAGTATTTTCGCAGGAATGGCAAGAACACTTATCCTTGTTGGGTTAGAACTAGACGGCGAGTTGTAACATGCTCGCTAATGAGGTGCACCAAAGTAGGACCACGTTTTATAAACCGCTCTCTATCAAACACTACATGTCTGACCCTTGTCTCTTTATATCATGAATTTTTATTTTACTGTTTCTGCATTCCAGATTTTTCATTGCATTTCTCTGTAGGTAAAATGAAATTCTGCAACTACAATATGTAATTAGGAAGGAAATCTTGGACTACATATACTAGTTCACATCCAGTTAAAACTTACAAGTCTATAAGGGTTTATTCAAGATAGGGTCATAGTTTCTGAATTCCCAGTCCCTGCCACGATATCTTATTGTAAAAATGCTGTTTTCTAAAGCATTTAATCCTTTTTTTTAGATCCATCAGATATTGAAGGAAATATGGAATCTGCCACAGTGATTGATTTAATTCCATGGATGGAATATGAGTTCCGGATAATTGCAACAAACACTCTGGGGACAGGAGAACCCAGTATGCCATCACAGAGGATTAGAACTGAAGGCGCTCGTATGTAAACAGAAAATGTGTTTCTTAATTTTCACATTTTTTTTAATTTGTTTTTTAATTTTGGTTTTTATTTGAAAAATCATTTTATAGGATTCAAATCCAGAATATATGTTTTCAGCTACCCATTACTATATGTTTTATTAAGCAAATATCAAACTGTCCGTAGCATCAAAGCAGACAGAAAAGAAACATCATGATATGGCAAATATGTCTCCATTACTGAAGCAGAATCATACTGTGTCTTTCAGAGATCCTTCACTGTATCTGTCAGTCAAACTGTGTGTGTATGAATGCATGCACGTGTTTGGGACCAAGGTACAGGACTTCAGAAAAAACATGCATGTGTTTAACAAGGAAAATCTCCATTTGCCATTTGGTTTGTATTCTAACTAGAGAGTACGTGACAGGATGTGTGTTATACTGGATAATGCAAATTTTCTGTGATTGAAGGTTTGGTCTTGTGTCTTCTTACTACCTGTCAAAAATGTTACAGTATCCAACACAATGTACGCCCTTATCAGTCTAATTGCTCAGTGTTAATAACTCAGAGCATATTTAAGGATACACTGTAGACTCAGGCACATCCTTTTTAAAATTAATTCTCCAAAATGAGGAATTAGGTGTTATTATTCAAGATAAAACATTCTGGTTTGACTGTACAAAGGAGATAACAACAGTGTTCTAGGTGGTAATGTATCACTGCTGAAAGAGTATATCCAAAAAAGCTGTATACCACATGACCATGTGCAGTCTCTATATATTTATAATTATTGTCCCAGAGCTTGAGATTTGAAACTAAAAATGAGAAACCAAAGTGTAAAAGTTAACTTCTGCAATTACACCTTCTAGGAAATTGCTTTGATAAGATGGTATTTTCAAGGTAAAATGTATTTGAGTTACAAATTTCAAAACATTTTTTAAAGTTGCATTTGGTTCATTAAAATTTTTGTTGCTTAGGGAGAAAGGAAATACGGATAGGTCAAATTATTCTGGATAAGGAAGGAAAAGCTATAGAACTTTAATACTAAAATAAGAGGAAATTACTGCCTAGAAAATTGAATATTGGCATCATATGTTTTATGACTCAACAGCTGTGTTTGAAGGCCCAGGAATCTAATTAAGAAGTCTGCACATGCTTCTTGGAATGCCTGGTGCAAACCAGACATTTTTAAAATGTCAGAAAAGACACAGATGCAGAGAGAAATAATGCTTACAGATGGAATAGGGGTAGTGTCGTGCAATTTGCAGTGTGCCATGTTCATGGCATTTCTTGTAGCCTCCCCAGAAATGGCATATTCTTCAGTTTTGTAGTAGGATGCAAAGCTTTTGCAAGAGGTAGTCTGTTTAGTCAGTTGTCTGATTCCCCAGGCACAGCACCACTGTCACCTCTGGCAGAGTGTGAGACATCTTTTGGGAAACAAAGCAAAATGTTAATTTAGTCTTACTAGGCATCAGTCAGCATTTCTTACCATGCCAGAATAGGGTATAAATCACTTACAGTCTGCAGAACAACTGCACTCAAGTGTGTTTTCTGCCAGGAGCTGGAATTTGTAATGAGCAACAGTAGGATTAGGGTTGCACTGTCAATGTCAAGGGTACTACAGAAGCAGTATGCACAACTGCATGTGCATTTTCATGTAAATCTGGAAAAGGTAAATAACAAACAACAACCCACGTCCACGTATTGCAGTTATTTTTAACATTTGTTAATGTGTTAAACAGCATCAAACAGTGCTGTGTCTTTGTTTTACTGTATGGGTGACAAGTAGTCTTTTAAACTCAAAAGTTGTCAGTGTCTTTTTCAATTTTGAAGTCTCTCATCCCTTAGATAACTGTAATTTCAGTAATTTTTATTGGAATGCTAAGAATGTGTGCTATGATTTCTGTCTTTAATGGTATCTGCTTGCTTCATCCATAACATTTCACAGTGATTTCTTGATATTCAGTGGAGGAAGGTCTGTTTTAATGTATTTTAACTTCTGATGCATTAGAGTAGGTGTCTAAGTGCCTGAATTAGTAACCTGGTCTTAGTGGGGAGAGAAACCTGGGTTTAACGGCTGAGAGAATGAGGAAGAGTCTCTTGAAAAGAGTGATTTGTAAGACATTAAACAGCCATTTTTTAATCTTCTTTGGCAGCCTGTATATCTTCTTCAACTACTTAAACATTCTAGCAACTCTCTGCTTCTAAGTTAACACTAAAACTATTTACTTAAAATAGGGTGACTTCAAGGTCAAGTCATAAATTCAAACTTCCTCTCAAATTGTCATACGTGTGCTTAGTCTCATTCTCCACTAATTTGTTTTCTGGAAGGCCAGAAATAAATAGCACAAACCATGGACTGAACGCTGGATTCAATTTGAAATTTATTGTTACATATTTTTATCCTTTCTGAAAATATTCATTCTGCTCTGCTTTGTGTTTCTCCTCAGCTGACCCTCAGAGAAGGCCTCAGCAAACATCTTACTTACATAATACAAGAGCACTTAGGAACTATCCCGTTATTACCTTATGACATTCACCAACTAGTGGAGAAAATGCCACCATATAAGAATTTTTAACACAAAGAACATGTTAAGGTAGACAGGGCATGTAGCTAATGCATGCACATCTGAGGCATATTTAAGGCACTGGAGGTAGGCTATCATTTCCTAAGTTTTCAGTGATATTTTCTTTATTCTCAGCATTGAGTGGTGGCAAATAAATACACGAACACCATAGAGTGTATCAATAGAATCATCACACTCAATGCAAAGAGTCTTAAGAAATGAGAATATAGGAATGATTTGTAATGGAGTACTTAGAGTATCTTGCTTTACTGCTCAGCTGAGCACTAATGATAGATCAAAGATCTTATTTCATTACACAGAATATTAGTTTAAAATGCAATTAGTAAGTTACTAAGTGCTATGCCAGCTTTGCTTGTGTACATCTATGCATTCTGAGCATGCCAATCAAGGAGACGTGCCACTAATCTAGAAAAGCGTTAGGATGCCGGTGTCTTAAAGATAGATCTTTGAATCAGGAGTAAATCAATTGAAGTAGATGGAACTGATCACGGTGTGTTAAGTTAATTACAAGTGCAAGTCCTATGTGCCTGAGCCCTTGGCATACCAATTTCTGAGGAAGCACAAGAACAATGCACAGTGCTTCTCTTAAGACTTTTGAAAAATTTTCCATTCCTGAATATTCAGCTAAATATTTGTAGACAATATGGTGAAAAAGAAGAATGATTGCTAGCTGTGGTTAGAACTGGCATGTTTCCTGAAGCAGTAGCTATACATTAGTCTTGGCAAGACCACAGCCTCTCACAGCAATTGCAGACTATCATTATTTTAATTGTGCATGCCACGTGTGCTCATTGGCCTTGCTCATAAAAAAGTAAATAGCGATCTTTTTACCAACTGCAAACTTTGGATTAATTTTTCTTGTCTCTTTTATTTCACTAGCTCCTAATGTGGCTCCTTCTGATGTCGGAGGAGGGGGTGGAAGCAATCGAGAGCTGACAATAACATGGATGGTACGTATTGCATTGTGGAACAGCACAAAACATAAACTTCCTTGTATCCAGTATCACTCCTCCTGAAACCCATGGATGGTTTGTCACTGTGTCTTGAGAGAACAGGATTTGCACACAATATATAGGCTTTCTCATAAAAAATACAGAAAAAGGAATGAGGAAGACAATACATTAGCTGTTTATGTATTGACATTTTAAAAATATGATCTAAAACATTCTAAAACAAAGAGATTGAAACAGATACTGACTATGGTTATGCATTGGGTGTGACTGCATTTGAAAATTCTGCATATTGTATTTTTCTTCAAGGCTTTTTTAAGTTACAATGTGAATAGCATGCAGAATAATTTTTAATTATTAAGATGTAATCATTAAAACAACTTAATTATTACTTTAATGGGCTGTGCATTCAGATTAACAGGCTTTATTTTAAAACAAGAAAATATATAACCATTCTGTGAACTAGCCTGTCATAAATATTAACTGGAGTTTTAAGGAAATTCTTGTATATTGACATTTTTTAAGCTTCATTTAAGCTTCATAACATGATTGGTAAAACAAAGCAATGTTGCCTCATACCACAATTTAGCTATTCATTGATACCCACATTCTGACAGTGTTCTTTTCCTCCAAGCCATTAATTTCTCTTTAATGATTTTGTATTAAACAAAAGAAAGAATGGATAAGGGAAAAAGGTAACGTTATAATCTCAAAAATTGTGGAATAAATTTTTTTAACAATCACAGTGTTAACAAAAAAGCTTTTCAGTAATCAATGTATTTTGAAAATTGCATCTCTCTCATATAACGTATATATTCAGTTCATGGTTTTTTTTAAAAAAAAGTCTATTATATATACCTATATATAAATATTGTCTTTATTCTGGTATTGAAGCAATTTTTTTTGCAATTAAACTGTATTGTGGGGAAAAAAAAAAACAAACAACAAAGAAGAAGGGAAAAGCAACACCAAGAGTAAAGCAAAACCCAGCAGAAGAAAGTATAAGGATTTATAAGCAAGGTTGTTGTGTAGGCAAAAGTAGCATGGAAGAGAGAACTGAAGTCTTCTGCAGTATATTTGGGAAAGCTAGGGAGGAGAAATAAAATTTATAAAAAAACCTATCAGATTCATGTCTGAGTTTATCAGTACCCAGCAAAAACAGAGTTGCATCAGCATTACGTCTAGCAAAGAAAGATGGTTAAATGTTATGCTTGAAAAAATTAACAGGTTTGTTTTACTGTTAACCTCTCTCTTCACTGCCATAAGTCTATGAGGCACATAAGACACATTACACCATTCGTGTCTTTGGGGAACAGTTTGTTTCATGTGAAGCAGCTTATTTACCTCTATGAAGAGGGCCTTTTTAGGTTGAAAATAATGTAAAGATGACATAATTCCAACAGCAACTTTGTTATTGTTGCATAGGGATCTCCTTATAAATGTAAACATTTTAGTCTATATGCATGTGGATTCTTTTTATATCATATCTCTATGATCTTGTTGATCATATCTCTTTGCAAATGTTCTCAAATGTGACACAGAAACAGGCAGCCATATGTTTGAGCTAACAGATTTGGACTTTCCTGGGGTTTTTGGGTGGATTTTGGTTTAGTTTGGTGGGGTTTTTTTAGTTTGGCTTTTTTGTTTGTTTATCTGTTTGCTCTGGTTTTGTTTGGTTGGTTTTATTTTTTTTTTTAATTCAGTTTAAAATATTTATTCAGTCTTACTAAGTATTTCAGCAATGAAAAAAAGCTTTATGTGTTTCCAAAAAAAGAAGGTCCACAGTTCTGTTAAAATATATGGAGAAAGTTATTTCTTAGTTCCATTAACAATGGGTTAAGAAGTAGATATGTCCTAATGGGCTTGATTCTGTTTCTGTTTATTTTTGAACAGCAGAAGAACACATGCAATGGCGAGTTGCAAAAGACCTTGATTGTTTTATTATTTCTTCACTAGTGCTGTCTTATGAAAACTTCAACAAAGTACAGAGCTACTTTTTTCATTGCATGTAAAGACCAATATCATGGCATTTTCAATATAGTGGAAACTTGGCTGTGACCAAACTAAAACAAGAAAATTATAAGCAGGAGAACAGTAACTAACACAAGACAGTATTTCCTGTACACCCAAGTAGATTTATATTCTCATTTTTTCTATTAAATAATGTCATGCTTTTCACATTTGTTCCAAGTAACTCATTTAGTCAGACAAAGTAAGCATGACTTCAAGCATTTTTTTCCAAGAATCTTCCATACTAGGTCTGGCAAGTGTTTTTGAACAGAGGCTTTAGATTTACGGACTCTGTCTGACAGACTGACAGATATGACTATCTGTAAGGCTAAGATAAAGATGTATATTGATTCTCACAAATGTGCTGACATTTGCATATACTACTCTAAACAGTCCTTAATTAAGAAGAGAAGAACAAAATGTATGGCAGGTTCACATGTTGCTGCCAACCCCCTTTCAGCTTTTGCTATGATTCATAAGCCCAGGTTGAATGAGACAGCCAGAGATGAAATCAAAGCTGTTCTAAGTCTTGTTTTGAAAGAAGAACTGAAGAGAGCTAGTATGCCCATTCTTCCTCATTTTTCCCCATTTGTCATTCCCTCTTCCATTTTGTTTTCCAAACTTTTAAGTGGATACTACAAACTATTCAGCTACTTATACATACTTATTATATGCAGCCGTTGGAGGACAAGTAATTAAGACCTTCTAGAATATAAGTTTTAGGTGCCAGTCCTGGGTTTCTAGAAGTTTTCTCTGGCTGAAAGTCATTCTGAGACTAGGACCTCATCCAGGCTGCTTATTTTGTCATATGAGAAGGAATGCTAGGTTATTTTAAGCAGCTAGATACAGTGATAGATTCAGAAGATGAGCTACACCAGAGTTTCACGAGTCATTGCTTCGAATGTCTCCACACATAGGCTGAAGTCCTGCAGTAGTGGGCAAACACCTAAGGAGGATAATTACTCTCTGTGTCACTGCTCCAGGACAAGAGAAACTACTTATTCTCTAGGAAGTTTCCATTAGGGAAAAAGGTGATGCAGGAAGTTTATTTTCCAAGGGTACCTCCGGTCAGCCTCCAGATGAACCCATGAATGACGTGATTTTGGTCATTTGGGTACAGTGTCTAATACTTATGGTAAAGGCTCCATGGACTGAGGAGGGATCACTGAAGGTAGAGCTTTGGTAAATGAAGTAAAACTTACTATAGCAGATTGTCTCCCATAATTTTATATTTTCCAATATTCCTAGGTATAGGAAATCAGCTAGAGTTTTACGAAATAGTTTGAAGAGGTATCTTTAATGCTCATGCTGAAAGTGGGAGTCATTTCACTGAGAGATTTACCAGTTAGAAGCTATGTAGATAGTCTGATTCAGCAAATGGATCCCCTCCATCATCAGTGAAAAGTGGTAGGATGAGTCATTATTTGAATATGTCCTTCTTTCTTCACCAGCTGTGCCAGTTGCCTAGGTGATGAACTTCAGATAAATTAATTTCAGCCAGCCACACAAATTTTCTCTTTCCTCTTTCTCTTTTGCAAAAATATCTCTCTCCACACATATACATGGACCCAAATACTTGCTTAGTGTATCTGTGTTACATATCCACTGTCACTTACTCCTTTAGTCTTTTTTGCTAGCTACAGCTGTTTTATTACACAATGATTCTTGGTTTCTTTCTGTGGGAGGTAACATGATGTGTGTTGCACTGAGTTCAGATGAGGAACAAGGTCTTAAAATGTTTTAGTACAAATATGCTAATACTACAGGTCTATTTTTAAAGGGGGTGGGGGCAAGACACAGAAGGAAACCAGGGCAAAACGGAAGTTTAGTTCAGTGTTCTTACAATTGTATCAATACTTTCTGCATTATTTATATTTTGTTCTAGACCTCTTTGTTTAGCTGGTTACAAAAATTAATGGTTTATCTTTTGCCTCTTCAGCCTTTGTCAAGAGAATACCACTATGGCAATAACTTTGGTTATATAGTGGCTTTCAAGCCATTTGGCGAGAAAGAATGGAGAAGAGTTACAGTTACTAATCCTGAAATTGGCCGATATGTCCACAAGGATGAATCAATGCCACCTTCAACTCAGTATCAAGTAAAAGTGAAAGCTTTTAACAACAAAGGAGATGGACCATTCAGTCTCACTGCAGTCATTTATTCAGCACAAGATGGTGAGTAAAGGTTCCAAATAAGTTTTATACTGAGGGTCCAGATCAGCACTACCAACATCAACAGAGAGAACCTGGTCCTTGACACTGATTTGTGTAGCAGCAGAGACACTGATTTGCACAGCAGCATACATCTTCAGCGGGGGGGTGTATATTTTTGCTCACACAAAACACTTGCCATTGTTCTGAATAGCCAGTTTCAGACTGCTTTATATGGTATGCACATCACTTGGTTGTATTTGCTGTCAGTGGGCAATTCAGAATGTCAGAGGCATTCAGAATTCTTCACATAGCCATTAAAAGATTTAAGAATATAGAAAAAGAAATTCTGATCTTCATATTGGTCACCTAAAACATTTACATCTTTATCCAGCATTGTCTCTGTGATCTTAATACATGTATTTGACATGTGTGTAATTTTTTTCTTAACAGACCACACTAAAGCCTGTTATTCTAGTAGATCAGTATCAGAATTTCGCCCAAAATTGTGAAGGAATGATAGCTCAGTTGTACCTAGTTAAATTTCCAGCATGTTTAGGGTCTAATATAAATTATCCCTGTCCCATTCTTTATTCTGGTTTGCATGTTAGAGCTATCAAGTGAATAATTTAATGGAAACCTCTTCAACATTCCACTAAAATATTTTTCTTAATTATTACTGGAATTTTTTCACATGCTGTGATCTTTAGAAATGAAGTTTAAGTGACTTTACAAACTTCGCAGAAGAAAGTGCTAGAAGAAAGTTTACCTTAAATCAGAAGAAATATGTACAACATCCTTGATTGCAACATCATCACTCAAGTCTGTTCTAAAAAAATAGAGTTTATTAATTTCTGCCAGAAACCTAAATAATTGCTTGTATTTTTCTTTCCATAGAGCAAAATTCCCTTCACAAAGTCAACAGATACAGACCAAAGAGCCAAGAAGAGGGATATGATAACAGGGCCACACTCTCACATGTCTGATTCTACTCTTTATTCTGTGTACTTTTTGGAAGATTTATGTCCATGATTCCCATTAGCACTAATGGGAACTTTGCACACAAATCGGCCACACACAAAGAAAAGATAAAATAGTACTTTCACTTCTTATGATAATTCAGGGTTTAGGCTAGCAACACTTAGCTATCTGACAAGGCTAATACTAATCTTTTTTCTCTTAAAAGTGTACCTTAGGAAATAATCTTCAACAATTGCTGCAGCAACACAAAGGTTTTTGCAATTGTATAAATGTGTTAGTATGTGGCTATGGTGTAATAAAAGCAATGTCTGCCAAATAACACTTCAATATCCATCCTTTCTCAGAGGCTTGCCTATTGACAGCTGACTGATGAGCTCCCATGTATTTGTTAGGATTATACTAACCATGTCAGAGATGACAAGTGTTTGTATAGCTCTCTAAGTGCAGGGACATAGTAGAGTCTAGTAGCTCCAAAAGACAGAGGAAAAGCAACTGTGCAGCAGTGCCGGCCTCCAGATAAAGAGGTCACTTGAGTGGCTGCTGATGTTCTAACATAGACTTTTAGCAAAGTCCAGACACCTGATAAAAACGTTTATACTTAAATGGTGACAGATGCAGACAGCAAAAGGAGTAGAAGCTCAGTGAGCCTACTTCTTTCACTTCAAGCACAAGAGTCCAAACCTTACCAGTAGTGCTCACAGCTCCTGTGTGGAGCTGTGACCCTGACTACTGCCCATATCAAATCCAGGGACTGCAGGACAGGTTAGAAGGAATTTTTCCCATAGATGTATCAGAAGTTACTCCAAAGAGCATTCTGCAGGGTTTTCTCCTGGCATTAGGGCTTGAAGAAAGTCACCTCCATACCTTGTATTGTGCTAACTGACTGCCAGTCTGAGCTTTGTATGGTTATCCTTAGGAGATAATTGTGTAATGACCACTATGTTTTCAATGAAGAGAATATATTGTGAAGCCCATGTGATTCCTTCTTTTATTGCTGAATTAGAAGGCTGTATAAAAGCAACTAATGTCATCTTTCTGGCTCAGGAGATGCTGCAAAATATTTATAGAACATAAATGCCAAATAGAGATATAAATTATTTGGAGCTCACAAACAAGCATAAGCAGATGAAATATCGTCTAAACATTATATTAGTATTGTGTCAGCAAAATCCCTGGCATTTGAAGCTTTTCAATATTATATATTTTGGAAAATTCTATAATTGATATGGTGGAGAGAAGTCTGACAGCAATTTGGGAATAGATTAGATGATCTGAACTATTCCACCTGTACTTCTGTACCTCTAAATCAGCAAGTGATGTTATTATTGTTAGACAACACAGCTTCTCAAAGGTATTAGGGAGATCTTAAAGCAGTATGGTCATACAATATTCCATACAAGTGTTTATAAATATACATACATACCTAAATATAGTGACAGTTTTTCCACTAAGTTGTGTATTTTATAACAGATCTATGTCTGTCTAGTTATAACTGTTGGCAGCATTATTAGCTTTAGTGACTGGGGAATTTCTGTGTTCCCTTGTGTTCTCAGCCAAGTTCCATGTCTGACAACTACTAGTCATACCTGCCATTGCTAGTAGTGAGTAATGATTGCTAGTAATGAGTGCACAGGCCTCTTGCTTATCTAAATTCCTGTCATTGTGAAAACAATTTTGCAATAATGTATAATTTTTTAATTATACATTTGCATTATTAACAGCCATTGAAAGACAATTACGGAAGGTAACTTTGCATATAAGATTATTTAGTTACCTAGGATACTTTTCATGAGAGATGTAACTGATTTTTTTCTTAATAGTGGCTGTTTTGATGCATAGTTGACTGGATGCCCAGTTGGAAGATTAAGTATATGAAAGCTTTCCTCAGCTAGGGCTGCCATGCCTGTCTGTTGCAACTTGTTTCAAAAGATTTGTGACAGAGAACTGCTCTTAGCTTGGAAAACTCTCTTTCTTATACATTGCTAAGTTTATGCCTTTTTTAATTCCTTATCTCACTTAAAATGCAAGCAAGCAGTGAAATAACAGCTTCTTGTAATGAAAGAACTTAATGGTCTAGGCCCTTGAATGAAAGTGTATCACAATATAATGGTCTGTGCTGTGCATTGGCTGCTGCCCAGAACTAAAAACACAAACAAAATCTACTGTGTGATGTGTGCCTGATAGAAGGGTGCTTTGGATCATTTCACACTTAAGTTCAAGCTTCTGTGTGCCACTGGACAGCCCTACATCTAATATCTGCACTCAAAAAAATTTGCATCATCATGACTGAGTGACATACATGAGTATTTGTATGTAACTAACTTCAAAAATCAGATGTATGTAATCTGGGAGCTGCTGTCCCATTTAGTAAAAAATCAAGGGATGCTTCATTCCATTTACCAAAGCCTGTTTTCAGTTCACACTAATTTCATCATGGAATCTGTTGAAGCATAAAAATTCATAGTTGGAGCCAAGCAATAGGATCATTGCTTTGTTTTTATAGAGTCATTTTCCATACAGATCATCACTGGATTTGAAGTTTACTCAAGTAAAACCAGATTAAAGACTAACACTTGGCTCACGGAGAAAATAATATAAAACACTGAGGTGAGAAGAGCCCCTGTAAGCAAGTATAACAATATCACAGGATCAGATAGGATATTTAACATATGTTTCATCTTCCAGCTCCAACTGAAATACCTACAGATGTGAGTGTAAAAGTTTTATCATCTTCTGAAATGTCTGTTTCATGGCACCATGTTTCTGATAAATCTGTGGAAGGATATCAGGTGAGTTTAGAGGTGACACTGTATATCTTCTTATTAATTTCATTTCCATAGTTAAATCCAAGAATAATTCCTACTCTAGCATTCTGTCTTTTAGGGTTCACTTTTCTTTACTTGGTGTTTTCTGTGCAGATTTTGCATTCTGAGAAGCAGATTGTTTTTGATGTTATGTACTTCATTACTAAAACATATTAAGAAATGTGTGTTCTCAGTGTTCAACAGGTATAGAGTATCATTATTTCATAAAAGAATCTTGTCTCTGTTATGTAATTGAATGCCTATCTCTAACTTCTCAAAACATATTGAAATAAAATTCTGGTGTAATTGTCAACACATACATAAAATTGAAAATAAATGATGGCCCACTTAAATTATCAGCAGTTATTAATATATTTTACCCACAAACCCTGTAGTCAGTGGGACTACATGACAAGTGCCCAGAATCCAGTATAACGTAGACACTGCTATTGTGCAAGACAATAATGTTTTCTTCGTTGTTTTTATTCTCCACATGAGAAAGGGCTTCAGGGCATGTTCATCTGGTCCATCTAAGTGGCACTACTGGTAGAAATTATTCTTGTCCTTCTACAGAGATGACAACAGCAGGGTGGGTGCAACCAGAAATGGCCACATAGTACTCCAGCAGGAAAGTCTTAACATCGTCCATACACAGTGGATGCTGACTAACTCTGCAAAGTACAGTCTGCTTACTTTGGCTGCACTCCAGAATAGGGATTTGGGTCTTAGTTTTGTTAGTGACTTGCTTTGTGATTCAAGTTGTCAGCTACCTGATATTTTCTGAGTACATGCAAGTGAGGAGTAACCTCATTTTTATAGCTGAAATTATGAAAAAATCCTCTTTAAGTTAGTAGCACTTGGTTTAATATTTCGTGATCTCTGTTTCTGTCTCCATGAGATTTATGTAATACTTTTGGAATACTTAAGATTATAGTGAAAACCTCTGTAGGAACTAGCATAGTGTCCCATGTAAAGCTTGATTTTATACAGTACAGACATTAGGTTTAAAACTTACAAACAGAGGACACTGAGGTTTGTTATTAAGACACTAATATCATTGTTAACTCCTACTTTACTAAAGTAGCCCACTGTTTCAGTGTTTCATTAGGATTGTGCCTTTAGAATAGGATAGACAAATTAATGGTCATAGCTGAGAGCTGGGTGGAGTGCCCAGGTTTGTCTGCTCAACCGAGACAGCCCTGTAGCAGCTTTGCACTCCTGTGCTGTACAGTCTGCACAGAAATTGGGCTTGAAGCCTGCACATCCAGAATAACCAGAACACACATTCAGCAGAACACACTGGCAGACCTGTGGGAATCTGGAGAGAGCTGGGAGAGTTGGGATTATGGTTGTGATAGGCCATGACAGTGGATGTTGAGAGTTGTAGCAGGGACTGAGGTTGGAAGGCAGGAGGGTTAAGGATAAATGGGGAAAGAACATGGTGGGAGAACATTGCCCAGAGGCAACCCACATTTGGCCTTTTTTTTTTCAATTTTACCTTATTTTACGTAAAGCCATTTGAGTTGCTGACAGGGGACACTGAGGAAGAACGGAGGGGAGATGATTCTGTGAGAAAGACCAGAATGCATGTTGATAGAAAAAAAAGGAAAAATGTCAGAAAAAAAGTGTAGAAGGTTTTGTGGCTGAAAAGATAATAACTTGTAAAGAAAGGTGCTCAGTAAGGTGTTAATTCAGAGATCTTCTCCTGAACAATCACCAATCTCATTCTAGTAAGAAGGGAAAGCAGCAAAAGGGAAGCCTATGCTTCTCCACTGAAAATGAAAATAAATTCTTATGTTCTCCCATCAGTCCTGAAGAAGCCATAGGACATAGCAAAAATAGAGAGGGCTCTTCTGGAAGGTCAGGGCCACCAATAGGTTTTGTGATGTTCACAGAATATGCTGAGTTGGAAGAGACCCACAAGAATGATCGAGTCCAACTCCTGGCCCGGCATGGGACAATCTCCAAGAGCCAGACCATGTGCCCTCTGTGTGAGGAACCTCTCCTATATCCAACCTAAACCTCCCCTGACACAAATTCAGGCCGTTCCCTCAGGTTCTGTCACTGGTCACCACAGAGAACAGATCAGTGCCTACCCCTCCACTTCCCCTCACGAGGAAGTTGTAAACTGCAGTGAGGTCTCTCCTCTTCTTCAAACTGAACAGACCAAGTGACCTCAGCTGTTTCTCATATGGCTTCCCCTTAAGGCCCTTCACCATCTTCACTGCCCTCCTTTAGACACTCTGTAATAGCATTGCAATACAAGCTGTGGTGGAAGGAGCACTCAAACTGCATTTATAAAATTCCAGTGACGGTCTCTCAAGGTTCTGTGTATATTGACATCAATAAGTATTACAATAGTTATTTTTTTTAATTACTGCTCAGGTTAACAAAAGACACCATTTACCAGAACACCTCAGTTTCCTTTTGGTCTTTAGAATTACCTGAAGATTGCATAATTGACTTTTTGAATGCTAGAGTTTAAGAGGTGGGAGTACCCGGAGCAAAGTACCTGAAGGTATTTCACCTGTGACACAACACTTCTCACACCAGGAGGAGTCAGATTTTTTTGACACTAACGCATACTGTCAGGATGACTGCCCTCATAGTGATGAGTGTGAGCTGATACCTTTTGCAATTACAGAGGAATATCTTCAGCTCACACTTAAAGAAGAGATAAAGTATGAAAACTATCTCCATCTATATAGAGATTTTAAGATTTATGAGTTCTTACAATAGCCTGCTAAAAGCCACAGCTCTTCAGTGCATGCAGTACCAGAGACACTGTCCATATTTCCTGCTGCTTCTATGCAATAGATATAGGCTAATTTTATTAAACAAATTTATCACTACTCACCACCATTGTCTCTTGTTGACTGAAATATGCTGTTAGCATTCTTTTTTAATATGAGTAAAGTATATTTTTATGTCCTTCCTATGTAAAACTTTCATGAGTATGGGAGCTGTTGTTTCATGATGCAGAAGAAGCTTCTGATGTATTTCAGTATATTAAAGCTTGAATAGAGGGGAGGACCATGAGAGACAGTCTTTTACCTCCTTTCAGCACAGAGGGCTGCACCAGTTCATGATGGCTAAGGCATTCCTTCACACAGATCACTACTGGCTTATTTCCCACAAAAACTCTAGACCTCAGTTGAAATACCCTTCTGTGTCCTCTGGAGACTGATTGCCTAACAAAATAAATGCAGAGCACCAGGAAAAAGCAGACTGTCTGGGGCTAATATCTAAGCTCTTTAAGGAAAAGGGAGAGGGGCTACTCATTCCAGTGGGGAAATGTGATTTCTTGAAGCAATGGAGTATTTAATTCTAGATATCACTTCCCCAGAGGCAAGAGAGTGAAAGAAAATTCCAAGTTATTTCAAGACAATTTGAAATTATTTAAATATAAACTAAGAAATGTAGGAATAGTATAAAGAAGGTAGTACTTTTTCTTAGCTCTCAAGGAAGTAATCTTCGTTTTTTTCTTTTCCAAGAGTAGTTGCAATGTTCCAAATATATAAATATGACTATGTATTAAATATGACTGTGTATTAAAGAACTTTCTGTTTGCATGACACACAGCTGACACACTATAGGAGTAAAGTCTACAACAATGCAGCCAAGGACAATAGTATATAGGGATTTAAATTTAATTTAATTTTTAAATTGTATTACTTCTGCCTGAAATGTAATATGCTCTCAGTGAAGCAATTTACATTTTCATTCATTGTTCTCTCTTGTCTTGTTTGATGCTGTATGTTACTTGTATATTACACCATTAGCGTCACTGTAATGCAAAAGAACATTAGGATTGTAAAAAGCTTTGCAAGTTAGAGGAATTTGAAGACTTCCAACGTATGCCACATGACTAATAAAAGTTTCACATGAAATGTATTTTGCATCTTTAGGTAAAGCAGATACTTAATTAACATAATAGATCATACTAAAAGCTAGTTAATTAGTCTTTAGTGGACAATTAATATCAACAACAAATCTGCCGTTGGTCATAGAATCAGACGGGTTGGAAAGGACCTCTGAGATCATCAAGTCCAACCCCTGATCCACTACCACCACAGTTGCT
>JAWWES010000041.1:27565171-27651515 GCA_035583135.1 Lophotriccus pileatus
TAGTGGATCAGGGGTTGGACTTGATGATCTCAGAGGTCCTTTCCAACCCGTCTGATTCTATGATTCTATGATTCTATTTGATTCTATTTGACACAAAGGACAGTTGGTTTGAATGGCTTAAGTTCCCATGCTGTCTGAATTTTTATGAGTGTGTTGTTGTCACTACTTTGCCATTTTGGTCCCTTAAGTGTTTACTTCTGGTTTTGATGAAGAATATTGGATTGACTTCTGCCTACTGCTGTTCACTGTGCAATTGCACCAGAAATTCAGTGACCATTCTTCAATAATTGCGTGTTAAAAATCTTCCAGTGACCAAATTGGTAATCAATTTAGCATACATGTTAATTGTGTCCACCATGTTCTATGAGAATGTTTTGGGGGACTAAGTCAACCACTTTAAAAAAACATTGTGGATATTATCATACACTCTGGCAATCACTTTTGGCATATTTTATGAGCTGCAAAAAATTTTAGACAACTGCTATCTTTAGGACATGTCCTAGGTATCTTTGTATTATGCATGTATTAGAACCTGTCATGAGTGTGATCCAAAGACCCTTTAGGGTACAGCAGATAAATTACTTCCCAGAGTGGAAGCAGAACCATCATGTCTGTACAACGTTATGCCCAAACTGATCAGTCTTTCCAGTATGACCTGTCCTAAGCGTGACCGTGCAGAATTAGCGCCACTGGCAGAGTTGGCACTCTAAAAATGCTAGAGTTTCACAGAGTTCTGTATTGATCTGTCTTCCGCAGTGCAGACAGGTTTTCATCCACAAATTCTACCATACAGCAGCTGGACAGACAGGGACAGTGCCTCTGGTGACATAGATAAAGGCAGCATTCCCTGGATTCAGTTTAGTAAAGATAGAGAAGGAGACAAAAGGCAGGGTAATCTCTTTAAAATACATAGTATACAGAAAATCGAGCAAGAATTTCAGGCAATTTCTAGGCTCAATGCATGCTTTTCCCCAAAAGTGTAGTTTTAATGCCTACTCATGGCAAATTATGTCTGCTAATTTTTATTCTTAAGGAAATTTCCCAGTAGTGCATCAGGGTTTAGAATAACTGCTCCAAAAGAATGATAGAGTGATGAGAAGCTTTTCTCAGAGAATTGCAAAGAAGAGAAGATGTAGTTTCATAGGAATGTGTGTTTTGGTGGTCAGCTGACCAAAATGGAAGTTACATAATTACAGAGAGATGTAAACAATAGCTAAGGCAAAATATGAGGCATCTTACCTAATTCAGAAGGGAACAATGCCTTACCTGATCTTGAGACATCTGATTCCAGGGTTTACAAACCTAGTTAATTTCCTGCATATGCGAATGGGGAGAATTAAGCAACTGGGACAGAGGTTCAAAATAGCCTTTATGCTGACCAGGAATGAGCAGATCTTAAGCGAACTGGAAGGATGCACTGAAGAGAAAGGGATGTCTAGAAAACCCATGTGTTATCCAGACGGGTGTTTTTCTGCTGTTCATGGGGTGTCAAACCCAAAGTAATCTACGTAATACGGATGAGTTAGGTGTCTAAGCTCCCATTATAACTGGTTGTCTTCTAGGGTGTAATTCAGAATGTTGAAGCCTGAAGCATTGGTGTTTTGGCCTATATTTCAGGTTTAAGAACCCTAACTAGCCCTGACATCTTAACTTAGATATTAAAACTATAGCACATTTTAACTAACATAATTACATTTGAAAGTCAAATGTGAAAGAAACTAGATGTTATTTCTAACTCAATCCCTTGTTTAAAGGAAAAAATTCCTTTTATATTTTCTTCATCCTCCTCCTTCTCACAGAAAACCTAGTCACTTGCAAAAGGTGGAGGCAAACATCATGCAGCTACTTTGCTCTGATATAACCATTCAGCTTCTGACAGGATACACTTTTTTAGCTGAGAATGATCTAAAGGAAGTTTACCAAACACAGATATCTCCTGCGTATTTCTTTGAATATATTTCATCTTGAAATATAAGTTCTTATCATAAACTCACTCTCTGTACATATGCCCAGCTGCGTTTCAGCGTACAGCTCTGATCAGTAAAATACAGTCATGAACTGTTACCTTTTATTGGCTAGTGCATGCTGTACAGTTAGGAGTTTGGAGACATTTTTCAAGTCCTTATAGTAAATTAATGAGCTACACAATTTAAAATTCATTCTAGAATTACCACAGCCAGATAAAGTTGGAACTACTTGTCTAACCAAAGAAGTCTGTTTCAATGCTTAGTAATAGTCTTATCTGTTTTCTTTGAAATATATTAAAGGCTGAGGGGTTTTTGTCTTTTGCATGCTTTTCACATTGCAGTACTTTGCCATATTACTAATATTAGTGTAATCAAAGCAATCTTGCAATCAGTAGAAGCTAAAACCATATGGGTCTTGTTTCTTTTTTACTTCACCTGTGTTACAGCACTGGCCTCAGTGCAGTTGATTTATGGCAAAGTAAGGAAAAACAGAATCAAGAATCAAGCAACATACCAGAAAAGAATATTACAGAAAAAATCACATTGATAGACTGATTGACAATATTAGTTTTTGCTTCAATAGAGTAATCCCTTTGATGCAATAATTATTTAATTTAATGCAAATGCGTATTCTGCTTTCACCTCTTGGTAGGACATTTAACAACTGAACTATATTTATACAGTATTTTTAGTTACTTTGAGAAATCAAAGCCGGCTAAGAAGGCTTTAGAGTGATTTAAAATAATCTTTGGAAGACTCATCTCCTTAATTTTTTTCCCCTTAATAATCTAGAGGGGATTGCAGACGTGATCACGGAGGTGAAGGAATGAAGACTTTCTATTCATTATAGTTCTTAGGTGTTTTAATTTTCACTAGCAAGGTATTAAACTGCCTTATTCATATCCTTGTAGTATTTTTCAGTTCAGCAGTTAACAATCTATCTTGCTTTTGATGGGTGCCTTCGAGTGGTGGTATACACATACCTTTCAGTTTTATGCACCTAACCTAACCAGAATCCTTTTCCTTAGCAAGGACAGTGATTCAGAAGACGTAGGTTAGACATTTGCTGTAACACACCTTTTGACAAAACCTCTCTCTTAAGAAAACAAAACCCAATGATTCTCTGACAAAGGCAGCAGTAATAGTTTTCCAGTTCCTTCAGTGGCAAAGTTCAAGGGACTTCATAAATGCTCTGTGGTAGTAAGGGAGGTGCACAACTTTTTTTTTATTAGGAAATATCAAAGAGTCTAGTTCCTTTAATAAACACAAAGGTTTAGCATGGTGAAGAGGGGCAATCTTATAGAAGCACGTACCTATAAAAAGAGTGGTTACAAAGATGATGAAGCCAAAGTCTTGGTAATGGCAGATGATACAATATAGGGAATATAGTGCAGTAACCAGAAATTGCAGTTTGAACATTATAGAAAACTCCCTCCAGAGACTAGTGCAGCACTGTAGCAGGTTATCCAGAGAGGCTGTGCACTTTTCATGTTTGGTAATCTCCGTGACTCAGCTAGACAGAGCAGTGTTGGCAACAGTCCTGACAGGAGTGAGAAGTCAGACTAGACAGCCCCAGAGGGTACAACCCTCTACAACATTTTGTGCTCCTACAAAACTGTGTAACTTCCAAACTTTGAATCTGCTGACAGTAGTTTAAATGATAAATGTTTCATTAGAAGTACATTTTATACTGTGATTATTTGGCAGGTTTGTATTTCTGTATAAGTAGATTTATTTGTTGCTACAGATATGAAGAATAGATGAAATCACATATTTGCTAATGTGAACTTATCTTTTAAGTGACAGTGACCATAGCAAATACTTAAATTTTTGCCCTCTTGTATTTATATATATAGTACCTAGGTACGTACTGAAATGCTTCCTGCCCTTTTCTGAAAACTCAAAGGACTTCAATGTCAAAATATTCATGCCATTAGAGATTATTAGTGCCCTATATTTTACTTTCATCATATTCCAAAGTCTGTTCAGAGAAGCAAGAGTTAGAGAGCTAACTACAGATTTCTTAGAAGTAGGTACTGAAAGAATGCTATCTGGTCTGTCTTCTGTGCCTGTTCAGCATAGCTTTTTTTAAGTCAGTGGGAAGGGAAGGGAAGGAAGACTATTGATTCTGTCAAAGTAGGAGGTGTCAGAAGGATTCTTCATCTAAGTTCATGTGAATGTTTTAGTTGGCTCTAGCTACAGAGTAGCTGACATAGAGAAATTTTAACAGAAGATCAGTTTGAAAATTTCCCCTGCAGAAGCATGAAAACCTGCTTGATTTTTGCTTTTCAACTTCTTCTAAACCAAGACTGTGAGCCATTTTAGAAAGTGTATTTTAGAAAAATTACAGAATCGCAGAATATGCCGAGTTGGAAGGGACTCATGAGGATCATCGAGCCCAACTCCTGGCCCTGCACAGGACTATTCTCCAGAGTCACTCCATGTGCCAGAGATCCATCTTCCTGGGTTCAGTATAGGAGAAACTAAACAAAAGGCTGTTTAAACTGTACTCTTGTGAGTCAATATTTAGATTGTATAGGCTATATATAGCAATCCTTTCTATGCTTAAGACACAGTGATCCTTTCTGTGCTTAAATTCTGTAGCTCAGCATTATTTTCTAATACTGCTGAGCAGAAATAAGTGAAATGTGGAACCTAATGTGGCAACCTAAGTCACTCGCCTGAACAGCTGCCTGAGTATAGGCACTTGCTAGATCATTTAGATATCTGTAAAAAACTGTTTTCCTCATTTATTTCTATGGGAGAAGATTTTGTCTTTAATGGGGCTTCTAAGTTGTGATTTTCTATAATAACAGAACCCATGATGGATTATTTAAAATCTTTTTCTGACATTACAAAGTATGAAGGTAAAAAGTTTTATCAGTCATTAAAAGAAGTGTTTGCACTCAGTTACAATGGCTCTTACTACTTCTATAGTGACTGAGTAAACTCACAATATTCCTGTGAAGTACAATTGCAGCTGTTGCCTGGGTCACAGGAGGACCTCCTCTTCCTATTATTTGTTGCATGTACAGCTTTAAAAGAGTACATTTAAAAAAAAAATACGGGTGGTCTTCTACTTAACAATCCTTGCAAAAGATTCTTTAATGGCTATTATTATATGTGAAGGGGAAGACGTATCTGAGAACTAAACTGTGTTTATTGACAGTTAAGTGAAAACCCACTTACTGAAAATTCTCTGATTTTCCTCAGAGTCCAAGTCATCTTTTCATTTTGGCAGCTCAGGTCTGTGGCAGGCCTAGAGTCAGTGGTAGAGAAGCCACGCTCCTGCCTGCCCACGCTGGCAACATGCGAGGTGCCATTGCTAGAACAAAAACAAATGTTTTCTTGGTTCTGGATTTTTAAGTAAGAGAAGGCAGACTAACACCATGGGCTGGACAAACCACCTAGACCATCAGCAGCACTTCAAATACACTTTTCTCATAATAGTTGTAAAGCTGTTCCGCAGATGCACAGCAAACCTTAACACAGCACAAAGCATGGGCAAGTGGATAGACAGACAGCTTTTTTTCCATCCCATACATCTACTCTCCTGCATAAACAGTAATTCACAGGGTTGTGAATCACTCCAATGTGCTTTTCTTGAAAGGTTTATGGCACAGGTATGAGGAAAATTTTCTCATGCGCAAACAAAGGTATTCCTAGACAAGGGAAAGTTGGACCCATGATTTAGTAAAGATGCCAGTGATGCAAATGATGCCAGCGATGCAGGATAAGCATATTCTAATTAGTTCAGTTATTTTCCATTTACTATGGATGGGGATAGCAGAATTTAAATCATGTCAGTTGATACTACCTATTTCATTTACAGTAGTCTTTCATGAAGATAATATTTCCAGCTGAGACAACAGGAATTTCTTTTCAGAAGCCAGTTGAAAGAACTACAAACTCATCCCTTTCTTTTATGCAGGTTAATTGAACCTGAAGAAATTTTCTTTCCCCCCCCCTTTCTGTTTTTCTGTTGTACTTGATTAAATACAAAAACACTGAGGAAACAGATACTAATGAAGTCTAATAGTTGACAAAGAAAAAAAACAAATGGAAGAGGCAGAAATCCCTTCTCTTTTTTTCAGCTGGCCTACTTTTTTCCCAGAAGCAAGGAGAAATAGAATATGAGAAGGCTTTGCAGTTACATTCCTTAAAGTAAAAAAGAGAGATAAAAGACAACTCTGATGGACTATAGGTCTCTGGATCCTGGACCAAAAGGGTAATATCATGTACAGGAAAATGGAGAGGGTTTGGTTATTCTTTCAAAAAAAATCAAATCTGTTTTGCAAAACAGACAAAGGCAGACTGTCATGAATGAATGTTTTAGATTGGTCAAAGAATCACCAGTGAAGATACAAACAAAAGTAGGTTTAATATAAAAGTGAAACTGCAACAAATTCACTGGCAAGGTTCACTCTTCTGCTTACTAGATAGTTGAAGCCCACAAAGAAAAATCAAACTAAAATCTCAAGTCAATCAATCTAAAACTAAAATCAGTGTATAATGATCTATATGGAGGCTAGGGATGGAAAAAGGTAAAGATGGGAAGGATAAGGATAAAAAGGAACAAGGGAGACCCTCCTGTTGCATCACAAGGAGTGGACCCCCTTGCCAAACTTAGCTCCAGACTAGACCAGTGGTTTAGGCCTAAAGGTTTTAACAGCTCTTAAACTTAGAGCACTGAATCGATAGCCTATGTTGAGAGAATTTTGGATAATACAGGCTATGAGGTGCTGTTACAGGCTTTGGTGCACAGTCCATTTTTCACAAAGGGCGTAAACAACGAGACCTTGGGCGCTTCATGGGAATAAGCTGTGTAGATAACAAGAGTGAAAAACAGCTGAAAAATAACACCTGGTATTTTTCTGTTAAGATGTTGACTATCTTGTTACGTGTGCTCTTGGGATTTGACTTCCAATAGAAAGAAAGTAACAGGTGCCCTTTGACCAATAGCATAGCCGAAATGACGTGTGTGCACCTGAAAAAATTGTATATAAACCGTGTGTCTGTGAATAAAGTGAAGCACTTGATACATACGTCTGAGAAGATCATCAGTGACTTCGGAGCTCCACAGCGACAAGCCTGATTTAAACAATTTAACAAAAAATTTTAGAATATTTACTATAAGCACAACAGTAACTCACAGGCCTAACAAAATTACAAATCTAATGTACTTAAGAATCTAAGAGAGCAACATTCATAGCACGTTTGCTACAGCATATTCACACTTCAGTGAGCACAGACCTAAAGGAGTGTGTACAAGGTATAAATCTGTGAATAAATAATTCCCCTCGAGTTCAGTGAAGTGCTCATGTCAAACTCTTTTACGTCTTCTCAGAAGGTGAAGGGAGTGTGGATATCAGCCCAGGCTCTGCTGTTGATGTTTGGTAGTGGTCCCTGAGCATAGTAAACTTGAGAGTTTGCTGGCTCTAAGAGGTGTCCCACTGAGAGGGAGATTGCTGGACAGTCCACTGTGGTCCAGTAGAGCTCAAATGATCTCACTTAGGAGTGCTATTTGTGGGATTGCGAGACTGTTGGCTTTAGTTATAGTAATTTTCCATCCTGACTGCAATTTGTGTTGGTAACTTTCTTTGAAAATTCAGTAATAAAAATGTTGTTCCACTTTGGTTGTTATAAGTTTCCAAGTCTGTTTGTTAAAAAACAGGAGCTCATTAGACAACGTAAGTACCTGGGAGCAGACAGTGTTTCTGATAAGCTCAGGAGGAGCTTAGCCCAGGTGCTGTTGTTCATCAAGGCTGAGGCCTAAGGAGTGTTTCTGAGATCATAGTGCAGCCCAGTGAGGGGGATGGGAGTGGTTGTGCCACCAAACGGACTTATTTCTTAGCAAGTTACAGAATTTACATTACAAATTTAAATCTTTTATAAATCATATAAAATACCAGTCCTGGAAAGAAAATTTTCTCTTTTCCTTACTCTTACTAAACATATAATGAAAAAATGTGTTGCAGTGACTGCATCATTCAGATAGTCAGTCTGCATCTACCTGAACAGCATGTGAGGAGTGTATCTGTAGACAGAAGCAGTGGCATTGTGGATCAAGCTCCCCACAATATGCTCAAGTCAGGTTTTACTTTGCACTACCTCTGTTCTGGTTCCTCCACAGGGTAGCCAAGACAGCTTCATAGTTCAAAATAAACCCCAACAAAGGCGGGGGCTGAGATACTTGCTTTAAAAGCACACTCCTCCTCAGACTAGAACAATCATGTAAACACCCCTTCCCGATGTTCTGTAGCAGGAAACTAGCAAAACTGATGTCATCTAATACAAATCAGTTCTTTAACAATCTTTCCTGACAACAAAGCAGAGAAATAGTTTTGCCACAACAGGATCACCTCATGATTAGCTAAAGAATATCCTGTAGTTTATATGTGTTGGCAAAGACTTTCCCACTGAAAAAGAGAAGTTATTCACATATGACAGCTTCACAGATGACCAGTAACTAATTTCCTGGTTCACAAATCTGATGAAAATAAGATTTTTAAACAAGTCTCTACATTTTTTTGTTTTTCACAATGCATTATAAAAAGACACTAATGTTGGGAAAAGGGCCAAAAATATCATATAAAATATCATATATACTTACATAAATATAAGTAACATTTAAAAATAATAATGACATAACAAATTGTGACAACGGCTTGGGAAATACATCAAAGTCTGAAATGTTTTGATGCCTGTTTCATTTAAGCATTCAATTGATTTAATTTCTTTTGAGTATAATTGGAAGATTAATATATATTATAATGCTGTTCAATATGTCGATAAAATTTAGCATCTCCTTTGAGAAGTATAAAAGATTTCATCGTAGGCATTATGTGACTGAGATGGCAACACAGAATTTAAAATACAAATAGAAAGCTGTGTATCAGTGGGACTTTACCAGGAGATCCTGTGATGCATAAAGATCTTACTGAAGGAAAACCCATCCAGCATTTGTTCTCTTCATTTACTCAGATAGATAAGCAACCACTTGTAAAAAAGGCTCCTGAGAATAGACAGGAAAAAATTTAGGTTAACTGCGTGCATCCCAACATCCCATGGAATTTTTTTTTTGATGTTAAGCTAAATTCTTACTATATATTTCTGTAGATAGTTTAGTCCTAAACTTAAAAATACCAACTGCAGGAACTGTATACCAGACAGTAAAAACTGTATACCAGTACGGTAGTAAAAAAGTAAATTTAAGGTGTGTATTTCATTGTCTATTTGAAAGAGCTCTTGATATAGAGTTCACACATGGTGTGTTAGAGTGGTAGTTAGGTGTGATACTGATTTGGTTTTGACCTTGACTTTGATGGCTGTAGTTTTCAACTGCTTGTACACTGGATCCATAAGGTGCTGATTGAGAGGAGAGATCAGACGTTATAACACTGAGGAGAGAAAGATCTTTAGGCACTAAATATATCCAGCTCATAACTGGATATATTCAGTTATGAATATCCTTCAGAGGGAGCTTAATAGTCCTCAAGTTTTAATTTACATCCACATGTTTATTTGTACATGTCCATTAAGTCTTTATCTGGTGTTTCTCTAGTTTTTAAAGATTGTTAAAGCTGACATCACAATTGCATTAATACACGGAATTAAATCGTATAATTTATTCTCAGGCAAAGCTTTTATGAACTTCCATTCATGAGCTGCAGGAGTGTACTGGCTGTCATGCACTGGTGAATGGTGTTTCCAGGAAAGTATGAATCCTGACATGTGGGTCAATGATCTAACAAGAGAAAAAAGAAGACATGATCTGTTTAATATGCATTTATCCTGCTAATGTTCTATTAATGTGCTGTGTAAGAGTAGGATTTGCTTCCTTGCAGAAAGCTGATAAATATATCTCTACAACAGTGCCTATACCTTGTAAGAAACCACTGTAATGAGGTGAATTGCTGGCTATTAATTCTGAAGCCACGAGAACATCTCAGAGGGAAGGTTTATTATTCCTTTCTCTTCATAGAATAGCAACAGGAAAATAAAAGTTTCTTTATACTTACTCATCATTCAGCTTCACTGAACAACCTTTTTTTCATGTTTTCCTCTGTTAGAAGCATTCAAAATAATTACTTGTGTCTTTCCAACTGCATTATCCTAGTCTGACAAAAGCAGACTACATTTTCTGTGGATATTCTTAAACATGAAACCTGACGCTTATTTTTTTCCTATGGTTGTTTATTAATTAAAAACCACTACTTATATTTAGGAATAAAAACTACAGAAAAGATTAATCACTAAAAATTATAAATCACTAAAAAGTACAGATAATTATACCACTGTACTTTCACAGAATATGTAGTTGTTATGTATGAAAATATATTTGGATGTAACATTTGTGTTCATTTTAAGCATAGAATTCCTCAGTTTATGGATACTTTAAAAGCAACATTTTCGATATTTTCCAATATTTCCTTTATTTTATCTTTCACTGAGGTGGATATACTGTTTCCTATGGAAAAAGGTACTATTTTTAGAAATGTACTCTTTACAGGTGAATGGAGCTGATGAGGAAGGATTAGTAGGATTCTCATCTTGTTTTAGTGAGTGCTTGGATACTGAAAGGACTTAGGAAGAAATGTGGACTTCAGAAAGCATCCTACTCCCTACAGCAGTAGGAGAAAGGGTGGGGAGGGGTACAGAGATGAATTTTGAGGCATCAGAAGAAAGAGAAAAAGGTTGGAATTAGGTGGGAATGGGGTTTCAGGGAAGAGCATGGAGCAGCAGAAAGACTTGGTTTGAGAGAGGACCAAAGTCAGGAGGAGTAGGGTGGTGAACATAGAGAGAAGGGGGACAATAAGAGGAGTATGGCTGAAATTATTCTGTGGGAAAAGCTCTGCAATTCTGGCTTCATGGCATATGATGTGGATTGTCCCTGGTGGGACAATGGAGAAACCAGGATCACGGAGAAATACTTGTTTTCACCTTTTGTGGTAGAAACAGAAAGGGAAATAGCTGTCTTGTTTTTAGAGGCTGTCTTCTGAATATATCCCTGATGGTGTCCATAGAGAGCTTCTCCCATGGGTCAGGAGACTGCCTTTCATATCTGCCTTTGTAATAGCATTTAAATTCACTACTGAAAGACAACTGTAAACAAATCAGGCCTTCTGTATGCAACTGGCTTATGGTTTCCTTTTTGTTAGCGGATAAGCTGTATATAAGTGTATAGAACATCTCTAGGCACATCCTGTTGTATGGTATTTGGTCAGCTCAGAAGCATACTGGTATACGTCTGCTCCTTAGACAGGGAGGGCACACACTGTTTTTTGTTATCAATCAATTTCATTTCCGTCTGGTTTCCTTACTTTTTCCTTTTTTTGGATAGGAAATACTGTAAGAATTAAATACTTGAAGGTAAGCTCCAGATGTTTATTTGGACAAATTCTCACTTCAAACCTACATGTTTTTTCAACCTCAGAATCTTCTTTTGCTAACTTAAAATCAAGAAAGCACCTTATTAATAGGAGGTATAAGATAGACATGAAATTAAGAATTAAGCTCTTTATTTAACCTGAATGATGCTGAAACTTTTCAGTCAGACATGGAAAACCTACAGATCTGTCTTTCTAGGAGCCTGCGTGATGCTGGACCAGATGATGTGCTTTACTTGTCCTTGCAAGAGGCTTAATGAGAAAATGTGACTGCTGTTTTCCGACCTAATTCTATGAAAGAACACTTGAAATTTGTTGTTAAGTAAAACAGGGCTGCCTGCTGAAATCTGTGCTGTTTGGTTTGTGTGTTACCTTTCAGTATGGTTTTTCTTCATTCAGCATTTGCTGGAGAGCTGTCCAGTGGGACTGTTACAGCAGCTCCTTAGGATAGGACTGTCACCACCAGCTGCAAACACTTCTGTTCTTAGTATGTGTTCCAAGAGCAAGACGAGCAGTAAGCTGGGTCCACCATCCTGATATAGACAAACCCTGTATGGAATGAAAAAATAGCCTGTTCTCCATCTCCTTTGGCCCATCTCCAAGACTGAGAACCAGGCACAGTTTGGCTTTGTTATGTTTTCATATAGATGCTCTTTAACCAGGAGCTGGACCATGGCAACACAAGCCACTTAACAACAACAATTTTTATGCTTGTTTGCCAGAGTGAGTCACGTAAAGTCTGTAAGCCTTAGATTAATATTTTCTGTCTTAACATATTTGTTTAAGAAAGACTCTTGTGACTTTAACAGACATAAATGCCATGTTGCTAGAAGTCAGCCATCTGGACTTTGTAATCTGGCAGGTAAACAAACAGACCAGGCTCTTTGACATCTCTCAGATTATTGCTTTTCATATGAACATTAACATTTCCAAAGGTGTCTCTTTGCTTCATCACATTTCACAGAATCCATTAATTTTGTTTTAACATGCTTAAATATTTATTTTGGCCTTTCACCTCCTGGTATAATAACCTCCTGGCTTGTTGGACTGGCCAAATCAAAATACACTGGTGTGTACTGAATGGCCTTGTTTCTTGTATAAACACACGGCATAAACAGCTCTTGCAGAACAAAAGAGTGGGTCCTTCTCTGTATTGTAGCAAGTCTCTGTCAGTTTCAGATTATCCATACAGGTAGGGGCTTTGCTGAGATATGCCAGCTGGTTTTCCAGCCTCTGTACCTTGTGGACTTGCTCACATCCAGGATTATTCCCCCCACTGTGAGTAGTGCTGACGTAAGACCAATACTCTCTTATTATCTGTTCGATGCACAGGTGCTGCTGTTGGAGTACCAACTCTGCTCCTGGTCCTGGTGGTGCCTGCCCTGGGTGTCCTTGCCTGCTCAGGATTCTGAATGTAGCTGGATTTATCTTGTCCTCTTTCTACCACAAAGGACTCCCTTTGAAGACGAGGACTGCGACTCTTTTTGATTCCTGTGGCACCATCCTAAGCCAAATAAATTACACTTTAAAATTAATTACCCTACCGATTTCCTATGAACTTTAAGAGGACTGAGGCATCCAGGAACTCCTTCACAAAGTAAATCAACTTTTGAATGGCTAAGAAATATTTTTAACTTGTTCCAATATGCCTTATAAAACACTTATGCTGTTCTGTGACAGTTGCATGATTTGGTCCAATGGGGCAAGTTACAGTGTTAAAACCCAATAACATAGGCTGTACAGTGAAAGTAAAATCACCATACGTAGGTGCTTTAACTTGAATAACAAATTGTGAAATATAATAGAGATTGAAATGTTGATTGTATGTGATAAATGTAAGAGTACTACGTCTGTCTGTACTATCCTATATGTTTTGTGTACTGCATATTTTTGAATGGCCCCATCATCATTTATTGGGATTACTGGTTTTTAGGGAGACAGTCAAAGCAAAAACATTTCATTATTTAGAGCTGTATTTCTTGAGGCTATTGGATAGAATTTGAAGGACTTGAAATAAAAGTCAGTGATAAGGTTTTTTTATTTTAAATATGTTCAGAACATCGGAGGCATGGATAGCATGCTCAGCTTAAAAGAATTTACTGACAGAGTTTTACCATATTCCTTTCTTAAAAGAATTCTGTTGACAAAATCTGTTATGGTCATTGTTGCTGATTTGAGGAGTCAAATGTCAGCTTTCAGGGAAGCAGCGTAATGTATTTGTTTTTATTTAGTCCTATATACTACTATTGTTATTAAGGTAGCAATATAACAGTTAGGAGTTTGGAGATGAAATCCATGCTAAGATCAGCCAAGTGGACCATGAAATGGTAGGAAACATATGTTATTTTTAAAGTGAAAAGATTTAAAATATAAAAAAGAAAAAGATATACAATAAATGGCAAAAACAGAGTAGCACAGTAAAAAAAATTATTATATTTACATTTTTATGCTGCAGACGCCAGGTGTTACCTTCCTGTATTGAAGGAGTACATTTGGGAGAACTATATGCTTTTTCAAGAACTTGATATTATTCTAATGTTCATAGTGTTGTAAATAAGAGTTTTAAAGTTCTGAGACCATTTCTCTATTTCATAGAGTACTGAATGATCCAACTGTGTGTTAGTACGTGAAAGTCAGATCCCAACTGTTAGTCAAAGCTAAATGTTTACTATGGCCTTTGCAAAATGAGAACTCTTAGAGATAGAGAATGTTTTTGTTCTGACTGTGTCTAGAGTGTTTCAGTGTTGGGTTTCTTTGTTGGTTTGTTTGGGGTTTTTTAAGTTGTTAAAGAAATGCACATTCCTTTCATTTTCCATGGTGTGCTGGGAATTAGTTTGAGTGTGAATGGTGAAGAAACACCGTGGTATTGAATCAGCTGGCTCAAGTAATAGTGCAATGTCTGATGCTTCAAGAATTATAAGCTTTGAATCATATTTTATTAGCACAACCTTACTAGCTACTTAGAAATAGATTTTATCTTTTTAGAACTGATACTGTAGGGGTCTGTAATAATAATATTTACATGAAGCAAGGATAGGTCTATTAATAATTTACACCCCTTTCTTTTATTTGTATAATTTTGTACTATATATTTACATGTAAAAGTGTAGAGTTCATTAAGAAATATCAATAATACTGTTTTAGTTTAATTTTAACTATTTGTTACAAGATGAAAATTTTTTAAATAGGTGAAAGTGATAACTTCCCTATAGAGGAATGTCAAAGTGTCAAACACTATCGAGTTTCATAAATTGTATAATTATTTGAAAGATAAATGATCTGTCTTCATACATAAGTAACTAATATGCTGTAAGCCTTCTGTAAAAAAAATTGTGGTTTATGGTGTTTCATTTGGGTTTGGTTTTTTTGCAGTATGACTCATTTTTATATAATCTACAACCACAACTAAATCTTTTGCCAAATGCATGACTGCCTTTTTCTTTTCTAATACGTGGTGTAAGAAGCAAAACTCTTTCATTTTTGCATGGAAATTACCTGGAAAGGAAAGCCACTTCCTTTTTTTTAAAATCAGCAACACAGATGAGGTAGGTGTCACATACTGATCAGATAGCTGGAGATTTTTCTGTTTCACATAATTGTGTAAATTTGACTGGGACCTTCAGTTTCAAATTGTTGTCAAGAAAAACTAACTAGTGTATCATCTGCTTTAAAATACAAGGTTCTTAATTAAAGTTTATATAGATAGACATATTTGTTGTTTCTTTATATTTCAGGAAAATTGATATTACTATTATTTGATACTGATGAATATTGAACTGGTTTTTTAGTTACTTTTTATCTTTTTTTTTTTTTCCAAATGAGTAGAGCAGGACCGTGCTTTGTCCTTTTTATGAATGAAAAGTAAATTACAATTAAATAAATGTATTAATGTTACTCAAAGTATAACAGCTGTCTTCTGAATTGGAGCTTTCTGATTTCCTAACAGTGATGCAGTGATCTGTGACAGAATAGGTGTGGATGAAATGAAGTCCTGTGTATCCCTGCCCTGCCTTCTTGTGAATTCTGCTGGAGTTTAAGAGCTCTTCTGGCTGTTTTGCTTAAATTATAGGTGACACAGATAGAAAGATTTCCTAACATTAGTAACACAGAAGATCCTGAGAGCTTTTTGGCATTTTTGGAAGCAACAGATAACCAAGCAGAGTATTTTTTCAGGTGATACTTTTTACTCCAGTAGACAAATGTAGTTTAACCCCAGCCAGCAACTAAGTCCCCCATAGCCATTTGCTCGCTCCCGAATCGTGAGTGGTGGGGGAATCCCAAGGGTCAAATTGAGAAGACTCGTGGATTGAGATAAAAACAGTTTAAACAAGAAAAGCAAAAGCCACACACACAAGCAAAACAAAACAAGGGATTCATTCACCACTTCCCATGGGCAGGCAGGTGTTCAGCCATCCCCAGGAAAGCAGGGCTCCGTCATGGGTAATGGTGACTAGGAAAGAGAAACGCCACTTCATCTTCTCCCAGCTTTATATACTGAGCATGACGTCATATGGTCCAGAATATCCTTTTGGTCATTTTGGGGTCAGCTGTCCTGGCTGTCCCTTCCCAGCTCCTTGTGCACTCCTCTCCATTACTTCCAGAGATGATTCATTTGTCTTTAACTTTTCTACCACTTTTTGCTTTGGGGTTTAGTGATTCCAGGAGGTAGGAAAACATGATGGTTTTTTTTATATAGGAACAGCATAATTGCTGACCTGGTCTTTTTCTAATCAGTACTGAGCAAGCTAGAGGGTACTAGAAGTAATGAGCAATCTGTCAGGAACACGGGGTCTCAGAGAGCATGAACTTAGTCAGCACAGTTCATTTCCCTACTTCGCACCTTCCAGAATGTCCTTGCTGCAATGTGATAACCTGGTGGCTTCTGGCCAGTGCTCTCCCAGCACTCAGCCTTTCAGCAAACATAAACTAAAATGTGTATTTCCATAGAGCATAGCAGAACAGGAGGGAATATACCTAAGTTTAGCTTTATGTTTCGTGACAGGGTATTTTCATCAATGAAGGATTTACATGCCATGGCCAGCTGTACTCCACCTGAACTCAGGTATCTGCATTACCAACACCATGTGTGGGAAGCCAGCCAGGCAGGCTTCAGTGAGCCATTTAGCCCCGAGACAGGCTGATCACCCTCACCTCTGCCCATCACACACAGGGCTTATCTTGGAGAGCTGTGCTCATTGCTGAAGTTAGGTGGGACCCCACATGGGTGACTGGCTACCTCCTAGGGTTATAAAGGGAAGCTGAGGGAGATTGTGTGTGCCCTAAGAAAGGCAGCCAACATACTTCTTTTTTTTATTCAAGATCTTGAAATGCTGGAAAACTTAAATTAATTATCAGTGGCATACTTGAACCTTATTATACCAAAAGTTAAATCCTGTGGGAAGTTTGCTCAAGAAAAAATGAGTCTGTACCATCCTAGCACAGAGGAAACTCAGGGCAACTGAAATGAAGGAGTTAATATTGTGAAATATGCTGCTGTAGAAATAACAAACAGAAAAATTAAAAGATTCTTTCTAATGATATCATTAAAAATCAAAGTCTTGTTGACAAATTTAGCTTCTCAGGAATTAATGAACTAGAACCTACTATGAGAATAATTGCATGTAAACTATGATAATGTTGATGTTATACCAGAAGCTGTGATGTCTATTGAGAATTGACAAAATCAAAACTCATAGGAAGTCAACTCCATTTATGACCTATAAATATACAAGTAACACAAGATGAAAAAATCTCATGAGAACATTTATAAAAATACAGTGTGAGAGCTTGCATCTAGAAGATCCTCTTCTGAAATGACAAATACATCATCAGTATTTTAAGCATTTCCCTTTTCCTGGGTATTTTTAGAAAATGGTGGTGTGTTTTCTGATTTCCATATTCCTATTACTAACTAATAATTTTTCATTGGGCTAGTGTTCTCTGATAGTTTCTTGGGATAAATATAAAAAAATAAGTTATATCTTTTTGCAGCTCTTCATCCCATGAGTAGATTCTCCATGAACACATCGACAAAGGAGAGTGTCCAGCTCCCCACAGCCCTGCTCTGCCATTGCCAGTGATATCTCCTGTACCAATGCCAGAAACTATTAAAGGTATTCAAGCAACTAATGTAACAAAGCAGCTGAATTTGGCAGATTTGCCATAAAGAACCTTTAAAATCCATGAGGTTCTGAAATACAGTAAACTCTACATTGATCAATGGCATTATTGCACCTCGCATTTAACAGTGACACAGCACATGGATTGAGTGTGGATTCATGAAAGTAAGATCTGTCTGACTGATTGGTAAATAGGCATTTGTTTGTTTGTTTGTTTGTTTTTATTGTTTTTTGGGTTTAATGGTTCATTAAAGCAGGAGGCTTTCAAAGAACAACAGGTGGAAAAGAAGAGCAAGTCTCAAGATAGCCATCTATCTGCAGACCTGTTCAGGAAACATGCTAGATCTTTTTGCTTTGAAGGCTTCACCTCTTTTCTTGAGCCAATCTCTACAGGGAAGGATCAAAGGAGAAAATGTAGAGTGAGCCATTACCAGTCCAGGAAGAACTTCTTTGCAGTGGGCCATAGTTGATGGGGAAGGGATCCAGGGATCTCCTGGGGATGTCAATCTGGGAGGAGCATGGTACCCCTGCCCCAGGACTTTGGGTGAGAGCAGACAGACAGGGTAAGTCTCAATAAAAGTGCAGCTGCTCTTGTCATCACAGGCAAGTAAGTAATGTCTCCAGTATATTGTGTATGCAAATATCATGTCCACTGTGTGTTTATCACTGGTGAAGCTCTGAACAGCATGAGAAAGCAGTGTGAGGTGTTTCTGAAAGCTGGTTTTCCCTTCTGCATTAAAATTAATTGAGAATGGTATAAAGTGAAGATTGCAGAGCTGCAAAATTCAGCAGAGAGGAGGCCTTAAGTCTAGAGTAGAGCAGCAAAGATGGAATAAGTCATGGAGCAGAGGACTTTAAATGAAGAAGCCTAAATGAGTCATAGGTCTTGGATACAGTTTGTAAGCATTCAGACCACTGAATGAATGAAAGCAGTCACTACTGGTACCAACAGCTGTAAGACACCTGGTTCTCAAACAGGACTGCGGGGTTTGGGTCTGAGCTCTGTTCCACAAAGATGCAGCCAGTGCTGGATGGCCACACAGTCTCTTCAGCTGTCGTGTGTTAAACAGCAGTGCAATCAGCCACATGCTCATGGGAACAGTGACTATGATTAAAGGGCTGTGAAGGCCATTTTGTTGACCAGTGACTGGGTTGTCTGTGACTGGTACTCTGACCCTCTTTCCAAGTATCTAGTCTCTTGTCTCTAATTCTCATTCTTATCTCCTATGAGACATACTGACAGGACCTTGATGTTATTTACAAACTGCTGAAAGAACTGTGTAAAGGGATTAAACAATAGCTATATCAAATATATAATCACCCCAATTCTCTGTGGTATAACTGCAAGCAAAATCTACATAAAGCATATGTACATGTCATTAAGAATACATAAAAAAGCATTATGTGCATTTTTGAAGATACCCATTTGAAGTGTCCGTCTTTGGCTCATAACAGGAAGCCTCCATTAATTTCCTTGACAAAGTGTGTGTGCTCAACCAGAAATAAAAAGTAATTCACATTAAAAAAAAAAAAAGAAAAATATGTAGAATGAAGATGTTTTTTAAAAATCCTTCAATTATGGATGTCCTTTAAGCATCAAAAAGTAATTTTCTGGAGTGGATATATTAAAATTACCTCTTATTACAGGCTGATGACTGCCAGACATTAATAAACTAAATGCTTATCATTAAGTATAATAATGACTAAGCGCACAAAGTCTTTCATGCTTATGTGCCTGTAAAACACAGCATGGAGAGTAATGGTGGTATAGTCTTTTTAAAATATTAATGCATGATGGTAGAAACATAGAACAGTTTGGGTCAGAAGTGACCTTAAAGATCATCTAGTTCTGCGCCCTTTTTTCCACTAGACCAGGTTGCTAGGACAGTAAAAAAACAATTGCTTTCTACCACACAATAAGAGGAAAAAGCTTCACTGCAGCCCAGAGTAATTTTAAGAGCTGTGGGAGGCTTTCCATCACATTTTGTGGTCAGTGTTCTACTTACAAGTAGATTCATTTCTTAGCTAAACTTCCATCCACAACTTATTTCGCCAATGTCTGTATAATGGTTCAACAGTCAAAAAGATCAGCTTTTGTAATGATCGGGCTGAAGGGCAAAAGAGTTAACCAGAACATTTTTATACTCTGTTCATCACATTATGCATTTAAAAAGCCTTCCCAAAAGGACAACACAAAACCTGTTCCTGCCTGAAGGAATTTGTGGCAGGTCCTGACTATAATGACAGCAGACTGCTGCTCAGAAGATTGCTTCTGGAGAATGTGTGCAGCAGAGATTTAGAAGAATTGCTTTCTTCTCTAAAATGTTTATTTTCTAAATGTTGTGCTATTTTTATGTATCTCCTGCCTCTTTTTGTTTACTGCTGTAATGTCGAAATCTGTGTACCCCAAGCACTTGATGGGTATCTTTAAAAGTCACAAAGGAGTTCCTAAGGTTTCATTTTTGCCATGCTGTGCTCCTTCATGATATGGAGGCACAGAAGATACCTTGAACGAACTTCCCTCCCATAATGAGGGGTTAGAGGAGTTCATCAGTGAAACACTGGTGTATTTAACATTGCACTGAACTCAGTAGAGCTGGCTTTCATTCCAGCTTGATTAAATCTACCCAAGTTGTGATCCCAGCCGAAATCTCGCAGAGCCTGACCTGTAGGGCTGGGGAATCCTTTGCCCTTCCGGGCACAGCTGAGATTTGCTGCATAATTCTTCTGTGGCTCCCTGTCTACACTTCAGTTGGAAGAGAGAGGCTACATCTGGGCAACAGGGAATAAAACAAGACTGAAGCATGAAGTTGCTATTGTTACTGGGAGAGACGGGGTTTGTTTGGCATCTGTTTGTACAGGGAACAGGCAATGCTTTCCTGGGAAAGGTCTTCATACCCCTGCTGGAGACTCTTCCTTGTGGGCAGCAGCAGCAAGCCTGCCCACTTCATGGGGCTGTGCCAGCAAAAGAGACAAAAGCAGAGCTCTATGCTTTCAGAAATAAGCACTAGGGCATGCTTTCTCCTCCGCTGAAGCTGCTACCCCCACAACGTATGCACCAGAGGCAGCCCTGCACATCCACAATGACACCAACCCCAGGGAACAACTTTGACCAGCTCAAAATCTTCTTGCCTTGATAGCTCAGTGCCTTTCAGTTGTGCTGAGACATCTTCAATTTTCTCATGTATGAGTCATGAGATTTATCAGCTGTACATTGTTATGGAAAACATTAAAGGAAGCATAGAAAATGGAATTGTTTATATCACTTTGATTGTTATGCAATGTCTTAAATCAGCTAACAAGGTAAGTTAGTTTTTAGCTGAAATAATTTCTTAAAGCACTGAATGGATTTCCATGCTGTATTTTCTGTTTACTCCTGTCGTGCCATGTAAAATATCTCTCCTTTTTCTTTCTTTTGAAGAAGTATAGCTGGCTGAGCTTAGAACATATGCTAAAGACCTGAACAACTTGACTGACTTGTTTAAATCCAGTCCTTAAAGTCTAAAGCTCCCAAGAGTCTAAAAATGTCATTCTTCCTCCAAAGAAATATGGGAAAGTACAAAATGTGTTAGTACCTCCTTATGGCTGCCCCCTTTGCACAGCTCACTGGGGTTTACTCAGGGCTGCTCAGGTGCCCATGTCCTTCAGGAAAGATGGACAGGAAGCTTGTAGCAACAGCTTTGGCCACTGAATGCCAAGATGATCCACACACAACCTTCAAGCAACAACTGGTAACAAAATGAATGCATGATTTTTCCTATCATCCTGTTTATAAATGTTCCCAAATCTTTCAAAAGGGCAAATAGGTTTAGGGGATTCTTTTATTTAAATTGCTCTAAGGACTTTCAGATCACAACTCCAGCTATCTTGGGCACTCAGCAGGGCACTAACCAGACCATTTTTGTTGTGAGGACTTTCAGTAGTGATGAACATCAGCTTTCCCCCTTGGAAAATCAGAAGCACAAGGAGGAAGGGAAAGGGAGGGCAGTGGGTGCTACAAGCAAAAAAGAGACAGTGAGTGAAGAGACAGTGGGTGAAGAGACAGTCTCTGCTGTTGGGAGGCTGACACTGCCCAGACATGGCTGCTCCCCTCACATGGGGCACAGGGGTGCACTGCCCTGGCACAGGCTAAGGGCCTCTGTTGACACTTCCCCTCTGTGCTCACTGTAATTTCTCCCACACTGTAATTCCCTGCCACCCAACTGAATGTGCAGGATTGAATCAGTGGTCCAGACAAGTGATGGTGGGAAAAAACCTTCCCAGCTGAAAAAGGAGCTGCCAGCAAGCCTTATGAAAAGGCAGTGCTTTCTCCAGTCAAAAAAGCTTACTTCTCTCTAGCTAGGCAGGCACGTGCTCTGCACCTCCTTGCGGAGTCCCGTGAGCTGGAAGAAAGCTTTCCCAGCTGTGACACAGTGGGGACCCCAGAGTTTGAACTTGAATAAGGCCTCAAAGCGGCTCATTAACTTTTGGGATGATGTCAGCAAACCCTGTTTATGCCTACTGACAGAAATCAGACACCTACTGACTGAAGGAACAGCTAAGCAATGTTTTTTTGAAGATAGCAGTGGCGCCTAACTGGTGGGATCAGGCACCTACATACCTTTGAGGTACTCGGCCAAGAAGATTAAGTGACTTGCCCACGGTCACACAGGAAATCTATGGCAGAGCCAAGAACTGATCCAACTTTCAAATTACTTAACCACAAGATTATCATTCTTCCGTGTATTAAATTATTAATTCTGATGCTTGTCAGGAAGCCTGAGGCACAGGACGGGTGCTTATTAATTGAAGCCAGACACATAAACATGCACATTGATTTATGTATTCATATATTTAAAACTGGATGAAAGAACTATCTGGTATCTCATTTTGGATCTTACTTTAGTCGCTCACCTCCTGGTTTACATAGAGTTGAGGATGCGCTGGAAAACAACCAGTTTTCTCCCATATATTGAACATTTACTTATGAGTCTATACATGCACTAGGATTCATTAGAAGTTGGGAAGTTTGTCTTCACCATGTATATCATCCCAGTCCATCTTTCAGATTTAGACATTGTTGTCACACATTCCTGGCCAGGGCTTGTTTCTCCATTAACCGATGTGGCAACAGTCTATTTTCTCTAGTCTGGGTTTAGTTCAGTTGCTTGTAGTACCTGCGGTTCTTTTGCTATTTTTTATTCCCTTGAGAAATGAAAATAGAAAATATCCAGGGAAGATGGAGGACAGTGACACTGCCAAGGTTTAGACCTTGAACTGGGATGCCTTTGTAAAGAAATGAGTCTCCCTCTCCTGTGTCAGAGTCAGTGGATGAGGGTAACTTCTCTCGGGGTGACTCAGAGAGGAGCCTTAGTTATAGGCTCTGGCTTGCCCGCTGGGGGAGACGCTCTGTCTGCACTGACTATCAAGGGAGGCGAGGCTGGCAAATGCAGGCATTTAAGCATTCAGATGTATGTGCTTTGAATACACTCCTCACACCCTACACACCTCCTACTTATGCTTGAGGTACAGTGCTGAGGACCATGGAAATACTGGATTTCTATTCAGTTCTACTGATATATAGAGGAGGATAAGCCAGCAAGATTGAATTTACCTATAATGATGTTCTTGGTACATTCCAGTTCTGGTGTCAAAAAGAGGAGGACAGTGAAGGCCTTTGTAACATCTAACAGAGCCTCCATGATCAATTCCCAGCAAGTGAACTGAACACCAGCCATATGATGGGCAGGGAAGGGTGGTGGCAGCAGGATCATCACTGAGGCAGGCGGTTTTAAGGAAAGCAAAGCCTAGGAGTGTGAGACCAGAGTTAAATTTACACCTTAGACTACAGGGACTTTAAACCTCTGCCAGTAGCAATTCACTGTGTTACAATCTGCTCCATAGCACATCCTACCAGTCACCAGGAGTTGTCTGTGGTCTTTAAGTAATGTCATTCACTGATCTTAAAATACCCAGGGGCAAAACATTTTGGGGTTAAGTTGTATTTTCATCAGATTGTAAGAATCAGATAAGTAAGTTTTGTAAACCAGGTTAGTGACTTTCAAGTTATGTAACTCGGTAACCAGGTATATATCTGGGTATTTATCATCAGTGTTTTACAACAGTAGGGGTGTATTGTGTAGTGTATTTCAACCTGCAACAATTCAGTAATGTAAGGAATTAGAATTATTACTTGTCATAGATAAGAGCCTGAAAGACTTAAATAAAAACATGGGAGTTATTACTAAAAGGTGGCAATTGTTCATTGTTCTCCCCTGCACAGAAGGATAAGCTCTGGAAAAGTACCTCTTATACATACATAGCATATAATATTTCTTCCTTCTGCAACTTGCCAACAAAATGCAACTGGCTCATGCTTCAGCATTTGGGTTATTTGAATAACACTGTGTGGTTTAGCATGGCAAACACAAGCATGATGTGCAGAAGGAATGAGTAATGGGTAGATACAGTGACAAGTAACATCAAATAGTGACTGAGGAAAATGCATTTAATCAGCTTTGCCATTCAAAGCCGCTGCAATCTTGCCTTTTCTGTATCTGTCACTCTTACTGGACTCACTATCAGATAATAATCCTGTTGGCCTCAGTGGAATTTACTGGTGCTTGGCCCTTCTGAAATTTAAGCTGCATACACAGTGTCCTATCTTTTGGTTTCTCTTTTTGGTATCTTCATCTAGCTGTTCTGTGATAGTAGTGAGTATTTTCAGATATCAAGTCTGCACATAGATACCCAATCTTGATCTTGGGTATCTTTTCAGATACTTTTGGGTGCTAACCAGGTTTCTTTGATTTTTTTTTTCTCAGCAAGTTTTCCCCAGTTCTCAAGCAAAGTCCTGCATTCAGGTGGTATGCCCACATGAGGAGATACACTGCAGTGTGCAGTGTGCAGTGTGCAGGGCCTTGTTTTCAGGGGCCACCTCTCTACAACCATCACTTTTGCAGAATTTTTGTAAGGAAGTCTTTGGAAAGCTTAGGAGGGAAATGGTTTGGATTTGGGAATTCTTTCAAGGGCAAGCTGTTGGAGAAGAACTTGGAGATTAATTTGGGGAACAAGATGTTCATGAGAGCCAGGGTGAAGAGAAGGTTGTGATGCTGGTTTAGGGATTTAGCAGTAAAACTAGGAAAGGAGGAGGCTAAGGTAATGGAGAAGCAGAAAATGGCCATCAGAGAAGGGCATGGGCAAAGCTATCCTTTTTGGAGAAACTGTAACATTTTTCAGGACCTTCCCTCTAATTCATAATGGAATAATAGTATTCTGAGAGATCCTAGTCTTTAACCAATTCATACAATTCATCATCCAGTTCATCCCCAACCAATACACCCCTCGGGAGTCCATGGTTCAGCACAGCCAGTCTATTTTAGCCAGACTCATACGCACAGATGCTGACATTCCCACTCCTAGCAGGCTGGTCAGACATAAATCAGGTTTATACTGAGAGCTGTCCTTGCAGCTGCCTCTCAGCATGAGCACACTGACATGCTAACTCAGCCCTATAGCACTGGCCTGTGCCTTCATGTTGGGTCAACAGGGACAGCAGAGCTCACTCTTGGTGGGTGGTCATACCTTTAATGTCCTGGTGCTCTGGTGGCTCCCCTCAGAAAAGTAATTCCCAATGCTCAGTGACTACACACTTGTTTCTAAATACCCTCCCCATTTCCTGATCGACTTGTAGAGTCCTTTAGGTTTTCTGTGTGCACATGTGTGGTTATTTTCCTTCCTGCATTTCTTGCGCTTCCCCTATAAGCACCAGCTCTCTGTGTTTATCCTTGCTTGGCTGCTGCCCAAAATGCTGCCGTCAAAACACATCTGTAGAATAAGTGGTGAGTTTTTTAAAGGAATGTAAACAGGCAATAAATTGTTATGGGTTTTGCCCACAGAATCCATGCAGCTTTGATTGTTGGTACGTGTTTTATTTTATTTCATTTGTTTTTGGAAAGGTCTTGGGTTTGTTTGTTTTTGCCAGATAACTGCTGGGAGCCCCACAGAATAAGTATGACGATGTAAGAGGCAGTTTTGGGTTACTTCAGGCAAAACTTCAGGTTTGCTGAGAAGGTCCTGAAGGCAGCAAACAGGTCAAGGCAGGCTGATCTCTGCTCTCGACTTCATTATATGTGCCCACAGAAGTGTCACAGCAGATTCAGGCATGTGAATCAACTAAGAAGACTTGTGGTTTCTTTCACATGGATTTCCATAAACTTGGGGCTGTCTGCTACCCCTAGTACAGTAGTATTACTGACAGAGGCAACAGAGAGAACTCTTTGGATTGCCTACTCAAAGAGTGACAGATAAGGGAAAAAATCCTTACCCCCTGCCACTGGTGGCTACTGCAAAAGAGTGATTGCAGAAGACAGGGAGAAAACCAGAGGGCCCTGTAGAGACTTTGGCCACAGCCTTCTACTTAATGCAGAGGAGTCATTTGTGCAGCTGCAGCTGACACTTTCACTCATAGTCCAGCAATACACTAAGACAAGTGTATGATCTCTTTCTGTGATTGTTCAGCTGTAAGAGATGCTGTGGCACGGTAGCATGATCAAACCTTTGCACTGGACTTGTGCCACAGGCTGTCCACACTCAATCATATGATCACGGGATCTGCAACAGTAAACAGTGTGGTCACCATAGCTAGAGAGTCAAAGAGAAGTGGCTGAAGGCTGACCATGCCATTCACAGTGTGCCAGTGGCTTCAGAAAATGATTCATTAATCACAGTGATGTGAAGACCAGGCTGGACTTTGATGCCATGACTGTCAACCAGCTACCAGGCTGAGTCCCCTCCATATATGTGGAATCCACCCACCAGCTGTGGCCAGAAGCCTTCACGTCTTCCCTGTGGTATATATTTGTTTAGCTAATTGCAAATTATTTTTGCGTGAGAATCAAATGGAGAAGCACATCTGTGGGAACCTACTCTCTTCCATCTTAATAACACTGCTGGTAGTGCTCAGATAATTGACTATAGAGAGTGGGACAGCATATGTCTTTTCTCAGAAACACTTAAGGTGGGACTGGGAATATTTGCCCACAGAGAATTTGATTAGAAAACTATGGTAAGAATCTTGCTTTCCTTTAGCTGCAGCCATACCCTTCTAGGAGAAGAGCCAAAATCTTAAATTTCTGTTGACAAGCTGAGAAATTTAGACGTGTAATTGAGTGCTTTGAAATGCAATATTCAATATATGTTGAAATACAAGAGAACTGGGGAAAAGACCACTTCAGAACATTCATAAAGGTCAAATTCTTGCCACCCCATACTCTGCTATGTGTTTCCTGTTCCTAAGTGGATGCATATCTGTGGAACATGAAAAAAAGGGGAGGCATCTGTGAGGCTCTCTCTCACTGCCCATAGGTCTTTCTTGTCCATCTGACCAGAAATAGTGGTGTTTTATGAATATGTTTGTTTCCAACCACTCATTGACATAAAACTTGTTTTGTTTTGGGGTTTTTTTTGTTTGTTTGTTTGGGTTTTTTTGGTTTGGTTTGGTTTTTTTTCTGGTGCCTAAGGGCAAGGCAGAGGTTGCAACACATGAAGCAGACAGCTATAACAGACAGAAAGAGATATCTGGCAGGAAAATTTAGACCACCTAAGAAAGATACAGATTTCCTACTGAACGAAAAATTTCTACCTTTAAACTTTGATCAAGAAAGCTTTACATGTCAAGCAGGGATCAGGACAGAGCAGATCATCAGGACACAGTAGACATAGGTGTATACCTGAATTTTTGCCAGCCTTTGGCTCTGGAACATGTACATGTTCTGTTCCTCTGTCCTTGGGACATGGAGACCTTCAGGTTCATGACAGGGTTATGGTCTCCTACAGGGTCAGAAGTTCTGAGCTTGCCTATATGCTGGTGGTACCAGCTGCTTCCTCAGACAGGAGGATCTGTAGACTGATCTATAGACTCCCTTAGAATGAGCATCTGGATAATCTCTATCTCCTAAGGGATTATAATGCCTGTCTTTAGTCACTAGCCAGTAAAACATCCTCAAGAGGAGGCATGGGAAAGGGGCATGTCCTCATGCTCCTGTCAGATCCCAGCCCCTGCTGACAGGAAAGTAACAGCCATGGGGCAGGAAAAGAGCAAGTAAAATGGAGCCCAATCCCATAGCTAGGGTCCCTGGCTGGGAGAGCAGCCTGACATCTCTTGGTTGCCTCCCAACTGAGGGGCAGGCAGTGAGTCTCCTCTCAGAGGAATCTCCTTCCACTGCCGAGGAGCGGGCAGGCACCCAGCTGGCAGTGGACATGGTTTCGCACCTCCTTTCTGCAGGATCTGTACGGGAAGGAATTGGCAGCAAGAGCCTGCTTCTCCTGGCCCAGAGCTTGCAATGGTAATTAAAGAGCAGAAAGAGCCGCTCTTCATACATGACCAGTGCCAAATCTATTTCCTACTTCACCAAGGAGCTCCCCAAGAGGGACCTGTGCTCTCCTCCACACCAAGCCAAGCCCAGATCATTGAGAAACTTTACGTGCAACCAGTGAGCATGTGCATGATCCCTCCTGAGACACAGATTCACTCAGATTGGGTCTGACAGAGAGGCCAGGCCAGACCAGAGGTGAGTCTGACAAAGAGACGGTGTCATAAGGGGTGGCTCTGATTGTGCTGTCCTATTTGTCCCACAGAAACAATGATGCTGTCCTAGAATGACCTCTGAATAGTTTCTAATCTTTACTTGCAGATGGGCTATAAGAAACCTTTTTGGGGGAGGATGGTGTAGCTTATATGGAATTTGTGGGGCCACACACCATCTTGCCATCCTGCTTTTCTCCTAGCTGAGACAGAAGGGAGAGGCAAGTGTGGAGCAATGCATCTGGGCAGCAGAAGAAACATTTTTCAGAATATCACCTGTTGTAGGGCCAGCATGGGGACTTTGAGATGTGGCTGAGCAGGCAGAAGCTGCAGGTCTGTGGTGCTTCCTCAGAATCCTTTGTGTACTCAAGTGTAGTGCTGGTTGTCAGAGTGCCCTGTGCCTCCCTGGTGTTTCAGGCACTGCAGCAACCGCACTGTGTGCCACCTCTCTGGTGTTACTGTCTGAAAACATGTTTCAGCATTTAGGCTGCAAATTTTGTCAGAACTATGTTTTCCCTGTCCAGCATTTGACTATCTAGGGTTTCTGTTTCAATTCATAGCTCTCTCTAGGCTGGTTGGTGTGTGTGCCTTGTGCCCTAAACAGGAAGGAAGAGAGAGCTTGAAAAAGGATATTTAATAAGATTGCGATTTACATGGAAAGATGTCAGACATGGCACTGAAATTGTAAAGAAGTCTGCGTTCTCCTGCAGTGCATCAAGTTGTTAAAATAAAAAATTTAACACAGTGGATTTGATAATTAGTTTAAACAGTAACAGCAATCTAACAACTCCCTCTCCTGGGATCCAATTCACCTGGAAATAGAAATATTCTTTAATAATCACTAGTTTATTTAATTTGTACTTGGGTGGCATGTTCAGCCTCAGATTTGGCTCTGAGGTCTTTTGAACTTAAGGGTCAATAATTTTCCCTTTAAAAAAGACAGAATCCTACCATAAATTGTATCGAGTTCTGTGCATACTATTGCACATGAGTTTATATATTCACTTTAGGAATACCATTGTCTTACTCTTGCTTGCTTGGCCTGGTAGAGTTTGGCCCACAGGTATTACAGCAATGCAGTTTATTCAGGTAAATGGAGGCCTTCAGACATATTTCTGAGGACCATCCGGCTTGCACGAATTTTGAAGCATTTTCAGCACTAGGTTTAGTTTCAAATTGCTCATGTGAAAAAAATGTGATATCCCCTAGTTTTATTAAGCCATCATTTTCACTATCGTGGTTTCAGGATCTGTATATAATATGACAATTTTTACTGTGATTTATGGCTTTAGGTGAACAATATGCTGTATGTGGTGTTAATTGCAGTGGATAGAATCCAGAGGCATTAAAATGCTTATCTTCCCTCTGTGCTAATGAGCTTTGATTTCTAACCTGTCAGCAGGGATTACTTATTAGAGCATCATATTTGTGATTCTCCACAGCAGCTTGAGTGGCAACACTGTCATCCAAGCACCCTCCATTCCCTTCTCCCCAGTATAGTTTTGACACAAGAGAAAAATCAGTTTCTGCTGAGGCTTGGTTTAGGCAGTGACTGAATGCAATAAGCGTGTCATAGGAATAAATACAGGAGTTCAAAAAAGGGTTCCAAAAGAGAAACTGGTCAGTTTGGAGGAAAATACACCTTATAATGATAATCCATTCCAGAGAATGAGATATTCAGTATTTTCTTTGAAGTGCATGGCGTCATTCTGTCCACAGGTTTGAGCAGGTGGTGAGAAATATAGAGCTCCTAATATCTAATAATAGTACTGAAGGAGTTTCCTTCTTTGGATTTATGGTAGTCAAATAATCTCCCCACTTAGATTTTCCATTTCCAAAAAAAGGCTAAATGCTTCCTACTTCTGTCAAATAAGAATAGCTTAATTGATTAACATCCACAGAAGAGACATACCAGATAAACCTAAGTAGTGTTTTTCATAGGATCTCTGGATTTTCTACTTAATTAGTTTAAAAAAAAAATTAGCTTTGACTTTTTCTGATCAGCATTGCCTCACACAAGTCTATCTGATGTGTGGCAGTATTTTTATCAAACATTTCCATCAAACATGAAAACAAGTCCATATACTCTCTGAAGAGAAATTAAACCCCTAAATTAAATGGTAAGACAGGATATGTAGGAAAGAAAATGTAACAAATGTAAATTCATCTGTCATGTGTTTCTTATGACACGCAATTGATATCATCAAATGCAGTATGTTGTGCTGCCGATTTAACTGGAAAAACAGGAATTAAAAATACTAATGATCAAGGCAGCTGCATCAGTGTTATATCTGTTTCCTTACAGCATAGCTGATATAAAACTTTAGGACTTTTTTTTTTTTAATTATCTGGTTAATCCAGTAAATCGTTCCCATTTTTTTAAAGCCTGAATGTTTCTGTTTCCTACATGTTTTCATTTTTTAAAACTTTATAATTATAATGTTGCACTGATATAGGGTTTTTTATTTAATTGCCATGTTTGTTTTGAAATAAAACCAACCTGTCTGCACTTAATAATGCAAACAATTAAATATTCTGAGCAAAATTATCACTGTGCCAGCTAAGCGTCCTCAGAAGATATTTTTTATTTAATTGCTTTATATGTTGATTTTAATTACATTCCTTTCCCAGGTGATTATATCCTTATATAAGCCCCATTCCTGCAAGCTATCCTGGCACAGAAACAGTCTTAAAGGCGGAAGACTACTGGGAAGGACGTCTGGGGCAAAAAGGCCTTTTGGTCAAAACTAGGGGATGCCAGGAAACCTGTAAGCCTTGCAAATGCTTCTCTTCAGTGAAAAAGCCAGAGGAAAAGTCAAATTGTTTTGGAGGCACAAGGAAGAAGTAGGCTGTAATTATCCACCTGAACAATCTCTGGGAGGACCAGCAGGAGATATGAAGTACAGGACGGGTGTTCATTTTGGGGTAAAAGTGTAGCGTGCCTGACACTGGGCCCCCTGAACTTCTCTTTTTTGGCTCACAGCGTTAGAGCTTATCCATTACTTGAGGAGAGAGGTGCAAAGGTGGCATGGTAACCCCCAGGAGACTTTGAGGAGCGGAGCTGTGATGTTCAGGAAGAGCCAGAACGCATCACTGGCTGCAAGGCTGTGACTTGGAAAGGAAGCAAAGATGGCAGGGAAAAGTCTCCCCTGGTCATCCGAATTTTATCTTAGGAGGGAATCAAACTGCTGAAACTAAGTCCAATTCCATGCCAGGACTAAGTGTTGTGAGTCTTTGCAGACTTGGTTCAGCACAGAGGAAGCGTTCAGGAGTTCAGATCTCAAATATGACTATTTTTAATGATCCCCCAATGCAGGTCTCGAACTCTGTGCTTTAGAAACACCAACTGGCTGTAGTGGTCTGATGAAAAAAAAAAGCCTTCAGGTTACATGAGTTGGGAGAGACACAGCTATAGCTGACACATGGCAATGCCGATTGATTACCACCTAACACAGATCATGACACCTAACACAGTAACTTCTGTTACCATACTGGAGACAAGAAACCAAACATGGACAGCTCCAAAACTTTAGAGTTAGGTGGGAGTATCCCAATTTGCTAACCATTTACAGACATACCTAAACCAAACCACTTCAGCATGTCTTTCCTAGCATAGTTTTCATTTCTCTAACTCAGACTCAAGATTGAAACTCCTTTGGTGACAAAACTGTATCTTAATATTTGAAAGTGTCATAAGTTTAGCTACTCCTTCTTGTTATATTTTCTAAAATGAAAATTATTCTTTTACCTCTGTTTGGTGTATAGGCAGCATGGCAGGTCTAAGCACAATGAGATTTAATTAAACAAAAACAGGGCTCATGTTTTCATTTTTTTCTCTGGCAATCAAACTGGACAACAATACGTAGTGAAGGGTTGTTTACTTTTTAATTCAAGTTGCATTTCTGTTACGATTACATGATTCTGGCAGGCCAGGAAAAGGCAGTTGACTATAAAAATTATTATTGGTTAAAGCAATATGCTACTTATAAAAATTCTCATGCATTCCTTCCTTCCAGCTGGAGTTTCTACTTGTTCAGGTAGACCTTAGTAACTGAAAGAGTTAATTTTACATTCTGTACAAAAGCAGTGGTGGAATCAGGATCAGCCTTGCATTGGGAAAGCATGATTAGCTCCCTGGTAATGATGACCCTTAAATCCTGAACGTGGTTACTGATTTCCAAAATATAATCACCCTTCTGTAACAGTAACCTACATTTCTGTTGTCAAGGTTAATGACATTATGTTAACTGTATTCAAGTGCATATTGTTCAAATGAACCCAGCTTATCAAGTAATCCAGATTGTTCCCATGTGTCACCTCTTTATTTAACAGCTAGCAGTCATAACTGATTTTTTTGTAATATTTTTAAAGCAAAGCTGCTTCATAGGTGCTAATGAGCTTGGCTGAATGTGTATATGAGAGAATACAAGGAAGGAAATTACGAAGATTTTAAATCTTCCTTCTTAAATTCCTCCTTTGAATTTTAACTGATGAAAAATAATTTTTACCAGGTGGGATGGTGTTGCCTTTATGGAAATAATTCTGGGAGGATCTCCTCAGAATAATTTGTCCACTGCTTAATCAAGTTTTTCAAGGAGTGCAGCTAAATATTTTTATCTCTATCTCTGGTCTAGTGTTAGAAGGTAAAAAAGAAACAGAAGTTAGTTGTGTTTTCTCCTTCTGCAGTGGTTTTCTCCCCACAAAGTGGTTCAGTGAAGAGACTGATGCTTGACAGCTTTTGATTTCTTCAAGAGCTCAGTGCCTCTGCTAGAGGAAAGATTACCAAAAGTAAGTGCAGAGCTGCTGTACAATATTAGGTATGGGGAAACAAATTTCCTTTCTGCTAGTTGCTTACCAGGGAAAAGGGAAGCTGTAGCACGTGAATCTAGGTGTGTACACGGAGCCCTCTGTGCAATCCAGCTCTGAAAGCTGGGGCAAGTGCACCTTTTTCTATATCCAAAGGTACAGGAGAGCTCAGGTTCATATCCTGGGATAGGATGTGAGAGCCAAGGCTATTTTTCTAGTAAAAGCTTTTTCTGGAGATGCAAACACCAATGAACTGAGAAAGAAGAGACTTTTTGTTACAGAAAGAATGTAAAGTCTGTCTTTTCCGTAAGTGTTGCTGTAATACGAACACAAGAATGGATTACTATTTCTTTCTTATAACACACTAACACATCTTTAAAACAAATTTCTTGAGTTGGCATAGATGAAGAGCATAAGTATTTATGTATCTATATTATGTAATTGTTGCATATATCGTCTATCTGGTTTCCCCATTCTTTTTACCCTTCATCACTGCTATTACATATACATGCTGTATGCAGCAGTAAGAGGAGAAAATTAGCTGAGTCATTGCACCCAGCAGGTTTGTGGTGTGGCAAACTCAAAAACTAAGATAATAGAAGTGCAGTAATATTGCACAGAAGCAGGAGAAACATGAAAGCCAGTATGTACCAAAAATAAACCTATGATAATCAATTCAGAGAGAAAGTTTAGTTGCTGTGTCAAACCATGTATTTAGCAAATATTAATGCTAAAGGAGCCAAAACAGGGAAAAGCAGGTCCACCTGCATCCACTTGTATATTAATTATTTTTCTGCTGAATATAGATGTCCTTTAGCCACATAAAAAATAGGGATGGGAGATCTTTTGTTTATAGCCTTTGGACTGTGCAGGAGTTGAGATTTTTAATTTTCTTCATTTGACTATGATTCCCAGGCTGAAAAATTTTCCCCTTGTAAATAATTCAGGTTCTCTTCCTTTGACTGCAACACAAGCCTGCTTTTCTACCTGCCAACACTTATGTGTATTGTACTATATGTAAAAGAGTGCCCAAATTAAAAGATTTATTAAAATTTTTGCTATGAGAAACTTGAAATTCTGTAAGTCCTTTTCTTTGTTGCAAATGATGTTCCATGACTTCATTTTGGAGAAACTTTTCTTCAAACACAAGTCATCCATAAGCCTACACAACAGACACTAACTGGCACTCTGCTCTTGCTTATCTGGTCTTATTCAGAGTGAAATAAATGCCCCCCATTCCCCCAGGTGGGGATCCCAGGACAGGCCACTTTGCAGTGAAGCTGCAGAGAGTCATTTGTTGCTCTGTGGAATGCTGGCATGCCCTTGGAGTGCCCTATGAGTGCACCCTGGGATGGGTGTTCACAGCTCCCCTGGCCATGCTGCCAGCCCTCTGCTCTGTCCTGGGGACTGAGAGGATGGAATGTGCTGCCAAGGGATCCTGGAAGGTGCAATAGCTACAGTCTCCACATCAAACCACTGCAGTTTCTCAGTAGAAGTGGTCAAAGGCACAGGTAGGAACTCTTTCCCAGAATCTGTTGGAGAGCCATGGCAGAGGACAGGAGAGTTCAGGTGTGTCTTTTTACTACAAATAAACTTTTCACTTAATGTTCCCAAAACTGTAATGCATGGTTTGATATCTGATAACCTGTGAACAAGAGCTATCTCTCCAAAGTGCCACATGGAGAGATTGCCTTTTTTTACTGCAAAAAAACAGACAATTCCAAATCTCAACTTCTAGTCCTTTCTCCTTCTGGAAGTTCTTCAGGCCATAAAACCTCTCCAGCAGGCAGAAGTGCTGCAGGGGTGCTGTGAGAGTTGCAGGAGGACAGCACAATGAGATGAGGAGTTCTGGGAGACCAATGGGGATGTAGCAGCAGCAGCAGCAAGCTTCAGAGGAGTAGTGTCAGTGGCAGTAATATTGCAGAGTTGGTTAGTAGGTGATGATGAGCAGCAGAGCATTGCTTTGATGGTGACAAATGGCTGAGTTGAACTGAAGCTATGGAGAACATGTTTAAAGATAGAGCTATTGTGTGGGTATTGTATCCAGAACCAGAGCTGTGAATGCTTTAGTTGAATGTAGTAATAGACCTCATGTATTTCATATCCTTCAAGAAAGAGATCCAGAAAGAGATCAAGAAAGAGATCCATCAAGAAAGTGATGGATAATATAAGCAGGTAGCATCTAGCTCCCTCACTCAGCTTAAAGAAGCATTTCAGAACTACTGCTAACACATGTTGGAATAGCAATGTTTAATCTAGTGATAGTTATTCATATTTTCTAAGCTGATTTTTAAATTAATATTCTTTCCCAAATTAAAAACAAACAAACAAACAAAGATACCTGTTTACTTAAACCTTTATTTCTAAATCTATTTTTTGTCACCCAAGAAATATTGCTTGTTCTTCAGCCCCCGATTTTATTTAGTTTCCTACATTTGAGCAGCATGAGGAAACACTTTTATAACTGTTATAAGTGTTTCTAATAAGATTCTCTAGAAAAATGAACTGGTCACATTTGCTGCCTGATGTTGCCTGGCACACATTCAGCTGCAAGGTTACGAAAGCTTTCATCCTAGTGCTTGTAAAGTAGACCTCAGCCCTATGCCTAACTCTGAAGAGACAGTGGGATTTGTCTTCATGCAGTTATTGGGAAAAACCGGGGAAGGCATTCTAACAGATCCCTTACAGGACCTCTAATGTTGAGGTTAATTGAGTGTTTTTTCCAGGATATATTTTCAGTGTTGTAGAACTCTGCTTTTCCAACTTACATGCTCCTGAGAACAGATAAATGACAAGAATTAATGCCTGTTTGCATTAACCTAAACCTTATTCTCACTTAATTAACCATGATTAATGTCAGGAGGCAAAGGAGAAGCATCAAGCTATTTTCAACAGCTCTGTACTGATGAGTTCAGGGAAAAAAAAAAGAAAGACAGTGGCATTGCAATGTTGATTACAATAAAATGATGTGTTTTTTTGAAGGAAGAGTTTGTTCTTCAGCTTCTGACAACATCCTCATAAATTGACAGTGATTGTAACCTTTAGAAACATCACTTAAGAATCATGAACCAAAAATACAAGCACTACCTCCAAAATTAAAAACAGAGAAAATATTACCTAGAATTACTCAGTAGTCATGAATCTGTGTAAACTGTATTTTAATAGTATATTCTCAATGATTTCAGGGAAACAGAACATCCCAGTTTTATATTGGCATTATTCCATATTAGTCTTACAAGTTGAATACACAATTCTGATCCAGTGATAAAAATAATTCACAGGTTGATTAGGACACCTGCTAGGTGTCAGAAAGGAGACCAAACAGCTGTAGGCTAGTGGGAAAAGCAAGAGATATGGCAGACCTGGCACTTGAACTGAGTTGCTAGAAATAGCTAAGTTCTCTAAGAGTTCATTTTCAAATCATTGCAAAGGAAAAAAAAAAAAAAAAAAGAAAATTAAGATTGATCTTGTAACTTCCCTGAGTTCTTCATTGGGAAACCTGGGACTTGCAATGGCAAGGTGAGCTCCTGGTGGCTGCTTGTGCCAGGTGATGATCTAATCTGAAAAATGAGAGTAAATGAAGTAATCTGAAAATAGACAGATTAATTACTTTTTCCAATGGATGTGATGGTGCAATCTTTCTAAAGGTTCATAGGAAAGCATACACATCTGTTCTTCTTTTGCTAGAAGGGAGTGTTTCTTTTTCTTGATGTCCTTGTGGTGTGGGAGATCCATCAGCAATCTCTTACTCCCTATTTCTTCACGTACAGGGAGGAGGGAGGAATGAATTAAGACGTTCTAAGCTGCAGGCCTTTGAAAAGAAGAAGCATAAGGCAGCAGCTAGGTGGGATTTCTCCTACTTTTCCTTCTTTCCCACAAGAGTCTGTTGTTGTATATGCTCCTGTATCTACTTCCATCTTCATGGCTCCTCTCCAGCAAAGGAGGAATAGAAAAAAATAACATAAAATGGAGGAGCCATAGATGAAAAAGGGGAGGGATAAAGAGCTGAAAAGAAGAACTGGGCATATTGAAAACCAGAACAAGGATGATCAGGGACTGGTATAGGGAAAGGCAAAAAAGTTATAGGAAAATAAGCAAGTAAAGCTTAAAACTGAGATGTAAACAAAATGGAAGAGGAATAGGAAAAGTTTGAGTCGGTAAAGAAAGGCAGAAATTTGTAGATATATTTTTATGGATCTGTGCTTCTATTCTGTGTTTTTTGTGGGTTTGGTGTTTTTTTGGTTGGTTGGTTGGTTTGTTTGGTTTGTTTTGTGTGGGGGGTTTTGGGTGTTTTTTTGGTTGTGGGTGGTTTTTTTTGGACATTGAAAATATTTCCTCTTGGTTTGTTGGAGTTTTTTTCTTTTTTTACCTTGCCTTTTGAGGACTGCCTAGGTGGTCTTGCAGTGCATTGAGTACTGGCTATTTAAAAACAATTTTTTTATGGAAAAGACATTTTTACTTATTGTAGAGTTGTATTTTCATTTTTGCGTGGAATAGGGAGCAAAAGCACTGACAAACTAATCAAGAAGGCTGATCTAGTCCAGCCAGTGAAACCAGCAGTTTGTGCTCTTCTGTTGTCCTCAACTGGCCAAATTCTTTCATATATTCTTTCATATAGTAGGAATTTATTTTGCTGAAGACTCATGCTGATAATAGCAATCTCCCTGTTAACAAGTTCTGTGAGGAATTTTCTTGTTTACACAAAGTGTGAGACCTCTAGCTTTAGAAAAGCCTTTCTCTGCCTATTCGTTTCAAACAGAGTTTTATGTAAAAAAAAGAAAACCTTTTTCTTTTCAGTTGAAGCACTAAAAAATGGCTGAAGGAATAAAATTGTCATGGGTGACCACTAACTGATGTCACTCTCCTCTAGCATTCAGCAGAGCAATAATTTTAGGGAGAAACAATTTGCAAGTAGCACCATGTTTTCACTGGACTGTGGCCTTGCCACTTGTAATCTCTAGGTATGGTCTTTGGTTGGGAGGTCTATTGCCCTTGGTGGGTTTCAGTGGAGTCCAACAGGCTAGTTACGTAGGCTTTCAGAGCATTTCAATCTTAGCCACATAATTACAATGTGCTTTGTCATCTGGCCAGCCTGGGTAGAGTAGTTAGTATGAGTCATGTGGATTAGAACTTGATATTTCATAATAGCATTGGTGGTTTTCAAACAAATTTTTCTCTCTCTGTCTTCCTCTCTCTCTCTCTCTCTTTGAATACATTGTCAACCAGTTTCTGTTTTCCTGAAGTGAAGGAGATAAAGCAGTCTGTCATCCCCCTCTCAATCACCAGAATGCATGTGGAAACTATTGCACAACATTGTACTGGAGTAAAAAGGTGTCATCTAAATGTGTGACATGAATTTGTGCAATGGTTAAATGCAATGGAAGGACATTTTATTGCTTACTTAGCATTTATTTAACTATTTGTGACATTATATCCTTGGTCAAATGATTTTTAATTTAATAGTAGGAATGATCTTGTAAAATTTTAAACCCTCATTCTAAATAATTATGCTGCTGTAAACATGTCCTTTCTTCCGCCAATAAAAAAAAAAAAAAAAAAACACCTAAATGAAATATTATGCTTGCAGGAGTCTGAAATAACAAAATAGAACACTTAAATTTTACAAATAAAAGCATTTCCATTAGTAATTTTAATCTGCAAATTTTGTCTTCAAGGTTTTCACCGCCTCATTTTTCTTTCCAAAATAAAGCAAAGCCTCTTCTCAAGAAACCCAGACCAGTCAGATGCAAGGCTAACCAACACAGAAGCCAGGCTAGATTTAAGTTGGGACTAATAAACATTGTCAAAAACACTGTGTAGTGCTGGCTCTATATTGTAATGTGGCTTCATCTAAACCCACTCCAACCATGACATACTGAATGGGAAAAAACCACTAAGGTTTTCTTTTGCATCTTCTATGCATACTTCAACATGTGGACCATACCAACAAAGGTGCAACACTTCCCCTGGGATCTCTGGAGTATTTCTTTTAGTCTTCTTCAAGGCAGAGCCTGACGTAAGGTTTCCCAAGACAGTTATTATGAGGGATAGGAACAACAGTGGTAGACAGGCTTTGAGTTGACCACTGGTTGAAAGAACAGATATCTAAATATGAACGATAATGCTACATGCCAGTGACTGGGCAGAACACTCTCTTGATCCAGTGCCCTCTTTTTTTCTTCCTGTGGCAATTAAATTTAGATTTTTTTGTACCAGTTTATCTCAAAGTGCCTGCAACTTTATCTAAAACATATAGTATTCCTGGGCTGAGATAATCAACTAGATGTGGATAAGGCCCAACACCAGTTATGCCCCCACACAAGTCTCTTTCTAGCTACAAGTTTTGTAATATCAGCAATACTTTGAATAACATTTGGTAATTATGCATGAAATTGGTTTCTAGAGGTGTGCATGTAAATGTGTTGTGTTCACAAATACAATTTCTGTTACAGGTACTTCTCTAAAGTTTGGCACACACAGGCCATGTTTCAATCCACAGTTATTTCTTGGTGCCTACTCAAACCTTGATTATTCTAGTTCAATGTCACGTGGCTTGCATCTGAGCTAAAACACGTTAATGTATAATATACAGAATATTATGGCAGTTTGGCCGTTCTAGCTTGGTAATATTTTACTGTATGCCCATAGTCATTGTTCCTTCCAAGCTTGTGAAAGCAGCTTGCTTGTGAATCACAAATGATGTACTGAGAGTGGGATGTAAAATAAGACATCATTGCAGAAGACTGAAGAAGAAAGATTATAGACAAAATTTCATTTTTATGTATTAATAATGGTCTATTTAAGGCACTAAGTTCTAAAGACATGGAATTCATAAGACTCCCCAGAAAGGAATTTGAGGTAATTAGTGGAGCACTCGAGGTGATTAAATTAAGCACATCTATGTTCTGAATTACTGGTGGGAGAGGTGTGCTGGCCAAAGCACCATGACAGCAGAGCTGTTTGGGATCCTGTTGTACAAACCCCATTGGGCATTTGTGAAGGGATAAAGTAAACTGTCTGCACAAGTGTTCTTTGTCCATGATCTCTTTCAGTATCTGGAAAAAATTTCCTGTAGCAAATACAACAATCAGCAGTGGGACAGAAAAAGGAGACAATGTGCCACAGAGAGTACAACAGAGAGTTAGAAGAGCTCTCACATTTTCCTGCCTAGGTCTCTGCTGTCCCTGCAGGACAGCCATGATCTCCATGGAAGGAAGAGGCAAGGCCTCTGAACTGGGAAAAACTACAGCTAGCACAAGATAAGCTATTCCTGCTCAGGAATCAATCTGCAGGAAAATATGTAATACATAGATAAAAGCTTTGCTGCGCATTGAAATGTCTTAAATCTGGCATTTACTGCTGCCACTAGTACAACCAGGTCAGCATTTGCAGCCACTACTCCCTGTTCCAGGGAGGCATCATATACTATTATTCTTCCTCCCTTTCTAGTCTCTAGTGACCAGAGAATAAAAGGCTCATCCAAGTTTCTCCTCCTATCTTGTAACTATATGGCTCAGCTCCTTAAAGAGTGTCTTGACTCCCCATCTACTGGCTGTTCTAGGATCCAGATAGAAGCTTTTATAGAAGCTGAAAACATGGTCAGACAAATCTCATCCTTACTGGAACAAAAAGAGGGATTCACTCTGTCTTCTGCTGGTGAAATTAGTCACTTGGATAATTGCATTTTATTCAAACAATCTTGGGAAAAACTAAAAATCCAAGGCCCCTGAAGAGCTCTAGAACCCAGTGGGTTATGAAGAGGTTTGGCATTGCAGCTTTGCAGTTGTGTTTATAAATCCATGCTACATGTTTGTGTCCTTTGTGGTGCGTTGTCACCTTAGCAGGAGCTTTTCACAATTCCATCAGGAACAAGGGAAACCTTTCACTGGAGACCCAGTCCTACATCAGTGAAAACAGAAGCATTTATCCACGTTCATGAGGAAACAAACTGTTTGTGTGTTGCAGTTTATGGGCCTTAGCTGCGCTGGAAGCATGGTGGGGAGGTGACCAGCTGATCCCAGAAAAGGAGGGAGAAGTTATAGACCCTCGAGGACACATGATTAGTGAAAACGAACTGAAATAGAAAGCACTGGCCAAATGCCATGCATAACAGATGTATTGTTGCCTGCAGGCCTCATCTTAGACGTACAACCCAGATACTGAAGATTTTTTCAATTCTGATTTCTATTTTTTTCTAGTTCAAACTTCCTTAAATGGAAATCAGTCAAGTGGATTTAATGTGAGTGAAATGCAAATACTAGTTCCTTTGACTTCATGATACTCTTTATTTCTGCTTCATGGTCTGCTCTGCAAAGCTCCCCACTACTTCTTTGTTTCTTATTCTGACTGTGCCTTTATCAAATTTCCTGCCATATTAAAATGTGTTTTTTTCCTGAGCCTCATTCAAAGGCCATTGAAGTCAACGAGTTCACAAAAGGTTCAGAGACAATTATCACTGACACTACTTCCATCCACATTCTTTTCATGTAGCATGTTCTGCTTTTACAGTGTTTTTTTCTGTCACCAGTATTAAAACAGAACCTCCATCACAGTGCAGTGCAATCTATTTAATATTCACTTTTTGAATTTGTTACTTTTAATAAGTAACAGTTTCTTTCATAGCATTCCTTATCTTGCTGGGATGGTATGTGAGTCCAGTGAGTCTAACAATAAATTGCCAAGCACGAATGGAACTCTTTGCCAGTGAATAATGTTTCGATGCTTAAATAAATATTACTGTGAAATGTATCCTTGATTTATTGAGTTTGTGCTAAAACCATTGAGTAATGTTTTTCTGACAGCTTTTTAAAAATGGTCAATCCATTTGCTTGCATGACATGTGGGAAATCAGCATTCAGAGTGAATATTCAAGAATGTTTGGTTTGTCCTCTTCACGGGACTTCTTTTTTATGAATTTCAATTGTAAAAAACTTTGATTTAACTCCATTTAATAATTAAAGTGAATTTCCCATGTAAGATCTCCCATTCCCACCCCCTTCTTTAATCTTTGCATCTATGCCTAAGAGTATAATCTGCTGAATGCCTCATCTGGGGCTGTTGCTGAAGTTCCCTATTCATCTTTGCACCCTTCAGCTCCCATCTGTTGCAGGCCATCATTCAGAAAATTCTGCTCTTAGTACATTAAACAGATAAACTGTGATTCCCCCTGCTCCATTCAAAGGGAAGAGGCCAAACAAACCCATCTCCTAAATAGCCTTTCTGGGCTCTCCACATTATCAATATTCCACAAATGCTTCAAATTTTATGGGACACAGTGGGACAAAGAAAGAATAGCTCTGCATGTCACAGCACCAGGCAGATACCCAAGGGGATGCCAGTACCACAGCACAGTACCAGTGGCTTCTGTGAGCAAGATCAGAGCCAGCAACAGCCAGCATCCATCAGAGAACATCCATTTGTGCCCAGAGACCTGAGACTTCCGCACACTGAACATGGATTTGCCTGTAGGTCCTTGGGCTCCCACTAAACTCTTCTTTTTTAAACAACCAGTTCAGAGCTGTGGCATTTTAAAAACATTTCCATCCTTTTTTTCTGTAGACAACTCTACAAACCCCCAAACACTTTAATCTGCTTACTAGCCTTTAATTATACTGACTGCCAATAGGTTCTATTACTTGTCCAAAAAAAATGCTGGCTGTTGTGTAATTTTTTAACTCTGATTGATGAAGCATATTTGTGTAACATTAGGTCATGTTTGTCAGAATTTAACTTCTTATTTGGCAACTATACCGTTAATTAGCAATATTGCTGATAACCCCTATTTTATGTAACCAGCAAGCTGTTTCTCTGTATAAGCTGTCAGCAGAAAACAAGAAAAGGATATTTCCATGGTGCCAAAAGTCTGGAGTAGGAATGAACAGAGAAATACACACAATATTCTCTGTATTACTATTACTACTAAACATTCTTTTTTTTTTTTTTTGAGAGAGGCATTTTTCTTAGGTGTGCTTTTATTGTGATTTCCTTTCTTTTCAGCATTACAGTACACCCCTTTGCATCTCTGTTTTGAATGTTGTCTGAGCTTGCAGTCAGGCCAATAGCATATTTCTGAGGTTGCACATTTCCTCTTCTAATACTCCATTATTAGCTTCTCACAACTCTTCCAAATTTTCCCCATTAGCAATGCAATTTTCCATCTAACTTCCATCTAACTTATTTTATTTTTCCAAAGAATACTTCAGCTAAAGCTGTACTGCCAGTTTTTTGGGATGAAGAGTATATTTCTACTTGTCTCAAGACTGCACAGCATCTTTTTCTTTAAATGTAATTTCTTCTAACATCTAGAGCTGGGATATGAGGTTTCACAAAAGGATAAATATTGTATTAGGAGCTAATCTTTTACTGTCCTGTGATGATGTCCTACTGTGAAAATTCAACTTCAGTCAAGTGACAGCCCTTTAAAATACTACATTTCAATCGTGAAGTTCAAAATTTCTCTGTAGAAAGTGGTTGTAGTTCACCAATTAAAGTCTTCAGAGATGTGACTTTTCCCTGTTTGAGCTTCCAGAGCACATTCAAGGACCTTGCAGCCCTAAGCATGCATATGCTGTTCAGCTTGATGTTAGTCATTCTGCACTGCATTTCCAAACCTGAAACATGGGAAAAATGCAAAATCCATGTGTCAGAGGAGCTTTGTGAAACTAGGTTACAAATTACAATGAAGCTGCAACACATGCTGCAGTGAAAGGCATTGTAAAGAGCTCTTAAGGTCATGAATAACTCTACTTTCCCAGGACAGCTCCATCAGTGGAGAGGAAAGACAGCTTGGGTTGTAGTGGTTTAACTCCAGATGGCTTGTTCACCACACACACACCTTCAATGGGATGAGGAGGAGGTCTGGAAAAAAGATAAAACCTGTGGAAGTAGATAAGAACAGTTTAATAATTGAAATAAAATAAAATATGATAGCAATAGTAAGTATAATAATATTAGGCATTTAAAAGAAAGAGAACAAAAAGAGAAAGAAATAAAACCCAAGAGGAACAAGCGATGTGCAATCCAATTGCTCACCATCCAACAAACAATGCTCAGCCCATCCCCAGGCAGTGATCAGTGCCTGCCAACCAGCTCCCCCTGGTTTATATACTTGGTATGGTGTTCTATGGTGTGGAATGTCCCTTTGGCCAGTTTGGATCAGCTGTCCTGCCCATTCTCCCTCATGGCTTCTCGTGCAGCTGCCCACTGGCAGAACATAGGAAGGTCCATGACTCAGAGTAATCAGTACTCAGGAACAAGTAAAACATCAGCTTATGACCAACATTATTTTCATAATGAATCCAGAAGTGCAGCACTGTACTGGCTACTAGAAGAAAAATTAACTCTATCCCAGGTGAAACCAGCCTTGCACTGAACAGTGGAAAGAAAATAAAATTGTGTGTTATTACTCATTAATTGAGTACAGTCAGGTTTTTGCACTAAGAAAGAACCTGTGGAAAGGAAAAGAGAACATGAGCATGCGATGAAAGGTGGCATCCTAGGGAACAGACACTGTCTTGCTGTTTCAAAGTTCCTGGGCGTCATGCATTTTCTAACTCCTGAACTCTTAACAATGGTCTTTAACCTAATCTCTGTTGCCTATCTCAGAAATGATAGGTGAAGAAGGATGTCTTTGTAGTTAAAGTGCTGACCTGGGACCTGGGGACAGTAGGTTCTTTTCTAGATTCCACCACGAATATTTGTAGTAGAAACTAAAGCTATAAAATTAGTATAATTTTTAAAAAATACATACATTTATACTTATACAATGGACAGTTTATTTGCCTATTGTCTATCACATCTATTTGATGTTTTTAATTTCAAAACTTTTTAGGAAGTTCTTGTCCCTTATTCAGTATTTGTCTGTTTCAGCAGAGGCCTCTAGTTGTCATTTTAAGAGTAATAATGACTTTCTGAGCTCAATTCAAAGCTCACTGAAGCTTAACAAGGCTTTTCCAGTGAACACAGGGGCATTCATGATGGCTGTGGGAGTTTCTCTGTGAGCAAACCCCTAAGCGCAGAATCTCTGCTCAAACAGCTTACAAAGACTTTTATCCTGAGATGTATTTAAGAGGTTTGAAGTAAATTAGATGTGTGGTCATCAGTGGATTGATTATATCTCTTAAGAGGCAAAATACACTAAGGACTTAGCCAGGTTTGGCTGCAAGCCCTTGGGAAGCGGTATACTCTGGCATGAGAGACAGGTGACGAACCAAGTGGGACATGGCAGGATGTGTAAGTGGCACTAGATGTGTGTATTCAGAAAGCTGGATTGATCCTGTCCTTCTTGGATAGGACTGAAAGCATTTAATATGTATAATTTTGTGCATTGCTGATGCACTAATGTAGAGTCTGCTGTGGATTTGTAGTATAATAGTAAGCGTAGCTTTAAACCTTTGTTGCAAGATGTAACTCTTTGTACCAGTGCAAACCTCTTTGGCCAGTGAAAAACCTTAACAGTCGCAGAGAAAAAGTAGTTTATTATGCCTCTTACTTTTAATGTTGTAGACCTAAATGAAGGAGAAGTTGCTCGTGATTCCATTCTCCCCTTCCCCATCGACCAAACTTCACAACTTCATCAGTTCTAGTTGTAAGAATTAGAGCAAAAAGCAGAAAAAGAGCAGTGTGAACAAGGCAAAAATAGTTATGCAGAGATCCATACTATAGTCTGGCTTTAAGCAAAATTCCACAGTAACTTCAGTTTGTGCTTAGAAATCAGACTTCTGACAGATACACCAGACAGAGTTTCTTATAACTTGCAGCATAGTGGTACTTTGGAGATTTTTTTTTTCCCCAAACCAATGGTATTAAATTGCGGAGACAAGAAAAGGATCTGTGTTTTGATTAGGTACACAGTCTTCCTCTAACAGATTTCAAGACCTTCAGTCTAGCAGATGGCACGGTTACAAACACAATTTTGTTTCTCTTAGGTTGCCTGAAAAATTCTGTGCCCTTAGCTTTGGCTACATGACTTGTCCGTGAACCACTTTTTCTGTCCTCAGTTTTTGCCTAAGTCCTTTTAGAAGCTGTTCTTTATTCCTCCTCAGGTGTGCTGCTTGTTTGTGCAAGAAGCATGGCCAGGAAGCCACCATTAGCTTTGCTTGAGGCAGAGATGTAGCAGGCTGTGGCTGGGGTCACAGGCACAAAGTTCTGCCACAGCAGTGTGGGGCATCGCCACCACTGCCCAGGGCTGAGTTCCTGGGTTAAACTCCTGCGTTTTGGTGTGCTCTGATAGCAGCATCTGTGTACTCAGAATAATAGGGCATTGCCTGTGCATGGTGGATTCTGTGTAGATAATGTTCTCTGGATTTTGTTCTGGGTGTGGTGGCATTGTCTGATTTTTTTTTTCAATTTTCTTTGAGCTTTAAGAGAAAACATTTTGTTCAACAGAGAAGAATGCCATCTTCATCTCTCACAGTTTTGATTTTTTCTGAGTGACTAATACACATATTTAAGATTCAGTTGGGGCCAAGAAGGCCTTTGGTTGATTCCTGCAAATGGTAAAGAGGATGTTAGTGGTGTGACCCTCTTTTAAAAGTAGAAAACCCTTTTCAAAATGTTGAGAGGATGACAGTGCCAAAAGATGCCTATGGCAATGAAATCTTATAGATGAAAAGCTTCTCCATGACCTAGAAAATAAGCAAAAAGGGAAGTTCAACTTGAGTTTCCAACACAGAGGAACATAATTTCAAGTAAATAATGTAATTATTTTTATTGCAGAGGTATTGTTTTATTAGCATTTTATTGTAAACATGAATTTTAAAAAATGAAATCAATTTGAAATGAGACCCTTTTCAGGAGGTATACAGTACAGAAAGGACAATGGTTCATAGGAGGAGAGAAGCAGATAAACAGCCAGTTTTGGTATACCTGTCACATACACTATGCAAACATTCCCTTGCATGGCAGTCACAGCAGCGCTGTGAGTTACAGGGGAAAGAAATAGTAGATCATATCTTATCTTCAAATTTTAGTTTACAGCTCTGCACTGATGACAGGGATTCTCTTTTCTTAAATAGACGAGCCAATAAAAATATATGTCTTCTGTTATTCACAGACTATCTATTGCAGCAGCAATATAATGAAATTCATTGATAAGAAGAAAAAGTCTCTGATGGGAAAAATTCCCCTGTTGCTCTTTTTGGAAAAGAGCAGCAGGTGTGTGACACTGGATATGCAGAGATATAGTTCTGTTGACTTCAGCACAAGCCAGCTCATGCCTCTGTGTCAGACCGTTTTCTGTCATGACTTGATGGTGCTGAGACACCTCCTGTAAGCCCTTCTGAGGACTTCTCCCATTGTAGTCCTTCACATACACCTCCTTCTTCTGCACACCCTTTCTGCTGTATGTAAGCAGTTTTTGTAGGAGCAAAAGGGGTAGAAAGGAACACAGCCTTGTCAGGGGGCAGTGGGAAGGTGCACCATGCCAGGAGAGTCACTGGACGGATTACATTTTGGGAAGAAATCACGCTTCTGTACTTCCCCAGTATGAAGTGGGGGCACAAAGGTTCCCTTTCCCTTGACCCTTGGGGCAGCCTGGCCTGCCTGCTCTCTACCACACACAGCTGATTTTTCACTTGCACGCCTATGCCAAGGGCAAGGCACCCCAAGCCTGCAAAGGCTTCTGATGGCGAGAGCACAAAGAGCTCTTTTTCCATCCACCCCCACCCAAAAGGAAGGAGCTGATGGGCTGGTGTTCCCAAATACCTCATTGAAATCTTCTAGAAAGTAAAAAGTCCAGACTTATTCGCAACAAAATCAATGGCAAATCCCTACAGATAATAAAAGGAAAAAAGCATTCCCTAAACACGTGTCCATTTTCATTTCTGAAATGAAAGGTGCAAACTGCATTTGACAGTTTTTCAACTAAAATTAATACTCACTTCAACTTATGTCTGAATGATTTAAAATGCAGCAACATCCCTTTGCTCTATTGTATTCAGACATTCAGGATCCCAGCAAAATATTTATTTTGGATAGTCTCTATATCCAATTTCTCTTTTTATCAATAGAACAATATTTATAGAGGTCAGGCTGCCAGCTTTGCCAGACAGACGCCCTTTGCATTCAAAAGAAAACATGATTCATCAGAGGATCAGGATTTCAGCTGCAAATTAAAACTTTTCTTTGATAGACTGAAAGAGACAAGTCAATAAAGGAAAATGCTTGATAGCTGGAAAGGAATGTCTTCTTTGAGACTGCCAATATTCAGTTCTGATCACTAATATCTCAACTGATTTATGAGTAGTTTTTTTCTTTATCTAATTATATCCCAGAGGCAATGCTTAAAGGAAATGGAAAGAGAACTATAAACAATTGTGCTGTAAAAAGGTGTTACCTTTTTTCTGTTACGTCTTTGAGACCATGAATATCTTATAATGTATAATGTATTTGTGCAGCACACAGGACAAAAGTCCTCTGACCCAAACCTAGGGTTCTCTAGATAATACATAGAATTAGCGCTAAGCACAGTAAGAACAATAATAACAATGACAAAAATAGAGATAAACTTACAGACTTTTGGCTTGTTAGTTTTCAGTGTACAAGCCTACCACATGTACAAAAATACACTTACTCTAACAGCCACAGTGCACAACACAGTAGGAAAAATAACATCTATGCTGGGTGAAAAAAATCTGAAGATTTAGTGAACCTTGTTTTTCAGAGCTATTACTCCTGGTCTTTACTGCAGATATCCCACAAAGTTATTTCTTGTCTCCCACTGAAAATACGTAATATATTTTCATCATGCACCCTTTTAATGATGATTAAATATCACAACTGTACCTTTCAACTAATTGTAATGGTCTTGTTATTTTTGGTTTTGCCTGACTGTGATTTCAAACCAAGGATCACCGGTAGCAATAATAGTCCTCTACCGTTTTATCATTCCTTACATCTGTGGGACTCTATGTTAAGCATTACTACCTGCATTACACCAATACTCACACTGAGTCACAGAGGTTAATTAACTTAATAAAGATCTCAAAGCACGTCAGTAGCAGAATCTGGAATAACGACAGTCAGCCCTGAGCTCTGATCTCTCTGGCCTTGACAACCTGACAGTTCTTGCTAAAGGGTTAGAGAGACTTTGCGAAATGCTATTAATCACGAAAAGCTGGACTTCTTTAGGAACGGATTATTTGTGTAGGAAGGGAAGGAGGGAATTGCTTCATTGCTAAAATGAAGCTGCAAGTGGGACTAATGGAAAGAAAAGCTCCTACTTGTCTGAATCACACTGCTTAAAGGCACTGGGTGTTGCAGAACATCGGTACTGTTTGTTAAGGAATCTTGGAATGTTCGCAAAACCAACCTAAAGAGTGATATGCTAAAATTCAGTTCCCAACAGTACAAAATCATATTCCAATGTCCTTTTGCTAACCTCAGTGATGTCCTCAGTAGATAACCTGGGAATAGGGCAGCTCTAAGTTTTGTCTCACAGAAGATTGACACTTGTGGACCTTGTCCTCATCAGCAGTGAATCACTGCTTGCTAAAACACAGAGCTGGATAAATTTCGATATTGTAGAGAGCAAGAAAACCTGGGAACTTTAAAGTCTGATTACTACAGAAAAAAAGTTATTTTCTATGTCTCTCCCCAACCACTGTGCTGCTATATTTTAACATGAGAGCCTTTGACAGAAGCTGTTAATGCTGCTTCAGGTTCTCATGGGTTGGAGGCTGGCAACAGAAAATTTAAACTGGCATTCTTTGCTGGTGGCATGTTAACATGTATGACCTAGCAGGGACTTCAACTTTTATTACAGTTTGAATCACTACTAATTTTGGAAAATTTTCTGGCTTTAAAATGAGATATAATAAATTTGAAGCCCTGCCTCTGCATATACTGGAAAACACTCTTGTCATCTAAATTTTCCCATTTAAGTTGAAGTGCTAAGTTCTCCCAAACCTCAGCTTATGTATCTATCAGCTGTTTCTATTTAAAACAGAAAATCCTGTAGCAAAATATCAAATTAATATAAAACACTTTGCTGTGCCTTGATCCATTTTAAAACTTAGCCAAGGGCCAAATCCAGCTTATCTCAGGTAGGGAGACTCTTAGAAGTTAATAGCAGACTCTTATACTAAATTATATGTTATTGATCTGAATCTTTGGTGATACAAGCAGAACTTAATGCAGCTCTAATACAGCTCGAGGGTGAAAGGTGACCACGACATAAAATACGCCTGAGTGGGCTCAACCAGATAATACTAATAGGTATGAAGAAAAAACATGTTCACCCTATCTAAAGGCACACCTGATTTTGACCTGTTTATCTCCTGTTGATGTCACTGAAGCATCTTGCTGCTCAGCATTTCTAAAACTCAGACGTCTTTCTTGAAAACCTGTATAAGTTAAAAAAATAATGATGAGGTAATACAGCAGGTAGAAGCTGCTTTGATGAAACACCCCATAACAAGACTATCAGGCTGTACATGTCAATCCTCAGTGCAGCAGTAGGTAGTCATTAAAAAGTTGCATTAGTACACAAGAATTAATGTTCATGAATCTGTGATGATAGGCAGTTTAGGAACAATGTACACTTAACTTGTCCAAATGTGCTTTAATGGTGTCATCTCTGGTCTTTCAGGTCTGAGTCTCTCCTAAAAGGATGAGTAGAAATTTTTAAATTTTTAAATAGTTTTTAAAATGTTTTAATGCATCAGAAAGTTATTTCTCTTTTCCATTTCTTGGCCTCACTGGGATAAGGACTATTAAATTCTTAAGTTGCAAATTGCTAATTCATCACTCTTGACATTTCCAGAAACAGAAGACATCAACTTCTTTTATGAATGTTCTCCCAGGAGATGTTCTGCTAAACTGCACTCCCTTAAGTACTAAGATAAGCAGCCACAATATATTTACTGTGGCTTTTCCTGTACAAACTACTTCCCAGTTTGGTCTCCTAATGAAAGGAGATGTGGCATCAGCCTTCTCCATGTGAATGCATGCCTGTTTGGTTACTCGCTTAATTATGTGTGAGCTCCTCATTTTTATCAACCACATCTTGCAAATGTGTAGGAGACATAGAGAGCCTAGAAGTTCAATAAAACCTGGCAAACTGCTAGAGGAGAAACCCCTTCATTCGGTTCATCTCACCAAAGGACACAGTAATGTGAACTCCATTGTTACTGGACACCAGAACATCCAGACACCATCCGTAACTCTCAGGAAAACCATGTTCATTTGTTCTGCCAAGGTCCTCTAGTCGGCCTGGGGATGCCCTCCACCCACAAGGGCACGGGGAGGCCATCCCTCTTTTACCCTGACAGTTCCCAAGTAGTATAGTTACAGGCTCACAGTGGCCCTCTGCCTGGCGCAGGACGTGAGTGAGGGAAGGGGACAGAAAGCATGGAGGCAGCAATAATGGAGCCTGATCCCAGCTCCCTGGAATTCCTTTAGTGCTGTCCCCTTGCAGGTGTTACCCAAAATACTGTAAAAACCACTCTCTCTCAGAAGAGGTCAGAAGGTTTCCAGCTTCATCAAGGGCAGAGAGGAAGGACCTGTGTCATATAACAGTGAATCTCGTACACCTACAAGTAAAAAATCACAAACTGGAGCAGGTTCTGTCTCCTTTTAGTGAGGGTGGTAAACAAGACATGCTGATAGAAAGAATAATGCTCTAAATGTGTTTTTAGAATAACTAGCCAAGGTGGCCTTCCACATAAGACAAGTACAATAAATACTAATTACAAGTCAAATAAATGCAACCCATTCAGATGGCTTAAGTTTACTGTGGAATAAGCAATTGTATGTATTTTGATTCAGACTTATTAATAAGCAATTTGTGAAATTGTGGATTTAAGAAAACAGGACTCAGAAGAAAACCAAAGCTAAACAGATCAGGAGCTGGAAAAGTGACACAATCCAAAAACATACTTTCTCACTGCTCGTAATATTTGCTTCTATATTATGTTGACTTTAATGTTTAAGTCTCTCATGGAGGAAGTAAAACATATCTAGGAATCATGTTTTCTAGAACACTAAAATACTTCATTATATGAGCAAATCTTTCTCTTTTAGAACTGCATTATTTGTGTTCATGTAAGCTGAGTCTTGAAGGGACTGGCCTTTGGGTCAATTAAATATTTGAAGTATCACAGTTTTCACGTGTGAGGAATACCAACAGAGTAAAGTGCTCCTTGGCCATTTCTGTTTAACCTATTTTATGCATGGAGGCAACAGGCATATGTTTGAAGAGGGTACACTAAACTTCATAAATTGCAGTACGTGTAACAAACAAATAGAACACATGGAAGAAACAGAAGCATATTCTTGTAGGCTCATTTTAAGGCCCATATGAACACCAAGATATTAATTTTTCATTTCCCTGTTTGTCTGTTGCTTCCGTATTTCTAACTGGGGTGTTTTTGTGGGGGTTTTGGGGTTTTTTGGGGGTTTTTTTGTTTGTCTCTTTGTTTGTTTGTTTGTTTTGTTTGTTTTTGGTTTTTTTTGGTTTGTTTTTTTGGTGGGGTTTTGTTTGTTTGTTTGTTTGTTTGTTTGTTTTTGTTTGTTTGTTTTGTTTTGTTTTTTACTTCATCTTGTAAGAAACTAATAACACTCAAACAGTGCATGGATTCCCATATTCCCATGAACTGATTACCATTGGTTTCTTTCATTTTTGGCTTGTTTTCTTTGGCTTACTAATAGCTTTTTCCAGTTTGTGTCATTTTAAAATGCATAAAGTAGTCAAAATTCTTTACACACCTTTCTTAGGCTGCTCACCTGGCTGAGACTAAGACCAGCCACATTCTGGTGGCAATGATATTTAACTATAATTTCAAAGGCTTAAATCAATGGATTTACATAAGAGTTCTGAAAATCCTACCACAAAATTCCCACATTTATTTCTCTTTAGTTTGTTATACTTCACTCTGACCTTTTCATATATGTTTTTAAATGTTTTATTTCTCTCCCTTACCATTTGATGTGCAAGCTAATACTACAAAACTGCATAAGTAAAGGCAGTTTTCTAAGCCCTGTGCAGTGTGAAAGTGCCAAAAGACTTCCATGACACAGAAGGGTAAAAATACCCTGAAGCATTTCTACTACTCTGAAAAGCTGTCAAAGCCTTCACTGAGGTCTGCTGAAGTTAGAAACTGAGGTTCTGCTTCTATCTCAGTTTGTGGTGTACCTTATTTTACTGATACTGCGTGACTGTTTCTCCATCTTTGATTTTTAAGTAATTTTGTTTCCTAAAAGGAAGCACCAGGAACTGTCATTAGGTGTTTGATGGTTGATCAAGTACTGCGAGGGCAAGAGGACTTAACCATAATAAGGAGGGACTGTCATCAGTGATGAAGTGATCCCTTTCCAGTTCAGTTTGGGGTCTGTTATCTCAGATAAGCCTGGGAACAGTGAGTGACTCTTCTCAATGACAGCAACTGATGAGACTTCATAATGTAAAAAAATTATCCTCTTAGAATTTTTTTCCTTGAGTTAATGGGTGCTAAAATAGAAAGCTTTTGGTATCCTCATGCCCTTAGGGAGCAGCTCTGTGCAGAAAGGAGGTGTCTGCAGCAGATGAATGCATTGTGGACTGGCTTTGCAGGGACAAATTTAGAAACTGGGACGTCTGGAGGTTGCAACAGTTGGGTTGGGAAAGAGAAACAAGAAAGAAACACCCAAGACAAAGCTCTGATGTTCCTTTATGTTTACACCCACTGCTAGTGCCTTCTTCTCGGGCTGCAGCCAGACCCGCAGTTCTGGCATGGTGTGCAAGGCAGTGCAGGAGTGCCAGGCAGGGCTGAGCAGCCAGCACAGCTTGGCTGTGGGAATGTGGTACAGACCTGACAGGTATGAGAGGTTAACACAGCGGCAGATCTGCTTTCTCTCAGCCTGAGTCTCATCTCTTCTTGCTCCGTCTTGGCATGTTAAAAGGTAGCTTTTGTTGAACAAGAAAGGAAAAAAAATTAAAAGGGCGAGGGGGAAATAAAGAAAATGCAGTCTCAACCGTAGAACAAGTGTACTGATACGTGCCAAGTGCATAGTCTTCTCTTGCCTTTCTTAGTGTAGTTTGCAGTTAGAGACTTAAAGAAACGCATATCCCCAGGCACTCCTGCAGCCCAGACACCTGTATTCATTTGCCTTCTCCACTCGCTCCTGCGGTATCAGCTATTGGCTTTCCTTTTGCTCTCCCCATTTGAGTTACTGTCTGTTCTCACTGCTGGTTTTCCTCACCATCAGAAAGTTCTTGGTGAAGGTCAAGACAGACATGGGTTTCTCATTTAGGAGATGGCCTTGCCTTGCCCATAGTCTCCTAAAAAGAAATAGAGGAGCAGTCCCTATTCCCTCTCTGACAAACACTTCCAGTTTATGTGAACCACTTTGATGCAGAATCTGAAGAATTTTAGTTATCTACATCCTCATATGAAAACAGGGATAAGAGCCTTTTCCTCTTTCACAATTGTTTAGCATTAAAATATTCTCTTAAAAAGGTGTGTGGAAAAGCCACCTTTCAGTGCTCATATGTACCTCTGACTTTATTTTAAGGAGTTCAGTATAAATGTACTACTGCAAAAAACAACTGTTCAGCTGTTGGAGGTGTCCAAAGCAAATAATATAATTCATTTCCACCAGTTAAGTTCCTAAAAGACTAAACAGACATGCTTAGGAGCATTTGGCTTTTATAGCATTGGTCAGGTTGTCATGTACAATCTCACTGTTCCTAGTACTCCTCTCTCTACAAGGCTCAGTCCACAGGGTGTGACCGCAGAGCACACCTCCCAGGTCAGGCACATCCTGGAAGGTGGTTTTGCCACTTGTTGCATTGGAAGGTACAGTTTTCTTTTCTGACTGCCCCAAGGTGCCTTAACGCAGCATCTTTGTTAGCTACAGGAATTGTATGGGGACTTCAGTTGATTGCTGTGAATTCTGCTGTGTAGCATTAGCAGTAGGTGAAGTGAAAAGTGAAAAGCAGTTATAGGACTTGCCATTCAGTGGATGAAAGAGGCATGCCAAAAATCCAGACCTCCCACTTATTGCTTTTTAAGACTCATTCTCATTGTTGTAGTGTCCAAAGTTGATTATTGATTTTTTTTATGTCAAATGTAGTTACAAAGATACAGTCTTTGTGCTGATGAATAACATAGATCACAAATGTTTTCTATATGTAATCTTCTTCACCAAAGGTTTTTTTTTTTAATTATTATTTTTATTTTCTTAACTGATGAATGCAAATACCTGTGCAGGTTTCATCAAAAAACTGTGAGCTCTCAGACTTTTTTTATTCCTACACCTTGGGGACTCTCCTCAAGCTCTCTTACTGTGCTCAATGATAATCTGTGGTACAGAAAATTTATTTGCCGACTTGAAAATAAAGAGGGGAAAAAGCTTCTGAGGTGATTCTCTACAATGAATCATGAGTAATATGGGCTAACTTCATGCTTTATAATCTTTTCTTTGCCAAAGTGCAATGACATTAATTCTTTCCAGACTTCTAATGATAACAGGTTTTAATAGCAAATGCTCCGGTCTAAATTCTTGTCTCAGAGTAAAGTTGCTGAGGCCTCCTGGCTCTGAATTAGTTACAGTGTTTTAATACTGTGACTGGGAAAAGAACCTTCCTGTGAAATCCTACGGATGAATAACAGGGCAAAATTATTATGAAAATGAGGGGAAAATACAAAAATGCATATTTTATTGCCACATATGAGTTGAAAGTTCATAGAATTTTCCCCACTGACTTCAATGGAGCCTAGAGCCTTACAGTGACCTTCAGGATTTCAGAGCAGTAATTCTTATCTCAGGATTGTCTTATCAGAAGACTTGGAAATAGCCGTATTGTTCACCATTTAAACTGCATATTCTCTTAGGATGAGACAAGAACCATGGGCAGAAATAACCCTTGATTTATAATTTAAATAGTTCTTCCTCCTGTCTCTGACGCCCAGGAGCAGCAGGCTTTCCGTGCTGATAAAGAACTCCTTCAGCAGCAGTTACCCCCATCACAATCCTTCCTCAAAGCACGCTTATGTGTGTGTCTGTATGTGTAACTAAGGAAGCAATTGCTTTCCTATTTCAAATTACTTTTGCTGCCTTACCAGTAGAGCAAAAGGAAATATGGTGGAAGCTGTTGAAAACATGGACTGACCTGGAGACAAGGCACTGCACTTTTGTTTGATCCATGACAGGGTGCAGTCCTGATGTGTTGCTATGACAGATTTCCCCAATGTTCATGAGGGCATTGCTGTTCCTATGCTCCTCAGCCTCTCCCCATCTCCCTAAATATGGATTTCCCTCTTTGTCCCCCTCAGTGGAGCCATGACTGGAGTGGCTGCAGGAAACCTGGAGCTGTAGGTACCGAGACCTTGGAGGAACAAACAAAATTATAATTAGGTTGTCTCTTTAAGAATAATTTAGGACAGGATGAGGATTGTATTTTTCATTTTCTGACTACATCAGAACTAATAGGACTAATTGTAGGAATAATCCCATGTAGGCACTCTGGTAACGTTTCCATTTATTTACCCATGTGTATCCATTTCTGTGGAGGTCTGGTATGCAGACAGCTATTCCCTTTAGATGAGTTTAGCATATTTTTCTGTATTACTGGTTCCTGCATTGGAAAATTACTTCTGCTATAAACCCAGTCACCTGTGGTGCCATCTGCGCTGACGGCATGGCAAAGGAAGATTATTTCTTAGTCCAGGACAAACAGAGAAAAAGGTGCAACTACGTAGAACCATTTTGCCAGTGCACTATTTCATCAACATTCAAATTGGGCCAGAAAGGACAGTTTTGGTGGTTTTTTTTCAGATATGCCTACCATGGGGATCCTAACCCACTGTTTAATTAATCACCTAATCTGAAGGAAGCAGAAGGTTCTGAGGCTCAAACCTGGCTACTTCTTTTATTCCTTCACCTTTCCTTTGACTGCATTTGTACTGGGGAATAAAATGTGCCAGGGACCTCAGAAGGACTCACAGTCTCGCCTCTAACCTGCCGTCCCCAAAACAGGGCAGCTATCCCAAACTGCTCCTGGGACTTGCCCCTGCAACCCTTGTGCAGTGTCTGAATGGGGTTTGGGAGGCTGCTCACAGGTCTCAGCCAAAACTATTTCAGTCCTCATACTAGCAGATTAACAGAGGTAATACCCGTTTAACAGATCATGAGCCACTGTCAGGGCCTATTCTCTGCCCAGTTTAATTTATGAATGGAGCCATTACTGCCTGTGTTCAGACCTGAGATTATGGGCCATATATAATGAGGTAAAGGAGGTATATCAGGAGATTTGGACAGAAGAGATAGTATAAACAAATAGTAAGGAAAAATGAGTGGCTAAAGTCAAAGATGGAGAGGGGAACACTAACTTTTAATTTTCTATAACACTTAGAATGACATTAGTTCTGAACCTATGAGCAAAGCATTGTCTTCAAGATGAGAGACTATTTGATGGTGCAGTTCATTTGCGTATTTATTTTATGGCCATGATAACTGAACAGAAACTATGGGTTTCTGTTTGGCAAATCAGAAATGGGAGGTTGGTTGTGCTTCTCAGTAACATTCTGGTCTGCAGATGGTCTGTGAGACATTGCCAATCTTTTGATGAGTCAATTATGGATGGATGTAACAGATCTGCCATCCCAGGTACAGTTCTAGGTCAGGTATATTGCAGAGTTTTCCTTCTTGTTTTAGGAAAAAAATTTACCTCTGCTGCATTGTCCCGCTGATGTCTGCTTAGTCATGGAAAAGAATTATTCATTATCAGGTCTCAAAAGGCCTCATGGCTTTCCCAGAGGGATGCTCATGGGATTAAAAGTTTGAGGCAGGAATTGCTGAACTGGTAAGGACACACCCTGGCTCTGCCTCAGGAATTCTCAGCCCAGAAAACGTCCTGTGATCTGGGCCTATACAGACCAAACCTGTCATCTCTTCCAAAAGTGATGGTGTCTGATCCACATGTGAAGGAGCCCACTGAAGAAACCCCTCAGAGACTCCATCCCCCTCTGCTCTGGGAGTTTTTGCACAGGGCTGGGGGGCAGCAATCTGGCCCTGTGTTTTCAATAGTGAAGTTATGTGGGGAATGTGTTAGGGGTCTCATGTTTCAGTGTGTTGTGGGTTATGCAGCAGTGAAGGGGTAGAATCCAGGCTGACTATTGATATTAACGATGCTTTTCCAGATTTTGCTACATTTTAGCTTTTCTTTAAACGACAGTGTTGTTTATACATATGTTGCTGTTTAAGGGAGCTCAACAAGCAATTTTCTTATCCTGACTGTATTTCCTTTGTGGTGTGGCAACAAAGAGAGCACTAGTACTGGAGACTTCAGGATTCTGTATCCTGACGGCTATTCCAGAAGGGGAGGAAAAGAGAGAAGGAAGCCTTTTGGAGCGACATGAAACAGGCGTGCTCACACGTGCGCGTTATTTACCGGCACATCTATGCAGCAGTCAGAGCCTGAGCGACTCACTGCCCCGCAGCCTGTCAACTCTCTCCCTCCGCGACCACAATCCAGCCCAGTCCCGAGTGACCCGCCGGGACAGTACCCACAGAGAGGAGGGCGGTGTGGGCGGGCGGGATGGCAGCGGGTTCTGGCGCCTCGATCCCTCGCCCGCCGCGCAGCGAAGATGCTCCGGGAGGGTGGAGGTGGTGCCGGGGCTGGGCGTGGGGCGGTAGCGCCGGCAGCGCCGGCAAGGGCGAGCTAATGCGAGAGGGTGGGGGCAACCGCTGGTACCTCCGTCTCGGCGCTGCCGCCCGCCTCCCCCGGCTCGGCCACGCTCCTTCGCCCTCCCCTCGCCGCCCGCCCGCCCGCGAGGAGCGGCTCCAGCGGCGCCGGGGCCGGGCCGGGGCCGCGGCGCCGAAAGTTTCGCGGGGCCGGGCTGGGCCGGGCCATGGGCTTCGACACGTCGCGGTTTGCGGGGCCGGTGGCGGCGGAGCTGCAGTGCGGGCTGTGCAGGCGGGTGCTGGAGGAGCCGCTGTCCACGCCGTGCGGGCACGTCTTCTGCGCCGGCTGCCTGCTGCCCTGGGCGGCGCGGCGCCGCCGCTGCCCGCTGCGCTGCCGACCGCTGGCGGCCGCCGAGCTGCGCCCCGTCCTGCCCCTCCGCAGCCTCGTCCAGAAGCTGGAGGTCAAGTGCGATTACAGCCCGCGGGGCTGCGGCCGCACCGTGCGGCTGCGGGAGCTGCCTGCCCACCTCGCGGCGTGTCGCTACGGGCCGCCCGGCCCCGCTGAACCGCAGCCCCCGGCCGGACACCCCCTCGCCCGCTCGGGGGACAGCGCGGCGGGGCAGCTGCGGGGCGGCGCCGCCCCGAAGCCGGGTCCCGAGCTGAAGAGGGAGGCCCTGCGCTGGAGCAGGAGGGAGAAGTCGCTGCTGGCGCAGCTGTCGGCGCTGCAGAGCGAGGTGCAGCTGACGGCGCGGCGGTACCAGGCGAAGTTCGGGCAGTACATGAGCCACATCAGCAGCATCGCCCGCGACCTGGCGGGCAGTCAGCCTGGCAAGGTGAGTGCTGCGGAGGGGATCGTCGAGGCACCGCGCACCGGCCTGCCCTCTCTAGCTGTGCTCCCCTGGAACCTGCTTTCCCGATGTCCGACTTGTGAGCGACCAGTCCGAGTGATGGTACGGGCGGTGTTCCCAGGGGCTGGCAGTCACCACCACGGCAGTCCGTACCGGGACCCAGCCTGGTCCCGCTGCGCATCTCCCGGGCGGTGCGAGCCGCCCCTTCTCGTCCCTCACCGCCTTCGGGGAGATGGAAGCGCCAGCCCTACCGGGGATACGCTTCTTGTCGGTCCCTTTTCTAACACCCTGCGGTGGCCGAAACCTTGAGCTGTGGTGAGCCCAGCAGTGCCTGGCAGCTGCAGTGACGGAGTGCTTGTTCGGCCGGGGAGGAGAGGAGCGAGCGGGAGGGGAGATTGCTTAGCTCCTGGGCTGGCAGCCGCGTCCCGATTCCGACGGGTGTCCCCATCAGGCTGCCTCGCCTCGCAGGGGTTGCTTTCCTGCTCAGTTTTCTCCATCTGGGACTGCAGCTCAGGGGCGTGGAGATGATTTTTAACTTTTATTTGGCCAGCTGAAAATTTGTCTTTAAAAAATGGAAGTGTGAAATTATTGTAAACTTTTGGAAACGATGGTGAAAGGACAGCAAAGCCACTGTCGTATGGCAGAATGGAGTGATATCCTTGATAGCAGAGGCCGGAGTAGTGCTGTGCTCTCTTCTCAGGTCTGAGGGGATTGTTTAAAGACCGACTCGCTTCCTTTAGGTGAAACAAACCATCCAAGAGTACCAGTGAGCTGGCTTCACTCGCTGTGATGGAGCTGGTTGTTTTTAAGTGTTACCTTCTGGCTGGAAGCTCACAGTGCAGGCTCAGGCAACGATGGTTGCAGCTGCAGCGAGGAGTGTTTAATACAAGGAGTTTTTCTTTTTACCCAAATCTTCACGGACCCTTAGAAGCAAAATCTCAGTAGAAAGAAGCCAAACTCATGCCTGAAGCAATGTGATGTGCTGGGCATCTGACTGCCATATGGGAAATGGGAAAGAGACATTGTTTGCAGGACACCTGTATGCCTAGGAACACAGGGAAACTTTGTTTTGGCACTAGCAAACTTTGTGTTTGAAGACTTCATTGTTTATTTATTTATTTATTTATTTATTTATTTATTTATTTATTTAAGTATATTTTGGTTAACTAATCTGTGAGGTTTAGGTTGGTGGATCTGAGAGGTGTGCTCATACATTTGCTTCATCTCTTGGCAGGTGGGATAAGGTCACGTGAAGTGGGGCAGCAGTGACTGTTAAGGAGTGTGGGGTCAGCAGGGAAAGTGGTGGCTGGAGATGGGAGGACAAGTGACTGGACTTTAGAGTAAGGAGGTGGCAGGTGTGGGGGTAGGCGTGGAGCATCGCTCCTCCTGGGCAGCGGAGGAGCATCCGCTGTTTCTGAGCGCTGCCAGGAGGTGTCGCTGTCGATACTGTCGCTCGCAATTTCCCGTCTGTCAGAGCAGGGGAATGAATAAAACAGGAGTTTGGGAGGAAAACTGTTAATAAAGTAAAAATAGATTTCATTAAAATCAAATGTATCATGCAGCAATATAATACATCAGTGTCACAGTTAATTAAATATGGGCTTCAGCATAAAATAAGGTAACTTGCTGTGCTAAAGCCACCAGATATTAAGAAAATTATTTACCTGGTCCATAGACAGAAAAGGTTTCTCTTCTTAATTTTTAACTTGACTCCATTTATGCTTTTGAGTGTGTGCTTTATATTTTAAACCTTCTTCAGAAAAAAACATACATTTATAGATGTGGTTCTGGGCGCTTACTTTTTGGAGAGAAGTCAAAGTTTGGGATGAAGAGTTGGTTTTCGTTTTCTCTGTGTATCTTCCATGAAAGTTGCTATGAAATGTGTACTGATAAGGCTTCAGGGTCTGAAAATTATTATGTTGTGCATTTTAACCTCTATGTTTAAAGTTTGAAATGTTGACATACATAGGAATTTTGTATTTATAGAAACTAACAGACATTTGGAGCTCTGACTTTTTTCAATGGTGCTGAGTATTCCTTGCACCAAAACCCTACCCTTTTTTCTGTTCAGCTGAAGATAATCTGAAGATAATTGAAGGTAATCAGCTGACACGTGACTTTTTCCTTTGTTTTGTTTTGTGGTTTGTAGTTGTTGTGTTTTGGGTTTTTTTTGTTTGTTTGTTTTTTCTTTCCAGGGCCAGGTCTTTTCAGCTTAATTTTCATTTAAGCCTTATCTTATATATTCTTCAGCTAAAAATCTTTTGTACATTAGTGCTCTTATTTAAGAACTTCTTTATGAGAATGTGTTCTTTAACAATATTTCACTTCTTCCTTCTTAGGGAGGTGAACCCAAGCCATTAATGATCATGCTACACAGAGAGAATGATACTTTGGGATTCAATATTATAGGAGGACGACCCAATCAGGTAATGAGAAAAGTAACTGTAGGTGATTTTGGTCATACTTTTTTTTATTATATACACTGTGAGTACTTAGAGTTATTTTTGATGACAGTAAGTATAGAATCAGCTCCATAGACAGAAGAACTGTATATTATCAGGTGTAGTTGGCGTCATTTTTTGGAAGACATAATCTTGTGAGAATTGGAATATTCTTATTTTCAGGAAAGGTGTTCCCAGTGTTTTTACTCTAAAACTTTGGATTATCTACACTCAGTTCCCACGTGAGTAATATGTATTCAAGCAAACTGTTCAGTGGAAATCTCTGGGACTACTTATAAGAGTCACTGTTGCAGGATTAGGCCATTGGAATTTTGTGAAACAGCTTGCCTTTTTTTTCTTTCATTTAAAGAAGAAAATTTGTTTGTGTAACTCAGATAGTTTGAGCACATGTCCTGCTTTGGCATGCCTGCTTTCAGTTTTCCTATGTGAATTGAAACAGTTTTGATTGATGCTGTATCTTAAATCAGTCCAGTCTCATCAGCTGAGGTTTAAAAAGGTCACTGCAAACCATAGCCTATGCATAAGGATCACTAACCCTCACCTAGAATATGCACATGAATATGCCAGTTGGTTTTTTTTTTATCTTTCCAAAAGCATTAATCAGGACTATCATTGCATATGAAGGGTAAAGAAACCTGTTAAACTGGAAAATTAGTAGTTGATTAAAAAGGCTTGATAATATTTATGTACTGATCAGGTTCTTGTTAAGTGGGAGAACTGTAGCCTACAGCTATTATTGGGAACTGGAGTGGCACCCTGTATATTAGTTTGACAATCTTTTGCTCTAAAGCTATATTTAGTGGTGCCAAAGAGTCTGTTCCCATTAGCCAAAGTCCACTGTTGAATTACTGTTCCCTGTGGGTAAATATGAAGACCAGCACTTATCAGATGTTGGTGCTGTAAGTCCAAAGCAAGAGTTTCTTAGATTTTCCAGAGGATGGTTGAGACAAGTGGCTACAAGTTAAAATACACATGCTTTGATTATATTCATATTTTGAGTATACCAGTAATAAAATCCAGACAGTCTTTAGATTGGATTGCATTGTAACTTCTGTTATTTACATCTATAGGAAAACTTCAGGGAAATGGAGGCATGTGTTCAGTTTACTTGAGACAGCAATTGAGCTGCTTTAAAGTACTTAGGTGTTGACAGTGCATACTGCAACAGTTTTATATATCACAAAATGTCAGGCTTTTTGGATTAATATTCTGGAAGTTTAAGGAGTAAATGATAAATATATAGAGGTTTATAGCACTGTTTGTTGAGAGAACTGCTGACTGGAGAGAAGGAAATGGTCATGGATATCCATTAACACTCACACTTGGAGATGGAGAAGTTGGTGGGGCAGTTAGGCAGGGGTGAATTTCAGGTGTTTTTGAGTCTTTGAAGTTCAATTTGGAAATTCTTTTGTGTTTTGTACTTATTTTGATAAATGTGAATATCACAGGTGTTTGATTGGCATTTCTCAGTAATGAGTATAAGATCTCACTCAGTGTATCTGGAGCCAAAGGATAGGACAGGAAAAAAAGGCTTGAGTTGACTCAGAATACTGAAAATACAAAATTCTGCTCAAAAACTTAAATACTGGAACAGAAGTTGTTTAATAACAAGACAGAAAGAGTTCATGAAGGTGCTCTGTACATTCAAGGGAAAAGTGCTTTTGGGTGAAGCATTGGCTCTTGCGGCAGAAGAGCAGAACATTCATATCTTTATATTAGTCACCTATGTGGGGATGTGTTCCTTCATCACATGTTTGTGTTTTATAAGTACAATGCAGGTTTTTTCCCATTGGAAATCAGGTGACTCTTAGTGACTTGGGGAATGTACTTTCTGTTGAAATGTACATTTCAGTCCGTAATAGGCTTCCCCACTGTTTATCTTCTACCTGAAGGGAGGAGGAGAGGAAAGGAACAATTCATCACAGGTCTGTCTTTTAATTTGTCAGAAAGAGACTCACTTCACATAAGCCTGTTTCTGGGAGGTGATTCATTATTCTAAGGAGTAAAGCTGCTTTGCTGGGCCCCAGCTCTGTCCAGCTGAGAGGAGTGTTTCCCCTGAGGACATCGTGTCAAAGCTGGGCTGGAGGGAAGTGTGTGCTATAGGCACGGCTGCTGCACAGCCTGTAGGCTCTGTGATGTGGTGCTGGAGCTCAGTATGCCTTGTGCTGTGTTTGCCTGTCAGTAATGGTGGATACCAGCACATACAACCAATGGGAACCACAGGCCATTCTGAAATACCCTTTTTTCTTAACAGGTCATAAATTGCTCTTGAAAAAGCCAGTGAAATTGCTGATGAAAAGAAATACAATGGGTGTAGGTGAAAGTGCTGTAATCTAGCTTTTTGTTTTCTTAAGATGAAAACGAACTATGTCCCTCCTTAATTTTCATTAATGCTTTTGTTATGCTTCTTTTATCGAAGTTACTTTTCTCACTACTTAGATGGGAAGTCAGTGAAGGTCTGCTTATTCATCATTTCAAAATGTTGTGGGAACTGTTAATGTTTTCCTTTTACTTCTGACCTGACACCTATGAATTGCTGTGACAAAGGGGGAAAAAAAGGAGTTTATGAAGTCAGTCTTGACTAAGGTTGTATTGAACAAATATTTGTTGACTTGAAATCTACCTGAGTTGAGTCTCCATAGGGCTGTTGCCACATACTGTAAAGTATCTTTTAAAATATTTTCCCCATGAGTGTACAGGACCTAGACCTTATAACCTGTGCATGTATGAACTGTGCTGTTGGTCAAGGATTCACCAGTCACAGAAGGAAAATAAGTATCACATAAACTGCTATCTAAAGCATAAATGAACTGGAAAAAGATGACTTCATTTATTGCTTTCTAGGTGATTATTTTTATAAACACTTAAAAATGCCTACTTTAGTTTTAATTCTTCATTAATAACTATTTAAAATTACTTTTAACTATCATTTGGTGGAATAAACTAATTTCAGTATGTACAACATCAGTTATATTGTTGCAGCTGTGGTAGATAACTTGACTTTTTTAACTTTGACCTTAGATGAGTTGTACTTTGGTGATGTCTAGAGATCAACTGGAAATGGGTTCTCTTTTTGTCCACAGCTGATCTGTATGGATTTCATAGTTGAGCAAGTTCTCAATCTCCCATGTGAATAGGATTTATGAGGTTAACCAGTTCCAACCAAATCCTATCACTGTTACATGCCAGCTAACTAATGTAATTTTCTTCCTTGGAGCTTTATTTTCAAATGCAGTAAGGAAGTTTGTAAGCATCAGTACAGCAGGAGCCCTATCCCTCCTGAGAGAAACACTTCTGCCTCCATTTTTATGAGTATCTTCCCCTGTGCAGTGTTATACTGGCTGCTGTAACATTTGAGATTTGCTTTAAGTATTTTAGCTGGGATCGGATTACCACTGCACCCTGTGCCTCATTTAGACTAAAATAACCGGAAGTAAATGGATAATCTTATAAAAATTGCTGGAATAGTTCATTAATTCTGTCCTGTTGATTAATGACTACTTTGTGTTAAGCAAGTTGAAAAAAAACAAAAAAACAAAAAAAACCAAAACACCAAGAAGCTTAATCCTTAGCTGGAAAAGTAAGGTGGATTTATGTTTTTCATTGTTGCTGATTTTAGTACCATGTCATTTCTTGCACTAATGTGGCCTTTTTTGCAACTTTCCTACTGCCTGGTACAGAACAATCCTGAGGAATCTGCTGAGGGAATCTATGTGTCAAAGATTTTGGAAAATGGACCTGCAGACAAAGCAGAAGGCTTGCAAATTCATGACAAGATTATTGAGGTAAGAAAAAAACCCACACCAGTGGATTAGTCTGTCATATTATCAGATTAATAAAGGATTTGATGGTTTTACACTAAGTATGTTGTAATTTTCCTCTTTTGCTCTGTCTGAGCATGATTCTTGTACACTGAATTGCTTGAAAATTTCTTAGAATTGAAGACTCAAGATAGATTTTTCCAACAAGAAAGAAATTCGTTTTTAATGGTGTTGGGATTAAGCTGATCTAAGCAAAACAAAAGGTGTTGACACTTAAACAGCAAGCGAGGCATTTTGAATTTCTTTTCATTAAGTTGAGAAGAAAGGCAAGTAAATGACTGGAAATTCACACGTTTAGTGAAACTGATTTTGTTCTGTGTAAGGAGTATTACTGTTGTGACTCTGGGACATGGCATAGAAGCTATGCTGGTGAGCACTGCTGTGAAACTTCTTAAGCAATTAGAGGAAGTAGTTTCTTCTGTATGAGCAGGAGATCACCTCTTGTTGCTAATTGGTCTCACCAAGACCAATATATCTCATTCATGGTAACGTAATATGCTAGCATGGAAATTTTATTTTCTTCCTGCATTTTATGCAGTTTTTCCCATAAAATAACTATAAACAATTTAAAAAAAAAAATCAATAACTCAGAAGAATAGGTTGCTATCTAGCCTACATGTGTAACTGTAACTAGCCCTGTAAGAAGACTCAAGGGAACAGTTTCAAACAGTGACCGAAACAGTCTCCTTAGGGTGCTGTCAAAACGGCATTTCACATTACAGCTCTAATGCAGCTCTGAGTGACAGCACATACCAGTGCTGCTTGGTTTGTTTAGGCTACATCATTCCAGCCTTGGGAGTTTAGGGGAGGCTTAGAAGTATGGTGTGAACTTGCCAGCTGAATGGGTTTTTGAAAAAAGTCACGTGAACCAAGTGGACAAATGCAGAGAGCTGCTGCTGGTTTTGTGTATTATATAGCTGTTAAGGACTAGAAAGATAAGCTAGGACTGTTTGAATGCTGGCATTATGCTAAATGTTGAGAGCCTAGAGCAGTGTGTGAAACCAAATTAATATGTTTTCTTGGAAAAATAAAGCTTATGCCCTTTGCTGGCAGATACATACATCTCTAGTAGAAACCAAGTGGGCTGGGCAGAATTGAACTGGCAGCATAACTCTTATCTCCCCAAGGTATTCAAAAGCTTTCACATCAGATTTTTTTTTTTTTTTTAACAGCAACCTTATGCTTATAAAATCTATTTTCTTCTGACATTACTATTTCACTTAGCGCATTGGTTTGGGTTTGTTTTTTTTTTACAGACTCATCAGCTGTATAGTTTCATGCATTTGCTCAACACTTCCTGCCTTATTTTATTGTGCATTTATAGTGGCTTCATTTTTAAGACAAAATTGAGTGGTTTTGGAGAAAGGAAGAATAAAGTCACAAACCAGCATTTATTAAACGTGAGGTCAAATGCCACCATAACTGATTCTTGATTTTTATCTGTTGAAAAATTCTGGCTGCATAAAATCATACCAAAACAGATTTCAGTCCTATGTGAAACTAGTATAAATATTCATAGAGATGTGAATGGAGCTCCCTTTTTGCCATATTATTATGCAACAGCTTTGTATATAATGTTTCGTATTCAGGCAAACATTTAAGTGTTCAGGGTTAGGCCAAATACTTTACTAAATGTTTCAGTGTCTCAAAATTTGTTAGACCAAAATGAAAAGAGTAGGAGAAATAATAACATTAAGACTTTCTAAATGAAATGCGAAAAAGTAATTATTCCTCCATGCTAGATACAGGAAGCAGCTGGAGTCAGAACATTGAATTTTTTATTGCCCATGCATAGCTATCTCTGTCTTCTTGCAGTAGGATGCCCTGCCAGCTGTGTTTGGTTGTAAATGATCAATATGAAAGCTTTTGCTGTGAGAAAATAATCTGGATGGTGTAACTATTTCAAAAATATTGGCAGATTTGTGGAATATGAGTTTTGGTGAGAAGTTGATAGCAAGTGGGACATTATTATTACTTGCTTTTCACTTATTTGGTGATCTGATCTAATGGGTGTTATTTAATGAGACCATTGTCCAATAGTCAAAACCAGAAGAAAGTGGTGTTGTTCAAAGAGCCTTTAATAGCTTAAGTTATTTGTTTGAGAGTGTGATGGCCAGGGTATTTCTAGCAATGTGTATCTTTTGGGATAATGAACAGAACTATCCCATTAAATCAGGAACAAATCTCATCTCAAGGCATGTTGCTAAATAAAGAAGGTAATTTGTTTCAGTGGTGTATCACATGTTTAACAATTAAATACATGTGGTTGACTACAGTGAGTTGTGCACATTTCAGATGACCATCTCGTGGGTAACCTAGTGCAGCAAATGAATTTCACAATCATATGGCACTGGCAGCTGGAATTGTGCACCAAGGCTGGCAGACATAAGTAGTGTTGCCTTTTACATTATATATGTAATTATCTATGGCAGCAACGTTGCCAAATAATTGTTACAGTATTTGGAAGGGTGCCAACGAGAGAAATCAGATTTCTTTCTTAAAGATATTGAAGTGTAAAAATGCCACACAAATGACTTGAGCTACTGGAGGGTTTTGAGATCAATGTGTCCAGGCCACAGAGCCTGTGACACTTTCATTTGAAAACGGTTGGTGTTTATTTGGGCTTTACTCTTAGGTGAGCATATTTTGTGCTTGAGGACCTGAAAGCTGAAACAAATGCCTGTGAGTTGGCAGGGTGGTGGTAGGTGAGGGTGACAGGGCGAGGTGAAGGGTGACAGCCCCAGTTACCTTGTATCAAGGGGCTGCAGCTCTTCACAGGGGATGGTCACAGGACCCTCGCTGATAATTTTCGCTGTTCTACTGAAGAACAGCATTATCCTCTTTATTCAAAGTGAACTCCTCTGTGAAATAATTGTTTGTGCAGTATAAAGCTGCCCTGGGATAGCAGTGTGCACAAACAACACTTTGGTGGTATGTGCTTCCAGGAATCCTATTACAAGCCCCAAATGATAGTTATTTGTTCATCAAGGAGAAACCCTTCCTCATGAATTACTTCTATGTCGCAGGTTCCTTGAGATGTCATGGTCTTCTGCTGCATTCAGAAGCTTTTATCCAAAAATCTGGCATCCTAAACTGACACAGTGCATCACGTGTTTGAGGACTAAACACTGTTCACATGCTATAAAAAGCATCTCGTAAAACTAGATGCAGCACAGATATCTGTGACTCCCATTGTGAAAGCCTTGGATATGAACAGTGTTTTAAACCTGCCAGAACTCTAACTTTTGGATCTCTGTCTTCTTTCTTTCCACCCTGCCTATGAATCCCCTTAAGGAGGAGACAAGCAGCAAGCCATGCACAGAACTGTCTATTAGTCTGTGCTAATTTGAAAAATTCTCTTTGCTGCTGGGAGAAAATACAAAATATGTTTAGAACAGTTCACAGTTACATGGCTCAGTGTTGTTTCGTCTCCCTCTCTGCATGCTAATCTTTCCTACTGAATAAGTTCACTGCTCATCTTTGCTCATGCTAATTGCCTCCTCAAGGCAGCTTAAAACAGCTATGATCCTTGGCAGTGTTACTGATACACAGAAGTGTTTTACCTGCTGCTTTTTTTCATCCATAGTTATAGTTCTGAACAGTTAACACTGGAAATAGGTCTTTCCATATGGAGGAAAACTTGACCCTCAATTTGCAGTCAGTTCAGCTTCACAAAGGTATGGCACCATATTGACCAGATCTCCAAGAACAGTAGTTGGTGCCTAGTTAACAAGTCATTCAGAACTTGTTCTTTATACTTCTTTTGAGTTGCTTTTTCTTTGTACAATATTAAATTTTACAGAAATCGGTATGTCATCTCCTCTACTTCGGAGCCCAACTCTACAAAAAACCCCAAAAAACAGTGACTGATTTTCTCATCTTCTTTTCCATTCTGTAAGTTGCACCGTCTTGAAAAACACTGTTGAATTACTGAAGTGGGATATGCTGATTTTACCTTTTCACTTCGGTGTTGTACAGAAAATACATGACCGGGACAGAATTTGCAAAACAGATGAAATTCCTGATTTTTTTTTTTTTTTCCTTAAAAAGAGCAATATTTCATCAATTTGAGGGAAAAGAGCAATTGGTAATTCCCATTGACAAAGTAGGTTTGGAAAAACCTTGTGTGCAAATAAGAAGGGCTCAGGCTGAAGACAAAATATTCTTATGTGGAACTGTAAGTACATCATTGTCTGGGAGGCTCAAGTGTTTTTCTGTTCTTTGCACTGCAAGGAAAAGGCTTCTGTTCTTTTACTCTCAAGTGAAATGCCCTTCTGCATTTTAGGCAGTTGATTCTAATTAATTTGATGGCTAGAAGCAGGGATGATGGAGAAGAAGGGAAAGGAAAACATTTTTAATCTGGGATCTTTGTCTTTGAAAAATGAGATGCATGTATATATATATCATGACTATGTATATTTTGTTTATGCAGCCTGAGCTCCATAAGTAGATAATAAATAAGACTTCATCCCTTATTCCATGTTTCCCTTTGTTCTTTTCACTTTTTTTGAGAGTACTTGCACAATGGCTTTCAAGCCCATGTCAGCAAAGCTAGTTTCAATAAAGATGAAGTCTTGAGGTTTATCCTGGCAGAATAACTTACATCTGCTAAGCGCCTACACAAAAACTTTTTTAACTATTGCCAGACTGCTGACTGTGCTGTGTGTCAGCCTTGTGATGTTTTATCTTCTGCGTGTTTCTGTCATTACACTCACTATGTTGCTTAAGCAAAATCTTTGATACTAGTCATGTTTATTTGGCTAAGAATCTCCACTGTCAGATTATGTCTGTAGAAGTAGTGAGTTTTAAAATGTCTTGCTGGGATCAGAACTAGAAGATTTGGGATGACTTTGAACCAAAGCTGTACCAGATGTGGCCAGTTAAGATCTGTGTGGTAGCTAAGAAAACTTAAATATAGCTAATTTTAGTGGTGTGGATTTCAGTGTATCTAAATATGCACAAAGTAGCCTTAGCTATATTCTTTAAATCTGTAACAAATTCATAATGTTATGTTGCAGATAACCAGTTTTGGCACCTGCAATCATTAGACAACTCGTAATTAATCTAATAAATTAGTATAATAAATTACAATTTTTATTAGTTATAAGAATTAGTTATATAATAAATTCATTATGCCATAGGCTTAGAAATGTCTGCAGCATCTTTTTACCTTTCCCTCACTTGTTGAGATGTAGGTTTTTGGACATCTGAAGTCTTTCATCTGTCTGAAGAAAACTTTTAAAATCAGGTGAGACCAGGTCTATGCATAACTTCAGTTGAATAGGAGCTACTATCCCCAGCGACCATTTTTACTTAACAAAAAGGCATCTGCACTGCCCAGGCAGTCTCTGCCCTGCTTGCAAAGGATTGAGTTTACCTGTCCAGGTGATTGCCCTTGTTACTAAGGCAGAGGCTCTCCTGTGTTAGACCAGCATCTGCCCATCCTCCTCAAATGGAGCTTAGTGCCAGCAGGTGTATTTAGAGTCAGGATTATCTAGTGATAATTTGTGGTGAAATAGACACTAGATCCAGGGAGCTCTATCTGGAATAGTGGTCATGCCGTTTTCCAGGTAAGTGCTTGTGACAAAACATTAGAATTTCCCTCTTTCTTGCACAGTCTTGAGTCTTATGTGATATTTCCTTTAATGATACTTGCATTTCTGACTTCATAATGCCTTGATTTTGAGAGGGGAGGTAGCAAATGCTGTTAACCAGGATATCTTCTAGCTAGGACACTTCCCTAGATATGAAAGATGGGGTTCCCTGGCTGAATAAATACCAGTAGTAGCGGTTGTCCTCCTCCTGATGTTTATTCTAGCTGCTGTGTTATATAAAAGGTGTTTACGACTGCTGGTGTCCACATTGGCCATGCAGGCTGGATCTCACTTAGGTGAAGGAACTCTCTGTTCAAGGTACTGTCGGTTTTAGAAGTTGACATCTCACTGTAGTTATCCTGTGATGCCTGAATTTGGTACTTCATAGCTTGATATATTGCACAGATATCAGTAGCCTAAATTTGAGTAGACTTGCTATGGGTCTTTAGAGGTGCCTGGGTTCCTCTCTGTTCACTGAACAGAAATGCAAATGTTACGTTTAGAAAAACAGATTAGGTTTCTTCCAAAAAGCACTTAAAATTCCAGCAATTCGATGTCTGTGTTTTTAAAAGAAAACATGAGACTTTGGGTTTTTTGTGACCTAAAATTTCTGTATTTTTTTGTGGAACGTTAGAGGATGGAGTTATGAGATAATTACACTTCATATATAATGGTTTTTTTGCAAATCTTACTAAGACTTCACAAAATACTTTCCGTCCTGAAGAATAGGAAGAACTAAAACAAAATTATATGTAAGTGGTGAAGTGGGTGTTAATAAGGTAGTAGCAAGTAATGACTTAAGAGTTTCTGATCAGAAAACTCAGAGTCTTAATGTTCGTAAACAGACAAAATATTACTTTGATACTTGTGAAATGCAGCATCATGAAAAAATTCTTGGCTTCTAAGGGATTTTTTTTTAATCTGAGGTATAAACTGAGAACTTTCTATCTGTTGAGAACTTGCTGTGGATGCAACTCCAGAGAGGCACAAGCCTGTAGGAGTGTTTCCCATCTGTGTTCATCTGGGCTTGTTCTCACAGACAAACCAGGCACGTGTGCAAGTATAATGCATTGTTGTTTTTGTGGAAATACGTATGCTCACAATGCTTTTATCTAAAAAAGGGAAGAATGCCAAACATGTGGTTGGAATATGACAGTAGCTGGAATGGGGCATAAGGCAGATGGGGTAGAGTGTGAGCATTTCTGAAATGTGACCCAGCATGAAAGGAGTCAAGAAAGCATGCGAAGTGGAAGTGGTGAAAATCATCTTTTACAATGGGTTTTTATGCTACTTCTACCATGGTGGATCTTTGTCTAGGTGGCTTAGCTTAAACATGGTAGAAGAGGCTTCAGAATCTTGCATGAACATGAATGTGCATAATCCCTGTCTCCAACAAGATATTTCTGTTTTGCCGTGCTGTTAGGTAGAAAGGATTTCGGTTATCCTGTGGAAGAGCTGACTGATGTAAGAATCTGCAAGATCCCATAATGGGTATTGCTTCTATGGGCCACAAATCCCTAGGCACCATGTAAGGTCTGCTCACACCCATCTCCTTTTATAAAGTGTGTATTCTTCCCCTGAAGTATAATTTGTTGGAAATTTGGCAAGTTGAAGCTCAGCGTCATTCTAGATGCCCTGTTTGAGCTTGACTTTGCTGCAAGTCATCTTTCTCTTCCTTTCCATGAGTTTTTTGTGGGTTTTTTTTTGGTTTGTTTGTTTGTGGTTTTTTTTGTTTTTTTTTTTTTTTTTTAAACTTTAAGGTAAATCCTGCAAAGCAACAGGACTTCAGCATGCTTCCATTTTGCCCAGCAGTGGGAGCAGTGCAGTTTTATGTGTAGTTTTATAGTAGTAGGTTTGAAGGAAATTTTTTTTCATATGATGCTTTAGAGGTGTTCATAAGCACTTTCAGAAATGCATTAAATAATTTTACTAACATCTGTCAAATGCTGCTGCTTTCATCCCTTTCCCAGGAAGAGAAGGGCTAATGCAGGGGAGTGTTTTGTTTAGGAATTTTTCAAATAATTACATATTTACATGTCTGTTTATGTTAGGGAAGACAAGGACATAGAGACGTATCTTTATATTTGTTACTGGAGGTGGCAAGGTTTTTTGGTGAAAACCCTTGCTCTTTGGTCTTTGTTCTGGCCATGATCTTCCGTCAGCCCTGAAGAAAGTATTTTATCATCTGCTTACAAGCCAAATCTCCATGACAACTGGGCTGTGGGTGTGATTTTGTACCGTTGCCTTGGTCTTGGACTAAGTCTGTCTTACCATTATAGTGGACTTGATGGTTGCTGTGGGGCTCATGTACCCTAACCTGGTGAACTACAGAAGGTTTGAGAGGAGGGAAGACATTTTCCAGTCACTTTCCTTAACCTTGTCAGTTATAGTGAATAGAAACTTCAGAGAGCACTTTAATATATAGCAGGGAGAGCTAACCCTTTGAGGCCCACGTGTAGGAGACTAGGGGGAATAACTGATGTTAAGCTCAGCTATGAAAAGCTCTGATAAATTCTGAGACTGTGCTGAGTTTGTGGCTTAGAACTGAAGGATGTGCAAGAAGCCGTGCCTCCCATGGCACATGCTTCTGGCACCCCAGAAGCTCTTGGCACTTTCAGAAAGTGAAAAGAGCCTTGTTCAGCCTTTCGTGAAGGTTGTTCTTTATTGTGGTTTAGACAACTTCACAGTTAGAGGAGATGACAGCTTACATGTGTTGTGTGAATGCAGTGTTTTATCTTAAGGGACTGAATTGATTGTTGCAATCCAAGGATCTGTTCTCCAAGAGCTTTGATTTCTTCTGCCCTTTTTCTTAATCAGCTAATTTATAGTATTTATTTATTAATTTATTATATTTTTAAGGAGTAGCTAATCACTGTTCTCTATAATTGGAGGATGAATTAAAAAAAGCCATTAGTGCCTGCCAGTGCAGAAATGCCAAAATGAAGTAATTATTCAAGGCTTCACTTAAAAAATTAATAACCCACTTTTTAAGAAGCTGTGAAATGCAACAGTATGTTGAGCAGGAGGATGCTTCTCCTTAGAACTTTTGAATAGGAGTAATAAGAAGCATGTACTGCACTGTACTTTCCAAATGCTTTGAAAATTGAAGTGATAATGTTTAAAAAAAAAAAAAAAAGAGCTCTTATTTGGAACCTTCTCTCCAAAGTGCAAAATTCTGCAGCATTTAAAACCATGCTGTAATGGAAAAACTGATTTTCAAATTGGCAAGAACAGATGTGGTCTCTTCAAACCACCATCAAACACTATGCTAAGTAAAATCAAATATACTAAGCAAAGTACATATGTTACTAATACACAGACATTTTAGTAAATATATGTCTTGTTTGGAATTGCAAATCTAATGTAATTTTACAGCTTTATATGTAGACACAACTTGACTGAATCAGTGCTGCCACAGGAAAGGAGCACAGAATGACTCAACACTGTTTCTTGGCTGCTATTTTATTTACATAGTAAACTTATATATGTTATTTACAGGATACAATTTACATATTTTTTTTCTTTGAAAAAAATATTTGTCTTTCAAGTAGCAAGACTGGGAAATAGGAAGGGGGGAGGGAGAACTTAAAGGGAAAAAAATTAATTTAGGATTGTTGACATTCTGCTGGTTTCTGCTTGCTTTTTAAGTATGGAAACCTGTATTCCAAAGACCTATCAAATGATTTAACATCTTTAAAATTGGGTAAATTATGGATCTGTGTGTCTGGAAGTGGTCACATAATGTGGGAGAAATTCTGAAATGGGTTGACATAGAATATGAAGGTTTTTTCCCTTCATGTGTTTTTTCTTCACCATTTGGAGCATCCAGCTTTTGAGGGACCCCATGGTTCAGAGCTTGCTCATCTGTTTCTGAGTACAGTCTTTCAATCTTGCATTTGTTTCTTTAAGCATGCTGATCAAGCGGGTAAATACCTGCAGTCCTTCCAGCAGCTTGCGGAAAGAAGGCATGCTATTTTAAATGGAAGGGATTTGCTGCCTTGAATGAATTAAAACATCTGGATCCCTACACTTCTCTGTTACGGTCTGATTGATTTAGGCTAGTCTTTGGCATATGGCAAATGTGGAGCCATATGGTCTTCATGCTGTCAGGAAGCTTTTTCAGCACACACCCCAGCCTTCTCTGAATGGTAGCTGCTACTGTGACCTGAAAAAATAACCCTTCCAGGAGCTTTCAGGCTGTTGTGCCCTTGAATGGATTAATTGCATTTTTGAGTGGGTCAACATCCAGCGTCTGGACCAGAAAGCTGAATCCTTCACTTCCCCTAACGTGCTCAGAGCCCCAAATCAGATGCCTCGTGCTAGTGCCAGATGTATAGCAGCACTTTCTGACTTCCACTTTGTGTCCCTTGCATCTTGTTTTCTTAGTGCTCAGCACAACTGTGTTTTAGTGTGCTCTAAACATGTGATTAAATGGAAAATTGACTTCTGAGAAGTTTTTAAACAGAAATTTACTTTCTAGTGACAAAGGGAATTGTGTTAAAAGCCATAATGCACTTGCTAGGACATCTTATAATTTTTTTCATTTTTGTTTTTTTAATTTTTGACTATTCAAAATATTTTAAAATTTATTTTTAAGTAAGTCTTTTTAATGATTTCTCTATTTTTCATTTATATTTAAAAATGGAGCAGGAAGAGTGTGAGGAACTAGGAGGAATATTTCTATTCTTTTGATATAAAAAGAAACTGTAAGACAGTAAAATGAACTCTACTGCTAGAATTTCTCATTAAGTAGGTGTAGACCACTGTTTTCAGCCTTCTTTTCTAAATCATTTGAGTACTGTACTCTGGTACTAAGAGTGAGGGATTTTTGGTGTTTTTTCCTTCCTCCCTGCTGTGAAGTAATGGAAATCTAAAGAATCAGTATTTATAAGAAGTTTTATGTTTTAATTAGCACAAACCATGAACAATATTTTTAAGATTAAAGAACACAGTGACATTTCAGAACACATTTCGGAGAGTGAACTGTTCAGACAGTGTTGTTAATGTCTTAGCAGAACAGTTTAAAAGCAAAGTTTTCATCTGGTTGTTTAAATTTGTGTCTTATGTTAGTCACAGCCCTTCAGTCCATTACAGCTGTTCTGCTGATGGCATTGACAAGTACTTTGGGGAGTTTCAGTACAAAATGAAGAATTGTGCGTGTACATTATTGACTTTTTGCTATTCATTTGTCCCTCTGGTTTTATATTCTTTAAAACCAAAAGATAGCCCATCATGCTTTCTTATGTAAAATGCCAACTTAAGTATAAAGAGAGAAATTCAGGTATAAAACAGTGAGCTTGGAATCTACCTGCTGGGCTGTGGTACTCCTATTTGAAGTAGCCTCCTCCAACTCTACGAAATTAATGACTCTCAATGTTATATTTTTCATTAAAACTAACAGAACAAAATAGGTATACAACAGGAAAATCGAGCCGTATTCCATGTTTCATATGTTTCAATTACTAAATTTTGAACATTGTTACTCTAAATCTGGCAGGAGTTAGCACGAGAAAAAATGCAACTTGGAACGCTCCAGTAAACCCTCCCCATTTAGAGACTAGCTTTGAGGTCATTTGACATACGGTTTCATGTCATATCCAGTCTCATTAATCTCTATATCTTCAGGATTGGAATAAAGCAAACTCCAGTGTTGGACTGCAGTCCATATGCCCTGAGAGAGCAGTCAGTGTACTATTGGTTCAGCTGACGCTGCTGTAGTGGAAAAAATGAACCGCTGTGTTGGCTGAAAGTACTTCCTAGATCTCAGCTTTGAATGCTCTCTGTGCTTCTTTAGAAGTCAGCTAACTCTGATTTTGGAGGTTTGTGGAGGAATCTGAGTAGCTGTTTGTGGAACCTCGGTGATGGGTTTTAGCAAGTAGATATGCAGATGTTTGTATGAAATGGTACAAAGCACCAGCCATCCAAAGCAGTGGAGTAATGCTTCATTTTTCAGCAGTCTTCAGGGAGATGGAGTTTGTTCAGAGAAACGGACCGTGCAAAGATTGAGAGAGTAGTGGTGTTCTTTTGGCAAGAGAACAATACAAATAATCTCATTGCTCAAAGTAAGAAATTCTTATCTGCACTTCTGTTGCCTTTGAGTTTAGTATTTTGTTCAGAGACCTGACTTACACAATGGAGGAAAGGCAGTGTCTTTTGTCAAACAGTTTTAAAATGTGAGCAGGCTTTTGGGCAAAGAGTTAGGGTTTTAGGTGTTTAGGTGTTTTCATTAAATCTGTCATGTGGGGCTTTTGGGCAAAGAGTTAGGGTTTTAGGTGTTTAGGTGTTTTCATTAAATCTGTCATGTGGGGTTTTTTGTTTGTTTTGGGGTTTTTTTGTGTGTTTTTTTAAACAGGTCTGAGAAATTAGGAGATGAGGGTGTTGCCTCCTGCAAAATATTCTTTTCCTATTCTTAGTCATCTTTACTGATATGTGTATGAGTTTATTCTGGAGTTTCATGATTAGGTGTTTGCACTCAATTTCAACAAGCATATTTGAGCACTGAATGAGCATATCAGGTTTTAGGATGCACACATGTAAGATACATTGGTTATGAGGATGCTACTGTGGAGATGCATTAAAAGCTATAGTTGGAAGGGTATACTGGCTGTAGAAGTACCTTGGAGGCATTTGGGGACTAAAGAGAACACAGGGAACACTTGCAGCAAAAGCAGAAACACCAGTGTAAAGTATAAGCGTGAATTAACAATCTAAAAATGAGTCAGAATAAAAGAAAATTATGAATATTTAATGTTCAGCATGGATTTCTTAAAGTACATTTTAGCGGAAGGATGTGTAACATTTTGTTTGATACGGTTAAGATATTATTGGGCTAGGAGGTAAGGCAGTAAGGGACAGTATAAAAAAAACAGCTGAAGTTTTATCTATTAAATGGATTTTTCCAGTCCGATTTTTTTTTTTTTTTTTTTTAACACGGTTTTTCAGCTGTGCATTCTGGATATCTTAAACTTTTCCTTGCAACAATTTTCCAACGTCATCTATTATATGACCATAATACTGTGCTTTTGAGATGGAACTTAAATTTTATTTTTACAGTTTGTGGGCTGTGCTTTTCTGTATTCAGAAGGCAGTACTGTAGTTTCCCAAATTACTGTTTTACATGTGAGGATTTGGAAGCGATAAAGCTATAATATATTTTCAGTTGGAAGAGGCCTACTCTGATCATATACTCCAAACGGTGTCTCCTCTCTTTCCTGGTTCCCATCCTCCCCTCTTCTCCCTCTTCTTGTTGAGGAAAACCTGGTATCCGTGCTGTGTGCCAGAGTGGCAGATCACAGCACTGGCACCTTACACTGCCCTGTTTCTGTGCCTAGGTTTTGTGTCTGCAGTGAAACGAAAAGACCTGTGGCTTTCAGAAGCTATTGCCTGGGCAGACAAATTTGATACTGAATGTAAATAGTGTGGTTATAGGTACACACAGGTGGTGTGTGGATCTGTGTGATGTGTTCTGCATTTGTAAATGCCTTCTCTGAAGCCGCAGCTGTTGATTAGGCCAAGTAGTAGCATTGACAAACCTTAACTGTATGCTCGAGAAATCTAAACTAGTCTTAATATGCCTTCTTGAAAATAGAAGGGAATCCCTGAAGATCTATGTCTGACTACTGGGAACTGCACACAAAAAAGCAAGTTGATTCCAAGGCTGTGCCAAGTCCATTTACAGAAAGTGCATGTATTCTCCTGAGATTACTGGTCTTTGAAGAGTTTTCTGGAGAGTCTGTGTAAATTTTGATGTTGTGGATTTATACAGAAAAGCAAACTACAGTGAAGTCAGCTTCTTGAGGTGAATCAGATACACTTTAACGGTTATTTAAAATATTTCAATTCTACGCCCATAATGATGTGTGAATATACAACAAATAGATATTTATATGTATATGTGCATATGTAGTTTTCCAAAATCACCTGTGAACTGATTAAGCTCAGTCTGTCATAAATCTTTGCATTTACTTTTAAAGTTTAAAAAAAAAAAAATAAATGAAAAAATTTCCAAGCAGTTTGCGTAATAGGTCAAAGATTTGTTCTATGCTTTTGGTAATTCTTTTTTTTTTTTTTTTCAAAAAGAGCAGTCAGTTCTTTTATTTTTGTCTCGAGTAATGTCGTTCTGTTAAACACAAATGTTCTGTACTAATTGAAAACCATGAAAAAATATAAAGAACAGACCTGTGTATTGATTCTTTCTTACTTCATACTTTTATCTGAAACCTTACTATAGGAAATATTTCCTACCTGATTTTGAGGACAGATAAAATGGTTTCAGTATTTCCCTGTAAAATCTTACTGAATATATTCTGAAAACTTTGCTTCCTTCTTGCACATGGTAATCACTTCTGTTTTTCATGTAATGCCCAGATCACTACATGTTAATGGTAGTTAGTTGAACTTAAGAAATAGTGTCAGTTTTATTGTATTTCCCTTTGTCTCCTCGAAACTAACCTTATTTTTCCGCTCCCCTGCATCTGGCATTTTTTCTCATGTTCTTGATATGGAAGCATTCAGCTCTTAGTTGGTGGCCACAGTCATCTGACAGTAACCATTCTTATCTGTTCTTATTTTTTATGCTTTTTTTTTTTTGCTGCTCTTTGAGAAGAGTTTTAGAGAATGTTTTAAAAGTCAAGAGCTGTGTGACTAAAGCCATGAGCTGCTCTCAGTAAGGTCAGTAAGAAGAGGCAAGTGGTCATGCTCCTGTGTGAAGAACGGAGCAGGAGATGGTAACAGAGACTGTGCAGCAGAGATTGGAGGAGAGTCAGGCATTCTCCAGTATTGTTATCAGCACCTTTTATGTAGTTAATTAATGAGTATAATTCTTGACATCTGCTTATCTTCTGTGACCTTAGGACTTTGTTTCACTGTGTATTGATTGCTGTCAAGGTTTTGCATTGATAACATGACATTTATTAATGTTTTATATTATTGTTTTCTCCCTGGTTTCATAAGCTAAGTCAAAGCATAAGAAGAGGAAAAGGCTTTGCATCAATGCTAGGTGGAGGAGTTTTGGGTAGTTCCTGATAATGTTTGAGTCACACTGTTCATAAAGAGGCAGGTTGAAGAGCAACTGATAGAGTCTGTCATGTAAACTAATTCAGAGATGATTCCTCTGAAACAAATGCAACTGATGGGGATCTGTGTCCAAACAGTTGGAGCTGAAAGATGGTGGTTTAGGGTTTTTTCATGCTGACTTTGATATAGTACATGTCCAGCTTATCCAGGAAAATCTAATGAATACTTATTAACATCTGTATCTTCATAATGACAATCCATAAGATTTCTCTAATTAGAATAATAAAATATGTTAAAAGGACCAGAGTATTATGGTTTATGCTGGTTTCTTGCTCTTTAAATTCTCATACAAAGCAGTGAAGGTGGAATCACAGACAAGGGCACTTAACAGTACAGGTCATCATGTCGTTTGTGAATATGACAATTGCTATCTCCCAGTTTATAAAGTTGGGGAATGCTGGAATGCAATAAGCTGGAGCTGAGGTGAGGGCTATCTTACATTCAGGAGCTGGGAAATGTTAAAATGAGGTCTGCTTTCCTTTATGTGGGACTGAACACTCTGTCAGCCTTGAAGCCTCTCAAGGGAAGTCAGAGTCTCATGGTGGAGGTTTTCATATTGTCTCTGTCAGCTGTTAGGAGATCTGTTAATTTTATGTTAGATACTGCTGTGTGCTCTAACACATGTATTGTATGCTCAGAGCCTACTGCTTATGCAAATAGTGGTGGAGTTGACTCTATAAAATTGTTTTTGGTCGGTTGGAGACTTCAAGATTAGAGCTCCCAATAGGACTGACTCTGCTTGAGAAATACGATGCTGATGTGTAATTTTTATCATCTTCCTCATAGTTCCAGTGACTAAGAAACTGCTCTGAAATACTGAAATTATAATGGATCTCACAGCAGAGAGCTGGAAGAACAGAGACTGGAATGAGCAGCCCATCATTTAAAGTCCAGAGTTAGGAAATAATTTTAAATATGGAGATGATGCATTTTGTGGAGGGTAAGAGTGCTTCCGAATATTTTGTAGTGTAGTGGCTTCATACTGTGATCTTGTACAGTGAGTAAGGATATTACAAATAAAATTTTTGCTATGCTAGAAAATTTGTAAAATGACTTGAAAAATACAAAACACTGTCCTTTCCTCATAAAAAGGTAGCTTAACTTGAAGTCAGAGAGGCCCTGCTGAGAAGAGGGCTGGGCAATCACCAACCATATGAAGTTTAACAGAGACAAGTGCTGAATTCTGCACCTGGGATGGGGCAACCCTGGATGTATGTACAGACTGGGGAATGAGCGGCTGGAGGCAAGCGCTGCAGAAAAGGACCTGGGGGTCCTGATTGACAGCAAGTTGAATATGAGTCAGCAGTGCCCTGGCAGCCAGGAGGGCAAACTGTGTCCTGGGAGGCATCAGGCAAAGCATCTGGCGGGGGGGATTATCCCGCTCTGCTTTGCACTGGTGTGGCCTCACCTTGAACACTGTGTACACTTTGGGGCACTGCAATATAAGATATTAAGCTTTTGAAGAGCATCCAAAGGAGGGCCATGAAGATGGTGAAGAAAGGCTTAGAGAGAAAGCCATTTGAGGAGCAACTGAGTTCACTTGGTCTGTTCAGCCTGGAGAAGAGGAGATTGAGGGGAGACCTCATTGCAGTTACAGCTTCCTTGTGAGAGGACAAGGAGGGGGTAGGCATTGATCTCTCCTCTATAGTGACCAGTGACAGGACCTAAGGGAATGGCCTGAAAGTTGTCTTAGGTTAGGTATTAGAAAAAGGTTCTTCCCCCAGAGAGTGGTTGGGTAGTAGAATAGGCTCCACAGGACAGTGGTCACAGCACCAAGGCTAACAGAGTTCAAGAAGTGAACTCAGGCACATGGTGGGATTCTTAGAGCTGTCCTGTGTAGGGCCAGGAGTTGGACTTTGGTGATCTCTGTGATTCCCTTTCAACTCAGGATGTTCTACAATTCTGTGAACTCTAGAATGATTATTACATGAAGCATTAGTTGACTTGTGATATAATGCTAAATGGCCACAGTAATATATTTCGTTCCATCTGTTTCCTCAGTTTCAATGACTGAATACTTTGTTACTGATGAATGACTTTGCCCTCTCAGTAGGAGGTATTTACACTTAATAATTTTACTACCATTAAAAAATTCCAAAGGAAATATTACTGTAGACATGGCTGTTTGTTTTATTTTTCTCTAATTGAAATGAGTTGTATTATATATATTTTTGTTGCAGAAGCTTTTTGAACTCAGAGACTTGTTTTAAAAATGGTGACGAAAATGACAAATACCTTATTCAGAAAAGCAGTGTTCATAAGTACTGGAATGTGTGTATTTGTGTGCACATGCAAGCTGTATCATGTACCTTGGTCTTTCATGCCTGATTTTGATGCAGATCAGCCCACTCCACAAGTCGGCTGAGGTCCTCATCGAGGTCCTCATCGTTTCAGAGTAGGTGCTGAGTGCTGCAAGTGAACAACATATAGGAATTCCCTGTAGGTGTGAAATATCCTGTTTAGTCATTGTGGTGGAAAAGCTTCCAGGAACAGCTGCCACTGTGCTCTGAGACAGCACCCAGTGCCATTAACAGCACTGGCCTCTCATGCTCAGGTGTGGACTATGGCTCACCTGCTAAATCTACTCATGAAAATGCTGAAACTGCTTTGGAGGCAGTGCTATAACTTACACCTTCCTACAACTCAACTACTGATTAAGTGTTGCTAATCTTTGTGTCAGATCAGAGCTTTCACTCCATGTGTTTTGTTTTTAAAAAATACAGAGAATTTTCAGAAGCAAGATCTACAGGCCATGGTACATGACTAATTCATCAAGATTGTGACTTGCAATGTCACAATGCAAAGCTGCCTCCCTACCTCCCCTTTTTTGATTTACTTTATTCAATAATGTTAGCTGTCGATGATGTTTAATTAGTTTAATTATTGTTGTTGATCCTGTCAGGAAATATCTTTGCCTTGATGCAGGTATTTCTAGTCCAGCTGTTTAATATTGGCTCATGGTTGATTATAACTTTGAAAATATTATAAGAGCATGGGAAATCCAGATAATAACACTTAATAATAGTTTTAATGCTTAATCAAGCTGAGCATTTTCATTTGCATATATTTCCTGACAAGCTAATGTAGGCCAGCACTGACTGACAAAGGCAAAGGTTAGTTTCAGGTCCTAGGGGTCCTTTGAAACTTAGGAAACAATTGACTTCTCTGAGTGTGGCCATCCAAAAATCTGAAAAGCAAAGCTCTGCTGCTTAGTCGTTCAGTGAGTAAAATTTGCTCCTGGATAAGAAATAGGTTAATCAATGTGTTTTAACCCAAAGGACATTTTGGAGAGCAAAGTGGGAGAATTAATGCTGATTAGGCAAGATGTCAGCTGCCTTCCCTCAAGCTCCATTAGCCCACCATGTCTGAGCCCTTATCTGGGCTCTTGGGGCCAGTACCTGCAGTGTCTAACCTACATGGTTCATCTTCAATTAGTCCTCATTTACATGTTGTTGTGCAATATAGAAGAGTCCTACTGATCAGCTGCTCCTGTAAAGTGTTGTCAGTTGTTGGGTCTAGGCCATTTATGCCATCTTTAAATAGTAGCTCTCAATTTTCAGAGGAAGCCCTGGAGTGCTTATCTCCAAGGCTGTGCAGTCAGCTGCTGCCTGCTGCCCTTAGCTTTGCCTGCTTCTTGTCAACCAGGAACCCCAAGTCTTTCTCCTCAGGGCCCTTTCTCTGCCCAGCCTGTACTTGTGCTTGGGATTATCTTGACCCAGGTGCAGGATCTTCTACTTAGTCTTGTTGAATTTCATGAGGTTTGCACAGGCCCACCTCTCGAGCCTATGAAGGTCCCTCTGGATGGCATCCCTTCCCTCCAGTGTGTTAGCTGCACCATACACGTTGCTGTCATCAGCAAACTTGCTGAGGATGCCCTCAATCCATGTCACTGATGAAGACATTAAACAGTACTGGGCCCAATACAGACCCTTGAGGGTGTATAATTGTAATATTCCGTGGATACATAAAGTATATTATATATGTATATGTGCATATATAAGTATATTTACATTTATGGATCTCTCATGTGAAATCACTGTGAAAACTGTGCAACATAAAACATGTTACTGCTTATTGATTAAATTGATTCTCTGTAAATGAGCACAAGAGTTTTGACATTTGTGAGACTTCACTCTGTGCTTACTGTCCTGTCTGTTGGTATACCTCTAATCTTCTACTCATACATGCATAGCTTTCAAGACCAGTGTAATTACAGTATTAAGACATGAATAGTCTCAGTATTAAATATTTTCATAAGTTTGCTTTGCAAAAATCAGGACCCCAAGCATCATTGCAAATGATCTGGTAATGATAAACTACCTTAAAGGTTAAAAGATTTAGTTTAAGAAAAAGGACAATCACAGGATTGATCTCTTTGTTCCCTTTAGAAGATGGACAGTGAAGTAAAAGTTTTTATTCACAGACAAGTGTGTATGTCTGTTCTTTCCATTTGTAAATAGCAATATCTATTTTTTTCTCCTGTGTATTGGAAGACTGGAAGTGTTGTAGACTTTCCTCAATTTTCATTTGAAGGAAATGTTTTTATAACCTCTACCTTTTCATTTTGATCTGGTTATCCAGAATTTGAACTAAGTGGATTTTAATTAAAATAGTGAAGATTTCTGGAAATTCAAAAAACCCCACAAGCAAACCAAATGACCTCTTCAGAAATTGAATACATTATTTTTTCACAGTTGTTTCTAAGAAGGTCATTGAGCAAAACAGGTCAGAAAAGAGCTGCTATATTTAAGGTAAAGAAACTTAGAAAGTAATAGTGCATAGAAAAAGCTCTTCAGATCCTCTTTACAGATCAGAAAGAAAAATAGATGCCATTCTTTATTTTATTGTGATTTTACAAATTTCACTTGTGATTAGTTTATAAAAACTTTCACTTTTTGTGATTAAGCCATACCTCTCTATATTAACTAATACAGTGAGAGAAAAGGTTTTTATTAAAATACTTGAAAAACAAGATGGTATCAACCTATTACGTGTAGGTACCATTCAGAACATGTTTGTTGACTTTTATAATTGCAACTTAGTGAAATGATTTACAATGTTGTGAACCATTTAGAAGGCTATTAATGGCCTGTTTGTCTTGCCAAAAATTATATGTCTGAAATTTGTTTTCCTTTTTTATAAATGTCATGAGAATAGACAATAGGCTGGAATGAAGCAATAATACAGCATGGAGCCTGATAGAGTGAATCCTGTGTTTGAGAGTAATACAAAAGGTTATTATCTGCCCTTTCCTTAATCTGCCTCTACCAGAGAGCACAGATAAAACATTTCAAGCTCTCTTCTATCTCTGTAAGAGTGGCAGCCATTCATCAGGATCTTGGCATTTACTTAAGTCACAATAAGGATCTTGCAATACAGTGAGGAAATTTATAGTTTGATGCTTTTGCTTTTGGGCTAACTTTAATTAACTGCATCACATTGCTGGGTCAAAAGTTTGACTGACTGCATTCTTTTTAAATAAACATTTTGAAAGCCAAAGATAACACGAAGAAAATCAGAATGGCATTTTCTGAATATCTTGGTAAATTTTCTGGTAGTGAAACAAAAGAAATATGCTGAAATATTTTACATCTTGTAGCTGTCTATGCTTAGGAATGTGATTTAAATTCCTAGTTAACATAAAAAAAAAGGAAGTTTTTTTTTTTTCTCTTGAAATGCCTTTGATTTCATCCAAATATGCATGTAGACTGCCTTTATTTGTTACATGACAGTTGCTATTTCGACTTAGAAGTAAAGATAACCCCTTGTAGTCATCAGGAAAGCCTAAAAACTTTTCTTCTATTAAAGAGTTTCTCTGCCTCAAATGAAAAAATGTACTACTACACTACACTGTGTACCCATTAAACCTCTGGAGTAGTTAGTGGTATATTTCAAACTCAAATAATTGCTACTAGAGTTGATATCATTTATCTCATATTGGAATGCATAAAGGATCTAAAGACATACTAGAAATATTACTTAAAAATTAATTTTCTTGAGGAGGAAAAAAAAAACCAACAACCACAAACCCAACTTTCAGCAATTTCCAGACCATTACATTTAAATTGAAAGATGTGACTGTAATGAGTCTGAAAGG
>JAWWES010000041.1:27651615-27677840 GCA_035583135.1 Lophotriccus pileatus
ACCACAAACCCAACTTTCAGCAATTTCCAGACCATTACATTTAAATTGAAAGATGTGACTGTAATGAGTCTGAAAGGGTGTGGGTTGTACATTTAAATTGAAAGATGTGACTGTAATGAGTCTGAAAGGGTGTGGGTTGCTCCTGTTTATGTCAGTAGTGGTTGACATGCAAAATTTGTGATGCATATCTGTATTTTGACAAAAAATGTTCTAGCCTGATAGTAAGTAATATGAAATGTTTCCCAGTAATCCTGCAGTTGAATGAAACAGGATGACTGGGTTTTGGTAAGGAAAGCCTGAGGAGAGTTGGAGTTTGGTTTAGTGTGTATGCAGTATCAGACGTTACCTGGAAAGTTACACCTGGCATTTTTTGTGCCTGGAGTTGCAAATCAGATCTCTGATTTTCTCCATGTCACTGTCTATTTTTCACCTACAGGATTTCTGGAGAAAGGAAGCTGCTGTGAGCACTCCTGCCTGACTGGAGGCAGCTTTGTCATTAATAAAAGGCACTTTGTCTATAGAATCAGCTAGTGTTGAAGGTGGTAGCAGTATTTCTTCTGTTCTTTTAGTTTGCCTTTGAGCAGTGGGTTTAGGGCAGCATTTTTCTAGTAGTCTAGAAAGATGAGTTTTCTTCAAGCTCAGTATAAAAGTAGTGCTTCTAGGGAAGGGGAAGCACAGTCTTGGAAATTGCCTTCTATAAATAAAACCTGAATAACTCATAAATATGAGGATTAGTCACAATTGGATCCAGAATTCTAGTTTCATGAGCACAATATTATCCAAATCCTTTCTTTGTCTGCTTTTTTCCCTGTGGTGCCAAATTATTCCATTACCCCACACTACATTGCTATGTTGAGCCATTTGATCTGGTTTGTGATTGAAGACTTTGAAGTTCTATACAGAACTGTAAAACTTTATCACAGAAACGCCAAAGGCTTTGGCTAGAATGTAGCCAAAATTTCATCCTAACATTTTTTAAAACTTTCATGATAAATTAAATGTACTAAGTAATTTCATTTGATATAATTGTAAAACAAAGTAACAGATTAATGAAGTAAAACAGCCTCAAAGGTGGTAAACTACACTGAGTCTCTTCCTAAGCTGGGAGAGCTTACATTTGCTTTGCACTGACTTTTTTCCATTGGCTCTGGATACTGGTCAGCTGCATAATGGACCATGAGCTTGATGGTCCTTTGGCTTCAGTCAGTGCAGTTCTTACAGGAGCATTTTACATTTGGTGAGGTTTTGGTCAAATCCCACTCATTAGCAGTCAAAGCTGCTGCCCAGGGTGTATCTGCTCTAGAGTCTGACATCCTACTGCGACAGCCGGGCTTTCCTGTCCCGGCTCTGCCTTGACTATGTGATCACGGTCAAGCCCAAATGTCTGTTTTCCTTTTGTAACCTCATGATAACCTTGAAACAAATGTGTTTTCTGTAGGCCACTGTTTCCAGTGCCAACATTTTCTCTATTTGGGTGTTACTAAAAGTATTAAAATGTTTTCGTGTTCTTTCCTTGTCTGGCATGTTTGATAAAAGGGCTTTTTAAGACTTGCTGATGAAGCTATCCTCTTCTCAGGGTTTTGTTTTGTTTTGTTTGTTTTTTTTGGTTTTGGTTTTGGTTTGTTTTTCTGGAAGAGGTTCGTGTTTTGTGTTGTTTTAGTAGTGTCCAAAAGCTATTTCAGACAAACCAGACACACTGACTTCCTTGAGCTGGGAAGGCTACACGCAAATTATACTTTACATTCTGCTCTGCCTAATGTGCCAAAATTATTTAATACATAATGGCTCTTTAACTTACTCCTAAAAGCTGGACTACAGATACTGGTATTAAAGTAGTCTGCTTGGTCAACACATAAGGGAATTTTTTGTGGTGATAACTGGAGAGTGATGAACAGTGACAAAGGTCTATTTTATGTATTAACTCTGATGTTTTACTGATACCATTGGCAAAAACTATAGGAGAAGGGAAAAAGCCAAATGGGCTGCCATTCTGCATCACTAGCCACAGTGTAGGATGCACTGCAAAAGTTTGAGGTGGCCAGCATCTGCCCTGTCAATGCATTCTGCTTGCATAGCCAGTGTCCTTTGACTCCATTACTGTTGGTGATAGCAAAAGAGTAACAGCACTGACTGGCAATGAGGCTCATGTTACTTAGTGTTTTGGGCAGGAGTATAATTTATCTTTAAATAAAAAATCCTGGAAAACGGTTTATAAATTATGCCCTCAAATTCATTGAAAATGAATCCAAAAATGTTTATGATGTGGTAATCTCACAGTTCATGGTTGAAAATGGTGTGTATACACTTCAGTGAAATTTGAGTATCAAGGTCTGGATGGATGGTGAGATGTCTGTATTACAGAGCTAAGAGCATCAGTGTCTGTACTGGGGTATCTCAGCTGTTATGTCACTTAATGAATGAAAAGTTAGACTGATGGGAAAGTGCCTAGTGAGTAGAAACAGTAAAATGTAATTAAAGCTAGTGGGTGGTTTTAGGGACACATATCCTAGCTCATCAGACTTGTTATGGTAAACATCTATTAGAGAGCGTTGCCTTCTGTAGGCCTTCAGAATGGCTCAGTAGCCAAACACATTATCAGAGTTAGAAATAAACATATTTCCATATATTAAGCAATAATGAATAATATTCTACAGAAATTAAAGCATTCTTTGACTTCCTTTTCCTAAAATAATATTTTGTGATTATACATTTTTAAAAAGCAGAGAACATTTACTATTTTTAACTTTTATAATGATAAATGTGATTCTGCTTCTATGTATATTGAAACTCAGGTTAAACTCTGCTTGCCTTTAGCTTGGAAGGGACCAGTTAAAAAAAAAAAAATAAAAAAAAAATAAGAAGACTCTTGAAAATCTTGATTGGCTCAGGGCTCTATTTTGCAGTTCATAGAATCTACTGAAATCAGAGATGGTTATTTAACCCTATGACAGATGGAGCCAGGATGTCTGTATCATCAAAGAGAGGAAAAATGAAATGTGAGTGAGCCCAGAAGTCAGTAAATATGGCAGTAATTGGAGTGGGCATGCTAAGAGGGTAAGGAAGGATACATTGCTGTCACTTTTTTTCAGCCATCAGCTTTGAAGCCAGCTACTGGTCTGTGTAAGTGACCTCTACAGCCTAAGCTGAAAGAGGTTAGAGGGTTAGATAAATGTACAGTTCTATATAAACCTTTCTGGAACACCTATCTAGAGCATTTTTTATGATGACAAGACAGTTGTGCTTCTTGCAGAGGATGAACTAGATAGTCTGAATTTGTCTTTACTTTGGGAGGTATTTATTTTACAGTTTGACCTTGGTTGTGAGCTGGAGTTTTCAATATACTTTGAAGATTTCCCCTGGCCTTTGTTAATAAGTGCGGTCATCTAATTAGGAAGAAAAAAGTCCTGATAATATGTATGATGTGTGTCTGTCTAGGCAAGGAAATTGGGCTAAGATAAAGCATAATGAATTAGAGCAGGAACTAGAACAAGCTGAATGAGATGTGCTGGGAACTGTCTTTTGAATAGTTACTGAAGGCCCTTGTATCATCTATTCAACCTCCTTCTTGTCAGGTATTTGGAAAAGACAGAAAATTCTGAGTCTTTTCATTACATGCATATAGGTACCTATCTGTGAAACCTCCTGGTAGAGTGTCTTTCTCTTTCCCTCTTCTGTGGAGCTCAACAACCTCTAATTGTCCTCAGTTAGACTTACTCCAAAAGATTAGTGTAATGAATCTGAAATTCACTGCTGTTGGTCCCTGTGAAATGTGCAATACCAGATGATGGAATCTGGAATGGGGTGGACTTTATTTTCTTTTTCAACTTCTATTATAGCAGTTTTATACATTATTTATATTGAGAAGAGAAGAGGAAAGGGAGTTGAATACTCAAATAGGCAAGAGTTAAGGAATTGTCAGATTTCTAACTTCTGTGCATGAACATACGGCATAATTTGGCCTTCAGTTATAAAGCTACAGTTGTGGTATTTGGGAGGAAAGGGGTTCTGGTTTGCAGAGTTGAACAGAATATGCTACATTGCAAATTTCTTTGATAATAGAAGGCTATAGAACTGGAGTACCTTTTTTTTGTTGTTGTGGTGTTTTTTTTTGTTTTTTGTTTTTGTTTTGTTTGTTTGTTTGTTTTTGTTTTTGGTCAGATGTATGTGTTTGTCCCTTGGAATATTTGCTTCTAAGTTTGTACCACATCTTGGGATGGCATGGGTGTAGTGTAGAAGGTGGGGTATAGACCATCAACAGGTGCCAGACAGCCTCCTGGAGCCATGATTTAGAGCTTGCTGTGCCTTTTCCATTGCAGCAAGTTGTCTGGGTCATCTGTCTGTGCATACAAAAGCTGTGTGAATAGGTGGCTATGTTTGTAAAGATGGAGTAGGCAAATTGCCTAAAGAGTTCTCTTAAAGGAGGGAGAAGATTCTGGCAGTAGTTGGGAGGTTAGGCTACCTGGAAATGCTTGTGAAAAAAGTTGGTTTTGTTCTCGCTATCCTGCCATATTAAAAATATGCGGTGACTGTGTGCTGTCCCTGTTCACATCCTCTGTCAATTCCTGGTATAAACGTGCATTTAGGAACATGGATGCCATCACAAGCCTCTGCCCTCCTGTTTTGAGGACTAGAGGTACTAACAGGGGCTTAGCCTCTGGGCAAGCTCTCTGTCCTGCAGCACTATTTCAGCTGCCATTTGGGCTTCTTTGACTGCTGCTATTTTGATTAGCAGATGAACATCACCTAAAATCACAGCTTTCATGTTTAATCAGAATTGATTACTGTTTCAAGAGCTACTTAATAAAAGGAGAAAAAAAATAAGCTGGAAGGCTTGTTTGAACCACACAACTTTCACATAGATATCTGTGCTCATGATGAGCTGAAAAAATAGTTCCCTTAAGGCATCACAGAAGGTAAAGCTTCAGGGTTTTATTTTTCTTTTCAACTGTCAGTCTTGAATCTTTAAAGTTAGCCTGAAAGAATGTGTTTATTTTTCTTGTAGAACTTGAGATCCCTGTACTAAACAAACATTCTGAACTCAAGGCCACTTACATAGTGAACTTCTTGAATTATCAGCAGAGCAGCATGAAAGATCTCTGTTCCTGTCCTGATAACAGTGATAGATGTGAGACACCCTCAAGAAATGCCCATTATCTGTGTTCCTCTTTTTGTTAAAGAAATAGAGTACCCCAGGTCAAATCTGGAAGTTAAAGCAAAAAGCAATTAACTATTCAATACTTGTGTGTGAAAAAATAACTTGCTATTCTTTTGACAAAAGAAAAATGTTTTTGAAAACACTGCTCAGAACACAGGACCAGGTGCCATATATTGTATTTACTGTTTTTAGTGAGGGAACTGAAAGGAATATAAAATTATTTTCTTGACTTTTTTATTTTCTTTCTGTGCATATCGGAGTATAGTTATTTCACAGAAAGATGTGTTGCCATGTAATCTTCCCTGAATCGTCATAGATTTATAAAAATAAACTTAAATAAGTGCCAGAAAAAGCCTTCCAGTTGCCTGATTGTACCAGAGGCAGGACATGAATAAATGCAGTGTAAGTGATGAGTGATTTTAGAACCTTTTAGCATGCTGTTAGAGACAGTGCAGGCTTATCTCCAAGTGTTACCTGACAGATTTAATTGCCTGCTTTAATGGCAATCTTCCCTCTCTTCCTTACTTGCACCTTCTGCAAGCCTCTTTTGTAATAATATTGAAGGTCGGGCTTCTATGGTTAAATAGAGGAGCACAAATGGAGGTATCCTGAGGTGTGGGTAAAAACATCAATGTTATTTTAATCCTACAAGACAGAATTTGAATTATTCTTTCCAGTGTTGGATTCTTGTAACTCTTCCCCTTTGAGACACTCATGTGGATTAGTGCTGTGGATCTGCCAAGCCAAGAAGGAGAGGAGCTCCATGTCTTGCAGTATCTAAAGGTGCTTTGCCAGATGTTCAGACAGTGTAGTTCTGCAGTCCCTACTAATATGTATCTGTTTCACATTTGGTTACTGTGAGGGGAGAAAATAGCATCTTACACTAAAAAAGCTTCAATAGCTTTAGCAGCCAAAAAAATTCACTAGAATTCAAATTTCTGAAACACTGCTACCTCTCCTAAAGCTCTGCTCGTGTAATGAGATTACTCTGTCGTAGATCCTGGATATTATGTTCATGCATCTTTAAGTCAGTTAGTGCTGCAGCTGTGTCTGAAGAACTCTTCCTGAAGCTGAAATTGTCCTTTTATTTTGTTTTAGGTATATTGTAGGTATCCAGCATTCTCATTTACCAGAGACTTGCAAGAACTTCTCCTGCTGACAGAAAATTTTTTACTTCCTAGAGCCCTCATTTTTTTTGTGACGATAGCTGAATCAGAAACCTTGTGCATATAATAGGCTGGTAGTCACACTGTGCAGCGGGTGCTTAGGAAGGGAGAACAGCTTCCCTAGTGCAAGATGGTGTAGAAGGCACCTTCACAGAGCTGTCATTAATCTGGGCACCACATACAAGGTTTAATTGCAAACAATAGACAAATCCCTTGGACACTGTTGTGGCATGTACAACATCATGTAAATACACCATGAATATATTGAGTGTGGCAGTAAGAGGTGGGGAGCATGCATTTCTGATTTCAATGGATAAAGGTGATTTGACATAGAAGAAACCTGCTAATGAAGTGCTAAGATCTCCATAGGCTCTACTCCCTCCCTCTTTCTGCTAGAAAATTCATACCTGTGGCAATATTTTGAAGGCTTCTGGGATCTCGGCCTGAAAATGAGCTGCCTTTTCCTGTTCTCTCATTGCTGACTGTATTTGTGTGCCTGGGCAGGGAGGAGCTGAGGTGTCCTGCTATGTCTTGGCTCTTTTCATAAATTTGCTTCATATTTGGATGCATTTAAAATGTTTTGCTTTTTCAACTTTTTCATAACTCAGCGGCTAATTCTTCTTATGCTGTGCTTGTATGGGTAATCAGTTTTTTGGTGCACTCATAGAAAAGGCTGAGTTTATATCTTTTGGAGTTGATTGCTAACCCTTTTTTTTCCCCTTAGGACTAATCCATTTCTTTAATGAGTTGCCAGAGGATGTTTTAGGCACTCCTTATGCCAAGTTCTAATAACACCATGTGTTCTTTACTTGCAACAGCAAGTAAGCTTATCTTTATTAGTCATGAAAAAGTTAGAAGTATCCTAGCAATTAATTCCTACTAATACGCATCCTGCCTCTCCACTTTATTGCAGCACTCTGAGTGTGCATATTAAGCCTAAATATTGTACAAGCTGCAAAGGCATAAAGACACTCATAATATAGTAGCGTAGTTATTATCATACCTGTGTAGGAATAAGAGGGGGGTTTGTAGCAATTGTAAACATAAGGTTCATGTACCAGTGCTTACTTTAGCATTGTAGATATCAGCAATACTGTTCTCTGTGCTGATTTTACTGTCTCCTGTTTTTCCTACGTTTCCTGCATATTTGTCCATGAACAAGATGAGAGGCAAATAAGAGATTTTAGTATGAAAAAAGGAAGGAACTTACACATCTGTATCTCTGCTTCATCATGGCCAATAATGCAACGTGAATACAAACACAGAATTTTATCCATGTTCCTATCTGTCAGTGTCACGTAGTCACTAGTCTATCAGCTTATTTTCAATTCCTGAGGTAATGAGTTGAAAAATATTTTTGCTATTATAGATAATAAGACAATAAGATCTGTTCATTCTTAATTTCTGTTGGTTTTTCTGGGGGGTTAGACAAAATGTCTTGCTGTATTGCTGTTCAAAAAAAGGAGGTGAATGTTGAAATCTTGGGCATGAAGTATAGCAGTCAAAAGTGAAGAGTTTCTATAGAATCAAAAGATCTTACAGCTCGGCTTTTTAGGTACAGTGTGGAGGACTAATGGTTTGAATACAAAAAATGTGTAATAAAAGTACTAGAGAATGTAAAGTAAGCCATGAAATAAGGAGTGACATAGTGCTTGTATGTTTCTGGTACTAACCCCTTTGAAGGTCAGGGAGTACATTTTCTCCTGTTTTCTCTGTTCTTGTTACAGAAATTCCTGGTTTAGTTTTTCTTACTTACTCCTTTTAGGGTCAGTTGCTAAGTATGTAATGCAGCCTGCTCATTTTTCATCCCTTCTTTGAATTTTTCTGTGCTGTAAAAATTTCCAGGTAAAGACAGAAGCATATTGTCTCTCTCCAGCCACAGAAAGTGCTTTCCAACTTGGACTGGAAGTTGGTATTCATGACTTGCTGTTACTTTTGAAAATTACGGGATTGAACAGTGACCCTACCCTGCACCCACCCACCACTGCTGTGGCTTCATTTAATACCTGTTGCTTCACTCCCTCTTCTAAAATGTCAGCACTGTAATGTTATTTTATGTAGTTTTCTGACCTCATACTGGAAAAATCTATTAATCTTCTGGTTATTATTATGCCCAGCCAGCTGCTAACTCTCAGCAATTTAGGATATTGCTAAATCCTGCTGATTTACACACCCTCTGGACTCTTTTGTCTTGTTGTTGACCACTTCTTCCAAAGGTTTTGGCTTCTTTCCCACTCCTCCCTGTTTGAGCAGCTTGTCATCCATCCTGCTTATTATTCTGCTTGCTAGTAGGGCAGTTATATTTTGACTTTTTAAGAAGAGTTGCTACTCTTACATTGTGAGTTAACATTTGAAAATCTGCAGAGCATCTGTAGTTTATGTAATGCATTTCTGTTGATTTTTTAATTAATTTTCTGCTGTGATATGCAGCAGCACCTCCAACATGATGGGGATTCCATGACTAGGTACATAAGGCAGTGCTTCTGCCCATTCATCAGCAAGAAGACCTTTTCTTTCTGTATTCTTACAAGATCTTCCTGGAAGTTTCTCAACACCCACTAATTGAACAGTTCAACTTTTACTGACTTTTACTGGGAGGGGTAAAAGACTGCCCCAAGATGTGGACAAGGAAAGAGAAGTTCCTGGAACTGTGAGAATGGTTTCACTGTCTTGCCCTCCTTATGGCCTTTTTGACTGCATGTGCTGGTGGAATCCAGCAGGTGATCACCTCTGGGATGTGTCTGCTCATGATACCCTCCTTCCAGCACAAAAAAATTACCTGATCATATTTTTCCTTCTTTCTGTTTTTAACATGAAGATGCCAAACTTATGACAGTTGCTTTCGGCAAAGTATAGTATTTTGTGTCAGAGGACCACACAGGAAAGGAGAGTCTGCCTTGGCATGCAGTATGTCATCTGTCATAAAGACCTCCAGCATGTGCCACTTTGGTCTGCAGCTGCATTTTGGGTGCCAGTGGCTGTGGGATGGGAGACCTGACAAGAGCCACTGAGCAAACTTGGTCAGGATGTGACCCCTATCCCTTGCTGGGTGATGTCTGTATGGGAATCCTTATTCTTTGAATAATTACACAAATGCAGTTGTGCAAGACACGCAGCACTGGAGTTTCTATTGCTCTTGCTTTCTGCCTGTTCTCCATAGGGTTTTTTCAGAGTAGTCCTTTGATCTAGTACTGCTTGGATACTTTAGAAAGAAATCCTACAAGAAAATCTCTGATTTTTCTCATGGCCTCTGTGACCTTTCAGGTTATCTTATCCTGAACTAGTCCCTGTCTTCTGGGGTTTTTTTCATCCACACCCCTTATTGTCCATTGCTTAGCACTCATCCTACCTACCTTCCTTCTCAGCTTAATGAATTTTGAGGAAAAACACCAAGAATTTCCTGAATATTCTGATAATTTTACCCATTTTTTTTCTAATGAATTTCTCTCTTTTTTTTTTCCCCATTTCAAAGACTTTTGCAATGATTATACGAAGTTCTCTTTACTCCCTCACAGTGACCAATTGTTTTTCAAATCTTACTGAACCACTCAAATATTATTCTCCTGAACAATATGGCAATAAATTCTGACTTCAGCATCTACCAGGTGAAAGTCATTGCACTTGAACAAAACAACAAAATATCCCTGTGTGTCAGATTGGTGTTTTTCTCCTGTCAGAGTCTGGAGGCAGGCAAACAGAGTATGGGGAGTCTCTTTTGTCGGCAATGAGCAGTTAAGCTGTTGGCCTGTTCATGAGAGTAAAGGCTGTCTGACAAGGTTATTTCTTCTCCAGAGCCTTCTAAGGAGCATTGCTGGTTCAGGCTGGGGACATGGAGGGGCTGCAGCTGCAGGCTGTGGCTGGCTAGTATCCCAATGGAGTTGCACATCTTCAACCAGAATTACCTTTTCTCTACACCGAAGGGACACTGGTAGGCCTTCATGAGCCTTTATGGTCAGGACAAGGGAAGGGACAAGCTCTACAGAAGAAATTCTGCTACTTTTATGGGTCAGCCAGGCACTCTCAACTTGCATGTACTTAGAACACATAAGGGTGTGCATTAGGCTTTATGTAACCTGGGTCTCATCATCTGGCAAGTAAACAGCTGAGCTGAGCATTTTGGTTTTTTGCAACTCAGTCCTGTGCTTTAATTGCTGTTCATCACCGTTCCTTTCATTACTGGCCAAATCTGTAGCTTAATTTCCTATTGCAGTATTTCTAGCTCAATTTTAATAACTTTAGGTTTCTGTGTGAGTGTGAATCCATGGCTTTGTAGAGACTTTGAGGCTCTTGCTACAGTCATCTTAAAGCTTAAATGATTATCCTGGCTGCTACAATTAAATGTTCTTGATCATATACTGAGCAATGTGCCCGAGTCCTCCACATACACGTATGATATAATGCTGCTCCCCAGATTAACTCCAGGACAGTGGTTATCTGGGCCCTGGTGAAAGCCTTTGGAAAGCAACAGGTTCAGGAATATGTCTTCTCTATCTTGTCTTCTATCATGCATGCTGGCAGCACTATAGTTTCTGCCTGGGTGCCTTTTGCAGTATTAACACATGGATGTTTTGTGATGTTCTGGTTTCCCTCATTGCTGAGATAATTCCCAAGAGTAGATACACAAATAAGAACTGGACAAGAATAAAGTAAGGCTTGCTACTGCTTTATTTAATAGAAGTTGTTAAGGACCAGGAACTGTTTCCACTGTAGTGAGACTCTCATGGCTTTACGTTTTGGTTTTTTGTTTGGTTTTTTTTTAAGAAAACACCATGTAATTAGAATTTTGTTCACTGAAAATATAATTTCAACATGATTAACTCAGTTAATCTTACTGTAATTAAAATTTACTGTTGGGATTTTTTAAGCCAAAGTCATTTTGCAATTTATATTATTGACCTGTGCAGGTTAAAGGAAGGGGAAGAGTGGCATAATCCATGTAAAGAAACTTAGAAGCATGGATGCATTAGAGGGAGAAAGAGTAACTCTTTTGCTTGCAGAAGCTCTCAGGGAAAGGGCTTGTTTTGCAACCTCTGGCAGAGACTGCAGCTCATGAGGTTAGAGAACTTGTACCGTCACTGGATATATCAGCTGAATGAGGGGCTGGCACTGATCCATTTGCTGAAAGATTTTACAGATGTAGCTGGGCAGGACTGTTGTTCTAGGCAGACAGGAAATGACCTGTATAGAGCAGGCAGTTAATGAAAAAAGATGCGAGTGGTTGCACCTCTCTGGGGTGGCCGAGGAGTTGTTGTTCTGAAAGTTAAACTTACATCGTTCAAGTTAAGCCGATCATCACATCTGGTGTTTGTATATGGTACTGCTGAATTCTTGCTAAACCCTTTGCAAGTTATCAAAACTGAAACCTAGAGCTGCATGAAACCTAAGAAAGGCTGCATGATGTCACAGTATTTTGATTATACAGAAGTCTGTCTGCAAATATGGAGATGCAGTATATCTGCATGTATCATATTGTACTCATGGTGTAGAGAAAGTTGCACTGTGTTGCTATTAGTCTTTGACTAGACTTAATGCAACTTTAACAAGCTCTGAAAATATTGTCCCATGTGTATATAAACACATATAAATGTTTAGGATGGAACTGGGAAAATGCAATTTGTTAGTGTAGCGATTTGTATAAAATTATTAAAATAGCCTTAAGCAAGAGTGGATCCACTTTAGACTTCCTTTTTTTTATTTTATACTGTCAGGTTCCTAGAGATGATGAAGGTAAGTTGTGTTAAGGAGTGCGATGTGCACTTTTTGAAGGGTCTAGAACACTTGATAAGCAATAATTAGCTGAAGATGCCAACAGATAGAAGAAAGGTAGATCATAAACAAAGCAGAGACCACCACAGTACTGCAAGGGAGGTATTTGTTCAGAGTTAAAAAAATTTGGGAAATTTAGCATAAGTGATTAATATGGCATAAAACTATCCTCTGCAAGTTGATTTGTATCTTGTCAGTGGTAACCCTAACAAGGATTGCATTCATTGGGTAGTGGTCAGGAAGTGTTCATATTTCACAGTTTAAATATAAAAGATGTGCTTTAGTCATGTTTTCTGTAATGCTTTGAAATATTTGTTTTAAGTGATGTTGAAGTAAAGGAGGTGTTTGGCTGTAGGCTTTTTTACTGTTTTGCATTCTTATCTGAGATGGTGAATTCTTTGATCACTTGACACCAATAGAAATTATCTGCTTCAGAAGATGTGATGAGACTGTAGAATCTCACTATCATATTTAGAACACACCACAGGGAGATCTTACCTTCATTCATCAATAATTTGCTGATAAGAAAAGCTACTATTAGGGAGAGAATCAAGGCCATAAACACCGTTATCTAACATGGAATCTGTAAAGCAGCGTCAGTTGCTTTAATTGACAGATTTGTGGAGTTTGTGGTCTGACACAGTCTTCAGTGTGATCCTGTCATATTCTGTTGTGTTGTAGCACTTCAGCTGAACTAACCATACAATTTTCATGTCAATTTTGTTTGCCTTTCTTTTTCTTACAGGAGAGAAATTAGTGACCTAAGTTAGAATTTAAATTCCTATTTAAAGTATATTCAGAAGTACAGAATACTAATTTGCAAACTGGAAAGCCTAACTAAATGATTTCCATCAAGTAGGTAGCAATTTTTCTGCCTTTTGATTCTGTAATCTGAAGTAAACAAGGTACCTGCTACTCCATCTGCATGAATTTAATGGATTTAGCAAATGCACCTTCAACAGTCGGCTGTGCTCTCTGTAGCAGCTTTACGGGTGCTCTCAGACTTCAGTAACTCCTTTTCTAGACAATCTCACATGCTGCTTGCTCCTGCTGCAAGGCTTTACTTGGCTGAAGAGTGACTGATCACTGGCTATATGCCCTAGTTAGTTTTTTTGTTGCTGGGTCTTTGTTCCTGAATTTATTTGATTTTTCTAGATAGAGGTCCCCCACAAGGTCAGGATCTGCACACCATGGTGGCAGCTGCCAGAGCTTGGCTTATTATCAGTGCTCTTACCTTCAGTGTGTATTTTCATAATAATGGCAGTCAATTGGTTATAGATACGTCCTGTTAAATAGCTTGAGGAAATACATACTGTATGGCTTTAACTCAGAAACTAGGCATCAAGCCTGCCAGAGTTCGAGTTTGGGTGATACTTTCAAGCACATGGTGTGATTCCTGGGGATAGTCCTGTGAAGGGATAAGGGTTGGACTTCACTTCTGTGATTTGGTGATAAGTTTTTGCTTTTAGGAGCACTTCAGAAATATGGTATGAAGACAGCAATAAATTTTGTGAGCTTACATTTTACTTCTATTAGTAATTAATTTTTATTAACTTACTTTGTGCACTTACTGCAGGAAAAACATTGTGGTCCAAATGCATTATGAACAATTTCAACAGGATTTTTAGTCCAGAATTGTTAAACAGTCTGGATTCATCAAGATTCTTTTTTGGTTGAAATGTGTGATTGCATTGTTTTGAGGGGGTTTTTTTGGTGTTTTTGTTTTGGTTTGGTTTTCAGATGAAACTTGCTCTCAATTCTTAGAAGCAGTTGGAGCCTATGATAGCATTTTTTTCCAGCTCTGAAAGAAAAAACAATACACTTGGTATCTTCTGTATCTAATGGGATTCTATCCACATTAAGAGGCCCCATTTGTCACCATAGTTTCTTATCTCTGAAGTTCAAAGAAAAATGCAGTTAATCAAACCCCAGACCCCTGACTTTAGAACTACTGTGTTTGATTTCCATCAGCATTTATGATTACGTCACTTCAGTGGCATAGTGTTTCTTAAAGCTATTGCTTACCTAGTATTCAGTTACTTCAATGACACTGAAAGTCAGCAGATAAGCTTTCACTTATGTTCTCTAAATCAGGAAAACAAATGAAAGGGTTTCTTACACTGGAATTGGAACTTGCAAGAACATATTAAATTAATTGTATTATTATTATTTTATAACCTTAATTATGAGATTTGTCTTTCATTAATTTTTATTGAGACATTCGTGGCTGTGGTTTTGTAGATAACAAGCAAAGTAGTTTAAGAAGCCAGAAGTTGGTGCCCCCTTGGGCACCCCCTTGCTTGGGATGCAGGAACTGGACTTAAGCTGTCAGGCTAGATTTAAATGAGAGATTCCCTGTGTATTTTCAATTCTCTTTTAAATATTATAGAAGGTCCTTCCAATTGTAAAATGAGGCAAAATCCAAAGTGAGCATTTTTAAAAAGTGTTGCTGAGCTTCAGAAATATAATGCTCAAGTAAGCATACACAGAAGTATATTTTTTTCTGATTCAAAAATGAGTTCTATCTGTTTGCAATGTTATTGAACACACATGCACATTTACTGGCTTATCTTGTATGTGTGTCTTTCTCCCTAGACTGATGGTTTTGTTTGTGCTCAGCATCAGGAACTTCTGATTCAGGGTTTTTTGGTGTGGTTTTTCCTTTTTTTTCCAGTTGCTGCTTTGGTGTTTGTGTTCTGTTTTCCTCCAGAATTTACTTCTAACGTGTCATTCCACATATGCATAACAGCAAGTCTGAAATTCCTAGAGCGATTGGAGGGTTAAGCCATGTCCCGCATAAGCAAACATGCTGCCTCTTCAGTTTCATGGCTGTAAGTAATTTTGTCAGTTGTCTTATTTGCTGTCTGAAATCACTTGCTCCTTAGAGCACGTGATGCCAGACCAAAGGCTGATATTCGTGGCCAGAAACTGAAGCTGACAGAGTTTGTAAAGAAGCAGCAACACAAGCCAGGATAAGCTGTTATAATGTGCTGTGTTTGTCAATACTGCATTTGAAAGAAACATTTTTGCAGCCTGGTGACATGGATGATAAATGACTGTTTGGTGCATTGTACTGCATGATCTTGATGAATTGACTCATCATTAGGAATTTGTATCCTTCCAGCAAACTGCTAAAGAAAATGAGGTTGTTGAATGAAAGTGCCCCACAGACAGTCAAGATAGTCAAGTCTTTTCGCATGTAATTTGAAGGTACACTAAAATTACTGACAAAACCAAAATGATAAAGTGTGACTGCCCTGTCTCAGTATTTGCATTCAATGGGTGTGTCTAAAAAGAATTATTTCCAAGAGTGTCTCAGGGTGGGACTAATTTCTGCTGTTATTCTAACTGATTTCATCATGGAAAATCTAATAGTAGCAATTCACAGCTAAATAATTTGAAGACATTACTGCAGAAAGGAGATAACCTATACTAAGAAGCTACAATGAGTAATGGTACAGTACTGTTGGAACACAGCAACAGTCCACCTGATCTTTTGTCTCCTCTTGAGCAATGGGATATACTTGGTGCAAGGTCGCTTTTGTTAGCATGTAGCAGCAGATATATTTTTTACTATGCCAATTTTGTTAATTAATTTTTTTATTGATATTATCAGAATTATGATAATTCTGGTATTGTCAGGAACACCATTGCCTGTAGAAGTATCTCAGTTAATTTGATCAGCATATGCTTGTTGATCCATACCATTTTGGAAAACGAAAACCCAACTTGGTTTGTCAAGTGAATTCCTCAGTGTTAAAGCAGAACTGAGTAACATGTCCACAATAATCTGAAGATTTTTCTACCCATGCTGGGAAAATGTTAGTAGAAAGGTCTTTGAAAAGAGATTTAGGATGTGCTCCTCACGGTAACAGAGGGGGAGTGTATCTTCTGCTGTAGATACTAGTTCTGAAGGTTAATGTGAGATAGCACTAAGTTGCTCAAGATTCAAGTTTGTATTGCATTTTGGTTGTGATTCGGATTCTTGTTGTGTGATGATGCCTTGTTGAGAAAAACAGTACTTTCTCTCTTGAGAAAAATATTTGCTATTGTATTTTGTAACTAAATAAAAACAAATTAGAAAATGCTGTCAGAGGGAATTTGAAAGCTTTTATCTGTCTTCTGATTTATTAAAATAGAAGAGTTTTGACTGGAGATTTTATGGGTTCTCCTGAAATCTCTAATGATTATCGGTTTGAATCGCAGGCTCAAAACTTGCCTGCAGCTATTTTGTTTTGGATTTGTTTGGTTTTCTTTTGTTTGTTTGTTTTTTTTTTCTTCATTGCAGTGCCTGCAGCAGCACTCAGAAATGTGACTCACGACACAAAAAATCACCTCCTTCCTGGTGGCTGGTCAGATAATCATTGAACCTGCACGTCTTTGTCTTACAAGAGTACTGAGCACCTTCTCGACTCAAAGAAAGACAAGCCTTAACTCTGTCATGTCAATTTTAACTTTTACCACAAGTAAACACTGATAAAAAGCTGATGTTTTTACTGTAGTAGTACTGGAGCATACAGACCTTGAGTAATGTTAGGACTTTCAGGGATAATAAATACATTAACACTTCTTCATTGTCAATAACAAAGCATACCTGCTGAGGCACATCTCAGCCTGTGAGCCCTAGAGCATCTTTGTTAGGAAGATTAATTATATTCAGTGTGAAGAGACTTACATTGGTAGCCACTGCTTTTTCCATCAAATATGTATACCTGCTTTTTCTTTCTTCCTTCATATTTCATGGGGATAAAGACCAAAATAAAGCCCAATACTAAAAAATCTAGGGAGCTTAGGGTTAGTAAACCCCCAATAACTCTGTTAAAAGATACACTTTGAAAGCTTCTTCCCTGTTGTGTGATGTATACCCACTTCATGTGAATCAATCTACTGAAAAAAAATGTCGCCCCATGAGAAATCTGTGCATGTTTGGTTATTGAAATGTCTGAGAACTGTCTGAATACTACTTCATTCTGGTTTTCCATGATAGACTGTAACTTGGTGGCAGTGAATTTGCATCTTCTCCGTATATTGTTATGCAACTGTTGGTGGACTTCAGACTTGTCTGCACCTTTATATAAGAAGAAGCTGCAATAGTTTGGGAAATTAGAAGTATTTTTCTTAATTATTAAGGTTGTTGCCTCTGATTTTCATTAACTAAGGCTGAATTAGTGGGGAAAAAATCTTGCATATTATAAAACAAAGGTAAATCTCTTAGTATTTTTTATTGTAATTTAATGGAACTGAAATTATGGTTAACACTGTTGGGCTTGGCAGTGTTCAAGTGCAGAGCAAAAAGATGATTTCAGCTATAGCTTGCAATTCAGGTATAAGCCAAACTACAGAGGATAAAAATGTTGAAGCACAATGAAATAGGTCACTATAAACTAGATATCTCAGCCTAAATTCTGCACTTTTAAAAATTGTTCTTCTGTTGCGAATAAGAGTTTTAAAGAGGAATTTAAAGGAAAAAAACTGCAGTATGGTTGAAGAAAATCTTCTGAAGTAAAAAGAAAACAGAAAATGCTTCTCACCAGAAATACAGCAAGCAGAAATTTGAGACTGATGTCATGGTTAGTTATAAACATCTTGTTTGGTGCAAAATTAGTCTTTCAAAAAGATGGTTCACAAAACCAACTTCTCCATAGGTCAGTGTCCATACTTGTTGTGCATGTACTTGTTGACACTTCGAGAGTTGTAAGAGTTTATGCCCTTGCAAACTGGCTTTAAGAACAAAACAAAAAAAAAAATCCAAAAAACAAAAAACCCCCCACAACAACAACAACACCCCCCCCAAAAACAAACAACAAAACAAAACAACAGTGTTTATACTTTTAAATATTAAAGTCCAGAAGGTGTAATTAGTTTTTAACGAAAAAGTTTCCATATAAAAATAGACATGTGCATAGAAGAGGCTTCCTTTCAAGCTTCATTATTGTGAACAGCATCTGCCACTTCTCCATACTTCACAAATATGCACAGATTTATTTATTTTTTTTTATTACCTGATTGCTCTTTAAAGGTATATACCTTGTATTGGCTCTCTCTTCTTTTCCTATTGTTTATCTTTCATCATCTGATGATGTAGTTTTATATCTTTGCCTGAGACTTGCAAGAATTGTTGCCAGAACCATAAGTTGCTCCTTCCCGTTCGGATACTTTTCTTAGTTCCTGGGAGTTGCATGACTGGAATATAATTTGTAATCTCTAATATTCATCTGTCCTGTAAAGACTCTCCAGGCTCGGCAGCTGATTTAAAAGATAGCCCTTTCCCTTCCCCAGTCAGAAGGTGGTGTCTGAGATGAAACAAAATCACAGGCTTGCTCCCAACCATATCAAGCCTTTGTTCTGAAGCACCCTCTTATGTCATCCTCAGGTTTACATACAAGGATGCTGAAGCAATGGTTTGTTGTTCTTTTTCTTAGTAGCACTATGTGATATGGATCTAGAAATGAGGTGGAAGTGGAGGAATGCATTTCTAACAGGGGAAAACTAATGCAACCTGAAAACTAATGCAACATGAACAAAATCTCAGAGATGGTATCTCCCACCCACATATGGTACAATTAATAGTCTAGTTGAGCACCTAGTTATTCTGCAGAGTAATGCTTTTTCTGATAGAGCTTGGTAAGGAGAAGTCATGCAATCAGATTAACTTTCAGGTTAGTTTTTTTCCCCCAAGTTACAGTTTCCATCCTTAAGGCATTAGAGTGCTTGTGATAAAACATCCAGTCCTTCCCTGTTCTTATTAATACCTGAGAAATCTGTTTGCCTTACTTTAAGCTGAAATTCCTGTATACTTACCGGGTTTGGTTTATTTTTTACTCATGTCAGCAAACAGTAGACGGGTAGTAACTTTAAATAAGTGCCTGGTGTGCAACAAGGGCTCTCAGAGGGCTTTGCTCCTTCATATTAACTGGGCACATGCAGAATTGATTTTGTGTGAGCAGCACCGTATGGATGAGAAGTCTCTAAAACGCACAGGTGAGGATGTGGTAGGCTCTCACTGAAAGGAACAGTTTTAAGGAGAGGGGTCTTTTGATTGCATTGTTGCCTTCATGAGAGATGGGAAGGTGAAGTACTACTTTGGTCTTCAGTGTGAATTAATGACTCTTTGAGATTTTCTCTTTACTGGAGTCAGTTGTTCGGATGAACTGTCCCACGCATGGAGCTCAGCTCCTGCTGCATCATGGGTCTTCATCCCTGTGTTTCTCAGAATGAGCACACTGGTGTTAAGGAATTAATTGGAATTTGTTCAGAGATGATGTGTCAGTTGTGTTTTATTTAACCCTAGCAGTTTGTTTTGGAGGGGAAAAATTATCTTGAGACTTTATTCCACATTATCATAAATAAAATAGAAATATGATTTCTGTCATCCCATTCTGAACCAGAATCCTTAGTCATCCATGATAGTTTCAAAAGTTCTCCCTTTATTTTGAAAGAAACTTAAAGTATCATTAGGAGAAGAATAATCTACTGCTTAGAAAAAAAGGCAAAAGGTGCTATAACCAAAAGAGAATAGAGGAAAAATACTCTCCTGATCTGTTTACTTTATTTGCCATTACTTCTCATGGCGTGTTTGACCATTTTGCATGGAGTCAGACAGCTTCCTATGCTGTTTGCAGAATAAACATTTCTGCTTCCTATTGATCTGTGAAAGACCCAGGCAATCACTTTTTTCCCATCTGTATTTTTTTTCAAATAACATGAAGGCTGAGAGATAGAAGCATCATCTAAAGCTGCTTTTGATAAAGAAGCCCCTGCAGAACCCTCCTTGATTACTAATCCTTCACGACAAAGATAGCACTTACTCTGAGAGTTGTGTGACAGATTAAAAAAAAAAAAATCAGAGCTATACGTTTTTCTGGATTGTTTTGAAACTTTTTACTTGTTGTGGCTGTTGTCAAAGACCTTTCTATGGCCTTTGTAACAGGTCGTCTAACCTTACCTGCTTTGTTTTGCAAAACAAAATGTCACAACCTTGTGGTTACACATCAGTTAGCGTCACCTCCTTTTCTTTACATTTCCCCACCTCTCTAGAGTTTGTACCAAATAATACCTTTCACAGAATGGTTTAGATTGGGAAGGGACTTAAAGATCACCCAATTTCAATTCCCCTGCTGTGGGCAGGGACAACTTCCACTAGACCAGGTTGCTCCAGAGACCTTTGTTTGATATAGAAGCATCTCTCCCTTTATATTTCTAGTTGATAATGAGCAGTCTGGTTTGAGGTTTGAGACAGGCTTTCAAAAATTTTCCTGAAAAAGCTGACTGAGTGTCATGGCTCTGTGTGTTTGCGAGTTCCCTCTTTATGGGGTTTTCTACTCTTAGTCTCAATCATAGTTTGAAGATAGTTTTGTGGAACTGGAATTCATAATTTATAATTTCTTCTTCACACAAATTGGTTTTCTGTGCTTGACAGCATTTCCTTTCAGCCTTTGGATATCCCTGAATAGAGATACCTGTTTCCCAGTAAAGTTTTATTGCTTCATTAATTAATTTTCAATTCTTATTTTTCTTAAGGAGAGTAGATGTTTTTGCCTCTGTTTTCTTTATGTGGGGTATAGTGGGGGGTATAGGGTTTTTTTTATTATTTTAAAGGTTTTCACCTTAACCTATTTTGTGTTAGTCAGCTGGCTCATTTAGTTAAACTTGAGTCATTTAGAAATTGATCCAGCAGTTTTAGTCTAGGTTACAACTTTAGGAGAAGGACAGGGGAAGAAATAACCTCACTGAACTACACTTTTCTTTGGGTAAGCATATTTTTGAGTGCTTGGATATGGCCATATATATCGTCTTCAGTACTTTAATCTGTTTCTGCCTTAGTCAGATAGTCAGGTGCTGAATGGTCTGGGTGTAAAAATTACTTCTCTTTCTGTGTACAAGTGTCGGAGGTTGTTCTATTCAGAAGCATAGGTTAGACCCAGGTTTGTGGGAGAAAATGTCATAGCCAGTTTTAGTGGCCTTTTCTTTCATTTTTGTTTTAAATATAATAGCTCAAATCTCAGTTCAGCCAGAACACGACAAGAATTGCTACATTACATTACATAGCTTTGCTGGAGATGCTTAACCTTTATAAGCTTTAGAAAACAAATCCCGAAGTGAGTGATTAGAACTTTAGCTAGAAAACTCTGTCCCATGGTACACTGTTTGGATATTATCAGAAAGGCTTATTTGTTTTGTTTGTTTTTACATATGTGTTTGCAGACTGAATTAGCTTGTACCTCATTTTAAGAACAAAAGAAGAAAATGTAATTTTCTTTGATATCATCAAAATCAATTAACTTGCAGCAAAAGAAACATAATTATTGGAACATCTTTAATCCACAGTTTTTGCTACAGCTTCTTTTGGCTTCATGATGTAGATCTAAGCTAGTCTCTTGTTCTTCTAGTGTTGGATGCTGGCACTTGTTTGTATGTTGCTTATACTTCATGAATTTACCAATCCTGATCAGCCTTTTGTCTCCTTTTTTCTTTTCTTTTTTTCTTTTTTTTTTTTTTTTTTTTTCCCTTGAACCCCCTTTATCCTGCTAACTCTCAGGAAGAAGATCCTGTTTGAACCGTAACATTCAGAGATTCAAGTCTCCACTTTCTTCACATTCTCCAAATCTCATTCCTTATACTTTAATTCGTTTTAATTTACAAATGATGGTTCTGGTGGCAAGTACAGAATGATAGTTGCTGTGCTTAAATTTGTGCATTCTTGCTCTTTTAATAGATTAAATATTGCATTAAATTGAAATTTGTTGGCCTTTTTATTTTAATCAGTGTTATACACAATGGATATTTAGCATTTTGAGAATGAAGGTAAATGAAAAATAGTGCTGGAGCATCATTAAAATGTCTGAAGAACAAATAACAACAAAAACCCTACCTTGCCTTTTACCTAAAAGTGCATATGTATTTTAAAGAGTTGAGGGGTTTGGATTATATATAAAGTGTATTACAGATGCTGGCAGAGAAGTGCTCGCAGCATGTGCTAAGAGAGGTCAGTGTGGAAACCCCTTTTATGGACACTACTGTGAGCCATATCTCTAAAGGTCCCAAGAGAGATTGCCTGTCTTCACTTACCTGAACCATGTGAAGCTCTCTGCCACTCCTCCAGCTGCCTCATCTACATCCACCATAAGATTTGTGCATTGTGTGGAGTTAGAAAAGTGCTTATTGAAGGAAGTCTTTAGTTTACATTTGTGTAACACAAGTCTCTTCCTCCTCTGCAGGATCGGATGCCTCAGAGGTGGTCACTTTCTTCTCTCATCTCACTTGTGCTTAGGGGGAATATGTGCGTTTATTAAAATGTGTGAAGGTTTTTTTTCACTGATCCATGCTGTGGTATTTTAAATAGGGTATTTAGGCTGGATATAGTGAAAGCTTCAATTTAATTATTTCACAAGCTTTAAGCATAGATTATCTGCAAATAGCTATGTAGAGTAAATCCACATGCCTATTGTTTACTTCGGATATCACCTTTAGATACAATTAGATCTCTTCACGTCGTCTTGTTTTTTTGTAAAATGTAGTTGTTTCCCATCTGGAAAAGATAAGCAGTTCCAGACCAGAAAGGCAGGCAGTCATGCTGGGTGTCATCTTGCTGACATGGGAGGACAGTGGTAGAGTCAGCAAGTGTAATGTCTGGTTTCGGGGTAGGTAACTGAATTCAAAAGTCGAGTTGGAGTCTCTTGAAATTTTCTTGATAAATCCTTTGCTGAGTCAGCTTCTACTTTGTTATTTTATAAGCAGCTTTCTGACTTTGGATTTCAAATTCAACCTACAGCCTGAGACCACTTAAAAACCTGAACCTGCAGCACATGTTGCTTCATTTTGCAACTGAATACAGTAAAATGAATAGATTGAAAATTAAAATTTTGCAAAGTTTAATTCAAATCTGAAAAGATAGTTAAACAGGAGCAGAAACGAAACAGCTTTCCCATTTCTCATGCAAACCTTGTTTACTTATTCAAGACTAACAGGAAAAACGGGTTTGTGCAGTTGCGTAGATAATCCATTAGAGGGCAATCTAATATTTCTTTGGAAAGAAGATGAAGTGACAGAGCAGTGGATAGAAAACAGGTACGAGTTCGGTAAAGCTGAACTTCGTTTTCTATTTAAAATTAAGCTGGTTTAATTGCAGAATGGATGTGAGCTCAGTGGTAGAACAAGGAAAACTATTACTTTGTTCTTGTTAGGACATTTTAGTAACTGTAATGGATTTAATGTGTTATAATAGAGCCCCCTTATAATCAACCTTGTTTAGAGAAGTTGAAAAAAAATTTGAAAAGACAATTTGCATCAAGTCTACTTGTCAAATTGCTCAGGCAAGAATTTTATAACCTTTTTGAGGAAAAGCTAAGCACATACATTCTTTTTAAATAAGTAATTGAAATTGGAGCACTTAATATGAGTTTTTAAAAACTCAGACTTGGACTACCCTTATTCTCTCAGATTTTAGAAAGGTAGTAAGTCATAAAACCTCAGAATAATGTTTCCAATTTTAACACTTAAATAAAATATTATCTCATAAACATACTGGTATAAATGTGGTGTCACTGCCTGCACTATAGAAGGAAATGGTTTCTTAACTTCACAAAACGTTTTGATCTTTCTGTAATCTGGTAACTGCTGGAAGTGTGAGAAGGTGTGCAGCATAACCACTGCTTTATATTTTCTCTATTTCTTAGCATGTTTTAGCAACACTGATGAAAAAAGAACAATGATTTGGATCAGGTTTTGGGATGACATTATACGATACCTCTTATGCTGAGATGGGCACACAGACTTTGTTTCATATTTTTATTTTCATTTTTTGTGAAAGTGATTAACTTAATTGAAGTCAGGATTGGGAACATTCCTATATAGGGTTCAAAAGTGCAGGTGTGATTAACAGACTTCAAAGGCAGTTCTGGAGAAGTTCTAGGTTGATAAATTCTCTAAGTGTGAATGTGAATATTTAAAAAGATTTGCAAGGCATCTGTTATGATGGAGATAGCCATGGACAGTGGTGTACTGAGCAGTGATAATGGTATAATTTCATATTCCAATACAATTTTTTTTAAATTGTATAGTAATAAATTCAATGTATGTGTTAGGCTTTAAATGTATATGTTTCCAGAAATTTCTACAAATTTAAACCTTTTTTATTATTAAGTTTCCCTTTGCAAATATGAAACAAACTGGTAGTAGTGATTAATATTACTCTAAGATGAAGTTCAGTATGTTTGTTTCTGCAGCAAGTGATGCTTATTCCCTGTGGAGTGAGACTGCAGAGCTGCTTTATTTTGCTCTGAAGTACTGAAATGGAGCTAGGGCATCCATCCAAAACCCATGCTTGAATGATCCAGTGTTTTATTAATTGCACATCTATGAGAAACTTGCACTCTCTCACTTTTTTTTTTCTTTTTTTTAAAACTGCTGTGTCTGACAGTGTCACATCGTTGTCTTCTTGTGGTTCTGCGAGAGGGACCAGTCCTGAGAGTGCAGGTGGGAGAGCAGAGCTCTGATTCTCAGGGTGGATGGTCCCCTGCAGGGGGTGCTTTTTGTGCAGTTTGTCCTTTTAAATAGATGGAGCACAGAAAAAACGAATCAGTTTTGAACATTCATTTGACTGTTCAAAAAAGATCCACATGACAGGGCATTTTGCTTTAGATTTTTATTTACCTAGAGACTTTTTACACGGTGTGACTATCTGGTTTGGATGTGATGCACAGAATCAAGATAAACATTAATAAAATACTCAGCTTTTACAGTGGAAAATGCTGGTTTTGGTCAGCTGTCAGGACTTTCTAGTGTGATTGATGACCCAGTTTTAAGTACCCGAAAGTTAAAAAACTACTTGGTAAAACACGTCAGTCATTTTGGTTTATGACTCATTTTCATAAGCCCAAGCAATACTGACTTGTGAGCAGTATTTAGAGGCTGCTGGAGACATTGAACTTCGCAAAGCACAAGGTTGATCCCACTGTTGCCTGCCCTTAGTGAGGCTCCAGTACTACTTCTGATACAAGTTGGAGAGAAGCACAGATAGTAAACTCAGAAACTGGAGTTAGTTCTGTTTCACTGTAGTTCAATAGCCAGTGATTACCCATGAGAGTGATGATATAATGACTGTGCCGTACCTTCTGATTCAAAGTGGGTGGCCTCCTTTGTGTGCTACTGAGGCCAGCCCTGGGAATGGTTTTCTGAAAAAGTGACTTTTCCAGCTGAGGAGGAACTGGGGGTAAGGAGGGAAAATCTGTGGGTGAGTGACTGGTTCAGGCTGAGACGGGGTATTTGTTTTAGATAGTGTGGCGGTAATTGTTGCTTAGAAGCCTTGGAAAAAAAAAATTGTAAAATGTAAAATCAAAGCTGCAGCATACAGGAAACAACTAAGATCTCAGGGGAGAACACCACCAGCTTGTTATTTAAAGTAAGAGGAATGTGTAATACGCACAGCAGATTTTTTACCCCATTTTCTTTCTGTTATTCCCTTCTTCCCACCCTTTTCCTCAAAACAACTAACAGAGGAGGGAAGGCAATTGTATATACCTGTTTCATAGGTGTGCTTCTTTCGATGGTTGAAAGATATCAAAATTACACAGGATAATGCTTTCGGGTTACTAACAGTTAATGATTAGACCCTTTGGGTAATCTGTTGTAAAAACCTCCCTCCCTGGTCACCTTGATGAGATGGCTACTTAATCTAAATTTTGAAATTATTACAACCCATTCGAGTTTGAAACAGAGCTACTGCATCCTCACCACCTACAACAGTGAAGGGAGGCTGGATCTACAAAATTTTGGTGCTATACAAGCTGCCTTCTGCAAGACACATTGCAGTTGCAAGGTCCAGGGGTCAAACTCTTGAAGGTCATATGAAAATCGTACAATTTACACACCACAGAAGCTATTAATATGAATGCTGTCCATGTGCTCTCTGTCTATGTCAAATAAGTTTCATTATAATTTCCAGTGTAATTCAAGGATAGGAAAAAAAAATGCATTTTGCCTTTTAATCATGGCTTCTGTCATGGGTTTGTCTAGGTGACAATTTTTTTTACCACACCCTCCAAACAAATTGCTCTAAACTGTTCTAAGTTGAGAGAAGGTTTATGCAGACAAAACCAAATCCGACTGGGGAGAAATAATATTAGGATTTATTACTACAC
>JAWWES010000041.1:27677899-27695633 GCA_035583135.1 Lophotriccus pileatus
GCGTTACCAAAACTTCTGATTGGTTTTGTCCCGGAAATTCACCTGGACAAACCACTCACAGTCCCCCAGGGAGGGGGGAACCCTTGCTAACCCACGACAGCTTCGCGAAGAGAAGTGCCACTCAAAGGGTGTCTTTTTGAAGGACCTGCAACAGAGATTTGGGGTTAATGGCAGTTTTAGCTTAGTGACAGCCCAATCTTTGCTCTTGGACATGTTCTGTCTTCTGCTGCATGTCCTGCTAGGTGGGCATATGTGATATTCTCTGTGTCCACTGGGAAGCCTGGGCTGTGTATTGCAGGTCTTCTCCTGTGAAACTTTAGAGCTTGGTAGTGTACATCATAAAAACTTTGGTTTTAAAAGTAACTTTTCCAGCTGAAGGAGGAAAGAGAATGACTTGAATGACTGTTTCTTCTTTTGAAACCTACCCCGTTCAGGCTTTTCATTTCTATTTCTGTAGGCCTGCATTGGCCCTACTTTCCGATATATGGGCAGTGTGGATGTGGAATAAATGCAAGTCATTATCATCTGACTTGTTCACATCTTATTTAAAAAGGTAGTTGTTTAGTGATTGTGAAATGTACTGCAGAGGAAGAGTAAACAGGGTAGAGAGATAAATACACAAATATGTCAAAATATCTTACTAGGTAGCTGAATATCAAGATTCTGTAATATATTTTTGTCCTTTTTTTCTTCTCTCTTCCCTCCCCCCCGAGTAGTTTAAAAGGTTTCCAGTTGTTTCACTGTTTGGGGCTTCTGTTAATTTATTTGGAGAAATCTGCTTGTGTTTCAAGTCTAATTGCTTGGTAAGATGTAATGACATAAAGACTTATCTAAAATTGACTTTTTGCTGTTTCTCAGGTCAGTATCATGTAGTCATTAGCTTGTCTTATAAATAATTCATTCATGTTAACATTCAGCTCTATAAAGCAATATGTTAATTCTTACCTAATTATAATAATATAATCATATATTAGGATGTATAATTATAATAATATAATAATATAACATATCCAAAGGAAGGCAGGATGCAGATTGAAACAAAACATTCCAAACATATATTACAACCAGTGTTGATAAGCTGTTAACTGCATTATTAAGAGCAGTGCGGCAGTATTGATGGAGCTTACCTGACATTACTTTGCCATTTCCAATGAAATTCTGGGTCATCCTATCCTCTGCATGCTGCAGAGAAAAGTATACAATATGTAGACAAATCAAGTCAGTGGAGTGCAGAGGATATGAGAAAGATGGTAAGATATAGCTGGTCCTTTCTTAGTGGTGGTAGGAAAATTGCCAAGCTTTTAGGCAGTTTACACTGTGGCTTATGTTTTGGTTTTCTCATTTGAATAAACTCACGAGTGGTCAGCATTTTTCTCTAATGTACTTCTGTTGTCCCATTTAATCATGTATTTGATATCTTACAGAGGCAAAGAGAATGTTTGTGATATGGAAATCTGTAGAAGTTAGTAATTGCTGTTAATGAATAGCATTAAAGGTCTTTTTTTCTGAAATATGTTGAATGTAATTTTCCCCTCCTTCCATGATAAGAAATAGAAACTATACTGAGTCTTTTTAGCCTTTGCTTCAGCTGGTGGTTACAATGCAACAATAATTCAATTCAAGAAATGGAAACTCTGGCAATCCTGCAGTAACATTTACTTAATTGGCTCTTGGATACAGCCACTATTAAAAAGCTGGAACATTGTTAATGACTTCCCTCTGCTTCTTGCAATTGGTTTGTCGTCTCTCAAAAATGTAATGGCTTTTCAACCTTTTCCAACCTGTGCTGTTTTTTTTGTTTGTGTTTGTGCTATGCTCTACTCTTTTGTCTCTTTGCTTCCTTTTTCTCATTCCAAACCAGCATCTTTTTTCCCACATTCTCCTAGTTTGATTCCAAATGCCAATCAGCTGTGATTGATCCAGTTTACAGACTGGAGCCTTGAATCCAGGTCTGGGCTCACCTGCATTTGCCATTGTTATTAGTGACATAAATCAGGGGTAACACACTCAGCTGGAGTGCAGATGGGGGCTGAAGATGTAAAAGAGTGGGCTTTGCTCTCTCTTTTTTAATTGCATTGAGAAAAAATTGAGGTAAAACACATACTCTGAGCCAATTTTTGCAGCTTGATATGTTAGATGAGTGTGTGTGATTCACTAATGTCCATCAGTTTGTATTACTAAGAAGAAATAGGAGTACGTTTGAAAAGTAATTTTTGGATGTTGATCAGCTGTGCTTCTGTTTTTTCTGGGAACTGGAAAGTTGAATATGGAATGAGTTCTGTTCAAATATTAGTGTATATAATGGTAGGACAAACCCATGGAATATGTGTTATAAGCTGATTTCTTTTTAAGAAGGGTTCCACTGGGCTTACCTTTCCTCCCGTGACTGATATTAAACATGGATTGATGGAATACTTATGGTGAAATTGTTCTGGGGTTTTGTAGGCTGAAGGTCATCTTAGACTAAAGACTACATGCATTATGATTTTTACAGCTTAGCTTTGTCTGTATAGCTCTTCTAGCTAAGAATTTAAGCTCATTATTTTGCAGTAAGATTGTTTGCTTCCCGACACTATAACCTGATTTATAATGAATGCTATTAGTAGTCTGTTCTTTCTTAACGAATATGATCAGGCTGAAGACACATGAAACACAATTGACAAATGCCGGGTATTGATTTTAAGCCTGACCTGATTGAGGTACTAGAAGAATAGCCACCTTGCCAATAATAGGCTATTTGTCTGGCTAAACAAGTGTTAAATCTTGACAGCTATTTGAAATTGCATTAAGGGAGTGACTGCTCTAAGTTCCTCTTAAAGGAGATCACTTTCAAAAATCTATGCATTGCCTTATGGCTTGTATGCACATCTGCAAACATGTAAAGGAACTGCTACAAGACACGGAATGAGAGCAAGTGTAGAAGAAAGCAAGTGCCCATCACTGAGTTCTGGCACCGTGCTGTTGGAAATACTTATTTCCCTATCCAAAATTTGCTTTCACTATAGAAAATTTGTTTGATACAAAAAAAGTTTCTAATTAACCACTGAATCTTGCTGTATGCTGGAGGCACACATATAGACAATATGTTAGTGTCGCGGTTGAACTTGGCTCCTAGCCAAGTGCCTGGACTATGCCTGGCCCTCCCTCTCTCCAGACTGACGAGAAACCACACAAAACTAAAAAAAAACCAAAAAAACCCCCCCAAAAAACCCACCAAACCGAATTCCCAGTTATATATATATATTAAAATTATTTACAGAAGACTCCAAAAACGGAAAAGGGAATGGAAAGGAAAAGGAAAAAAAGGGAAAAAGGGATAAAAGGGATAAGAGGGACCCAAAACACACACACAATCAAACCCTGTAAATTAGCACAGTAAATGGTAAGATAAATCTCACCACATCCCTCAGAGCAAAGCCAGATCACAGGCCAGCAGTCTCCGGACCTCCTGCGGCAGAGCGGCAGCCACTGCAGGCCTCAGCCGGATAAGCGAGACCAACGCAGAGACTCCCTGCTCCTGGACCTCACCGGAAGGGAAGAGAGCGAGGTCTCTAATCTCTAACTTATTTATACCCCAGTTTACGTTAAAATTGTAGGGAATACTGGGTACATGGTCACTTCCCTGGTTACAGGATTGGTCACCAGGAAGGCCTAGACCCAAAACCATCACAATTAGAAAGTCATTGTAGGAAATATGTTGTGCACAGTGGTTCTTGCTTTGATTATTTCTAACTTGTCATAAAGGGTCCTGCTTGCAGTTCAAAGGACGGGGAATTCAATAATTTAATACCAGTCACTTAGTGGAAGTGTAATACTCTGCTTTTTAGTTTCAAAAATTGATGTGATAAGTTTGTGTTGAGTAGCATGGGCCACCCAATTGAGCTAAGTTACAATTATTTGGTGGTCTGGTTTTATACTGAATATATTTGCAGATTGCATTTCTTCATCTCTTTGAGCTTCATCTGTAAAGCTGCTCTTTCTTTCATAGTATGTGTTTATCTGTAGGTGCGTTATTTTTCCTTTTGTTTTGGTAACTTGTTATTGCATACTTGCTGGCGGTGCTTTTAAGTACAATTTGAAGTAATGCTGACACAAACGCAAGAGCTTGGCGCAGCTTCAGCATATTCCTTTTGAAATACATTTAAACTGCTTCCTTGCACTTAGAGTTTTGTGTAATGTTTAAGCCTGGCACTTAAGCAGTCTTTCCTTTAAGCCATCAGGTGAGAGGGAAGCACTCTACTATTAGATATGTCAGTTTGCACATTCAGTGTAAATCTGAATGGGAGACTGCAGTGGTGATTAGTTACGCAGATTTCTCTGGACCACATCATTCCCCATATCCTGGCTGGCTTCCAGCTCAAGCAGTTATGCTCTGCTCAGCTACTGATTTCCACTGGATCCAATATTTGAGTCCACTTTGCTTTTTACGCTGTTATTGTGTTACTCCCCCGTGCAAACTAAACTGTTTTTTCCCTTAGTTGGCAGTCTTTCTGAGTGGATATGAAGTAATCACTGTGAATAAATCTGTTTACAGTAGATTTGTTAAGTGGCTAAGGTTCTTTGGTAGTCAGATTATTTGGAATGTATGATGTATATTTGTACTAGTTCCTCTTGTAGGTTTACAGAGGAGTATGTATATTTACAGGCATGGGCCATAATATTTAATGGTGCTTTTTTCTGAATAGACTAATGTTTTAAGAAGTATTAAAAATAATAGGACTATTTTGACATCATGCCCTCACTGATGTAGGCAGAAAGATTTGTGTGCCTTTTGGAGGTTTTTATTAAGTTAGAAGGAACCTATGTATCTGCTCAGTCAGCTGAGAACTCCTGTTCTTTAAATGACAGGTTATATTCTTCATGGATTATAAATTGGACTGTTGCTGCTGCAGGGGGAAAAGCTTGTGCATGTGTTTTGTTTATTCAGACAAACTTTTTTTTTTGCAATTAGGAAAGTTAAGTCAACATTTCTTTATTGATCTACATGCAGAGATTGTACTTCTTTTTTCATATTGCAATTTTTAGGAAGAGTTTTTTAAACAAAGCCACTTACCTTTGCTCTGTGCTCCTCTCTGCCTCACCCAGCCAGCTGTCTGATTGCAAAATACTCCTGGACAAGTGGTGTGCTCCTTCATCTCTGCATGATCACCTTGTGCCTCATCTCTCATGCCTCTCAGTAAGACAGGCTTGGCTACACACATGGACCACTGCAGCGACCACAGCACTTTAGTTTCTGGATATCCTGAAGCTTTCTCCATGCAGTTATTTTAGGATGGCATGTGTGTTGCCTTGCCAGCTAAGTCACAAGCTAGAAATGAAGATATTTGAGATTATTACAGTGGCGCTGAAAATTTTGCAGCCTGGCTGGTATGGCGTTAGGTAGCTCTAATGGAGTTGCCTCACTCCTGACAATACAGGAAGTCCAAATTTACTGTCTTCAAAGACATAAAGTTATTTCCTAGTTTTATTTCCAAGACTTGTTTGGAGTTTTTTTTGTCCCTTCCTTTCTTTTCTGTAGTTTTCTCAAACTTTTTTACTTGAAATTTACTTGAAAGGAACTAAAAGGCTCAGATTCTTGGGAAACCTCCTGAATCCAGCATCTGGGGTTCTAACTGCAATAAAAGTCTACCTTTAATCCTGCAAAATACAAAAACAGTTGGAATAATTTTCTGAAAATAAGGAAACTGTTGAAATCTATGAAGTGACAGTTTATCACCAAATCTTTCTAGATTAATGACATTTTGAAATGTTTCTTTTATTATTAAAATAATGAAAAAATTAAATTCTGCAAAAACTAATGTGATTGTTAAAATTTACACTGTTGATATTATTAGACGAAATTAATATGGTATTTTTTTAGAATAATGCATATCCCAGAGGAGGTCGTGGCAAACAAATATGCTTTCAAAGTGTATACAATAGTACGTATTTCACAAGTTACCTATATGATGTGCAGAATGATTTACACATTTTTTCATAACTTTATTTGGTGTCCTTGGATTTAAAAGTCCATAATTACATATGTAGTGATAAAGGGGCTGAAGAGCTGCAGCAAGTCATCTGCTCCCAGCAGATGGCAGGATATCCCAGTCTATTCCATGCAGCCACATATTGGGTGCAGCCCAGGCTGCCTTATGTGCATTTATGCTTTTGATACATTCCGTGGTTTAATGCGGTATACTTCCAGAATGGGCAGGTGCTTAAAAGGCTAGGGACTACTGCTGTATGTTGCTTCTATGAAATCCTTTTGAAGATTGACCTTGCTTGGGAATATTCCGAGTCAGAGACCTTTGTGCCAGGGTGAGATGAGGTATTTGGGAGCAGATGGTGGCCAGGTCCCTTCGGTGGAGGACGGATGCTCTGTGGGTAGTCTCAGACTTGCCAGGGCCACATCGGCTATGCCAGGTTGCAGGGGATGGTTGTGAGATGGAAGAGTTCCTGCTGCTTCAGATGTTGCTGAGACTTTCAAAGAACTGAAGGTCACACGATGCTCAGGCAGTGGCAGGGCTGTGTCTGTGCCTGGGTCTGGGCAGGCAGTGCTTGTTAAAGAAAATCCATTTCCCCTTTAATGATTTACTCAACTCGCTGAATGCAAAGTAAAAATTCCTTTTCATACAGGGAGAGAGCACGTTCTTTTTAGAAAGACCATTGTGTAAAAGGTCGGTATTAGTTAGATATTTTAGCTTGCTGCTAGGATTTTAAGGCAAACAACCCTTCATATGCTCCAGAGCCAATTATGTTAATGGTCTCATAGATCTAAAAGCCATGGCTGTACATCAGGAATAGGCGTCTTGCACAGAACGTCTGTGCAGATAAATGGGCACCTTCGTACACTGTGTGCCCACCACAGATTAAAGTAGCACACTCTGTGTTGGGTTTGTGCTGTGATCTCTCAGTAAATATTAGTAACATTTTAATGAATAAAAATGAAGTAGCAGGGAACTGAATTTCATTTGTATTGATGGTAGTTGTTTCAAGTTGAAATCAGAATAGTATGAAGGATAGGGAACAGTAAGATTTAAGCCTTCCAAAAGAGATCATAATTTATGAAACTGCAGAGTTGTGATGTTTGTGAGAGGTGTTATTTTTAACCTAACAGTTTAAATAATTGTGCTCATCTGTTCCGTGTCTTATGTTATTAACCATTAGTGTTAGAAAAACCTGCAAGTCTTATGACACCCTGGTGTCTCCAGGGCTGTCCCTGTTAACTATGTTCTGCGGAAGGCACTACTGCCAGTGGATGGTGCTAACATCAGTCAAAACTCATGTAAAACAATTTAATAACAGGCAAATAGTTCAGCTTGTATACATCTATCAGTATAGATAATGCCTTTGAGAGTAATTGAATGGGTTTGAGTGCAGGATGTTGTATATTGAGTTTTTATCATATTTGTAGCAAGATGGTTTTATCCTCAGGACTGATGAGCAGGGATGGAGGGTGCTCTCTCTTCTCATGTTACCTGCAGCTGAGGGAGCAAAAATTGGAGAAGAAAAAAAGAAAAAATTCAGCCAGACAAAGAAGCTGAAATAGCCCTTGTTTCCTTTCAGCCTTACCTGCATCTGTAGTTGTGTTACTCAGCAGCACCTTTATCAGCCTCTGTAGAAATTAACCTCACTTTAGGAAATGAAATTCATCTTACGGAGCCACTCTTTGGCAGAAATCTACCTTTGAAGAGAAAACTGTGAATGCCACTTTCTACTTTTGATGACTTTTTTTATCCTCTGTACTATTTCATCCCTCAGCGCTCCTCAGTTCTGGTACCACTGACTTTTTCCATAGCCACGAAAAATTAAGCAATGGAGTGGAGAGAGAGCTGTGAATGGATACAACCCTCGCAGCCCTTTTGTTTCGTCTCTGTTGAGGTGAACATGTCAACAACTGTGAGCAATAATGCTTTTTCTTCCTACAGCAGTGTGATGGATTGATATGTGTACCAAAATATGTTAGAAATTGAAATAAAATATGCATTTTTTTATAATTTATCAGCATTATGATGGCACAAAAAAAGCCAGTCTTATGAATAATACAGAGATCTGTAGCAGGCATTATGTACTGTAGGTAATAAATGCAACATCTCTCCAAGACTACCAGGAGAGTTGTAAAGCAGAATGCATTAGTTCTGCTGTGTGATAATAAATCACTTCAGTTTGTCAGAAGGCTCTGCCTAACTTTTACTCCTGAGGTATGAAAGAATGCAGTGCCATACGGCTTTGGATGGTTTCTGAAGTGTTTAGGCTGGCTCTGATTCTCCTGGGTAATGTTTTGAGTGAGCGATATGGTTAGATAACAAGTGGCAGTATTTCTTAGGTATCGATGTTGTGATGCCCCCCATTGTTTTTATCACCTAGAGTGGCTGATTTTGTCCTAATTGGAACTGTAGCTCTTCTCTGATGTTTTGTGTCTCTATTTGCAACATGGTCTCCATGTCTCTCTGAAGAGCTGTGTAAGAATGCAGTGACAAGCTGCTCTGCTGCTTGGGCATCTTTTGGAGAGGCAAATGTCAATTACCCTTTTGTTTTCATTTTATGTGCCTAAGCATCATTCTAGGCAGTCATAGTAAAAAGCTACATTTCAATATACTTCCCTGCATATCAAATGATCATTTCTGCAAACAGCCCAGATGATGGCAACACAGTGTAGGTAGAAGCAGACCTGGGCTGATTATGCAAGATTAGAGCAAAAACTACTTGTGTAAACTTTACTGAAATATGTGTGTTATCTCTAGTTCATTAATTTCAGTTTAATTTTCAGAGCATTATGTATTGTGGTATTCTTTGGAAAGATAGTCATTCTAATTCATGCTTTCATAATTTGCACAATTGATTATTTATATTTATAAAGATGGAGTCTTCCCATTTTCTAGACAAGAAATAACAAAAGAAAGCATAGCAAAATGTCATTAATAAGTTTTATCGCCTGGACAAAGTATGCTACAGTGTATGTACAGCATGTTACAAGATGTTATAAAAAAAAACCAGCCACCTTTATCTAAACTGCCTAATATTATGTGGAGTGTGACTGTAACTTCTATTTTGTATGCTTCCTATTTGAAGAAACCTTTATGAATTACTGACTATTTTTTTTTGCATTTATGAAGTCTTAATGGACTTTATTATCCCAAGTGATTAGGAGACCAGTCCTGTATTTCTGGCTATACTTACAGTATTTGTGAAGGGGTTGGTACATATGCGAATCTTGAGACACCCCAAATAAAGTTCCCATTACGTAGGACTAGCCCACCAGCTGTTGCAGATGCTCACTTCTGCTTTTGGCACTCTCTGACCACAACCTCCTTTCTCTTTTCTAGTTTTTGGCAAGAAGAAAGCGAAATACTCCACCTGCAAACAGCAGTGGGGTTTGGCAGTGGCAGTGCTGGGTTTCCAGAGTTGCCTGTTCCATTTTATCCCATCCTTGCATAGATCCTTTCATGGAAAATGATCTTCAATGCATAGTTTGCTTTGGAGACGTTGGTATCAAGACCAAAGAATGGTTTTTATACACCATTGCTGCTGCTGTATGCCTAGGACGCTGCTGGGGTGGCAGTGGCACCTGGTACCTGTGTGGTGGTCAGTGGCATTTCAGTGGGACACGACTGTTTGGCCCCCGTGTGTGGTGCCACACACAAACTGTCACTGCTCAGTGGAGACAACAGAGTTTGTGCAGGGGTTGCACAGACAATCAGCTCTTTCTGCTGTCTGTAGAAAAGCAGGAGAAGCAGGACACTCCTTGTGTTTACGTGAAGACTTTGTGACTCCTTTTGCTTTGTTCATCATACTGCAGGTACTTCCCTGATCTAGGGCCCATCTGTGTGCTTGGTGTACTCCTCAGTGTATCTGACCTGTGCAGCTGGGTGCATCGAAGTACCTTGGCCCTGTACTCCATGGGCAGCAGTCTGTTCTATGAATTGGTACAACTGAACACACTTCTCTGTATTCTGACCTGTATACTGAAATTAGATTGCCCAATCCTCAGCTAAAATTTTCCCCAGCAGTTTTTGTGGCTCTTGAGTTACATTCGTCCAGAATAATTGTTCTGTTCTTACAGAGCTCTGGTGTAATTAGTTCCATATTTATGGTAACTGATCTGTAAACCTTCCAGCTTCAAATGATTTAGTGATTTTTTTACTCTGAAATTGTTCACAGAAAGTATTGTGTACTTTAAAGAATGGCAATATCTTTAAGAATATTCTTCTTGCAAAATACTCAATTGCAGATTACTCAGTGTTGTGACTAATGCTCTTTCTCTTGTTAAGGAGTTAAGAAGTTAAATAATAATGCTGCATTACTGTATTTAACAAACAACAGTGCACTTTGTCTTACAGGAAAAACAAACAAAACAGAGTAGCTTCTGGAGGTTTATTTTGTTTTAAAGCAGTGGTTTGCTATAACTTTTACTTTGCCTTTCACCCTTTTCAGTTTTGGTAGTGTGTTATTATTCATGTGTTTTTCTCAACCTAGCCACAGTCACTGGCTGTTACTACAGTCCTGTATTGCAACTTTGAGGAGCCAAATACCTAACTCTGACAGAATCACTGAAATGCTGTAGTCCATCTGGTCTGATAATAGAAACAAAGAATTTGCAGAAAAAGCTTTGTTGGTTCTTTATGTTCGGAGCTTCCTCCAAAAATAAAGAGAAGCTGATGTTCAGAAAAATGGAATGACATTGCAAATCTTAGAGATTATATCAATAACTGTCAGTCATAATTTCCCTTTACTTGGGAAAATATCCCTATAGCCTCCAGACTAGGAACACACCTCTCTTTCATTTTATTTTATCTTCATTCCAGACAAACACCAATTTCCTTGCTAACTGGATCTGGGAATTGATGAAAGCAAGCTTTATTTGGGTTAGTTAAAAGAACTGTGGGGACCAAGTTTCTGTCTCTTCCATGCAGAAGTCTGGTGTGCTCAGTCCAGTGTGCAAAGGCGCTTGTTGGCAGAGCCTGTATGTCTGATGCCAACACTACTGAGCTCAGCACCTGCTGACTCACTGCATGATCACAGCATCACTTAGCCTGCTTTGTGGCACTCATTCCCTTCCTTAGAAACTTTGGCCACAGTATTGTGCTTAACAGTTTCTGATTTTCCTTTCTGGGTTAACTTTTAATACTTTCTGTAAAGCTAACACATTCTGAAGTCTTTGCTTATGGCTATGGGCTTTTGGTGAAATAATAATTGATCTTTTAAATCATGTTATTATGTTTATCATAACACATCACAAAATGTAAGAACTGCTTCATCCCTGTCAGAAAGAAATTACAGTATAATGTGACATAGACTTATTTGATCTAATGGCTGAATGTGCTTTCAACAAAATGTGATGTAGACTCAATTCTTTGATCTCATTTGTCCTCTTAAAACACACTTCTGGAGTATTTCACGTACAGAATTCATTTTTTTAGGGAATAATGCAATACTGCAGAAATTAAGCCAGTAGCAGAAGTTCTAATGCTGAAAACTGAAGTTGCAGAGCATTATTGCACATGAACAGCTTTATCACAGAGAGATGTGCTCCTCAAAGCTGTTACTGAGAACAAAACAACTGAATCTTCATATCAGAATTTGAAGAGTTTGGCACTTGAATGCATTTGGTTTTCCCTGATGTCTGTATGGCATTCCAGCTTTCCTTTGTCAGACCATAAATGGTGTACTTGCTATACATAGTCTTCATGATGAAAAGCAGTGCGAGAAGGAAGAAATAAGCTTATATAGAACCAGAGTCTTTCTGTCTGTTTTCCTAAGACATCGAGTGTATTTGCTCACTGATGAGATTTGTCACTGATGAGAGTTTGATTCCTGGTACTGCATTGATGCATTAGCCTGCAGAAGCTCCCCTGAAAACAGAACAAATAACATGTCCTCAAATTTAAGAATATTCATAGCTTCAGAATAAGTGAAGCAGGTCTTGGTTGAAAGTTGAGGAGAGGAGTTCAAAACAAGACATCCAAATACATACAGAGCTGCCATGGCGTGATGTAAATGGGAGACATAGCTACAGTTTTACTCACTCAAGGTATCTGTTTGTGCTTTATGAGTGCTGGGACAAAGAAGAGGCATCAGGTAGGAAGAGGGTTGGAGACAAGGAGCTGGATTAGATGGTGTAAGGTGAAAGAGAAAAACAGGTTTATGTCACAGTGAGGAAGAAAGAAGACCAGGAGCATGTACATAAAGGCAGTATGGATTAATGGGAAACAAGAGGGAACTGAGGAGGATGCAGAAACGTGAGACTTGGGACCTGGGCTGAGCTTCATTACACTAGGTGGCTCAGTGGTGCAGGCAGGTTCACACTCAGAGACCTTTCTTCACAGTACCCATAGCCAATGAGAACCACTAGCTCTTAGCAATAAAAGTTACTTCAGGCAAAAATAAAATGAGAAAATAGAAAGAAAACTCCTCTCAGTGGCTAACAGTGCAGAACAGAGACAGGGTCCCTGGATCAGCAGCTTCCCTTCTTGTGAAGTGTATGTAACAGGAGTTGAGATCTGTGCAATAAAAATGGATCATTTGGACTTTCTCGGAGACTAACAGCAATTTCAGAGACATAGCCTAAACTTCTTGACGTTAATGAGGTTTCTGTTAGCAGCTAGGTGTACCAGCTCACCAGAGCTGAATTTGGGTTCTCTATTTGCCTTTTTCCTTCATGGTCTCGTTCTGTAGCTGAGTTGCATTTCTCCTTGATGCAGGATGGTCTGACATCATTCCCTGAATGTCACGTCTGGAATTTTGGAGGTGATCGTGCTTCCCATTTTCTCCACCATGATGTAGCATCACTCATCAGGGCTTTCTCCCTTTTTGGAGTTCTAGGAGTTTCTTCTCCACATGGCTATAACTTAGTAAATGTTTACTATTTAAACTTCATTTCTGAGTAATTTTATGGAAATAATTTTATCTGTAAACGCTATTGAAAATGGTTTCAGAATACTTTAAGAGTATGACAAGAAAGATGAATAGAGAAGCTTAATGCTACAAAACCTGCCTTGCAAGTTACCTTTCCCAGCTTAGATGTAAATCTGGGCTTTGACAATGACTTTCTGAAACTTATTTTCCTTTGGTCAGAGTTGTTTCTTTTATGACCTCCTAGCCCCCTCCTTGCCTTGAGAGCTTAAGCTTTCCGTACAAATTATGACTATGACTAATAAGGACTATTTCCTTGATAAAAAGTATCTGAAACTGTAAAACGCAAATACAAAAATAAAGATATGTAACACAGTGTGACAACAGTGTTCTTTCGTAAACACTTGCTTTGCATTGGAGTAGACTGGGAGGAATAATATATGAGTACAAGAAATGTTTCCTAATTTCTAAACATTTCTAAATCTTCAGTGAGATCTTGGAAAAGATTCTGTTTAGCAATATATAATTAGAGTCAAACTTTTAGAAAGTCAGTGGACTGCTTCCCAAATTACATATACTGCTACACTGGAGGCTGTTCCTTCAATGATATTTGCAAATAGCTCTTTAAAGGTTAAAACTCTTTTATGTGCAAATTTACTAATATTTTAACACTTAATCTCTTTCATCTGCAAGCCAGCTGACTGTTTATACTCAATAGGTCTGTTCGAGGTGGGGATGATGGTAGAAAGAAATGGCTCCATCAGATCCAAGATGGTTCTTGAAATTCTTGTTTGTTACAATATTATGGGTTTAAACTCTGAATATGAAAAGAAGACTTGAGTAGTTGCTCCTGCCATTAGTTTATCTCCTCCTTTCCTCACTAATGTATCCAGCATATCGGGTCTTGCAAGTCACTTCAGAGTGAAATACAAATATATGTACTGCAGTTGTGCAGTGATTTAACTCACTTGCCTTCATTTCTGCGTAGCCTGGTTCAGCACAACCAGTTCAGTTCAAATGGTTCAATTCTGCAAGGTTGTCAGAGCCTTAAGTGCCCACCTTCTCTATGCAGAAATGGGGACACATTCTTTTCTTGAAAGATCTTGGGAGGAGAAATTTGCACACCTAAGTTTCAGCTCCAAAGGCCTAAACCAAATAACCACATAGATGATTTCTGTGAATGTAAAGAATAAAAAGCATGCATAGTTTTGAAGGTCATGATCTCTGGCATTTTTATTTTTTCTTTTTAAACTATAACTATTAGTAGTATTTATCTGATTATTGTTCTGTTGTGTTTGCAACTCAGCCATGTATAAGGTCAGCAGTTTTTATTGTTAAAGACCATTTAAGAGCTCTTATTTATTGATATCTTGCATAATTTATGTTTGCCATCTCCAGATAGTAATGCACAATGTATCATCTAGTATAGTTTTCTAATGATGTACTGAGTGGAGCTGTGCAGAACAATGGGTTGATATTATATTAGCAAATGTAATGACTGCTTGTGTATCTTCCTTTAATCATTGAGCTGCTTGTTATGACCCACCACTGACCTGTTTAAGAACAATTTCCTTTTCATATACATACAGTTGGCTGGCCTAATACCTTTCCTATTTAATTATGCCTCATGTAGGCAGTGTCTGTGCCAGGCAGATGAATGAATTGGGACTTGACCTGTTTCACCAGTTTCCAAAACCAGCAATCAGTTTCTAGTGATGTTTTAGAATTGAAATGGTTTTCTGACTGGAATAGGAGCTCTAGAAAACCTTTAATTAAAATAAAAATCTATAATAGACACTTTGTTATATGCAATATTTATTGGCCTTGGGGAAAACATCAATAGGCTCCTAGTTTTCACAGTGGTCATTACGATTTCTTTGAAAATGATGCCATAGAAAGATTCCTTTAGCCAGGCACCATATTAAGAACATGAGGGGGCGGGAGGCGAAGCCAACAAGAGAACATCCAGAACCTATTAAGAGTCCCCATGAACCCATACCTTAATTTCAGAAGGTATTTTCAGTAGTCAAAACTACTGACCAAATAATGCCCCCTTTCCCTCCAAGATTCAAAAGGCAATGATATCACAGTGAGAGGTAAAACACAGGATGCTGAACATGGATTTACAGTGGTTTAGCTGAACACGTTTATTTAAGCAGATAACAGCTTGTGTGTAGGTGAAGCATTCCTAAATTGTAACATTTTACTTCGTATTTGGAGTAGTTTACCTTTCCACCTGCTCGCGTTTAATTTGAAAACTGGTCCCTGGGTGCATGAAGAAAACATTACATGATGTACCTTCAGCTTATACTTGCAGTTGCACTGCTGCTGATGTTCAGCAGATAAAACTAATAATTTTATTTTTCCCTGTATGCAACTGCTGGTTGGCTAGATTGGACTTTTTCGCTGTTGTGTACTATGCAAATTTTTTGCACTAAGAAGGTCACAATGAAAAGGAGATTGCTTGTGTTTTCATGAAAAGTAAGATCTCTTTGCAACTTACTGGCTATTTGTGGTGATTTGATGGTGGCTGCATGCCAGGTTCCCACTGGTATCACTCTGTCACTCCCACAACTGGACAGGGGAGAGAAAATATAATGAAAGGCTCATGGGTTGATATAAGAACTGGGAGAGGGCACTCACTGATTACTGTCACAGGCAAAAAAACCTCAGGGAAATTAATTGAATTTATTATCAGTCAAAATCAGAGCAGGATAATAAGAAGTAAGAAAATCTTGAAAACACCTTCCTCCTACCCCGCCCTCCTTCCAGGGCTGAACCTCCTCCCAGCCAATGGTTCAAGGAGACAGGGAATTGATGTTGCAGCCAGTTTGACATGTTGTTTTTCCTGCTGCTTCCTCTTCAGGGAGAGGAGTCCTTCCCCTGCTCCAGCATGGAGACATGGGAGACAGTCCTCCATGAACTTCTTCACTGTGAGTCCATCCGAAGGGCTACAGTTCTTCATGAACTGTTCCAATGTGGGTCTCTTTCCATGGAGTGCAGTTCTTCAAAAACAGGCTGCTCCTGCGTGAGTCCCTCACAGGGCCACAAGTCCAACCAGGAAAATCTGCTGCAGGATGGGCTCCTCTCTCCATGGGGCCACAGGTCCTGCTAGGACCCTGCTCCAATGTGGGCTTCCCACAGGCCACAGCCTCCTTTGGGCATCCACCTGCTCCAGCGTGAGTCTCCTCCACAGGCTGCAGGTGGGTCTGTGCACTCTGGTTATCCTCCATGGGCTGCAGGGCTTCCTCACCCTTCTCCATTAACCTTGTTTTCTGTAGAGATATTCCCCTCACATGTTCTCACTGCTCTCTTCTCTGGCCCCAATTACTTTTTTTCCTTCTTAAATATGCTCTCAGAGAGGCACCACTACCATTGCTGATTGGCTTGGCCATGGCCAGCAGTAGGTCCATCCAGTACACCACTACTGGGTCAAACTTACTGTCACACTGTGAAAGACAGTGCAGCTTCAATTTTTCTGTTCTTTCAATTTCTTTTTGCGCTTACACAAGTTACTTATTAATATTAATAGTGTCATAATAGTAAAACTACCATGGTGTATTTGACTGGTTTAAGTTGAAATGTGAACAACCTCCAAATTTTGCCCTTGTTTATCTGAACTGTTTTGAAACTTCACAGACAGTTAAGTCATACCTTTTGGTTAAATTGTCATTATATTACATATATAAGAATGTTAATATCTTCTTACAATTTCTGCATAAAACATTAAAGCAGTCAGGATGGTAAGTGTGAAGAGAATGCAGAAGAAATGTGTGTGTGTGTGTGTGTGTGTGTGCGCATTTTTTCACAGAGTAAATCTGACCTTGTGGATTGACCCACATCTTTATTCTACAAATTCTGTCTGATAATGTTGGACAAAGGTGGCCAATGATACTGGGTGTATGAAGCAAATTGTTTCAGAATCACAGCAGCCTTTTGAAGATCATCAAGTTGTTTGACATTGTCTTGTGTGTCACTTCACTTGTAGATGCAGTTGTGCTCACTGAATTTAATCTGAAATTTGGTATTATGCTTGTCCATGGAAATGTTGGACACCCTTTCTTTGAAATGCGGCTATGGATTCCTGTAAATTCAGATTGGTGGCTTAATGGAAAATTTGCACTCTTGTAAGGATTATTTTTTAAAGGTTTGACTGCACATGTGTCTGCAGTGCTGTACATGGGGGATTTTCAAATATTATACAGCCATGGTGCATTGCGGAGAATGATCAAAATTACCTCTCTAATTATTTCTTCATATCTTAGAGTTAATGAATTCCCAGCATCACACCTGTCAGTGCACTTACAGGAAACCGTTCATTTCTTAATCACAGTTTGTTTTCTATATCATTAATGTTGTTTGCCACTCTTTTACCATCTTGAATATTCTCTACTAAGACAGCAGAGAGCTGTGTTGTTTTGTGAGGTCTCTACTTCTGCTTTCTTCTTTCTATCTCATCAAATGAAAGCTTTCAAACTCTATATTAATTAAAGCAACTGAAGCTTGAATTGGTTCAACTCTTGCTGAATACCCTGCTAAATACTTAACCAAGTCAATCTAGAGATTGCTTGATAAGTCTAATTATATTCTTAAGAACATATAGGACTGAAAGGTCATCTCATGTTGACTATAGCTATACACAAACTGACATTGTGAATCCTTCCTAGGTCTAGATTATCTTGTGGGAGTATTATCAAGAATGATATGACGCTGGGTCAGGCCAAGTAATATGCTAAGTTTAACAAAAAATTAAAGAAAATGAAGATGGCATTACACTGTCAATGCACATACTTAGGGGAGCCCCCGGTGGTCTAGTGGTTAAGGACGCAGCGCTGTTACCGCTGAGACCCAGGTTCGAGTCCTGGTCAGGGACCTCCCCGGGCAGATGGAGCTCGTTAGC
>JAWWES010000041.1:27704488-27739382 GCA_035583135.1 Lophotriccus pileatus
TCTCTGAGCCATTAAGTTTCCTATAAATAGTTGTAAAATAAAAGAAACTGTGTTTGTCATGGCATCTAATATGTACTTAAGGAACAAAATATATGAACATAAAATATACTATTTTTAGACTGTATGTATGTAATTCATCAGGGGTAGAGATTTTTTATTTTAAAGGCTTAGTAATTTAATTCACAGGAGGCAGAGGTGGAATCTTAAATTCATTGGGAGTTCCAGTTCTTAAAAAGATTTCTTTACTGCCTCTGCAGTAAAAGAGCAACCTAGTTTTATTTTTAGATTTATTCATAGTAAGGGTAAAAACACTGCTCTGTATGTAACCTTTTAGCAGATTGTTACCATGAATGTGTTTAGTAAAACACATGTAAAAAAACATGTAAAAAGAGATGAAAGGTGTGGTCAGAAATCTTCACTGAAAGGCATTTTTAACACTGCATGGGTTCATTTCCTTTACTATTGCTGTCTTGCAGGTACTTAGCATTTATAGACATCATACCCTTGTAATTGAACTTGCATGAATCATTTATTTACTATGCTGCACTTACGGGTAATATATGTCAAGGGAATTCATTTTTTATTACAGCTGATGTAGCCATTATGATGTCATAATATATACAAGGATAGAGATACAGCTTGAACAGAACTTCTGTCCTTTAAATCTGTGAAACTCACTTTCTATATTTCTATTTTGGAAGCAGATATGCAAGTTTTGGTGGTTTAGCATTCTGCTAACTCTTGACAACAGCTTTTTGGTCAGGATGAAGAAACACTTCATCCTAGATACAGCAGTGACAGTATCTGCATTTAATTTGGTATTAAAAAAAAATAGAAAATGTGGAAATTCGCCAAATAAGATTAACATACGCTGTTTTCCTTTTGGAGTTTAAATGAGAGCAAGTATCTTTTAAGGTTCAATTCTAAGAACTAACTGTAAGGAAAATATATATAAACATATGCGTTATGTTTGTTAGAGTAACTGATCTGAATTGCATGATTTCAAGTCTAATATTTTGTTTTCAATGGGGAGATCACAAAATTTCTTGTTTCTATACCTGTTTCCAAGTTGGCTGCTCTGCCAGGTCTGGACAAAGTAAGTCAGTACACAATGCCTACTGAAGCCTCCCCCAGCTAGAGATTCCTAATTCTTGGGGTCTTCATGTCTTGAAAAGTCCAGTGTCAGAGTGAAGAAAGGGGATGAGCAAAGTTCTTTCGTGCAGAGAGAAAAGCAGAAAGTCATTTGCTATAGGCAAAAAGCAGCTTGGTGGTCAAGCTTAATGAAAGGGAAACTGTTCAACAGATCGCCTCTATTCTTTCACCTCCTATGCTACTATGAAACAAATACTATGATATGTAATTAGAAAATGGAGAGTGGACACTTGAGAAAATGAAGACCTTTGTCAGCCTTTACTTATAGCTGAAGTAGTTCAAATATAATTTTGTTGATATAACAGGCATAGCTTTGTATTTAAAAGCAGAAGGCTGAAATAGGAGCAACTTGTTTTTATAAGGAAGTGTACAATATGTTTTTAGAGGTAAACCCAGGCTTTTTAATACACAGTGTCTTCTGATGCTTTTTACAGTCCAAGAGGAATGGGCATATTAAGGGGGAATAAAGGCTTTGGTGCCTAAGAGTAATATATCTATATTAGCCAAATCTCCAAAGAAGCATTTCCATAAAGATAGCACATAAATCTTTAAGAATGCTTTTGAGAAGCTTATTTTTGAGTTGCAATAACCCTGGTCAGAAAGATCTCTGAGTAGCCCAGTGCTATTTTGGTTGCTTAGTCAGATGCATCCTTTCGGCACTCAAACCAAACTACCAGAAAAAAAAACTGATTTCTTTGTCTTCTGAAGCACTGGATTTCACAGGTAACGGTTTGCTGACTCAAAGTTAAAAACATTTTTCTAGACAGGCATACATGAAAACCTAAATTAGAGTGTCATAAATAAAATAATTTGAATAATCCTAGCTTAGAGCTCCATCTCTTTTTTAGGATAAATTTTACTGCTCTGGTTAGTTGTTAATGTGGTACTCTGTATTTCAGTAAAACTTAGAGCTTACTAGGAACAAACCTTCAATTTAGAACAGAAAGAGAAGGTCTGTATCTGTGTTCTTAACAATCTACAATGTTCATACCAGTAGTGTACAGGTGTCTGTGTTGTGAATTCTTACAGAAATATAATATCTAGCTCTCCGTGCACATAGTAACTAACATCTTTAATTTTCTTGTAAGTCTGTAGTTGTCTAATACCTATTTTTATAAAACCTTACATGCTTTCCACTGAACAGTAGCAAAATAATTAAAAGCTGTATATATGTGTTTATCAGAGTGTTGTGTAGGAAGTCTAATAGCTGAATCTGAACACTGCTTATGATGATTATGTTACATTCCAAAAATGCATTTGCTCAGTTAAAACAGTAGGTTTTGAATGAGAAACTGAGTCAGACAACACTTTTGGAAATTTTTGATGAAAAGAACAATTTGACAAAATTCTGAGTAGCTGGAGAGAGAATCTAATAAGAAAAAAATGTCTGACAACCTTAGATTTGGAAGGACCTCCTAGGCCCTTCACTTATTTATTATACATATTACCAGACCTTAATACCAATAATTACTTAGAAATAAAATAAAGATTTTAGTGCTACTTTAAAAATAAAAAATCTAAAAATCCTATAGCTCTGCTTTTCTTTTTTAGGTAATATGTTACTTAACCTACTAGGTACATAGTAATTTATGAGAAAGGGATTAATACATCATCTGAGAAGCTGAGGTCAATTAAGTAGTTATTTGATTTGTAACAATCAAATCAGGTTCATAAGATACTCTATAACCATTATTTAGTTCCAAGTTCAGGTTTGATGATTTTTCACTTCTGTTTATGGCAGTTAACTGTCCTGAAGAACCACTGACAATGTGTCTAAAGGAAAAAAAAAAAAGAAGTGCTCCATTTTTTCTCCAGAGGAATGCTAAACCTCATCTAAAATTTAAAACATATCAATCAGGTGGTTCATCAATAAATACATACCATCTTCTGCAGTGCTGCATGTGACCTGCAGCTTCAGGAAGCATGAGCTCACTCTGAGGGAGACAGACAAAGCACACTTGAATTATGTTCTCCTTTTAAAAGCAAAGATTGCTTCTAATTTATTGAGGCAAGAGATAATTAATTCTCAGATTCAATACAGGGATCTGAAGAATTAGATTCCATGTTTCCATCCCCAAATAAGGCTTAAAACTAGAAACTGAGAAGGCAAGAGAATGTATGTATACTTGAATTGAATCAGACATATATTCAAGAGTTTATGGAGAAATCTATCTGCACATGGTCCCTAATTATTGTGTTACCAAAAAATTAAAAAAAAAAAAAATCTCTCATTTCAATTTTGTTCCATCCTCTGGGGGAAAGCAGAATCACTTTTGGTTTTCTTCCTTCCTTTCAGTCTTATGGGGAACTGCAATCTTTTAGGTGATAACACTACCAAACTGTGTTTCCACATAGCTGAACATCTTGATTGCAAAACAGTGCAGTTCTTACAACTGAAAACCTCACATTTCTCTTCTCATGTGTCTTAGCTTTTTTAGTGCATCAATGCCATTGCATACCAGGTTCCTATGACAATTTGTTTTATCAGCTTAATGGGATAGATTGCAGTGTAGGCAGCTTAAAGATCATTCTCCTCGTCCTGCTGCCATCATTTCCTTTAAGGTAAAAATATACAGCGGTTGCTTCTTATCTGTCAGAACTAAGAAGCAGAATCAACTAGCAGATCTATGCTAAACTTGCAGTTCTAATTTCACTTTTATAAGCTTGAAAAAGCACCCTCTCAGACTCTTTTGGAGGCTCTTCTTGCACAGCAAGGCCTTCTGACTGTAGACTTGCTTTGCACAGCAGTATCTGCATGTTTTCTGTGTCATCCATATTCCATTTTGATGCAACAATTGGATGAGGGACAAAACAGGACTCAGGCTAGACTGGAAAAGCAAGGTCAGTAATTCAGGGAAGTACTTCACAACATTGCTAGAAAACCTTAGAACAGAAAATTGTCTTCTGTATATGGATCCAGATTGCTTGTGCTTTGTTTGGCTGAGATTAAGGCTCCTTCTTGCTTCTTTCTTTGTCCTTTTTCATGTGGATGTGAAGTGTGGGAATAACAGCATGCCCACAAATTTTTCTCTCGCCAAATGAGTAACTGACTGGTTGGCAAGTATGAACATCTGATCTGAAAAAACGTATGCAAAACCTCATCATTTCACTCTAATTTGAAGGGTGCTTCAAATAATAGGCACAGACTGGATAGTTTAACATGATACTGAATTGAGCTGTCTGTGTAGGAACTGAAGTTTCATCAGACCTGTGCCTGTTAAGTGCATGTAGATTCTCCTCCCTCTCCCCCGTTTTTAATTAACTGTCCAATCTTGTTTTTAGCAGTCAATTCTCAGTGTAGTTTATGGCAGTAAATTATATCAGCTGTCGTTTTTTTGTTGTGCAATAAGCTATTGCTAATTGGCATTTCCTCTTTAATAGACTCTGTTAAGAATTATGTTAAAATAATTGCTGCCAGAAAGCACAGTACAGAACTCTTAATTACTGGCTAACACTTCTGTCCTTCAGATCTTTCCTCCAAGCTATGCTTTCATAGAGCATGTACTTTTAATTTGAATTCAGCTCCATAAAACTCAGGAGAATCTATTGTCTATCAAAGCCAAACTCGTAATAATGAAGGATTTGTCACAGCAGATCAGACACCCAGTCTCTGTAGTTTGGTGCCATGCCTCTGGCAGTGGCTATTTCTTGATATTTTAAAACAAGGTAAATCTCTTCCCAAATGGCTAATGCATCTTACCCATTTGTTTGACACTGCACATTTCTTTCTAAACCTTGCAGTTCATTGTCTTACACCCTGAAGCATGAGATTTGATTACCCTTATTGTCTTACCTTGCATAGCTACAAATGTTATTAGCAGTCATAAAATTATTCAGTTCTTTTTAAAAACATAGCTGTGTTTTTTATCTTGGATGACCTGGTGACAGCCAGTTCCACTGACTGTGTAAAAGAAATATTTCCCTGTATTGTTTCTGCATTTACTGTTCTTTCATTTAAAACTCCTTTTGTTTTAAGCAACAGAGAAAGAGAGGAACCTGGTCAGTTTTTAATATACCCTACCTAATTATAAATAACTGTATGAAATTCCCTCTAACTTGCATATATTTTGGGTGCTATGAAGTTCTGAACTTTGTTAATTTTTTATTTCCTTCTGTTTATTGGTTCAACCTTAGAACCAGTCAGATGTTTCCCTGTGATTTTTTTTTTCCTGAACACACTAATGGACATTAAAATGTATCTGGTATATGATCTGTGCCTATATTTTTAAATTTTATATCCCTCATTTTTCCTTGCAGTGTGAAGAAATTTAGTAAAAGAAAAAGAATAAATAATTTTGTCTTCTGAAGAATTTTATTTCTAAGTAAATGATGGTAGAATAATCATAAATTTTGAAAAGCTGAAATTGATGGTCTTTTCAACAGATCTTTTGCATCTGAGTAATCAGGATGTGATGCACTATGGGAATTACGTACATTGTTTATGGACTTTATTTTTAATTTGCATCACTTTGTGTCTGTTTAAATTTAGTCAGTCATTGTGACAGATGAATTCTCTTAGATATTTACTAGAAAAAAATTAAGGGTAGTTTCAAATATACGGAGGCAAATAGTATAATTGCATATATGAAAAAAGACTTGCCTGGTTGTCATAGAAGCACAGAATATCCTGAGTTGGAAGGGACCATAGGGTTCATTGCCCTGCACAGGACAACCTCAGGAATAGCATCATATGCCTGAGAACATTGCCCAAATGCTTTGAACTCAGGCTTAGTTCTGTGATCACTTCTCTGGGGAGCCTGCTTCAGTGCCCAGCCACTCTCTGGGTAAAGAACCTTCTTCTAATATCCGTCCTAAACCTCTCCTGAGACATACCATTCCCTTGGGTCCTGTCACAGAGAAGAGACCAGTGTCTGCCCCTCCTCTTGCCCTCGTGAGGAAGTTATAAACTGCAATGGGATCTCTCCTCAGTCTCCTCTTCACACTGAACAAGCCAGGTGACCTCAGTTGCTCCTCATAAGGCTTTGCCTTTAGACCCATCACCATCCTCATGGCCCTTCTTTGGACACATTCTGATAGTTTCATATTGTTCTTATGTCGTGGTGACCAAAACTACACACAACATTCAAGGTGAGGCCGCACCAGTGCAGAGCAGAGCAGGACAATCCCCTCCCTTGACCTGCTGGCGATGCTTTGCCTGATGCCCTCAGGATATGGTTGGCCCTCCTGACTGCCAGGGCACTGCTGACTCATATTCAACTTGCCATAGACCAGGACCCATGAATCCCTTTCCATGGCAATTCTTTCCAGCATCTCATTCCCCAGTCTGTATGTACACCCAGGGTTGCCCAGTCTACCCTGCTGGAAGAGTATTCTGCAGGGCCTCTTTACCTTCATTTTTCTGTTTTAGAAAACTTTCTCACAGTCCTGTAGTGTACATTGAGATCTATTTCTTCATATTTATTTTATTTTTCATAATGGATTTTCATTTTACCACTTGTAGTATCACTGATGTTCTTCAGCTACTTGAAGATAATAAAACTTCCCGATACTTCCAGTAAAAAAGCCCCAAGAAGCTTACAATACCAGAGTTCCTAACTTGTGCAGTTTCATTTCCAAGTCATTAATAAATAGTCCTCATTTAAGTAGCAGGCCTAGGAGCATTCACTCTTACATTTTCTTCCTTTTGAGGGGCAGCACTTGCCATTACTCATTGTTTCCTATCACTTAACAATTTTTGAAACAATTCCATGACTGTCCTTTGTCCCACAGTTATTTATTTTCCTTAAAAGACTGCGATGAAACCTATGGAAAGCTCATTGGAAACTTAGGGAAATTAAGTGCCTTGGGTCATTTAAGCTGCTACTTTGGCAACCATTTCCAAAAGAGCTCAGGAAGCCGATCCTTTTGTTGTTGTTACTGAGGGCGTTCTGAAGATAACTGAGGTTATACGGGGGTGCCGCAAATGTTCACCCGAGGGGTGGTGGCGGTGTCCCTGTGCCCGCGGAGCGCCCGGTGCTGTCCGCGGTGCTGGACGGCCTCACTCCGCCTCTGCTCGGCCAGGGGACCGCACGTCCCGCGGCCGTGCGTGCGAGTCGCGGTCACGAGTGGCGTCCTGCGCTCCCCGCACAATGCTTCCTGCATCCCTGCTGGGGAGAAATACACACGCTTAGTGCTCGGACGGGCAGAAAGCTGGGCTAACAGCAGAGCGCTACTTGAAGTTAAGCAAATGTGCCCACGAGCAGCAGTGCAGTTACAGATGAGGTAAGGCTGAGATGAGGGCTATTACCAGGGAGTTACTTACAGAAATAATCAGTCATGAGGATGCAAATACTGAATATAGAATAATTCTGCACCGGATCAGATCTTGACTGTAAGGAATTCTTTGTATAGAAGTTATTAATTTTAAAAACTGGATCTTATTAAAATAAAAATTGTCTTGATAGATGTCTTTCTAAATGCAGATTAATTGATTATTTGCTGATATTTTCCTGTGTAGAACGCCAGCATCATTGCTCTCTTATCTTTGTATCAGCCTTGCTGCCAAAACTGATGGCTGGAACAATAGAGATCGTTCTGGAGCAGGAACTTCTCTCACAACCCAGGTCTTATCGCAGCTTTAACTGGCAAAGACTGCTATTCATACTGTCACTCACTGATGCTACATAATGGATGGTGTCTGCCTTGCACACCATAGATAACTCACCAGATTAGGAGTTGGATTTAATTCCACACACTCAACTGACCCCAAAACCATGCAACCTCTCCAAACAAAACAAAAAAATCCAACAACAGCAGAAGATAAATCACTGATGATTTAGATTGCCTGAATGCGTGACTTTCATTTTCACATCAATTGTCATTGGGAATGTTGACAAACCCACTTTGGATTAAGACTGTTAAATACTGTTTCCTCATAAAAATTACAACAATGTAATCTTATCTGTAGTTTTTTCACAAGCAAGTAGTGTACAAACCCACAGTTTGTGTCCACTTTAAGTTATTTTTTATTGAGAAATAATTATTCTCAATTTTATTCCCTTCATATATGAAACATGGAATAAATTAATGAAATATATGTAATACATACACACATTTCACTGCCAACAGTGTTTAATTGTTTACGATTTTTCATATTTATTTGTTTTTTATGGGTAGGCCTGTAAACATATTCTGAAGGTGTTGTCAACAGTATCACATACTTTAAGGTATTCTGACAGGGAAAGCTATACTGACAATAATAGCTGCCATTCACCATCATAATTTTTTGAATTGTTGTCGCTTAACTGATGAAAGATACACTTAAAGTGAATAACAGGCTCTTCTTCTTGTTTATACCTTTAAATAAATAATAAATCATATTACTTTTGAATTTTCTTTTAATATAAATGGATTGAAACAAAGTAGGACATGTAAGGAGAGGAAGTCCTTCAGTATGTGATGCAGAGCTTCCCTTCGTGAGTCACTGGTATTTATTTAAATTTTTTTATTTTTTTTTTTTTTTTTTGCATCAGGAACCAAATTGCAAAAGAGCTCCAGGGACACCATTTTGTAAGACCAAAGAGACAGAATTTTCCTAGCCCTTTTTCTTGTCCTGGGAATTGAAGTCTGGGCTGAGAGAGGCTGTGTGTAGCTCTCCTTCCAGCTGGGCAGAAGAAGAGGAGCTGTTGTCATACGCAGCTTTTATTCCCTGCACCTGCCTCAACCCACCAGCTACTAGAAAAAAAAGGGGAATACACTGTAGTCTCTATTTGGTTGCAATAAATTACTTCCTTCTGCTATCACAGCAATGGAAAGAATTCTGTATTTGAATCACAGTTCCTTCCTAGAACTCATCCTGGACCGGTGCTGTAGACTGCTTATTGTACATCTTGAGTAAAAAAGGCTTATGTTCTCTGTCAGTTCAGATTGGAGCTATAGGATCTGCTTTTTCCAGCAATAAAAATAGTGTGTATGTACATGATCTAATTAAGGGCCTAAGACTTTATATGTATAAAATTTATAAAAAATGTTTTTTATGGAACATGCAAGGGATAAAGGGACATTTCAGGTACATGTTAAATAGTTCGCAATTGATCTTATCAAGTAAGTTATTGGTCCACAGCTAAATAACACAAATTAATTTTTTTCTTCTCTATGTTCAATTTAACCATTGTTTAATTTAACAAGTACAGTGGTGTCCTGCTTGGTCACAATGCTGCAGAACCATTCCTATAAACACATATAACTTCTTCTGAGAAATGCACATATGTTTAAATGAAAGTTCAGTTGCAATTATTTCCAGTGTCTCTAGCTCACAGGAAAACAAACCTCAGCCTTTCTCAGGGGTTACACTGAAGACTGTTGGGGGAGGATGGCTGCAGCTCATCCTTTCTTCACTAAAATAACAAAGAGGAATTTTCTTTGTATGCTACTTTGGGCAGCCATGGCTCCCCCTAACATCCTCTGTTGCTTTCTCAAAGGCAGATGGAATACTGGTTTTTGTTTGAAGCTACTTTTAAGTATCTCCAAGTGCCATATTCTAGCATATTTTTTTTCAAAATATCCCATCATAATATTTTCTCAAAACTGTCCTGATTCAGAAACACTTGGTGTAGTGGGTTGACCCTGGTTGGACACCAGGTACCCACTAAAGCTTCTCTATCACTCCCCACTGCAGCTGGACAGAGGAGAGAAAATACAACCCTACAACATAGGGTTCATGAGTTGAGTTAAGGACCGGGAGAAATCACTTACCTATCACCATCACAGGCAAAGCAGACTCAAAGAGGGGATACTAATTACTTTTATTACTAACAGAATCAGAGCAGGAGAATGAGAAGTAAAATAAATCTTAAAAACACCTTTTTACCACCCCTCCCTCTTTCCCAAGTTCTACTTCCTCCCGCTCCAGCAGCTCAGGGAGAGGGGGAATGTGGGTTACAGTCAGTTCATCACAGGTTATTTCTGCTACTGGTCCAGGACAGGAGTCCTTCCCCTGCTCCAGTGTGGGGTCCTTCCCATTGGAGGCAGTCCTCCATGAACTTCCTCAACGTTAGTCTATCCCATGGACAACAGTTCTTCACAAACTGATGCACTCTGCGTTACTTTTCCATGGGGTGTAATCCTTCAGGAATGGGCTGCTACAGTGTGAATCCCCCATAGGGCCGCAAGTCCTCTGAGGAAAACCTGCTCCAGCATGGGCTACTCTCCCCCCAGGTCAGCAGGTCCGTGCCAGGACCCTGCTCCATCCTGGGCGTCCCACGGGGATCACAGCCTCCTTTGGGCATCCCCCTGCTCTGGTGTGGGCTCCTTCACAGGCTGCAGGTGGATTTTTGCACCCTGGTTATTCTCCGTAGTCTGCAGGGGCACAGCTGCCTCACCATGGTCTGCACCACGGGCTGCAGGGGAACCTCAGCTCCGGGGTCTCGGGCATCTTCTCCTCCTCCTTCTGCACTGGCCTTGGTGTCTGCATTGTTGTTCACATGTGCACTCACTGTGCTCTTCTCAGCCTGCAATTTTCATCTGTGCAATAACTTCTTTTCCCTTCACAGAGGTGTTATTAGCATTCCTGATTGGCTCAGACTTGACCAGCCATGGGTCCATCCCAGAGCCAGCTGGCTTTGACTCCACCAGACATGGGGGAATCTTCTAGCAGCTTCTCACAGAAGTCACCCCTGTGGCTCTCCCACCAAAACCTGGCCACACAAACCCAATACAGTAGGCCACAGTTTGCTCCCCATTATTGTTTCCCCAGTGTCACAGTGGCTTAGAGACAGGATTGTGACAGTGAGGGGCTTGTCTAATAGTATGGTCCTAAACTTGCCTTGAAGTCACAGGTTTTTGCTTTGCAGTGGGTTGTTTGGGTGTTTTTTTTGTTATTTCAGACCTGGGCCTAACAGTATGTGAAGTACAAGATGGCTGAAGTCTGTAGATTAGGCATTTAGACTGTACTGCAGCATACCCTTCACCTTTGAAAGCCTATGGTTTGATCTAGGAGGCATTTTAGATGTCTCTAAGGCAATCATACATTGCTGAAGGCAACAAAATATTTAGCAGAGTAATAACATAAATAGGCAGTGGTGGGAGAGTGATGAGAGTGCTTTGATAATGACCCGCAACACTTCTCATTCTTTAGCATGTCTGACTTGGGAAGGGATAAAATGTCTTCATTGCTTCACTGCAGCCTCCTCAAGTTGGGAGGGCTGAAGATCAAGTAGTCTGGGTGTGTTGTGCTCTAGCACACAATCAGTATACAGAGTTGAGTACATTCATGATTACCTTTGTAATAAAGATCTGTCTTCTACTTCTCTTTAATTCTTTGGGGGTTTTTTTGCTGTTGTTTTTCTTTAGGTTTCTCTGTCAATCCTAAACTCTACCTGATAAATCTTTTTATAGAGAGAATTCATTTTTTCCAAAGGTAGCAGTGCAGTGAGTGGCCCAGTGCACCCACTAATTGTTCCAGGTGATCCTCAACTAGATGGATTTTTCATGGGCAATGATTTATTTTTTTTAATATCAAAAACTGTATTTGCTCTTTCTTCTGAAAACAATGGGAGGTTGTTACTATGCAAACAATAAATGTCCTCGTGAAAGAAATGCGAGTGGATATGTTTTTCAAGTGTGACTACATTTAATGTGAAGGTATTAAAATACATGTTTCTGTGTCTCCCCTTAATGTGAGCAGCAAGTGAAGGGGAGAAAAAACCCCAACTCTCTTTTGGATGTTATTCAGGTATTCTTTGTTTTTATACAAACTAAAATGGTAATAAGATGACTTAGCTACATGGTTAAAAACATTTACTGGAGAGAAGGTAAAACAACTTGGAGAAAATGAAACAAAAAGGGGCATTCAGCCAGGAACCTTACAATCAATTGAACTTCTAACTACCAGGCATTATTTTTCAAAATAAATACCTTAATTCTAAGATTTTTCTGCGAGGCTGTTACGTATGTGGTGGGAGTGTATATATACATACATATATATATATATATATATATAAAAAATTATATATTTATATATTATTATATATATAATTAATATATAAACACACACATACATACATACCAAAGATGGTCTCCCTAGGTTTTTTGTTGCTTTGAAAATGGGAGTTGCATTAAAATAAAAACTCAATTCGGAGTATTATCTCCCCAGCTGTCTGTGCAGACCATGGGGTTGGCCTGGGAATATTCTCATTACATGTACTGAAGCAGTTAGTCAGTGATTGATGCTGTATTAATTCACAGCACAGACACTTTGCCTTTGTTACTGAACATTAGACAAATTAGTTCTTACAGATTCACATCCCACCCCCACTGCATCCAAGCTCCCCACTCTGGCTGGTTAGTATTGCTAATAACCTTCATTCAGAGTGAACTGGAGCCTTAGGAAGGAGGAGTTTGCTAGAGGAAGGGGCAGAAAACGGGTAGCAGCCACTGGGGTCTAACAATACGGTCAGTTGCTGGCACAGCTCAGCTCAGTAATGACAAATGATCTTTTCATTGTTAGACCCCCCAAATTAATTTTCCCTCCCACTTCTCATGAGACCACATTCATCACGTAGATTGCGTTAAATGTACTTTTGACAGGACAGAGAAAGATGAGTAGTAAAATAATTTGATTCTAGTAGCTTCCTATCTGGGGAAGTTAACCAATGGGATGATACCTGTAAAGGTAAATATTTCTGTAAATGTTCCTGAGATAAATCTTCATGAAGATTTTCCACAACATCTGGGCAGAGGGTTAAGCACAAATGAATGAGTGAGAAAGCAATGGAATGAAAGCAGAGTAATATCTTTAGCTGTTCCCACTGATCTGAGAGTTAAGCCCTGCTTTGTACAAGGGGCACAGCAGCCAAAATAGAATGCATACAATTTATCTTTGTAATATTCTGTAGAGAATAAAATTGCTATCCTTTTATTGTCTTCTTTGAGATTAATTAGAGATGGTTTTCAAGCACACTTTTATAACTCCTCATTAAGTGTTTGCTGTACATTGTCTCTTCTTGGCCATTTAGAAAGATGTAGGAAATTATGTCATGTGGAAGAGAACCAAGAGATTTGTCAAGGTCAGCAGAAGCACAAGGAGGCAGGGGAATCCCAGCACAATCTAGTTGTCTGAAATATTATGCTTATGGCTGGATTAAGTCACATTAATTGAGCATAAAAGCAGAGTGGTTAGTATTTAGAGTGTGACTAGAGTTGATGTAAAGATTCTTGTGCAACAAAGTGCAGGAATTGTGCTCACTGCAAACTTGTCTCTAGTATTTTCAGTATGTGATTGTCTCTGTATTTTGTTTGTGTTTATTTAAAATAGTCTTAATAAATTGAACAGAGCTGTCTGGCTACAGATCATATTCAGCACCCAATGCCTTATTGTTGGCTTAGGTTCTGCTCAAATCTAAGATTGTTTGACCTCTCTTCATTCCCACCAGCACTGGTCTTTGTTAAAGACATCCAAAATGCCTTCCGTATTGCATTGGCACTTCCTTGATCCACGTGGTGGATCAAACACCTATGAAAATTCCCTGTAGGTGTTCAAGACCAGGTTGAATGGAGCTTTGAGCAATTTGATCATTTGAAGTTGTCCCTGCCCTTGTTGGGGGATTATAACTATGTGACCTTGGAGGTCTCTTCCAACCCAAACCATTCTGTGATCCTGACTTATTGTTAACATCCAGCATAGTGGGGCTGCTTGTTATTCTCCTTTTTGCGAGGGTCTGGTGCTGTTGGTACAGGAGCCATGCAGAGTTTCAGGTGTGTGCAAATGTGGCTTTAAATGTATAGATGCACTTTTCTTCAGGCAAATACTGCTTCCAGGTTGCAGCATTTCACTCATTTCCCACCACTTTTGATCCTATACGTGGATAGGAGTAAAATTCCACTTTGGAATACTTTGGTGTTTCCTATACGAAACATCAACACGTTGGAGATAATGTACTTTCGTAACTTTATATATATGTGTGTGTGTGTATGTATATGTAAATGTTGACATAATTCATACTTCAGCAATTAACTTCACGCTGAATATTATTGACACTTGTAGCCGGGTTTTACATCTCTGGTAAATCATCTGTGTTTCTCTTCAGTAATGGCATGTGTGTTGTAAGGGAGGTGGAAAAAGGTGGAGTGGAAAAGTTCTCATGATCTGTGCAAGTTGTCTGTTAATCAGTGAATTGCTTGAAAAACAAAATCTTTGAACTTTTATAGCTCTGACTTTTGTTCAGGTACATTTGGAGCAACTGTATTTGTTGTCAAGACAATGTGCAATTTTAAAAGTATGCTTCATATTATAAAATGTATTTCAGATAGAGATCAAAACTATTTTTTCTTTTACTCTATTTTCCTTCAAAGTTACAGGAAAAAAACCCTATTGCATTGTCATATAATAACAACTATTTCAGAATTATATCTGGATTACATTTTTCTTTTGCTGATGACAACTAGATAATACCACATTAGTGAATGCAAAACATATGTTTACCTTTATGCATACCCACAATATTAAACAATAAGGTGGTGAAGTCAAGGGAATGGAAACAGCTTCCAGGGAAAATTAATAAAGGGTGGCAAAGCAGAATTAGAGTGAGCTGCTTACTTGCTTTAAAGGTCACTGCACATCTTCAAGCCAGAAAAGATAGGGTGGAAGGGATCACTGTGAAACTTGTCTGTTTTTTTTTTTTTAATAGGGATGGGAATGGGGGGGATCAGTACCTGCGTCTGTGTGCTGGGGGGTTTTTTTGAGGTAGGAGGGAGCATTCTGATGTCTGTCTTGGAGTTCTCCTGTTTACCTTTTTGTATAATTAGGCAGACCAGATTGTTATTTAGTCTTGTTCTGACAACAGTAAATTAGGCTTAACTCTTTAATTACAATGAGAAGGAAATCACCTTTCTGATATCCTTCAATTAGCTGAAACAGCTGTTAAGTTATAATTAAAATTTCACATGGATCATTTGAGATTTTGGGATGTTTCCATTTAATATTAAAAAACATTTGCATATATGCCTTTGCTTTTCAACAACCTTTTCTAATCTGTCAGCACTATACTAGTAATATTGATACTATGCTAAGCAATATAGTTCTGGCTTTATGAATAGACAGCTGGTTCTAGGAAAATGAAAATTGGATATAGAAGAAGGTGAATAGAAAATATCAAAGCTCAAAGGTTCACTGGAGCTAGCTCAGAAGTAAACTTCCCTTTTTCTCATCTTTTTTATTTCTCATTCTCTTTGAGATTCTAATATGATCTTTAAAACAGGAAGCATGTTTTTGAGATGATCAATAACCTAAAAACATACCCATTCTTCTATTCCAACCTCTTGCACCTTTTAAGGACCCAGACCTGCAGATATTTTGATCTAAATAATCTGTGAAGAAATATTTTGCATACTAAAGAGAATTATATTCTGATCTTAAACAACAAGAAAATCTCAAAATAATAGTTTACCCGGTCAATAAAAGTTTGTTTTTGTGGTACCTCTTGCTTCTCTCCATATCTAGGTGCTCAGCTGGTGGTGAGGACCTCAGCAGCATGCAGAAGTGGATTTTATCAACAGTGGCAAGCTCTAGTAAAACCTTGCAGCAAAATATTTTGGATATTTCAAAGTGAGTTAACCAGAAACTCAATTAAACTGCTTGGTGTGCTAAGATAAGAAGTGTTTTCCATGCACTTTGTTGCTTCTTAATTACTTAGAACAGTAAGTTCAGAGAACATCACAAGAAGGGAGATTTGCCAAGTATGCGAAAAATAGAACATCACATGTTAAATAGCTTTTTGTGATGTTGCTTTTTTCTTCTCTGAACTCTCAGTGCTTCACTAATAGTCCAGTTTATCATGACTCGAAGACACTTTACCACATTCTGAATTTTGGCTTGTAGTGGGTTGACCCTGGCTGGACACCAGGTGCCCTCTAAAGCCACTCTATCATTTCTCTCCTCAGCTGGACAGGGAAGCGAAAAACAGAACAAAAGGCTTGTGGGTCAGGATAAGGACAGGAAGAAATTACTCACCCATTACCATCATGAACAAAATAGACTTGACTTGGGGCAATTAGTTTCATTTATTACCAATCAAATCAGAATAGGACAATGAGAAATAAAAACTAAATCTTAAAACACTTTTCCCCCACACCTCCCTTCTTCCAGGCTCACCTTCACTCCCAGCCTCTCTCCCTCCTCTCCACCAGTGGAACCCAGGGATAGGGAATGGGGCCTGCAGTCAGTTCATCACATGTTGTCTCTGATGCTCCTTCCTCCTCAGAGGAAGCACTCCTCACACCTTCCTCTGCTTCAGCATGGGGTCCTTCCCACAAGAGTCAGTCTTTCACAGACTTCTCCAGCATGAATCCATCCCATGGGCTGGAGTTATTCTCCAAACTGCTCCAGTGTGGGTCCCTATCACAGAGTGCAATCCTTCAGGAACAGGCTGGTCCAGCATGGGTCCTCCACGGGGTCACAAGTCCTGCCAGCAAACCTGCTCCAGCATAGGCTTCTCTCTCCAACAGGGTCACAGGTCCTGCCCAGGAACCTGCTCCAGTGCAGGCTTGCCATGGGGTCACAGTGTCCTTTAGACATTTCCCTGCTCTGGCGTGGGGTCCTCCAAGGACTGCAGGTGGATCTGCTCCACTGTGGATCTCCATGGCCTGCGGTGGCACCGCTGCCTCACCATGGTCTGCACCAAAGCCTGCAGGGGAATCTCTGCTCTGGCACCTGGAGCACCTCCTCCCCTTCCTCCACTGACCCTGTGTATGCAGAATGGTTTCTGTAACATAGTCCTACTCCCTTCTCTGGCTGCAAAATGCATAAGGTTTTTTTTCCCCCATCTTAAGTCTGTTGTCCCAGAGGCGCTACCACCATCGCTGATGGTCCTGGTCTTGGCCTGCGGCAAGTCTGTCTTGGAGCTGGGTGGTGCTGGCTCTGTCGGACTTGGGGGAAGCGTCTAACAGCTCCTCACAGAAGCCACCCCTGTAGCCTCCCTGAAATAAAAACTTTACCATGCATACCCAATCCATGCCTGTACAAGGTCCTCACTGAGTCAGCAATTGCTGTTGTCTAAAGAATAGGTTTTTACTATTTCATATATAATATTGTTTTTTCTGTGCGTCTTTACATGTTGTCAATCTAATTTCTACTATTTTCACTAAATAATTCAAGAATTAAAGCTAGGTTTTATTTTCTTGTAGGGGTGTGTGTGTGCTAGGGATGGGAGGGTTTAACTAAGGGGGTTTTGTCTTTCTTTCTCCTGGATGGAAGCAAACTTCTTTTATATGGCTTTTTCTGAGCCTGGTTATTTGGAATAGGGGGAGTTCAGAGATCTGGCAGTGTGTGCGGTAGCTTGCAGACTTCAGTTTTATTGTGCACATGGGCAAAGTAAAAGTACACACAAGTCTGAAAGGATGGGATTGCCATAACATTTATTCCTGTAGTCAATCTCATCTCCTTTTTTTTTATTGTTTTCTTTTTCTTCCTGCAGCTAATGCTGAGATTACCTTTGTCTTAATTTTCTTCGAAGTATTATTGTACCATGGGTTGCTTTTTAGTATAACATAACCTATTGAAGGCTTAGGCCAAGTCATATACCATCAAGAATTTCCACTTTACCATAGGTGAGGAAATTTTTGATGTTTTGCTTCTAGAAATTGTGCAGTGTGATTTCAAATTAATATTTTAGCAATTTTATAATCTAATTGTCATTAAATAATTGACTTTTTGACCTTCAAATTTTTAATATGGCAGTATGGTGGTGTTTCTTTCTGTCTTTGTTGTACTTCTATTTGCATTATAACTTTGGTGTCTTCTTTAGAGTGCCACCTTTACCGATACTATGAATTCCCTCTTTACGTTTTTTACATTTTTGTGGTTTAACTTATTTATTTCAGAACTACTGAAAGATGCATGGAAAAAAGACAATTTGTCATTTTAAAGTGGCTGCTTTTATGAGATCTTGCAATTTATTTTCAAGCCTGAGCATAGGCTACTGTATGTTTATCTACTTAAGTAAAGGAGGGAAGCTGAATTTGGATATAATTGCAGGTGTCTTATTTGGTACAGTTGTGAAGAGCCCATACCTGAATTATAAATGAGTGCATTGTTATGCAGTTACCAGCTGTTATTATCTGGGGAGGTAAAAAACCCCCAAGAGTAAGGTCTGAGATAATAAGTATTTATTCAATGAGGCAGGAAGCCTTGCCACCCACTAGCTTAGTAAGTTTAGATTTGGGCAGACCTAGCAGGTGCAGTAAAAAGTTTTTCTTGGATTTTCTTCTTTTCACCTCCCCCTTGCCCCCCTCCCAAGGAGCAGTGATATTTTACATCAGCTGTAAGGGTTGCATTGATTTGCTTTGTTAAGTATTCCTTAGAAACTCTGAGTTGATTTTGGCTTTTTAATTTTAAAGTGTTGTAATTTTTGTTGGTATTAAACAGAAGATGTTTATGTCATCTGGATGTTTCTCCAAAGCTTGTATCATGTAAACTCTTGTGTAATTTTGTCTAAATCAACTTAAGAGAGAGGTTTTATTACAGATGTGCAGGCTGGCATGTAGGCAAAACCTCCTCATATAATTGACTACTTAACAGAAGCAACAATGCTAGTTTCCATATGGAGAGAGAATCAGCATTACATTCCTGGATTTAGATTTTTGGTGTTGGCGCATAACGTAATGCTTTAATACTTGCATATCAGTTTTATCATAGTGTTACACCATTATGACAAATGACATTAAGCTAGAGTAAGACAGTGGAAAGACAAATGTGATATGTTTTGTCTTATTTAGTTAAAAACTTGGGCATTTAAAAATATGTTTTTCTATAATTCGAGGGCACACGCTGGCACTTTGTCTTAAGTCCTGACCAGAAGAGAGTTAAAAATGGTCTGCATGTATACTGTGTGATTGAAGATTTTTAAACAGACTTTGATTACATCTCAGTGAAGATCATGAGTGAGTGTAAAACTCTGTATCTTCGTTTTCCAGTGCCTACATTGCATTGATTAGCAATACAATTTGCATGTGCCTCACAAGCTGATGCAGCTAAATTGACAGGAAAAACAACATTAGGTAGTGTCTTGCCATGTTCCACCAGACAAGCTATTACATTTCTGATATCCAAAGGCTTAAAATATTTTAATAGAACCCTTGCTTGTAATAAAATTTGAGAGCCAGACATAAGTAATTATGTCTTATGTTTAAGTCCTTGAAAATGCTAATAAAACATATTTGTAGGTTTTCTCTTTAATGAGTCTAACAATAAAACAAAATAATTGCACAGGTTCCCACTAGCTTTAAAGCCCTAAAAGAGGAGGTTCATCAATGTCTTGATATCAAGCTTGTTTGTTGTGAATTATGGCCATTTTCCGCAATAAAATTTGGTTTGGTGGAAGAAATGAATTTGCAAGCCTGGTTTTATTAGTGTGACTAAATATTGTGGAACTTAAACAAGGAAATTCTTGCATACTATCACAATTTTCAGCCATATGGATCATAAACTCCATACTTCACTTACAGACTTCAAGTGGCATTATCTCATCACAGAGGGGGGAACAAGAAATACACTTAAATTTAGAAATTGTCCTCGTTACTGCATGTCAGATAAAGGCAAAGCCTTTAAATAGGAGTCTCCCTGATTTACTACCTTTAATGTGCACAGGAAGGGATGTGCAAAGCACATCATTAGTGTGACAGGGTGAAAGGGGCAACATGTTTCTTCTGTTACAATGGAAATAGGATGAATCTGGCACAGCTCTGATGTCAGAACCTCCATCACCTTTCTCACAGATGATGTAGATTTTAATTGTACTCTGGGCTGATTCACATCGCACCAGCTCCTACGTGACATTGAGATAGATGAAGCCATTTGTTGGCATTATCAGAGCCAGCTGTGTGCTTGGCTGTAGCTACAGTAGGCATTATATCTCATGCATAATCCTCTCATTGAGAGAGGATCACAAGCATCTGAACCATATGGCAAATAATTTTATTATGATCAAAAAAAGGACTCTTGAAGCTAGTTAAGCAGAAGAGTCCTTGAAATTCAATCAGAGGAGGTTTTTATTTTCATGTAGCATTATCATCTTAAATTAATTTTTAGCTCTGCCATCATCAGTAAAATACAGGAATTTTATTTTTCCTCAAAAGTAAGAAATTAATTTTGTGATTACAAGAAACAGCAAGCAAACTTGCATAGCTTGATTTTTTGATGTCTGAAGAGTGCCTTGCAGATGTTAATGACTTTTTTCACTAATTGCACACTGTATCACTCAGAAGCCCAAATAGGAAGTAGAAAGTGCCTGAAATTAAAAAAAAAACTGGGGAAGGGGAGAGAATCGTGCACATTAAGCCGTGGGAGTGCTGTGTTGATGTCTTAATGCCTTGCTTCCAGAGGGCTGTTACTGTTTCCTAGGGATGAAAATATACAGCCGTAGTACAAGCCCACAAGCCATAGTTCTTTGCATGAAAAAAAAAGAAATCATGTTTTAATCCAGTCAATGCAAATGTATAATGAGGAAGAAAAGAGATGCTTCAGCTTTACACAGTTACTGTTGGGAAGCTGGGGGAGAATGTGGACATTGGAGAAAACAGCAGCCAACCTTTTCAGCCCAGGAATGCGTCACAGCAACTCTCAGCAGGATGAAGGTATTTCTCAGGGGCCTGGTCCTGTTTCCTTCGGAGCAGACAAAAAAAAAACCCTTGCTGATGTCTCTGGCCACCTTTGGACATACCACCCACCATACTGAGAGGCAGCCAGAGCAGGTACCAGCTCAAAACAGGGATCAGTGGCTGCTGGAGGATGCTGTATTAAAGACAAGCCAGTGTCTGCTGTTTCAGAGCTTCAAAGGCACAGAGCAGTAACATGAATCATGCCGTGTGTGAATAGACTGCATGAGTACTGGAAAAGACATGTGCTATTGAGGACTTGGCCCTGGGGACACAAGCAGTTTCCATGGGGCACCTGGTAATAACGTGCATGGCCTATCAGCAACTTTCATGATGCAAACTTACGGAATACAAATAAAGGCTCACCAGAGCCAAATGGTAACAGCTGCCTTATCTGGAGGATACCTTTTTTATTTGATACTTTATTGACAAATAATAAAGCCTTTAATTGGGCTGTGGGAGGAATATAACCATGTAATTTACAGGACCTTTAATTTTCTAGTGCTGTATGCCTGAAACAGATTGTGGTTATTATTGCAGCCTTGCGAGTTAAGCAGAGGTCTTGGCTGAATTGCTGAAGAACCGTGAATTGTGCATCTTTATTCTTGCCTTTAAAAAGTGTCTTATGTGCACCTTGGGGGAAGAAGAGGAGAAGGGGGAGGAATCCCTGTTTCTTCTGCAATAAAGTGGTAATTAAGAATTTGTGACTTCAGTTACTAAAATGAGAAAAACCCCAGCCAGGCTATCACTCTGGAGGCTTCCCCTGCAAATGGCCCATCACTCTCAGCAGGATGTGAAGCAGAGCTGTGCTTGTGGAGCAAGCTAACAGGGAAGAATTGCCTTTGCTGCAGCAGCTGCTGAACTGAGACTTTCTGGATCATGAAAGTATGTAAATATGTCCAACTATTTGCCCTTCACACATCTTTGGCAAGTTTGGAGTAAAAAATATTGCATTGCTCCATTAGTTTGCTTGCCTATTACCACAGCAGATGCTATTAAGAGCACTGAGATGTGTTTCTAGGCAAGCCTTCCTGTCTGAAATAGGATAAAGAAATAAAGGCTAAAGGGGCCCCAGATAACCTCTTGAAGTGGATATAAAGCAAGCTTTGACAGCAATGAATGCCACAATGTCCAGTGCAAAGATGCGGGGGTGGAAGCTCTTCAGTTCATTAAGCAAAGCAGAAAACAGTTGCGGCTTCTGCATGTTTGTTCATTTCTGAACTCTTTCTCCAGCAGAATAACAGCAATTTTGGAGAGTTTGTACAGGTTTGATTCCTGACTGTCTGCTGAGTGACTAAAACTGCTGCATTTGGATGCCAAGCAATACTTCATAGGGATTTCACTAGCAGTGAAGGTTGTGTATAAATAATGGATGAAGAAGGGTGACAGGACACGAACACTTGGGGCTTGACAGATTATCTTGTGATGTATTACAATTAGATATGCTTTGGTGTCACTTCATTTATTCAACTAGTAAGGGTACATAACTCTTAGATCTATTTGGAGGTGGATTTATTAAGAGCCTTAGTCATGTCCTCTCAAAGTTTGGAATTGATTTTTGAACATCCTTAGCAGCTTTCTAAATCAGTTTGCTCTTAAAACATATGTGTTTTTTTTCCTCATCTTTCTAAGTACTTGGGATGATATTAACACATATAATACAACACAACACATATCATAAAGGAGTTTGTTTTTTTTTTTAATAATTTACTTTGCTGAAGGTAAGTAGTTGCTAGACAAGAGACCACTTTGTAAATTAGCAGGACAACAGATCAATTTGGCCTTTGGGAAGGAGTTGCCTGGGTTGTTTTGTACAAGAAGCTGGTAGATAATAAGCCCAAGCCAATTTATACTAAATGATATTATGTAGAATTGGGACACCTAGTGAATAGGAAAGAATATGTGCAAAAATTTTTTTATGCCTTTTTTCGTTTTAAATAGCGGTAATAAAAAAAAAGGGCAGAACAAAATGCTGCAGGAGGCGTGAGAGATCAGGTCTGACTTCATTGCAAATGAAGCCTTTCAGACTGTCTGATTAAAGCAGAAATGAGATTAGTGTTATTATGATCCTCGTAACTTTGTAACCTAATGTAGTGTTTTATCCTGGTTTCCTTCCAGATGTGTTTCTCTCTGTCGTAAATGCAGATGCAGAACAATTTGCAGCAAATACCAGCAGTGGGCCCAGCCTTTCTGGGCTGCTGTGGGCAGAACCTTTTTTTTATTTCCTTTGAAGTCATCATTTATAAAACAAACTCTATTTGTCTGCTTTTGAGTATTTCTTGGCAAAGGGAGTAGGTTGAGGACAGCGGGTGGCCACAGAAGCCAGCAGAAGCTACTATCCTCCAGATAATCAGCAATGTCTCTCACAGTGCCTGCCTCCCCAGCATGTGCCAACCAACAAACATGTTACTCATTTCTTAGCAACCTCCTCATTTTTCAGATAGGAACTTAACATGGTTTGGGAATAAATTACACTCATAGCAAAGCTGATCCAAGCCAACAAGGTTTCAGAGCATTTGCTCGTTCTTGTAATAGCAGATGATAATTGATGGATGACCGGTGTGCAGGACCCTGACAGACTGGTTGGCTGCCCTTTGCACTCTGCCAGTTCAAGCCTTACAAGTGTGAAATAGCCACTTACAGGAATACCTACTGAAAGTAATAGACCAATAGCAAATGGCTACTGTGGGACGTGGTGGCGGTGTAGGTGGAAGAATGCCAAGATAAAGTTCTGCTCTGAGCAGCTGCTCCCACCGCAGCTTGGTAATGCTACTGGATGAGCAAGTGATGAGAGAAAGGTATTTCCCCATTTGAACTGCAAGTGTCCTGCCTTGTATTGACTTAAAGTTTATGATGCATGATACCATCCTGTTACCCAGATCCTAATTTGCAGAAATAAATCCTCCTTTTAAAAGGCAGTTAAATAGGTAATAGGGATAGTCATGGCCATAGATTTTGTGCAAAAGCATTAAATACAATTTTTGCTTGGAATGAAAAGTCATATAGTGTGTAGAGTGTTAATACTTGCCAGCCATTTGCTATTGACAGAACAATTTATCTTGATAAAAGACAGTGAAAAATTCCAATCTATTCACTGGCATCACATTATCAGCAGTAATATATGAGTGCATCTAAATATAAGGTTCAGATCTGATACAGCTGAGGGGTTTCTGGTAATTTTCCTGTAAATATATTGTGTACTGGACAATGAAAAAATGTCATTTTTGCCATGTAATTGCATGACCTATTTTTATGTGAGATTTAAAGTTTTACTGTGTTTAATGGGATAGACCATAATGTTTCCTTTTTGGGTAACCTGTTTCTTTTTATAAGACTTCAGCAATAAAATGGATATTACTGGGTTTGACAGAGCAGAAATAGCAGACAAAGAAAGATGGAAGCTTGAGTATTAGTCTGGTGAAGGAAAGATTCTGTGACCGCACAAACTTGCCACAGGGGAGAAAAAAAAATCTATCTGAAAATATTATTGTGAAAATGTCTGCTGCCAGTCATTAGCTTAATGTGGATAGTATGTCTTCTTTTTGCCAGGATAGGAATGCTTATGGGTATCTCTTAGGCATGTGATTCTTAGCTTTCTTAGCAAAAAGATATGTTTCTTAATTTTAAATTGTATTAAGAACCTGGCTTATGTTAGAAAGAAAACTTGCAAGTAGCTTTGGAGGAAGAGTTTGAAAACTGGTTGACAAATTCTTTTATGAAGTCTATGGCTCTGTAATCAGAAAGCAACCCTTGTGTAAAGACCAGAAGTGTAAATGAAGCCAGTGCCATCACTCTGTATAATCCATTTTTTTTCAGTTTACTGTCACTTGTTTGGTGCTAAAAAGAAAAATGACAAATGACATTTTGCTCTTTCCTTTGAATCTCCTATCAAAAATTACCAAGTTCATTTTAGATGGAAAGAATAGAAGATTGATTCGTTTGATATTAAAGAGAGAATCAACCTCAAAAATAAAATTATTGTTTAAATCAGGGCAAAGTATAGAGAAAAGCAATGAGCTAAAGATGCAGTCATTCTTATCATGATTGCTTTATTACCTGTAAAAGCGTGGCATTTTTTACATTATACTTAAAATCTGAAGGGAAAACTATTATCTATTTGTATTTTTCATGTTGTGTCTTCTCCTGAGCATATCTGAATGTTAAACCCCTTTGTGTGGTGCTCTGCATGAGAAAAAGAGCCTCCCTGCTTATCACCTGAAGAGATGGTAGATATAACTCACCTTGCGACGATTTCCACCAGAGTCATTGGCACTGTCCTGAGGCTTACAAAAATTATTAGGTGTGTGCTGGGCAAAGAAATAAGGTTTCTAAGTAATGGAGCACTGAAAAAGCTTGCTAAGGAAGGCCAAACCTGTATAATTCATTTCCATTTTAAGGAATAAGATGAGTTTAGAAGTTTCTAATAAATTTTCATTTGTGGACTCCACTGCCAAGCTAAAGATTTTGTATGCTTCAGCAGACTTGGGACAGTTAACCTCACCATTGTTATTAGGAATGGGAAAATGCTATTATTTTCTCTATACTCTCTTTCTTCAATTTGTCAGCTTTCTTCTAATATTTTGCTTTCCAGTACTTGGCTGCCTTGAGAGGAGAAACAGCCTGGTGGTGCATGCCCCAAACCATTTGTCCTTCCCCAGTAACTGTGTCTGCTCAGCACTGTTTCATTGAGCAAGGCTGATACCCCCAAATTAGAGCAATCCTTCTGCCATTCTGTGGTTTGTTAACTTCCCTCTGTTACTCCTCTGAGAAGTTGTGAGGAGGAGCAGAAGTTGTGAGTATCATGCTTACCTGGCTGCAGACCCAGTGGTGAAAAGAGGCTCACATTGGGAAGGTTGTCTACCCAGCCATGACAGTAGGGCTTTATGTCACTGGAGGCATCTTTTCCTCAGCAATTGATGGTCTGGCTCTCAGCAGGAAGAGCTTCCTATTCCTGGCATGGAATACTCTGGGGATCTAAGGGCTTTTGCTATGTATCCTTCTGCTTCTCCATTTGTTAAAACTGCATGGGAGTTCAGTGTCAATGTCATGACATTCAAGGAAGGGAATAAAGTCTGCTCCATGTTAGGAGTCCTGTTCAGTGTTAGGGACAGAGAAAGAAGATCTCAGGAATTGTTCCAGCTGCTTGAGATCTTTTTTATTGGGGACCATATAATTAGTTTGCTTTTGGTTTTTTTCTAGCTTCTGGACACAGGCAAGAAAAATGGGCTGTGTACCCCTCAAATGAATGTCCAGGTATAACAAAGCAGAAGCAGTTTCTTTTTTTTCTGGTAAAGCTCTCTTACCTTCAAAGAAAAGACTTTCATGTCTTTCAGAGAGTGAGTTCTGCTATAAATCTATCTGAGGAGATCATGAAGAAAAAGCAAAATGCTTCAGCCAATGCTGAAGAGAAAAAAAAGGGAAGAATTCCCTGGGAATTTTTGACTTGAAAAGGACAGTGAACACTGAAACTATTAGATATGGAAGAATGTGGAATATCCTGGGCAGTTCATTCATGTTCCTTTAAAGGCTTAGTCCTAAATTAGTACTGGTATTCCTGCGCTGGTTTCCCCTCCCATATATATAGTGTGTTCTTTTTCTTGGGTTTTTATGTTTCATCCAACTTTTACTTGACAGTGTCATACAGTTTTACTGAAAAGATGAAAATGTCGCAAAAGGTGGAAGCAGATATGTCATCATTGTGTCCTTTTTTACTTCAACTTTCACCAAAACTGTCCATTTATTTTTTTAAACTGTGAAAGTGCAGTATTGCAGTGGAGTTTAGGCAGGGTGATACAGGAGAACTTCCCAGTAGGTCTTACTGGCAGACCACTGGAGTTGCAAAGTGATGAATCAGTCTTTTCAACACATGAATCGACAATACATATATTCCACTTATTTTGTAGCTTATCCACTGTGAGTACATGTATCTTGTACATGTTGCAGCCGGTCTGTCAGCTTCACCCTGCCTTCTGTTTGTGTAGCACCTCAGTGACATGTTAATGAGTTGCAACTGCTTATGTGTGAAGAAGTGGTATGCTGGTGGTTTACGAACAAGCATACTTCAAGCTGCAGTAAAAGTCACCTGATGCCCAGTGCATCACATTTTACAGGAACACAGCATGAGACTTTTTTTCTGCCCCTGAATGGCGTTTCTTTGAAAGGTAGCTTGTGCAGGGCAATAGGGAGTCTCCCAGGGCCAGACTCACTCAGGCTGAGGGCATCGTGGTAGCTATGAGGGAAACTCCCCCACTGCCATGGGGGAGTGACTCATAGTCTTGCTGGAGGGTGCTCTGTCAGCACACTGTTTCTGATGTGTTTCACATGTGGTTGGCCCTTGTAGAGCCTTTTACGAGGCCAGCATCTCTTGATTTCAAGCATCTGGTTGTAAGGCTATAGTACAGCCTGTTATAAAAAGATAGTTCAGCAAGAAAATCATATAAGTCATATAATTATTTAGGTTGGAAAAGACCTCTAAGATCATAGAGTTCAACCATTAACCCAGCACTTCCAAGTCCACCATTAAACCATATGCCACATCTAAATGTCTTTTAAGTACCTCCAGGGGTGGTGACTGAGCAACCTGTTTCAATGCTTGACTACTCTTAGGGGGAAGAAATTTTTCCTGACATCCAATCTAAATCTCCCCGTGATGCAATTTGAGACCATTTCCTCTTGTCCTGTCACTTATTATCTGGGCGAATAGACTGACCCCCACTGTACTACAACATTCTTTCAGGTGGTTGTAAAGACGAATAAGGTCTCCCCTCAGCCTCCTTTTCTTCACGCTAAACACCCTCAGCTCCCTCAGCCACTCCTTGTGGGACTTATAAGAATAAAAGTGTGACTGCAAGATGCTTTACTTGGCTTGACCAGAGACCAAGCAGTCACTAGAACACATGGCTGCCTCTTCTGCTGAGGAGAGAACTGTACCAGCAGCCTGTTTGCATATATTCTATCTGCAGCCTCAAGAGCCTTTGTGCTTTTGGGAGAAAATAAGTTGCTTTCCATTACAGAAACCAACTTAAATTGGGATATTTACAACACTGATTTAGATCGATCTTCTCGTTCAGTGGTCCACCAAATACGCTCACCAATGAAAGATGTTGTTCATGATTTTTGACTTTGGGGCAATATTCCATATAAACCTACTTTAGCTGTCTGTTAGGCTAGTTTAAAACAAACAAACAAACAAAAACAAAACACAAGAAACTAAACAAAAACAATCCCAAACATTTTGAATTATTTTATGGTAATTAATGATATTGTGAGGAAATAAATTATTATTTCTTATTTCCCTTTTTAGTGGTGGATTTATTGTGCAGAGATAATTTTCAGCTACTTTGTATTGGTTGATGGAATCTACTGAATAGAAACAGGAGACATAATTTGGGATGATCAGCTACTGCTAACTTTTTGCCTACCTTGATTTTTTTCTGCTACAAAACACTTAAGAAGCACCATAGAATATAAAGGAAGGGGGGGGGGAAGTATCTGAAAAAAATGTTAATGGTTGTGACTCTTATAGTCTTGTTTCAGATGTGATGTAATGAAGCAATTGACCACATGATTAACAAAGTAGTAGAAATACTTGAATGGAGGACAGGAGGATTTAGTTCCAGCCAAATAAAAAGCTACTTTAAATGTCTTGGTTGATCTAAATCTGTATAGTTTTGTTATAATTATTGACAATAAAATCAATTTGTCAATTTCAATTTAGTATAATAGAATTTATTTAGGAAAGAGTTAACTCGATAGGACAGTGCTGAGTTGTTAAAACAGCACCGGACGGCCAAGTTTCACTTTTGGCGCGCAACAGCTGCCAAGAAATTCCCTTTTTTATACAGTCTGTTATCCGGTTGTAGGATTCCCTTAGGATTTTTCTGTGCATGCGTCTTGGTGATGTAATCGTCTTCTAGGATCTCTCTGCGCATGTGTCCGCTGTTACCGGGGGTCTTCTCCTCCTTCCGGGGGTCTTTGGGGATGAAGTAATATAGTCTTCCTCGAGTGTTCTTTCCTTGAACTCATATCTTGAGTTTGCGCAGTCTATACCTCACGTACTGTATTTCCCTTATTTAGTGTACGGATATAGTACTTACATAATAGCTCATTAGTTTTTCCTTAGATGGTTAGTTTGGCTATTCTTCAAGGTTGTTCTCCTAATTTTAGTTATTGTAGCCTATTATCTCTATTAATTATTTATTTATACATATGGTGTTTGTTAGTATGTTTCCTGTCTACCAATACAAAGTGTTAGTCCTGTGCTTATGAAAAGCCTCACAATCTAATAGATTAAACACATAGATAGAATACATATATATATATACATAATATTTGTATATGATATATTTCAATTTCGATGAACTAATCCTTTAATTATAACACTCACCTCTTACTGCACGGATCTCCTTCCCATTCTGCTGACACTTGTTAGGTTGTGTACCATTGGGAAAAAAACAAATGACAAGGGATAAGCTTAGAGTCACCAAAAACATGTCCCTTCACCTGGCTCAGAGGCTCCTGCAGTTGCACCAGGCCCTTTCCAAGGCCCTCCCATCGGGGCTGGGCCCTGCAGTCCCCATTGCAGAGGGTGGGGCTGCACTCTGGGGGTGTCGCCTTTGGCTTTGGGTTCCAGGGGCCACGAGCAGTCAGTGAGCCGGGCTGGGGACGAGGGGCAGGACTGGCTGGGTTGGCTCTGGGGCTGGCCCATCAAATGGAAGTGTCCCCATGGGGACAGCTCTGAAGGGCCCCAGAAGTAAATGCTGCCCCAGTGCAAGCTGTGCCCGTGGTGAGTGTGCAGGGGGGAAGGGGCTGGGCCAGACAGGGCTGGGGAAGGATGGCCATGCCAGGGGAGGGATCTCCCTCTGCCTCCAGGGCCCAGCCCTGCATTGATTTTGCTTTTCTTTCTTGGAGCTGACGAAGAAAATAAGCCAGCGACTGCCAGAACCTCTAGCCAGCCTAAGGGACCTGCTTTTGGAAGATGGATGGACAGGCCCAGCTCTCTGCAAGATAAGTCGAGCGCTCTGAGCCAGAGAGGGATGAGAGCCGGGTACAGGCTTGGGAATGGCTGGAAGGGCTTTTGAAATGAGTGTAGGGGAAAGGGATATCTAAGAACAAGTCCCTTAGGAGAGGGAAGCAGAAAGGTGGAGTTTTGACCCCACTACTAGGTTATGCAGGGCAAAGTGGAAAATATTCCCCATGGAGGAATCTTGTGTGTCCATCTTTGCAGTTCTGACAGGCACTTGTCAGAGGTCATTCTGGGAGTGTCTTTTTATTGTTTCTTTCAAGGTGGGATGAGAGTGGTGGGCAGACTATTGGCACTGGATGGCAGACAAGCAAGGTGAGCATTTTAGTGCCAATCAGAATCAGATGTTACTTCTGGGAGGCTGTGTTTTTTCTGAATTTAAGCACATCCCTTGTCATTTGGTGTTTTTCCCGATGGTGCATAACATTACAAGCACGTGCGGAATGGAAAGGAGGTCCTTGCAGTGAGAGGTCGGTGTAAAGGAACCTCAGATGGACAATTTGTTCAGAATGTTGCACTCTGAGGGGATCTGTCAGTATGTGCCTTTGCTTCTGTGATTTTTTGCAGTGGCCATCTGAATTCCCAGAGGAGCAGAGCCATAAAATGTCCCAGTGCACTCCCTTCCATGTGTCACAGGCCCCTTTGTGATGTCACGGCCTATCCTCTCCAATCCAGAATGGCCCCTGGCAACCAAAGCACACGCTATTCCCACCCCAAAATACAGCCCAACTCATGTGCCATGGACCCCATTCTGATATCAGACACTATCGTGTTGCAAACCAAGAGCTCAGTCTGGACAGTACCTGGACAGTAAATCAAGGCTTTAGATAAAACAAAGTCATCTAGACATTCCCCAGGAATTTCTGATTTTCTTCTTTCTTGTTCTCACACATGCTTGCTACAAATGTCCCACACCCCGACAGTGCAGGCCCACCCATGTGCCATGGGCCCTTTGTGATGTCACTACCTATCCTCTCCATTTCTGAATGGCCCCTAGTAACCAAAGAACCAATGCCTCACACCCCAAAGTGCAGTCCAACTCATGTAGCATGGGTCCAATTGTGACCTCACAGCATATCCTCTCCACTGTGGAGTGGTTTTTGGAAACCAAAGAACACACATCACACTCCCTCCCATTGCACACTCCCTCACCTGTGTGCTCTGGACCCCTTTGTGATGTCACAGCATACCCTCTCCATTCCAAAATGGCCCCTGGAAACCAAAGAACCAATGCCCCACATTGTCAGAATGCAGCCCCATCTGCCTGCAGTGGGATTCTTTGTGATGTCACAGCCTGCTCTCTCCATTCCAGACTGGCCCCTGCCAACCAAAGAACCAACGCTCCACACCCCCACACTGCAGTCCCAACCATATTCCATGGGTGGCTTTGTGTGTGTCATGGCCTATCCTCTCCATTCTGGAATAGCCCCTGGATACCAAAGAAAAAATGCCCAACACCCCTCAAAGTGCAGTCCAACCTGTGTGTCATGGACCCCTTTGTTATATCACAGCCTATCCTCTCCACTCCTGAATGGCCCCTGGCAAGCAAAGAACTAATGCCACACTGCTGATATCCACCCTACCCTAACACAGTTCACTTTTGATATCTGCCCGGTTGTTAATAAAGACAGTCTGACTGTATCAGCTCAAGATGAGGTTTATTCTTTTTCCGAAGGGTCCTCTTCATCAAACACATGCACGAAGGGGAGAGGGAAGGTGGATGTGATAAATTAAATTAAAACTTTGTCCATAAGAATATGAGTAACTGACTATAGTTGCATAAAAACCATTTCTTTAACAACTTAAAGGAGACAACTCTATGACAGATTTAATCCTGCAGAGAGACAGCATCTGCCCAATCAACACTCTGTTGACATGCTGACGGGGGGGCCAAAAGAACCAGACAGCTGCTGATAAGGAAAGGAGGAATGAAAAGAAACTTAAAAGAAAAGATATCCCTACCTGACTCATGGACACAAAGGGACCCGCCCCCCAACACAAAGGGAATTGTGCAAGATACCAGACTGAAGAAGGTGTTGCAATCAACAAAACCCTGTCTGGACCAGAAAAAGATTACCTTTTAAAGTAACCCGACTAAATTAATATGTAACAGCTTATATAACCGAAAAAGGTATAAAAAGCGGAGTTTTTAAACAACCAGGGTGCTTTTGGGATGCCATGTAGCTCAGAAACGCACCCAGTTTTGGAAACTCAGCGCTGCAATTAATATTTCTTGCACTTTTTATCTCTGCAGGTTTCCTCTGAAACTCCGTCCAGGAATTCTGTCCGGGGGCTCTGGGTTGGAGTGCCTGCGTCCCAGAATGATGCATCCTGTCAGAAAGCTGGCAGCTCTGGTGGCAGACTTCCTATTCGGAGCAACCAGGACAGAAGAACCTGAGACAGGAACCTACAGATTAAAAAGGACAAGAGAAAAATTGGACATGCTAAATTTGGTAAAGTACCACCAAGGGATATTTTAATCTAGGAAGATATTCCGTTCGTAGGACTTGTGAGTCCCTGACGGGTATCTGAAATGTTTCTAATATGTACTAATAAATATATTCTTTCTATTTTTTATTGTATATTAATAAATATTTTTATTGATTATAATTTGATTATCTCGAATATCTCTATTAACCTATAACAGTGGATAGCAGCACGAGAAATGGCAGAATAGCCAGTTCTTGGATGCAATGTTTACATTAAGCATATTTATCACACTTAGTGCAAGGATTTTTCAGGCTACAGGGAGGGTGGCATGCATGGAACCACTTGATATACAGTTATACACTTTTTTCCAACTTATTCACACTATGCAAACCTCTTTATACTAATATCACTCTGTTACTACTAAATATAAATCCATATTTTTTCTGTAAGTAAAGCTAACATAAACAACCTTTCTCTTAGTTTTAACTTTGGTAGCAGGTGTTCGCTGCGTGGTGTTCTTCTGCAGAAGTTTAGCAGCTTCTCTGACCTTCATGGAGTGTTCAAAGTCGTTTGCTAGATTCCAGAGTTATCTCTGAGGCCTCTTGCTGGGCAGCTGCTCCTCGCTTCTAAGGCCTAACACCTGCTAGGTCCCCAATGGAACCACAGATGGAAAAAGGAGATCCTGGACTAGTGGAATTGCTCACCAAGGAAGGAACCACAGCATCACAGACTCGTTCAGGTTGGAAGGTACCTCTAGAGGTCACCTGATCCAACCCCACAAGCCAAGCACAGTCAGTTCAGCTCCCCATGTGACACGGACACTGCTGCCAGAAGAACCTGACTTGTCCTCCTCCCTTTCTCGAGCACTTCACCCATTGTGTTGCCCCACACCCTGATATATCATCATTACACTGCAGGTGTTCCACAGCTTTTCTTTGTTCCAGTCTGGTTACAACCAAGAAGACAAAGCTCAAATATCTCCTGATGCCTCCCAGCCTTGCAAGAGCCCTTGGCAACCTCTTCCACAGGCTCTCCTACACTGTCCCATCCCCGGGCCTGTTTCTCTGCAGGCCATTTCTCTTTCCACTCTGCTCTCATGAGTCCCCTTCCACGGTTCAGTCCTTTCAGGGGTGCTGTGACCGAGAAGATGCTTTTCAAAGGCCAAGGCAAGGCTTCAGTCTCTGTTACGTTTTTGCACTGGCCAAATAGGACTGCTAAGGGGCGAGTGAGCCTTCCCAACCAATCATTTTCTCTTCAATCACTGATCAGCTCATGGAAGGGAACCAGGAAACCCCGGTGGGTGTGATATTGTCCTTGGAGATCTGTCAGAGTGGTAACTAGCACGCTGGTTGCCCTCTGACCTGCAGGAACCCCACAAGGGAAGGCTCTTCTGAGGGCCCAGGCAAGGGAAACAGCTGTTTAATCTTCTCCCCTCTCCAGGCAGCTCTGCCAAGAGGCCACTGGTTCCATGATGGGTCCCTGGTGGACCCTCTCTGGAGTTGTTCTCTGCCAAGGATGAACAGAGCCTCCAGGCCAGTCACAACAGGGAGCCTTGGCCACTCCTTCCCAGTCAAACCATCCTCAGCTTCCAACACAGACAGTCCTTGGGATCCTCCCATCCCTCCAGAAAAAAAGATGGATTCTGCCCCTTTGTCACTGGATGTTTCAGAGTTCACTCTGCACCAATGCCCACAAGAGATTTATGTTTGTGTGCAGCTGATGGGCCAAACCATTGATCCCACACATCCCAGGAATTGTCGGTGTCCCTCTCTGAGGCTGGGCTGGGCCTGTTCCTGCTCAGGGTATTGATTTCTAGGGTTTGTTAATGCAAAGCAGAAGTGCCTTGAGCAGGGTGAAAAGTGAGACCAGCCCTTCTCCTCTGCCCAACAGACACTGGAACAGGAGTCCTGCAGAAATGCTTTTGGCCTTTGGTTTTCCTCCAGTTTCTCGACCTGAGCTTCCAATCTTAAGGGAGAGGTTCCCCATTCCCTCATGGCCAAGCCCAGTCCACAGACAGAACCTCAGGGTGACACATGAGCTGTGCCACCGATGCCTTTCCCTGGAGTAGAGAAAGGTCAGCTCTTCCTGGTTGAGGCAGTGGTTGGTAGGAGAGGGGAAGATATCCTTAAACTCTGAGATGACTGGTGAGACACAGCCTCAAGGGAGGCAGAGGGGTTCCCATTCAGTTCCTGCAGCTGACTGGCCAATCCACCTGCACTGGGAACCTCCAAGCCTACCCAGACCGTTAACCCCAGGCTGTTGGCACATGTGTTCAGTTGGTGTGCAATGCCATCCCCCTGAATGGCATCTCCAAGGAAACCTGAACCCCTCCTCCATCAATCTTCTTCAGTGATGACCCTGTGGACAGTTCCTTAATTCCTATCAAGACGAATACAGCACACAAATGATGTCATGGCACACGTGCATCTGGGCAATAATCCCCCACTGGCACACTCTGAAGGTCTCTAAGAAATGGGGCACAAAGCAGAAACGGTCCAGAGAAAAATCTTCCTGGGCACTGCTGCCTCCTTGGGCAAGTTCCAGAGCAAATGCTTCCCCAGCTGCTGCACAGCAGATCTGTTCTGTCCCCACAGTGTCACGGAAAGAGAGAAACCCAACCCTTAACAGATTGTGCTGGTTTAAAAGTTACCCAGCAGGGGAAATGAGCTCAACTCAAAAGAGAGATTATAAGTCAGAATAACA
>JAWWES010000041.1:27739482-27804132 GCA_035583135.1 Lophotriccus pileatus
TGTTTGTTAGTATGTTTCCTGTCTACCAATACAAAGTGTTAGTCCTGTGCTTATGAAAAAGCCTCACAATCTAATATATTAAACATATAGATAGAATACATATATAATAATTGTATATGATATATTTCAATTTCAATGAACTAATCCTTTAATTATAACAGCTTGAGGCAAAAAAAGCAAATTATATTTGTATCTTGCTTTTCACTGTCATGGCTTACAAACTTCCTTTCAGTCTATGTGGGTGAACTGATCACTCTCAAACTAGTGCACTGTAGCTCTTCTAGGGGCTTTGGTTTTAGTATTTTAGGGGGAGAAAGGAAGATCATCTCCTCTATTGAAAAATCAGAGGCAAATTTTCAGTGTTTGAAGTGGAAAGACTTCAGTTTATTAAAAATGAAGTTTAACGTTCCTATGATGTGAGTGTGCATCAGTCAATCCCTAATGGTGACTAACAATGATTTTTGGACTCCTATACACTAACCATGACCAATTAGCTGCTCTCACTCACTTTCACTTCATTTGCAACAGTCATTTTTAATTTCTGTGTCAGAAACATCTCACATATTTTTGTTAATTTGGCTCTTTCCCTCAGCCGCAATTAATTTGACCATAGCTGCTTTTACTCTCATTCTGTGTTTTGCCCATGTTTTTCATTGCACTCAGTTCCCTTGCATATTTGTGTGGGTTTTGTCCCACTTCATGGTATTTTGAACTTTCTCCAATGTAGCCCTGCCTGCTTTGACATTTACAGGGAGTTTAATTCTTTTCCCCAATTCAAATAACGATTTCACTTTAAAAAAAAGGTGGATAAAATCCCATAATATTTATTGCACTTATACTATTGCTGCTTTGTATTGTTTTCATGTCTTTTTATTTTCATACAGTTTTTTCATTGCATTATGTTGAGACCAATTTCAAAATATTCCAAGGCTTTGTGTTGGCACATCCTCAAGTCCTGCAATGAGGCTCCCTTATATAAGCAGGAATGACAAAACAATTAGGCTTTATGCTGTATATAGAATTAGAGCAGGTGTTCATCAGCTGTGTCATGACTGACAGACTGCTGTATCTTTGAATAGAAAGTGTCTCCACTTACAAATATTTGTTAATTTTTGATTAAATTAAATTCAAACAGTCACTTAATACCGGATGATGCAATTTCTGTTTTTTTGTGTGCACTGAGATGTTTATCACCCCTTACATCAATACCTGGCAACTGACATCTGTTAAGGAGAAAGATGCTTTTCTATGGGGTTTTACAAATAAAAATAAAGCCTGAAAGAAATGTTTCCTTTTGCATGTGAAGAAATACTATCCCAGTTAGGTAAAGCAGTGTTTCCACAAAAAGATAATCTAAATGTGGCAATTAACTTGAGAAATCTTTGCACACAAAAAAGCAGTTTTAATTTGTTAAGCGCCTCTAGATGAAATAAAACTGGAGTCTGCATTCAGTAGCCTAAACCTCAAAGTGGCCTTTTGGAAAAGATAATGCCAACAAGCAGCTGACTGTGCTGTTAATGGGGTTGGTTTGACTGCCTTTGGGATTGAAATGACCTTTTCGGAAACTTTCAAGCAAGTACATGAGTGTCTCCTCTAACTCCAGCACTGTGTGCATGTATGTTTTGTTTACCTTTACCCTTAAAACTTGCTGGAAACAAGCAATCTTGCACATCTTGCCTAAGCAAAAGAAAATGGTTCAAGAACTAAAACAGATATCAGCGGTTTGGTTTCTTCTGCAACCAAGGGGAGAAGGGAGGCTTGCAATAGGTGTTGGACAAGGAGAAAAATTAATCTGTTGAGTGGTTAACCAGGCCTTTTCTTTTAACAGAGCCCTTATTTGGAAGAACTGGGCGTGACAGATCATTAAAGTATGGCAGAAGGTATCCAGTAATAAAGAATTTAAAAAGATTGAAGAAATCCAATAATTCAGCAGTTTGCACATCAGTTATAAAACAGGGGCAGTAAATGTTGAATGGATGAGAGACATTAGAAGACCTCTTCATGGTCCAAAGTTAATTTCAATAACATTAATTTACAGTTGATAAATTGTGTCTTTTTAGCATTGGTAATCCAACCATTTATTAAACTATAAAAGCAATGGTAATTAAGTATTACCGCCCAGCAGTGTTCCTACTGTTAGTTACAGGAGGAATGGGTGTGAAATGACTTGCCTTACAACATTAGGGAGAATACAAATGTTTGCTCTCCCAGGGAGGAAGGTGAGAGAGGCATGATATGTGGTCCTTGACAGCTGCAGTATCTTCGTCCTTTTTTTTTACCCACAGAATTCTTTTACAGTGAAGTGAAAGAGGGCTGTGAGGGGGAAAGGGGAGTAGGGTGGGTGCTCTGTCTTTTGCTTGCTGCTGAGCAGAGCGTAACAACACTGCCAATGCCACTGACACTCCTTCTTCTCTCCACTGCCAAAGGGGGAGGGAAGCTGACAGCCCTCTCTGGTCATCATTGGGTCTTGGGTCTTCATTCAGCTAGCAATCAACAGAGGTCAGAAACAGACCCTGAGAGATGCTTGCTTCCCTTCCTCATGCTCCTGCCCCAAATTATGTTGGCCTCTGACAAGTGGCATCCCCAACCATGGAGGCATGGTCCAATCCAGGCATCCCACACTGCTTTTCTCACACAAGCAATGGTGTGACCTCTTGCCCACACTGCCTCCTGCCAGCGTGTTGCCCTGTCTTCCATGCAAATTGCATCTCCCATGTGAAAATGAAGTATTTGGAGCAGAGTCACAGAGTGAAACCTCCTGCATCCTGAAGAATGGGGGAGGAAGGGAAGGGAAGGGGGAAGGGAAAGGGAAAGGGAAAGGGAAAGGGAAAGGGAAAGGGAAAGGGAAAGGGAAAGGGAAAGGGAAAGGGAAAGGGAAATGTCCCTTGTCCTTGCAGACAAATGTGAGCTTTTTGAAGGAGCCACTGTGCCAGGATGCTGGTATGTGGCAAGCACTCATTGTCTGAGCTGGAAATACTGCTAATGGGTCATCTCACAGAAGTACTTGGGCTGAGCACCATGTTATTTGACATAGCACTGAATCTGAGCCACAAGGCTCACATTTTTTCTGACTAGTTCTCAAAAGTGTAGTATTTTTGTGATGATCAGTTAAGTGTTTTCTGGGTGTCAGCTTTCCAGAGGAGTTTCAGGTCAGGGCTTGGGTGAAGTCCAAGGGACTCGTCAGGGACTCCCATGCTTGAGGTTCCCTCAGCACCCCCACACGCTGCAGCCTCTCTTCTGGCCACACTGGCTTTGGGAAACAGGCATTTATTTTACTTTCAGTGAGCATTACAGCAGGAATGATCATCCTCCTACTTATTTACAAGGACTCTTGTTCTCTGAGCTGCTTCGTTTGACCCCAAGCATGATTCCCTTAAATAGAAATAAAAATTCTGATGTCAACCTGGGTAGTAAAGAAAATTTTGTAACAGGCATTTATGTATTCTCTTAAGAATTACCCATGGGCTTCACTTGCAGTTTAAAGTGTCAGGGATCAGTATTGCAATTTCCATCTCTTTTATGCTATCACAGACGCCCCTGTCTCTCATTAAAATTCTCTGCTTGTCTGCTGCATATTTCTTAGACCCCCACCTGTTATGTCACCCAGACTTCTGATAGAAACTTATTTGGATAATGTCTGCAAGCAAAGAATTTTCCCCAGAAAGGTTGAAGATGGAGACACTCTGTCAGGACCTGACAGGTGTAAATTTCTTAATGTATGAGGAGTATATGAAAATACAAATCATCACTGAGAGCCAGCCTGAAGCAGACTGAAGAGCTGTCATAAGCAATTTTCAAAAAGTATGAGTTATTTGGTTCTCTTCCAGAAGTAACAACTCCACAGGCATAAATTTGTGAATGGTACTTGACAATTTTAACAATTTCTCCTCTCCCACTGCTGAGCGTGTGACAGAGATGTGATAGGGACTGTGTGCTCTCCTCTCTTCCCCAGTTGTGGAGGAGCTGCCATGATATTTAGGGGATGAATCCTGCTTTCCTGAACATGAGACGTCCCTCCCAGATTTCGAGGAACTTATTAATCTGACAGAGTTAGGCCATGCTGGAGCTGATTATTTGCCAAAAGAGGTTTCATAGATCCTCTTACTTTCCATTTACTGAGAGCAATGCTGGGAAAGAAAATAGCAGATGCCTTGTGAGAGACACACCTTGGCTATTTTGTATGGTCCTCAGTTTTGTAGACTTTTTACTTTGGGCATGTGGAAAGATCATTGCTAAATGCATGGGCCTATTCACTGGTGTATGGAAATGGACTTTAAGAAGCATTGTGCATGATTGGCAAATCAGTTCTAATTGAATAAATGTCAAGGTCAAAACAAACAAGTGATGAAGATGAAAAAGCCCTGGAGTAGTATCTGCTTCAAATCATATTAAAGGCTGTTCAGTAGTGAAGTGCTTCAGGGGGACTACACGAAATTAAAGAGCAATGAAGTTGCTGCCACAATTTTAAAAACAAAGTGTCCGTTTCCTCAGCTGAAGTTGAAAGCTGGTGCTTAGGAATTATCCTGACTGAGGTGGCAAAGTTCATTTCTCTCTTGTTTGTAAGTGGACTAGAACAGACGGGATGACAGATTTCTGACAGGAATGAGGGCATGTAGCACTCGCCTGCTTAGCACTCTGCACTAGGGAACAGTGGAGTGCCACAGTGGTCTTGTGCCTCTCACTCCAATTGCAGTGACCTGGACTATTTATGTCCATTTATATATTAATTATGACAATTAATAGCAATCTTATCGTGGTGGTTCTGAAAATATATCTAATAACAAAATTTTTTTACATTATATGTAAGTCCAGTCCAGAATTCTAAAGGAATCCTATGTAAGCATCTAGATTGTTTTATTTTAAGTCACTGTAAAACATGCATGTAAACAGGCTACAGGAAACATCCAAGGTATTTTTTGGTTGTTTTACATCCTCATTAATTTTCACTGATTAGGGAGACTCCCTTGTAAACTAGAAATGTAGATGAATATAAAAAAGTATGATAAAGAGTCAACAAACTCCCTTTGTCAACATGACTTGCTTTAAATTAGGTGTCATGTGCCACAATGCAAGTGCAGACTGGTGTTCTTCAGTGCCAGTTCTAAATATTGTAAAATATCAGTACAGCAGCTGCTTTAAATCACTGCAGAGAGGGAACAAGAGCATACAAATTGTCACTTTAAAGAAGTATTGGAATGTTGTTTACTGAGTTACCATTGTATTTTTTAAAGCAGCTATTTTCTGATTTCAAAGTCATTGAGGTGCTTGGAGATATGTTTAAAGTTCAGGAAGAACTTGTCGGGTACTTGAGAAACTTAGAGTTCTGTTTCGGAACTTTTGAGTGCCTAAACTTCTTGCAAAGATTTCTGATATCCAGAGGGAGATTTTGGTTTTACCTTGCCTCTATTCTCCAGGTTTTGTTTTGGATTCTGAAGGAGATCACCTACTTAAAGTCACAATACCAAAATCAAATTACGTAAACGTGAAGAATATCAGCCAAGAAACATCTCAGTGGTGGTTGATGTTAACAGTAAATCATGCTGAGTCTTTCAAGCTTTTCCAGCGGAAGTAGAAGAGCTACTTTGTATTGTTGCAAGGGTGGCAAGTATGTGGAAAGACCTATCTGCTTCATGTGAATTAAATCAGTCATAAATCTGGTTTCTTGAGGTAGTGAGATGACCTGTTCAATCTTGATATAATTGGGGTTTTTTTTTGTTTTTTTTTTTAAACCAGTTAATCATTTTGGTACCTGTGTCCATGTGAGAAAATGAGATGAGTTTTCAGTCATCCAATGGTCTGGGTTTAGGATTTTGTTTGACATTATTTTTATCTTTACACAAAATGTTGAAAGAGAAATGTCATTGTTCAATTTCTACATGGTTGTCAAGGACAAGTGAGGTACCACAGGAGTAGAATACATCATTGTTATGGAAGTATTGAATGTTTTTAAATGATACCGAGAAATGCAAATGCTACACAACTGTGTAGTCATCCAGAATGTAAGAAGTAAAACAGATATAGGACACACTCCTGTGTCCTGACACACTGAATGCCAACTGCCCTGAGATGCCTTCTGAACCATCTCAATGACTTCTTACCCACTTGTAAAGGACTGGTAGGGTTTGTTATTCTTGTGCAGCATTTGCCACTCCACACTGAAATGGGCTTAGTTTCAAAAATTGTACCTGATGACAGGTATAAACTTGCTTTTGAAAGTTTTCATGTCAGCACTACTATGTGGCATTGTTGAATGGTGAGGGAAAGCTGCTTATGTGAGTAAGGATTTGTGAGGTTGGTCTCCCCTCTCTCATGGTGATATTTGGCCTTTGTTAGTCAGAGTCTACTTGTTGCAAGTGTGATGTGGAGAAAAGATTGTCAGGTTTAGATACTATTATTATCATTCAAAGTAGTTTATGTTTTTCAAATTAGCTGTAAGCTGTTGCACCTATCTTGCTGCTATTTTCAGATATTTTTGTACCTAATCTGGTCACAAAGGAAAGCTCTGTTTGTTTTTCAAATGTTTGAAAACGACTGGTGATCCTACTGTATCTTTTGAAGGCAAATTCTACCACTGTAACAAGCCAGAATCAAAATGATTAATCAGTTATAAACCAGTCCTCATTAACTGGCACTACATTATTTTCATTTGGCAGATAAAATAGCCACTTTTCCACCCTTAATTAGAATTTGGTCTAATAGGATTGACAAGTCAAGCTGGGGGGAAAATGCCCTTCTTAATTGCTTTTAGAATGGAGTAATTTTTTTAACAGCAGATTGAATTTGCTATTTGTGTTATAGGAAAAATCTTCCTGGTGAGCAAATGTATTCTTTCTGGTTTTAAAGCTTTCTGGGATTGCCCATAGCAAAATAAAACTTTACTAGTGTTATCTTTAAGCAAGTGTGTTTAAACAGTACTGCACTGTACTAAGAATGTAATCAGGATTTTAAAATTAAAGGGTTTGAAGGAAGTAGCCTTTCACTTTCTTCATTCAGTTTTCAGTGTCATTATCAAATGAGATCACTTTAAGCAACTTCCAGTGAAGCAAAAAAAGGGATATCCTTTAGCACCGATTTCCCCAGCATAGCAGTGTAATTTTTTTCCATTTAACGGTTTCAGGAACACACTAAATCTCTCTTTTGAAGGCTCTTCTCTGTACATTTTTTGTCTACTAACTTGACCAAGCGTAATCAAATTACTATTTTCTTTCACATTCTTGAAAATCTTACTCATAAAAACTTTGCAAAGTGTTGAAAACTGTTGTGTATCCGGACAGCTCCAGTAACATCCTTTGTGCTTTCTTTGGTCCATGAATGATCCCAGAATTTGTCCTCATGACAGAAGTGATAGCTCGTGTTTCTCTCTGTTAATTGTCACTATACATCCGTTCTAAAGTAGCCAAAGCTCTTTTGATTCTCATGCAGGACAACATAAAGCAATGCTCAAGTCCACTCTATCCTTGGCCTCTTTGCTGACACTCTCAACAAGGTCATCAAATGAAGTGGTGTGATTTTAGTGGTGCAAACGCCTGCCTAGTCGGAACTTGGCTGAAACTGCCAGCTTGTTTCAGACAGACCATTGCACAGCTGTCTCGTCATAATAATGTTCAGTCACTACCAACTGAGATTGAAGTCAAACCTGTGAACTGCAGGTAAAGGCCCATTACCTGTGCCTTGAACCATCTAGCCATTTAAATATCTTCAGAAGGAACACATTTTGAAAATAAGGTCGAGAAGAGAGAAGGGGAGGGGATTTTACCAGAAAACTCATTGTCTTTTTTTCCCCCCAGTTAATAATTGCATGTGTTTTGTCCTGATTTTGTATTTGCATGAAAAACTTGAGACAAACCTGAAGAAATCAATTATGTCTATGGGCCAGGCAGGTCCTCGCAGTTACATCAAAATGGTGCTCAGAAGTAGTGCAGTATTATGCCATTGGAGGCATCCTTTTCAGCTTGATCTTAACATATTTGGATGTCTCTCCATATAAAAAGAGGAGTATATTGACGTAGTGTCTTTGTTTTGTATAGACCCTGAATCTGCATTTTTGTAGCAGTTTTCCAGTCCCTATAGTGCATTTAACTTAGATTTTACAGAAACCATAGAATGGTTTTGTAATGGATATTATCTGTGCTTCTGGTCCCTGAAATGCCTTTTAGATTGGCCAATATCAGCAAAATTTTAGTGGGTAGTCAGGGAATTATATAGAAAACATATAATTGAACTTCATGAGAAATTGTTGACTAATACCCTTCTTATGGTACCTTGGTATCATCTCTGGCTGAGTAATCTGTGTAAAGTGATTTGCATCACAGCTGAGTTAGTGTCAAGGGTATGCTTTGGACAGAAGGCACACTTTAGAAATTAGGATCTCCATTTTTTTTCATGTGAAAATACATTACATATGCTCCCTGTTTTTCTCAGGGACTATCACAGAGCCCTAAAACATTTACAGCTTTGCTTATGCTAGAAGGAGGGTATGAGAGGAGGGAAAATATGACAGTGGGGGTTGGTGGCAGCATGAAGCTGCAGCTTTCCATGTGTTTCAGTGCCTAGTTTATTGCTTTGCGCAGCACAGCCTAGATGAAGCTCATCAAGAGCCAACTCTAATTGAAGCTGTCCTATAAAAGTGCTGCTATGAGCAGATGTGGCTGTACCAGGAATTTATTTTTTTTTTAATGCACTTAAAAATATTTTAAGGCCTAAAATATTTCTGGCCAGAAACAAGATAGTTGGCACAGACAGAACATTTAAGATTTATTGTAGAAACATAGCTGTTTTCTCACTCCATAACTAGTGCTCAGTTTCTTCTGAAAATCCAGTCAGTACTTTCTGTGTGCTTCAAAGATTTTCAGTTGTACTTTCCCATCTTGACAAAACCCACACCTTTTGGGATAAATTTTTATTTGAGATTGGAGGAAAAAAATACTTCTCATTTGATAAGGATATCAGGGAATATCTGGACACATTTTTAACCTATATTTTCACAACAGGTCCTCCTTCCAGCTTTTCCAGGTGTACTTTTCCACCATCCACCAAGATAACTTGATGCATATTGAAAATGTAGGTACATTCCATAACACTTTTCTCACCCCCATATTGCAACTCAAACGATGGCAGCTGAGATGCTGCTCATCTTCACATGGCATGGGAACAAAGTACAGCAAAATTCACTGTGGCCTTAGCATAGTGAAAGAAGGGGGTAAATGTGTGCAGTGAAGAGCAGTTACCAATCTGGGCAGCAAAACCCAAGCATGTGAGCCTTTCTGGCTACAGCTTTGTGGTAGCTCACTGCAACCAGCCAGAGCCCGTTCAGTAATTCCCTCTCTTGTCACTGGAAAATTTAACAGTTTCTTTCTGGAAAACTTAACAGTGAATTAAAATTGAGTGAGTCAATTTAAGTGACCTATTATTGCCCATAATTTTGGATTTGCAAAATGGCTTTCTTTGGGAGTCAGAAGCTCAAAAGAGACGCATTTTCTGGAATGATCAGAAAAGTTGGCCAAATGTGAAAGCACTTGGAGAAGGTGGGTAGCTGAGTTTTATTTTAAGTTGTTCAGTCTGTATCCTGCTAGTGGAAAAAGCACTTAGGAAAAAAAAACAAAAACAAAAACCAAAAAAAAACCAAACCCAACAAATTATGACTTGAAGGTACAAGGTGATGGCTGATTTGTGAGCATGATTTCTCCTAGGCTTTTAGTTGTGTGTCCTGATGCAGAGCTCGTGTTTCCAGTGGATTTAGTACTGTAAGATCTATTACTTTATCTTAGGAGAATAGACATTATCCTAGGCAAAAGTGTCATGGGCAGGGTGCTTTCCTGGAAGACTGATGGCAGGCAGTGGTACCATGCTCTGGTTGGTGTTGGAGCAGCCATCAGGCTAGGAAGACATTGAGGAGATGGTGGATAAGGCCAGGGAGGATAAGGTAGGAAGCAAGGAGCTATTTTGTAGCTGAATTCTGAGCAAAGACTTCTTTGTCATAAGCACTGTCAAACAGCCTCATTGCCATGGCAACACCGGCTGGATAACCCATTTGGGAAAATACTTGTCGGACCTAACACTCTATCATCTGTCATTCAATAATTTTATGTTCATAATAACTAGGAAATCAATGGCCATCCTCCGAGACAGTTTGCTGAAAGGGTAAGAGCAGCCAGCATGCAGCCCAGGCTGGTCTCAGCTCACAGGGAGCCTCGCGCTGGCTGTGGAGTGTGGGGCTCTGCTCACTTGCATGGACCTGCACAGAGATTGAAGACAGGTTGAGGGTCGTGATCTCATTAAACTCTGATGTTGACATCCATAAGAGAAGAAAAGAAAAATAAGGCAGTTGATGTAATGTGAGGAAACAAAGATTTAGGTAGAATTAGCATTTCACTGAGGAAAACTACGTGCTTAACACATGGCCAGTGTGAATAAATTCTGTAACTTGAAGGCATTTTTTTCTTATCTTGGCTTTCTAATTAAACTGCTTATCATCATAAAGGCTGTTTTACCTGCATGTTACATATTGAATATAAAGCAATCACGGAACAGCAATTAAAATTCTTAAACATACACCCAATGACTTTACATAGAATTAGTTTGCTGCGGTGTGTCATTCATTATTAGCACAAGTTTTCAGAACTGAGACCTTGGTTGGCTATGCAGGGAAAGATGTGTTTAGTAATTATTTTGGCAATGTTTATCTGTTTTGAAAAAATGTGCTAATATATATCTCTGGATTTATTCTATAAATAAAAAAACTTCTTAAATTAAGGCTCGGGGAGAGGAGATGAGTCCTTGCTGATTGTATTACAGACATGACTAAAAGGTAATTCTTATCAGCCTATTAACAGTATTTGAGTGATGCTCATTCTCATAATTCACAACAGGAGTTTCTTTCCCTTTTAAAAATTCTTTCATATCACAAAGATAATGTAGCTCTTTTCCAGCTGACTATTTCAGCATGTTCTAGGTCTGATTAGCAGGCAATGCAGGGCAGACACATGCAGGGCCACAGGCATAAGCTTTGGAAACATGCTTCTAGTTTGTGCTGGGGAATGTGGTGAATGATCAGGTTAGGTTTTATGGGTTTCTGCAAAAAGGACATGCCTTTTGAAGGGAAATTCTTGGTTCATTATGCAAATGTAGTAGTCAGCAATCATGTGAAGTGGTATCTTGGTTATTAGTATGGGAAATGAGAAGGCACATGGTCCTTCTTGTTTTGTACCCCAAGGTCAAACTGTGAGCTTTCAGGGTGGTGTCTTCAAACTTTTTGTTATTTGATGTCTGCTGTGGTTTCTTGAGGTAAGCACTTGCTTCTGCAGCTTTTGAAAAGTTTTTTGATTACAGAACATTCAGTTACAGTCTCAGTTTGGGCTTTCTGTGTAAAACATTTTCAGTTGTTCAAAGGAGCAGAAATATTTGCAGGTCCTAATTCCTGGCTCTGGGTTGGGTTAGTTAAGTCTCATAAATTGTCCACTTCCTGTTTATGTTTAGATTGGCTTGTATTCCTGTAATATGTCAAGTTTTGGAAAAATAATTTCCTGGAACAGATCTGTTTGGTAGAAAAGACCTGTTCCTTTCATGTTCTCCAACAGACTGCATTCAGAGAAGACAGAGGTTCAGGAGGGTGCTGATAACTACCTATCCAGGGAGAAACTCAGAACTTAAATTTTAGCAGAGGAATCTAGATTTCATTGTGATGGACCTGATGAAGAAGAACTCCCTGAAGGAAATATGTTTAAGGAGGTGTATGAATGAGATCACAGGAGTTCGGCATAGGAAAAAAGAGAATAATTATCCCTAAATTACAGAGCTTCATAAACAGCAGTAGAGAGCTGCAATGGGAAGAATTAACTTGAACATGTTAAGTTCTTTTTTTTTTGAAGGCTGAGTAAAGTTAAGTGAAAAAAGAAAACTTAAGGAAGTTAAATTAAGGGCTGTGGGAGCAGGGACAGTGGTAGCAGAGAGTGACAGATGAGCTTTTAATGTCTGAGTCTCTGGTGGTGAAGGTGAGCACCGTGAATGGGAAGTGATTAAAAATATGTTATCTCAGCGAAACTGCTCAAAAGGGAAATAATCAACAGCAGGCAGAATTGACAGTAGCCAGGCTGTGATGTGACTCAGTCTTTCAGGGGATTCTTTAACTCCACATGGAAAAACAATCTGGTCAATATGGAAAAGGCACCAAAAGGGTCAGCAATAGACCCACTGAGAGAACTGAAAACTGTCCTTGAGAAAAGTACATCTGGATAACAAGCTAAGAAGGAATAGGAGCAAATGGCTGGAGAGGAAACAAGTAGGCACCTGAAGTGGCACAAGTAACTTTTCAAACGAGATCCACATAGGAGTCCTTGTAGCTATAATTTTTGTATAGGAAATAATTTTCTCCCCTGTGTGACAAAATGACAAAGCCTTATTTCTTTGTGAGTGCATCTGCTCGGGACCTCCAGTGTGGGCATTTCTGTAGCAATGCTCTCACAGCCTCACTGATTACCTCCCTTCACACCTGGGCATTTGGCAAGGGAAAGGCTGTCTTATATGGACAAATGAACATGTTCTGCTCTCTCATTAGTTGGCAACATTTATTAAGATTATTAAATGTAGGGAAGCATTGAAAAAGTTCACTTATTTACTTTTATGAATGGAATTGACAGCTTCCATGAATTCTTAGATTCCAGATTGTAATATTTACTTTGTTTGGACTTGAAGGAAGGAGTTGTAGAGAGATGGATGCATATATTATTTATTGTTTAGGTCTTGTGCTTTCCCCCAGCATTTGTCGGTGACTGCTATTTTCTGTGACCCACTGGAAGATGGAAAAGAAGAGAATTTGCAAGAGCACAGAGAGAGCACGAACTGTGACTGCCTCTTCCATACTTAATATGAGTGGATAAATACACAACATTAGTTTCCAGTGCTGGCACTCGCTTTGGTTGTGTAAGTCACCTGTTCCCTACTCCTTCCCCTCCTCTCCTAATAGAAGGAAAGCCAGGAAGAAATTGTAACATGACATTCACTGTGTGTTGCAAAGGATAAATATTGCCTCCTCTGGTGCTGCTTTGATGAATCTGTTTTTAGTCGGAGGTTAGATCAGTAAAGCTTGCACTGGAGAGTGTGAAATAGTATTGATCAGACTGACTTCTGAAGCAGGGTGGAAGACAAAAAGAATCAATTAAACTGGTGACCCAAGCATTGTGGTTTATTTTGCTGTGTGCAGGAAGGGCAGGTGTGTAGCTGTTGCTTGCTTTAATAAACGAGCTGGGACTGTCATGGGGAGCAGCCCCAGGGAGCACATGTGGCTGAGCTTCGCCTGCTGCAAAGGCTTTGGTGGACTCCGGCACCTGCTAGCCACGGGCAACCTGAGGAGGTCTCCTCTTCTCTCCTGCACAGCCTTCTGCCAGCCAGAGGGGTTATTTTAGAGTTCAGTTTTTGAGAGGCTGCACAGGAGGGACAACACTGGGGAAGTTTTAAAGCCAAGGGTGAAGGGAAATAGGGTAAAGAAGAGCTGGGAAGGAGCAGAACATGATGGACAAAAGCAATGCACAGCAGGAGCAGCCTGTTTGGAGTCATGAATGTATGAATTATGACAGAAATTCAGAGTTGTGGCAAGGCACAGAATTTAAGCTGGACGTAGGAAACAAAGAAATACAGAGTGGGATATGCAAAATTAAAATCTCACCATACTGTAATGGAAGGAAAGGAGAAACTGCATAGGTTTGTGTTGCTGGTTGGAAGCTGCTGTGAATTTTATATGTGTTCTCTGCAGCTTATTGTAAGAGCTCCCCTCAAAGAATTTTTTGTTCAAGACTGGATTTAGTGTCATTTTGGTTTTGTTTCTTTGTAAGGTATATAAAGATCTCAAAATGGTTTTGGTGTCCCCAACAATTTATTAGATGCCATCTTCTGGCATGTCTACCATCACCTACCCGGTGCTGGGCAGCTCAGTCACCATAGAGTTTCTTGTTGCTTTCTACACTTTTTCAATAATTTAGAAAATTATTTCTTTTATTTCAGTGTTATGTGTTGCTAGATTTCTTCATTATTCACACATTTAAAAATTAAAATAGCTGATTTTATGAGGTACTTTGATACCTCTGTATGAAAAATTCTGTATGAAACTTCTGTTGTTATGTAAGTAGTTTACTGATGTAGATTTTAATTTTTTTAATGCAGGTTAAATTTGATTATTTTTAAATAATCTCATTTACTTGCTTAGAATTATTCCCTCTTCTGCTTGTACCTAAAAAAGTTTCTTCACCCAGAGAGTGGTTAGGTGCTAGAACAGGCTCCTCAGGGAAGCACTAAGCTTAACAAAGTTCGAGAAGCATTTGGCTGATAGTCTGAGGCATAACATGTGACTCTTGGGAATGGTCCTGTGCAGGGCTAAGGGTTGGACTCAGTGATCCTTGTGGGTCTCTTCCAACTTGAAATATTGTGTGATTCTGTGAATAAAAAGTATTTTCAAACAGAAAATATATAAATTATAAATTTATATAAATTGATCTCATCTTCACCAACAGTATAGAGAGAGTTTAGACAAACTAAGAAAGCTGAGGATGACAGTTTTTCAAGATCTTTCCTTCTCATCCTTATTTCATCACTTAACTTTCCATTAGGATAGTATGTGTTCAGAAAAGCACCTAAATGATTAATTTTGTCCGTTGAGTTGTGACCTTTTGTGAAACATTTCTATGAACCATAGTATGCAGTAAAAAGATAACACAAGTGCCTTCTGCAATCCTTCCTAGACGTAAAGAAACCTGAGCATTTCCCATGGTGATTTTATGTGGTCATAGCCGAGTCTGCTGATGATCAATATACGTATGTCATAACTTAAAAGAAAAAAAACACTCTGTAATTAGAGAAATTGGAACTAAACGAGAGTTTTTGATCAGCTGGTGCCTCCTCTGGGATCAGTGAGGACACAGCTTTGTTTATGAGTTTTGTTAAGAAAGCAAGAAGAAGCTAATTTCATTTGAATTTCTGGTGGGTTTCCAGGAGGAGTAATCAGTGAAGCTGTCAGGATTACTGTTTAAGACTCATGTATTTTTTGGATGAAGGATGAGTCCATCCTGATGTAGGTTCTGAATACCTTGTGTCAGGAATGTACTCTATTGTTTTGGTCTCTGTGCAGAAGAGCTCTTGGTGTTTATGTCTTGTTGACAGAAATAGCTGTTATGGATGCTTTACTAAATTCTCACTGGGATTTGCTCTGTTTCTTTAAACATATCACTGATTTTCTGCTTGAGGAGTTCCAAACACCATTTTGGATGAGAAGTATGCTGAAATCATGGGTGTTTTCTCCTACAATTTTTATTCCAACCAAAAGTGGAAATGTTTCTTTAAAAACCTCAGTTCTTACATGATAACCCATTTTTGAGAAATGTGTAACATCCAAAATTTTGGGTAGCTGAAGTACTTGAATTTCAGTTCATACTTCTAGCTTGAGACAGGACTCTGGTTTTTCCTGAGCTGACAATGTTGTTGCTCACTGCATGAGTTTCCTAATTTATTTGACCATCACTAGACCATTACAGTAAATCCTTAACACATCTGCTGAAGGGGAAGAGAGCAACATTTCAGCTTCTGGCTAGTCACTCCAATGACAGGTTGAGGTCGGTCTTGAAGACAATAACTTTTGAAGGAGACCACAGTGAGACTGAGAAATATGTTATGTTTTGTGCAAGTAGTGTTTAACCGTAGAAAATTTGTTGTCTTTTGCTAGAAGTCATTGACTCAGAAAACTTGTGATTCAGGTGCTGGAGGAGGAAAGACATTGCTTGCTATAGCAACCTTAACATCCCCTAAAGTATGTCTGTCAGTTGTGTGCTGGGGCTAATTTATCATGTAAAGTGTGTGCTATGTATGTCACATTTTACTGTCTGTTCATTTGTTTTGATAATCAAGATCTTGACAGATTTGTCCCACATGGAAGGATTTATAGTAAGGATTTTCTTATCACTGAATTAAGTTGATACATATAATCCTAGTGTCCTGCACAAGAACTGAATAGAAATAAGAGATATTCAGACTAGATGCGAAGGTCTTGCAGAAAAAGCACCCACCCTTACCCAATCAGTTATTCTCCTTGATTTTTTTCCTTTTTTTTTGTTCTGTGATTTGTTTCATATCTTTGCAGGAAGAATCACAGAGAAGAGAATAGGCATTGACTTTTAATAAAAGAGAAAATATTTAACCTTCTCAAAGACCTCTCTGTTTTATAAGGTGAGAAGTGTAATTCTGTAAAAAATTAAACACAGTTGAGTTTAAAATATGAGGTCTGACTTCTTAATGGACAAATACAAATGTGGACAGATTCAGCCACAGGAGATGCCTACCTGGTCTGAGGTCCCTTGTTTTTCTTTTGAGGTTAAATGATTCAGTAGTGCTGAAATTGTTTCTGGAGTATATAAAATTACATTTATCCATTTTTGTATTGCAGCAGGGTGCTTTGGTCTGGGCAGACAAGTGGATGGGTAGGTATGTGTCTGCCTGTGAACATCTTTAAACTCTTACAAATGTAAGTACAGGATCTGCCTTACTGGAGGAGCTGAGAAAGATGGTACAAGTGTCCTTGAACATTTTGAGATACAGAACTCCAAACAGTACCTCCTGAAATATCTATCCTGCATAGTAAAATTTTATTTTATTATTTTTAGAAAATAGCATTGTTTGCTTTTGGTAAAGTATACAGGTACCAAGGGCACTCGTTGCAGCACTGTTGGACAAAGCAGGGTGGACATTTCCTAGTAAAGAAAGAAGTTTTGATAAAACCACAGAGCACGGAACATTTTGGGTTGGAAGGAACCTTTGAAGATCATCCTTTTCTAAGCACAAGTACTGGAGAGAACATTAGTGGAGAATTATAAAGCAAAGATTCTTGTAGCAGCAGATTTCTGTTTCATTTCTCATTGTGTTTCTCTGGTCTAGACTCTGCTTTATCTTTATTTATGAATGATATTGACAACCAAAACACACTAGGGAGCTCGGGCGTGTTTTTCAAGAAGGGTGTATTTTGAAATGCAAAACTTCTGGGAGAGCATGTTTTCTCTGTGTGAAAGTTTAGTTGGGAAGGATTTCATCCCAGAATGAATTGCACTGGTGTTGCTACTATTTCATCTATTAATACTTCTCAGTGAAGAAGGGTGCTAAGGGTTTGTCTTCAGAACACAGTGAGGGTTTTCACTGTTTCAGTCTTGGTAAAGTGAATGAGACCCTTGCCTCTACAATTCCAGTTTCCCACATTTCTTTTAAGTGGTCTTGATGTTTGTATAATTTCATACTGCTTTTTGTCTAAATACTAATTAAGCACTTCACTTTAATTTGCATTCTTTGACTGTAATGTGATTGAATTCTCTTCCTCTCCTGTATGTTGCCCTTCGTCTGTTTTAGGAACCTCTGTTCAAAAAGTGTTTGTAACGTGCCTGTCCATGGGGCTCAGACAAACGAGAAGTCCTGGCAAGCTGCATAAGGCTGAAGCAGAGCACAGGGGTGGCAGCAGCTGAGCAGAGGCTGGGTGGCAGGGAGCAAGGGCTGGGTGGGCACCCACCCCTGCAAACCGCTGATGTGTGACCAATCTCCCCACCAAAGCTGACAAGCTCTTCATTTTGGCTTTTTATTCCAGGAGAAAAGACCGGGTTTCAGACTAAGGATCTGAAATTTCATTCAGAGATAAAGCAGGATTTGCTATGCTAATTTCTTTTCCACAGGACATCAAAATAGAAGAAAAAGAGGCGTCGTTAATCGGATTTCATTTGTCTCCATCCATGTAGCTCTGCAGGAGTTTTTTCACTCTTTCTACATTTTTCTTCCTAACTCCTTATTACCTGAGTTCAGACCTGATATTACTGTTTCACAATGGCCTGGGTGAACGCTGAAAGGAGCCGAGATTTGGCAGGGCACACTGGCAAGCCTGAGCTATAATGTGCTGTGGGGGCTCAGGGCACCTTGACGCTAGCAGAGTGGCTGGCATGGGGTTCCAGTGGTGCTGGTGTGGGGGCAGGGACTGGGCTGTGCCTAGGCAGCCAGCCGGGTCAGCATCCAGCAGAAAGACCCCTGCATCTCCTGACACTTGCCACAGTAGCCAAACACCAACAATTTTCAGGGAATGACATATCTAATAACATTAATTTTCTCCTAGAGCAGACGGTAAGGTAACTAAAGCCAGGTTGATTGAGCTTCGCTGAGGTATTTACCTAATGATCTTCTGGAAAGCAGGTGCACTGGCCGTGATTTTAACCTTTAGAAAACCCAAACATTGTACAAATTATACCTTTGATGCTGGATGGATTTTATAGGAAGGGCACGGGAGTAGGGTGGACAGTTCCTTCTGCAGCATCGTGCAGTGCTACTCCTGCATCCATCATTCTGTCAGGTGGGTGTTGGGAGCCAGATTTGAGTTACAATCACATACACCACCTAATACTAGGTTTAGGGTAACGAAGTCATGATTAGTTACGCAAAAGCAACCAACTCCCCTCTGCCTCGCTACTCCTTTAAAGACTTAGGTCCTATCTGTGCTATAAAACTATTTTTTACTATAGTAGTGTGAACTTCTGACAGTTATATTACAACATCTTTATGCTTTGGCAAAGGAGAAAAGCAGCTGCTGTTATGGCCTGATTCAGTACAGGTCTCCTTTTGAGCTTCAATACCATGAAAATCCACTCAAGGCCATGAAAACTTCCCTAATCCTGGGATGTTTTTCTAGGGCACAGTAGACCATATATATGGGACAAGACAGAATAATCTATTTTATTGCATGTATCCTTCAAAAGTTCTTCCGGATTGTCAGTTGTATGAGCTGAGACAGTGAATGGTGGCATGTCCGTATTGGTAAATGTGTCTCTATACTGGTAGTGCCACATTAATGACAAACTACTCTTCTCAGTATCTTTACTTCACTTTGCAAATACTCGGGTGTGCCAAAACTACTCTTGTAGATTTATCCAACTAGTGGTACTTAAACTGGAGGGCAACTGAAAAGGAAACAATCCAATCTACCTCTAGCTAGTTATTTTAGCCGCTCCAGTAAGAAGGCATGTTTGACCATCACCCTCACCTAAGTAGTTATCTTATTAAGTTTTCTAATCCCTCAAATTGCTGTGATTGTTATTTTTAGCAAGGGACTTTATCAACTCGTGAGTAATTTTTCATTTTGTAATTCTATACTGATTAGCAGCATAAAACTTAAAACTTTTGACTGAGAAACTATACAAGATATGTTAATTACATTTGAGCGCTGCAGACTGCAAGGGTGGCCTCAGCAGAACTTGAGTGGGTGTAACAGCCCTCCATAATACATTCTTTGAAAAGCTCTGCAAAGTCTTAAAAGGTTCATTGAATTGATGCTCTTGCAAGACAGGTTTTACTCATTTTATAAGAACGTAAAAAGGAAGAGCTTTTCTAATGACGCAGGTATCAGAGGAAAGAACAGAGCCAAGGAGTTCCTCACCTCTGCTCTCATCCTCTGAACAAGTTCCTGCTGCTTTGGCAGTTGAATTACAATTTTGTACGGTGAGCTCAGTTTCTCATTGAGGCCTTTCATTGATATCTGCCTTTGTTTGATCTAGGCCTAAACTTGACATTAGTTCCAAATGGTCTTTCTTTCCCACACAGATGTAAAAAAAGCTCAGATATAATCTTCAGGCACAGGGGAAAATTACTTTCTTTTATTTTTTTTTTATTTTTTTTTTTTAGCACACGTAGCTTGAAAAGCTTTGAAACCAATTAGGACAATAATAAAATGTACTTTTATAAATGTGTTTGAAGTTCAAAGTCATTATGTGATCATTAATAAAACCTTGTAATGCAGTTGTACTCTATGGTGTATTAGCAAGTAATATTAGCTAAAGAACTTTCAGTTAAGTGCATATTCTAGCTTTTTTTTGCAAGAACTGGTAAATTTGGAGCTTTAAAATTGAATTAGTAAAGAGATCATACTGCCAATATTAGATTTCTGAAGAGGTGGGTAATAAACGCAGGCAAGTTATCAGCAAGGGGATGCATGGAGAGAAATCTCGCTGCTGTCCTATCTCTCATGGCTCCCAAGAGTCAGTGAATTATGGGCTTCCTGAGCAAGCAGATGACTACTAACAGTTATCTGTTGTAAAGTTGTCTAATACCTTTTTTTGAACTCTTTTCTACTTTTTACTTCCTTTGAGTTTTGGTAATGAGTTCCACTGCCAAATTACTTGGAAAAAAATCCGTGCTTCCTTCTAAATGTATTGTGTAATTATTTCATTGTGTAATGTGAGAAGCGGTGCCTTCTGTGTGAGGAAAAATGCCTTCCTGTATGAGGAAAAAAATACACAGATTAAGATGAAAAATATAGGGAAAGTGAATTGTTACACATCTGTGTTTCTTATTTGTTCTTCATAGCTCTTCTATTTCCATTAAATAATCTAAAGATAGAAAGACCAGGACTGCTGGCTGTATTCAGATGTGGGTATTTCTGGGGTTTGTGCAGTTTCATTACAATAGTTTCTGCTTCATTGTCAGTCTTCTCCTCAGGCAACTCGAGGAAACTGTCCACAACTCCAGATCTATTTTCTGAGTAGAAATAATACTCTAGAGATCATGACTCTGAATATTTTAGCAATGTTCCCTAAGTGCATTATTTAATGTTTGTTGGCATAGGCCTTCATATCCCAATTTATTTATAATCAGAGTTTTTTCCCACAACTGTGGGAACCTACATTTTAGATTTGGCTATCCTGTTTACCTTCAATCAATTCAAGCTTATTTATGAATCATTCTGTTCTGTACACTCCATAGTGTTGAAACTCTCTAGTTCAGTTAAGAGCCATCAACCGGTTTCACATGATCAGGTGATTTAAAACAAGTAAAGGTATGTAAGATATATACTTATAACTAACTGGTGAGGTAGAGAAAGTCAAGAGAAAGTCCAGTTCCTTCTAGATTTTGGTAACAAAGTCCTGACACCAACTTTATGTATTCGTAAGGCCTTAAAGCTCAGCATACACATCATTTGGTTTTCTGCAACAGCTCTGTAACGGATTATGGAAGCAGTTTAAGGAGCTATAAGGAAGCCACTCAGAGTAAAAACCTTGGAAAAGAACATCCTGGATGAAACTTGGAAAAAGAAAAGAGAAAACAAAAGTGTCTGAGCACTCTGAAGTTCGACCAGTAGACCTGGTAAAGGAATTGTACTTTTCCTAAAGAAAGCTAGCCGGGACATTCACATGGGATTCGTGGATAAGCAGGGGTTGAAACAGAGGGGTTATTTTCTTTTTTTTTTTTTTTTTTTCCTGTGTAGAACAAAAGGAACAAGCAGATCTTGTATTGAAAGCAAATATGATAGAAAAGGTTCCTCGTGTGCTTGCTTTCCTTTTCTCCTTAGAGAAGTATATACATTTTGGACGAGGAATCCCATAAATCCCATGGGATCCCATAGATCTCATGTCAATTTAACCACAGATAGGAAAAAAAATCAATAGCTATCAATAGACTGGACTTGTGTAATACGATGTTGTAGTTGCTCCCTACCTTCCAGGAGGCATTTGAGCCTAATGAAAGATACCACTTACAGAGCTCATTTGATTTATAGTCAGGTAGGCCTGGACAGTCTTCAGATAAATTACAGTCCTCCTGGGAAATACAGAACATGGGCATTTCATGTCCTACCTTTTCTCCTACCACCCTTACTTTTGCTGTGACTTTGAGAAGTGCATGAAGTCTTGCTAGCTGTGCTAAAAGTTGTGAGTTTAAACAAGTGTCTTCCCTATGGACATAAATTAATTTCCAGACAATATTGCTTTTTTTTTTTTTGTAGATACAAATTCTTAGGTTTTATATTCCTGCAGTTTTAAGTGTGTTCTGATGCCCGTGGAAAACATACAGCATTTTTACTTTGAGTAAGACTTTCTGTATCTTTTAGGAATTGTGGTGAAATTTTGCAGTTTATTATATTTTCAAAAATCCCTTTTATTGAAGCCTATGCTCATTTCAATGACTCTGTACTTCCATGGTTTGCACCTTCATTTAGCCTACGGGGTAATATATATTATGTTATCTTAGAGTTCAAGCTGGTTAGCTTGTATGCAAATTCCGAGTCTTTGGGTTATGTTTACTGAAGGTTTTTAAGTTTTTCTGTGCAATCATAGGTCTGGAAAGTTCCTTCTTTTTCTAATATGCACACTGACTGATGCATATGATAACCTGACTCTAGCAGCTGAGGCTTTATGAAAAATACCAAATATTTCAATGATCTAAAAGATCTGCCCAGACTGAGGTTAAGCTTTATGAGTTCAAGCCTTTGTGCAGGACAGTGGGGATAAGCAAAGGGTTTTTCCAATTCCCTTTTTCTTATGATAATTTTGTTTTACAGCTATGCAGCCCTTAGACTATAAATTACATTGCCATCTATTCTGTGAAATGGATTTCTGAAAATTTCTCAAAGTTTATAGGGTGAACGCAATGGACTTGGCAGGAGGACTGCATGAATTTAAGGGTTTGTGAAAAGAACTTGGAATTCCATGTTTGTTGTACTGGGTTTCACCACTGAGTTTGGACCAACAGCTTCCCTATCTTCACTGAATGTTGATGAATGTTATATTTTATTATTTCTTTTAGCTCTGTGATAAAGAAGATATAAAGGAGTGAGTGGTTTTTAATTTGCATTGTCATTGTCTTCAATTTTTTGCAATGATAAACTTTCAAGCATGGGTGTTTATAAATTAGACATTTCTATACCTCAGTAAGGAAACTATATACCAAATATGTAAGTCATCTCCCGGATACTTAAAATTAATTAGGGGACCTAAACAAGGATACCTTGTTTGAAAATATTAACAGAAATTTTGTTGTAACTGTCTTAAAAACTCCATCCCTTTTCATTATTGCATTGCTGGTTTGACTGTGAGTTATGATTTTAGTCTTTATGGTAAGATTAATTTGTTAGCAATGAACATAAAGGACTCCACAATCAAGAAAAGCATTGAATTAATGAAATATCTTTGAATTACATATAAAATAAGAGTTACTTGATTAGATATTAGTACCTCTTTGGTCACTAGAACTACAAAAGTTGGGCGGTGATTAAGAAGAGGGAGAAAAAAAGAGATTGCTTTCTCCCCGATATCAAATTCATCTTGACCAAAGTACATCATATATTTCTTTTTAGTTTGTTTTTCCATCAGGTTTTGCCTGAAATGTTTAGCATTTTGACCACATGTAAAATCAAAGCTGTATATTTAGATGGAGTTCAAGAACCTGGAAGTACACCTTTCCTTCTCAAATAAATCTATTCAGCCCTGCAGACTCTGCCTGTTAGTGGTCACAGAAGCAGAAGACAGAATTTTTTTACTCTCTGTATGGGCAGAGGGCAGGCACTTGATAAACGAATGGAGAAGCCTGTGTTGGCTCCAGAGAAGTAAACAAAAGAACCAGAGGAAGAACAATGGAAAAAGACATTGTCAGGGAGAACTGCTGAAAGCTTAACCGTAGCTTTTTGTTGCTTATTTTGTCTGTTGGTTTTTGTGGTTGTTGTTTGTTTCTTGTATATAACTGTATTCCTGTAAAAATATATCCTTTCTCCCCCATTTTTTTAAGAACTAATTCTAAGAGACTATTAAAAATATACCAGGGCAAATCATGTCGCCTTTCAAGAATGTACTTTAGCTTTCAAATTGTGTCAGAGGAAGAAGTTGTGTCAGTGGAAGGAGAAAACACTTTCATCGAAAGATGGCATGGTTGTCCTTGCATGACTGTTGTCTTGTTCATTGATCTGACTTTCTTAAGTTCAAAATTTACACATCTGAGAATACTTCTGCACCTCACAATATAGAAACCTTCAAAGATTGAGTTGATGTTTGCGTCATGGGTTTAAACCTCTCAGCATGAACAGCATCTCATGTGAGTGTGGAGAAGGAGAACAGAGGCTGATTCTTTCTAACAGTGATGAACCTGCCTCCATGGTTCATCTTTGAAATATTTGGACTTTGGAGAAAATTCATAACCAAACCTGACTGCTCAAGTTCTTCCACCAAATAAAAATTAATCTAAATGTTTTGTTTCAGAACAGTACTGGAAGCTGATATGAGAAGAGCTTGCTCTGTTAACGGTCATTATTTGATTCCTCCTGACTCTGATCATTTATTAAAGGACATGAAATTTAATTAAGATTTAGTCTCAACCTATCTGTAATTTACACAGAGGTTCTAGCAAACTTTACTAATACGGAAAGTTTGCAGCAACGTTCCAGCTTTTCCTGTAGGTTTCTCTGCTTAGCTTTTATCCCAGCTGTTAGGTAAAATTAGGGCCCAGAAAATCGGATTATTATATCCCAAGGGGCTGAACTGATAAGCAGCACATGATTGTTGATCTGCTTGCTACCCAGCGTTGGTGGTGTTTGAGGTGCTGCTAGATGCAAAGACAATTTGTTATCAATTAGTGCTCATTAGAATCATTTCCTGTTATTGATTTTAAATGTTTGACAAAGCACTTTTAAGAAACTGCACCCAAAAAAACCCGGTAGCTGTACATCAGTGCTTAGTAATTCCAACTCTTTAGGTCCCAGTGTCAGTCTTAACTAACTGGTTTCACTGGTTTCCATGTAATTATTTCTGCTTTGAATTCCACCTGCTGTCCTGTGAAGATTAAAGATGCTTTGAAACTAGGATATAGTTCTTTAAGAGCAAAGTTGCTGAGAAAGAAAGAATAGAATAGAAGCAAAGTTGGGGGGTTGTTGTCCTGGTTTGTCATAGCTTGGGCTTTTTATTTGGCATAACTACCAATGGATTATTATATACAATACAGGAATAATGTCAGCCTCAAATTAAGTGTGATTTGCATTGGCCTTAGTATTTAACATCTGGGTTTAATTTTAAATGCATCCTTGTCTTAATACACACATTGAGAATTGTGGCACCATTAAAATCTAATTTACAAATGGTAAAACTGGATATAATGACATGTTATAACAAAAGCCTTGATAACTAGGAGTCCAACAGAGTATGTCTGTTGAGTTTCTGAGAAATTTAGTCTATATTTAATATTAATCTGTTGTACATGAAAGAAAGAGATTGAATGTGAGGTTATTTAATAGACAGTACAAGGTGTGTATATATGTAAACAGCACCAGGTCAGGCACACCTGCACTTCCACATTTACTGGACACATATGATGGGTTGTTATAGACCCACGCCTTTTATGAGTACACTGGAATTTTGGCTAAATTTAACAGTACCAAGGTTGAAGCTAGCAGTATAGCCATCTAGATTAATTTTCTCTCCTTCCATCTTTGCTTTAAATTTTTAGCAACATCAGCTCAGGTTTCACAAGCACTCTCCTAAAACGCTTGCAAATATTTTAAATGTATTCCATGATCCCTGTTGCACAAGGTGGAGACTTGTGCTTTTCCCACCCCCATTAATGAATTAGGCTCACAATTAAGGTGAGTGCGGGTGAAATGCATGCAGCTTAGTCTCTCTTACCTTAATAAACAGAGTTGGTATTGACACAAGTGAATTTTGTTTAACCACGGTACATTTGCTTCTTAATTAGTGAATATTCATCTGTCATCAGCAGTAGCTATGACACCCCTCCCCGCTAACACGTTCTGTCATAAATAATCAATGAGAGGCTATTAATATTCATGAGTGGGAATCTGTGTAGTCATGTGCACTGATGCAGAGACAGGGGGAGTGTTGCCATGAACTGAGTCGAAACTCTGTGTGTGTATACGTGAGTATAAGATAGTTAGGGAAAGGGAAGAAGAGCATGCTGCTACACACTGCCCTGCCTTGTGCTTCCAGCTAACAGTGGCGTGCCTGTGTGTCGGGGTTGGAGTGACTGATGAAAAACAGTAGACAAGTCTGGAGGGTGATTCCCTGTCAGTGCATTTGCCGTTCAGTGCTGGGGAAATTAGAGGCTTTGCTCTTGTGTTGCTTATTAGGATGGGCTGCAATCTGTGCACTTTTCAGAAGAGAGAGGAGCACTACAAACTGCTCTATGAAGTTTCACAGGTGAGTGCAGAGGATATTACCAGCATCTCCAGAGTAAAAATGTGTGTTCTTTACAGAGAGTAAGTAGTGCTTTTGTTTTGCTTTGCCTTTTTTCTTTCCTTTGCTAAATTGCTGCCTAAGTTGTTTGGGGGGAGGTTGGTAATTATTAGTATTTTGGGTGCCTGTTGTTTTCTGCTTGTATGCCACTCCCCCTTCAGATGACTTCCTGTAGGATTCTTTTAACATTTTTGTGCATCTTCTGCCAAGATGTCAGTCATATAGCAGCAGTCTCATTGAACCGTATCAGTGATGTTTTAAGGGAGCCCTTGGCATTGGTAATAAGACTGATTTCAGATAAGTTGCACTGCTGCCTCTGAGAGCGTTAGGTGTGTGATCTCAGGTTAAGGAACCTAAGTTAAGGTACAAAGTTTTTATGGCATGTCTGTGCTGGCTGAGAAGTATGTTAAATTTTCAAATCAATTAATTAAAACTGAAATAATTCTGAAATGTGTTGTCACCTTTAAACAGGTACTGAGTACAACAGGGTTTCCATGGGTGAGATGTGCTGCTTGTTCATTCATCGTGTGTGCTATTTCTGTTTACTACTAGACAAAGATCTTAATCCCATTTAGATATTTTAGTGTCTGTTTCAGCATCATAGCAGAGTAGCAGTCTGCTGCTAACGTGTTCCCAGCTCCTTCAGAATAAGATAAGATTAAAGCACTTCCCATAATAGCCCATAATTTTTTCTCGGATCCTATTGAATCAGTATTTGATATGCAGCTTTTTGTTTGGTTGTATTTTTCTTTTCCTCTTGGCACAGCAGACTCTTGCATACTAAAGTTTAGTGCCTTTCAGCATCTGTTCTCTCCCTCTCTGTAATTTGTCCTGGCTTTGACACATTGCTGTTGACAGAGGCTGAACACTGGCATTTTTGGACTGCACTGCTGCTGACAAGCAGTGCAGAGGAGAAAAACCAGCTTAGAATGTTGGTGGTCTGTTGGCACAGCAGCAGCTAAGTGCCCAGTGCCCACTGGTTCCCTCTGAGTTCCTTCTGACGTGATTCATTTCACAGTGGGCTAATTACAAAGTGGATTCTCTACACATGAAGCAGCCTCCTCAGTTGCGGTGTTAATGCACATTTTCATGGTAATGTGATCAGAGCCTCATTAGCCAGTTTCCAAAATGATCCCCTGCATTAATTAAATATAAAAATTACTCTTTTTATCACCATAGAGAGGAAGAAGAAGATTAACATTGTTAATTACTACTGGGGGCAATACCTCTGCATCATTTTTTACCACAGAACCAGCAGGCATATTCAATTCTAAAAGTGTCTGTTTGCAGGTAACATGCCCATTGCCTTGCCTGGTGAGGATGGTCTCTAGGTGGAACACTTCCCTTTAGTTCAATATTTAGTCATAATCCCATAATCATTTTTTCTTACAGCAGTAGCACAGGGAAAAACATAGCAGCACATTTTCCTCTATTCCCCTTTCCTCTCCCCAGCTCTTGATTGCCAAACAGATCTGAAAGTGTAAAATGGAGTAGAGTAGGTCCGTGTCTGCATTTCTGTGCCAGGGAATAAGAAATGCAGGTTCTGCTGTGAAGGGAATTAGACATTTCTTAAAAGGCTGCATATGTGCAGGGAAGAAGAGAGGCTGAGCCTGGTTTATAGCAAATGGTTTTTCAGAATATTCCTTGCAGTAATGTCGCATGGTTATAAATGTGATTGATCAGCAAACCCAAAGGCAGGTTTTTAAGAAATTCTACAGAAATTCTTCCCTTTATCTGTTATCCTCTCTGCTGTTGAGTTGGAGTGTCTGTGGATGTGAGCAACCAAGGTGCAAAATTAACTAATGCTTTCACTTTTTACTCTGGTGCTTACCAGATAAATTGTTATCCCTGGGAGGATCTGAGTGAGTTTCCTTGGGGAGTTGAAATGCAGTGAGCCTGGTGCTGCATCTTGTGCTGTTAGGGAAATGTCACTGATAAGGTGCAGAAGAAGAGCAGAGAAATGACTTAGTGTGCTCGCTACCAGATCCTATGTTCATCTGTAAAACCATCCCTATCTTTGTTTCATTGTATGCAGGTCAGAGCCCAAAGGATACTGAGCATATTTTTAACCAGGTGTTGCTGTAGAGATCAGGTAGTGTCTCACACCGTGACTGCTTCTGTGTATAGTACTGATTTGCTGCTGCTGGGAGGGGGGAGCAGCAGTAGAATAGGATACATTAAATTAAGCGAAGGCAGGCATTACTACTTGATTTGCAAATCCCTTTTTAACTCTCCAGTCCTGTAATTCCTATACCACGGGCTTGGCTCTTTCATCTGCATGATTTCTGGAGAGCCTGGGACAAGTTAGCCTGTCAGGGACATGAATTGACTAAGGATGAGCTGTGGCTCACTAGCATATGTGGATCAGATAGATTAATTTATATTCATATAAAGAAGCAATCCTAGCTTCATCTCTCACCTTTCCCATGCTAGGCTACCTGATACTGTGGGTGGTCTGTGCATTCATGTACTTAAAGATATAGTAAACAAAGGAAAGCATGTTTGCAGACGAAAACCATGTAAGTGCTTACAGTGTGGCAGGTTTTCTGATACTGGTTTTAGTGAGGTCACATTCAGCACCACAGAGCTTTTTGTTGTAGAGGTGCTGGAAAATGAAGACATCATTAGAATATGTATAATTCCTCGCTCTTCCCCCCATTCCTTTCCTCCAGGCTTGTTTGCCTTTCACTGAGATAGCAGTTCAGAGATCAGTGGCGCCCTCACCAAAAGCAGCATTTGCCAGTGTGACAGAGATGTTTATTTTGATAACTGTGTTTTGCATGTGCAGATTGGGATTGAAACAAAAAGTCAAATAGTTATATTTCAAGAATGGGAGCTTTTGAGATACCACTGTGCATTGGTGAAGGACCCTTGTGCTTCTGAGTGCCTCTTCACCAGTCCTCAAGACGTCAGGATACCTCAGATTTACTTCTCGATTTCACGGTGGGAAGACATCAGGTGTATTACCGCTCTCAAGTCCTCTTCTCCATATGCCTACAAGTGCAGAAATGAAAGATGTCTCAATTTGAAATTTATGGCCGTATATGCTACTTCGTGGAGCACTTTAATATTATTTCCTGTGTGCTGTATAAGCAGGATTGAGCTAATAAGTGTGCAGCCAGGAAGTCTATGTCAAGTCACTTAGAGAGGCTGGGATCTGGTATATGCTCATGTCCATTAAGAGCAGACCTCTGCCATTCTTAGCCAGTTTTCTCTTGCACTGCAGGGGTGAAAAAAGTGAGTTTAAGTCATTTGTTAGCAGCATGATGAGGACTCTTCCCATCTAGCTGAAAGAATAAGATAAATATGGCAAGGATTGGAGGGAATGAGCAGTAATCTTCAGTAGCCTTTCAGTGAGACTCAAGAAAATTGAGATTTTCTTTAGAATTCTGTGGATATCATATGGAAATCATTTCTGTTTGCTCAAACTTTTGTGTTTTATTTTCAAAATGTGCAGTTAACCCAGAGAAGAAGAGGGGAGAAAGAACACTGCTTTTGGAAGTTAACCAAAGAATGGTGTGAATTTCTTTTTTGAGTTACATCTTAAGAAGCAGACCTAGCTCAGGCAAGCTTAGAATTGAAAGGGAGAAAGGAGAAAAGCTAGAATGGAAAACAGAGGCTATCTGGGATGGCTCACAAAGTCAGTGGTGGAGCTGGGATTAAAACTGGAAGGTTGCACATTTTTATTTTACATTTGACCTGAGATGATAGTAGAGCCTGCTCACAGCGTTTTAAAATCCTCTGAAGACTGATTATGCAGTTTTCTTCTAATGTTGGTTTCCATAATTACCATAAAGCTCAAATTTTCACCAGTTTAGAGTTCTGATTTTATGTTCATTTTGATATCCCTTGGGCTACTTGAAGTACTAAGTTTTAGTAGTGCATCTATTCAAATTCAAAGCTGCTCACAAGAGAGACATCAAGCCTGGCCACTGAAACAGCACAGCCACCTCTGTATGTTTCAGGAGATGCTGCTTATAGCAGGCATTGGAATAAGGAATGACGACTGGGGGCCAAGCAGTGTCCCTTGGCACTGGGACCTGCTTTCTCTGATGTTGATAAAATTTGAGTTGGTTCAGAAGATTAATTAAATAGACTAGATGATGTTTTAGTTATTTTCCTCCTGAACCAACCTTCAGCCACTAATATTCATTTTTGGTACTGATGCCATGTGAGGTCAGTACATGATAACTCCTCAGTGTGGTGGCTGCCATTAGCTCTCATTCTTTTCTATAAGTACCTTCCACAGCTTTTGTGTCGCCTTTGCTGTATATCAGTGCTACCTCCAAGTACTCCTCATGAGTTTCATCAGCAATGGGAAAGTACTATCTTGTGTTGAATCAGCACAAAAACATTTTTGGTTTATATCTTCTTATTAGAAATTCTGTAGCAGCACACTTTTACTTCTGGAGAATATGAAAGAAAAACTTCTAATTTTAATTGTCTGGAAATTAGTGGAATTATCTGAGTTGAGTTAAATCAGTAGCAAAAGGAGATCTGGTTTTATCTTACTGCATTTCCTATCTTTTTCTTCTTGCTTCTCTCTAAATTTTTTAAATAGAACAATTGATAATCCCCTGATCCTTTATTTTTTTCCTAAGCAGCTCTTCTGAATATGCATTTGAAAAACTCAAAAATAAATTTTGCAGTGCTGAAGGACTCAACAAACTTGTAGGAGTAATGTTTCAGTTTAACTGAACAATTCTAAAGATTTACTTTATGTAATTCCCCTCAAAGCTACACTGTCTCATGTTAGTAGAGTAATGTATTTATGGTAAAAATGCAGTCAAGTAAAGCTTGTCATACATTCCTAGCCATGGCCTAGAAACTTCCTTAAATTTCCTTGAAGCGCCTAAGGAACTTCCTTAAAAAAACCTTTGCTGAACTGAAAAGACTAAGAAACAAGTTCAAAAAGTTGACTTCTCCTACAGATAAGAGAGGATCTTAGCACAGCTTTCCTGGTTCTTCTGCTTTCTTGATTATTTACTTTACACTAATAATTAAGCAGCATTAAATCATAGAAATTAAATCACAAAAATAAATAATTCCATTGTCATAATGTTTCTTCAGGCTCTGTTCAGGAAGAGAAACCAGTGTAGTGACATTGCTAACAATTGAGCTCTTGCTCCTGGTGGATGAGCTCACCGTCCCTCACTACACACTGGTCCCGAGACCTAGAGAGCACTGGCTGCCTATCAGTAACTGTCCCAGAGCCCCAGCCACCCACTCCTCAGCTCTGTGCTGCGAGTCACCACATACCAGTTGCTTAAAAGAGAAAATATGTCGTTAAGACCATGTCTTACCTGGGTCTAGGCTCTTATGCAGAGCTCTCTTTTGGTGTGAAGGCTCCCTGAGGAGTCCCGAAGGATTGGGATTTGGGTCTGGGAACATATAGGCTGCTTAAAATAACCAGCTCTGGCTGCCTGGTTATATGGTGGCTGTAGAGAAGACATCCATGCATACAGCTACACATGTTAGGAAATTGTAATCTGATTTTTAAAAACCTAAACTTGTTAACACAGTTTTTTAGATGATTCTTTGAACGTGACACCTGAATTATGCATCAAGTGCCTAAGAATTATTTTGGATCTCATGCCAACTGTCTTTGATAAAATGAATATTTTCTTTCTGGTAAAATACAGGAAACTCTGAAGTGTTACCAGTGGCTTCACTGGGGCCAGCCTTTCATTTTCTGTCCTTGTTTACTGTCCTTCTGTCCTTGTTTACTGTCTTTTAAAAGGCATATAGTTCCTGTGCATACCTCAAGAGGAAAGATAAAGAAAGAATTGTCCTGAGATAAGAAAGCAGACAGTAGTGTGCGAGATAAGAATTCAGGGTATGGGTACAACAGAGGCAGCTATAAAAAGCCATACTGAGATTATATCTCCAATCTGCAGTGATATTCTATGGTTCTGTGATTTTATACACAATGCCATGAAAATAAAAAAGGAAAGCTGGTTCATGTACTGAACAGCATGATTTTCTCTGTCATTTTGCTGTTTCTTGCATCTTGAATTTAACAATGGGGATTGAGGATTCTTCTAATGATCAGATTTTTATGCATTTTTTACAGAGCTATCCTTTCTTGATGCTTGCTTCCTGACGTGATTTGATATGGATATAATCCTTAGGCCTAAGGCAAAATGTATCCTTATGTGAGTTCTATACATCGGTGGTGTGATAAAGCCAGTTCTTGCTACCTTGAGCTTTCTGTCAAGGAAGCATATTTTAGAGGTTCAGTATTTTTGTTTTGTGGTTCACTGAAGGGGAAGGGCATTAAAATGTCAGCCAAATACAGCCATGCATATGTTTGGAGTTAATTGACAGTAGGTTGTTTCATCAGCTTTCTCTCAAGAGCTAAGAGCTTAATGGAGACATGTACAGCAGGGCTTGGTGATAACCAGCACTCCATCCACCCTGAGGGATTTGGTGAGGTCTCATAAAAATAATTAAAAGAGATATGCTGAAAAATTATTGAATCTTTGGCTTTAAGACTGTTTAGCTTCAGAGTATGTTTGACCTGTTATTTTAAATGGCATGAGCTTTTTCTATTTGCTTTTCTGTCAATCCCGTAACTTGGAAACCAATGGCTAATTTCAACCAGAAAGGCTTTTCTAATCTTTTAGGTTTATGCAAAGTAGTTTAATGATACTGTTAGGTAGATTTTTTTTTTTTTCAGGTACAAGAGGATTTCCTAGTTTGCAAATACCACTGCGAAATATCAAGACATGAAAGAATTTAAAAATTTCAATGCCGATTATTCTTGATACACTTACTTTGTGGTTGCAGTGAAGATAGTTTTCTATTTAGTGTATAATAACCTTGTAATTTGTTTTACTTTGCTCAAAAACCATAGCAAAAATCAGTCTATTAAGAAAGGATATTAAATCAGTAACTGTTCAAAGGTTATCTATAATATTTTTATAACAAACAGTGAGAAGGAGGATTTTACAAATACTTTTATGCCATGGACAGAACATAGAAATGGAATTGCAATGTCTTCATATAACGCACTGCAAACTCTCATCTATAGTTGTTTGTATTTTAGTTTAAAATACTGGTGTGGACAGGCAGACAACAGGGTGACTATTTGGCCATTTTTGCATAATAGGATGATGTAGGCTTCCATGACTCTGACTGCTGTGGGTTTTTAATCTTTCACTTGGAGGAAGTTAAGAAATTCTATATATCCTTCTCTCAGGTGGAAAACCCAATACATTCTTTTTTTCTCCAGGAAGAAGTTTAGGGGTTCTGTTTATTTATTTTTGTATGTTCAACCGACAGAAACAAAGTTAAGCAAAAAAACCCATTCGCTTTACTTTGTTGTCTGATTTTTTATGGTAGCTGTTATTCCCTAGAGGTTTTGGCCATGACATTCGACCTCTGAAACAACATAAGCACAATGAAACAAATAATCTTCCAAACTACCATGTCACATGTAGAATTCTTGTGCTTCATGTGTATTAATATCAGATTTGAACCTGAGAGTGCTCAATCTGCAAAAGTCTAAAAGTGTCTTTAATTTGTCTAGGTACAACTTACTATCCAGCTGGAGTTTTTTTCTGTTTTATTTCATATCTTTCAGTATTTGGGGAGTTTGTTGTTCTTTTTTTTTTTTCCTAGCTTCTGGAGTCATGTATTGTAAAAACCATTTTTCATTAGAAGTAGTCTCACTTGTGATCAGTTAGAAAAGCTTGCAAATATCAATCAGGTTTAATTTACGGTTCATGAAATTTGAAAAGAATTAGAATGAACTTGAAAGATAATGTTTAGAAAGAGACTTAATTTTGGTTTGGTATTCTTCTGCATGTCTTGGTGTTATAGTTAAAAAGAAGGGGGGTGGAGCTTTAATATTGAATATTCAGTACCACCACATCACAGCTGGGGGGCATGGTTTTCAGCCAAAAAGCACCACAGTGCTGCCATTCATATGATATTCCCTATTGTATGCCAGCCTCTGGGAAAGTTGAATGGTACAATGGACTCTTAAAAACCACATTGAAGGCAATGGGCAGTGGGACCTTCAAACACTGGGATCTGCATTTAGCGAAGGTCACCTGGTTATTTAACACCCAAGGCTCTACCAGTCAAGATGACCCTGCCCAATCAGAACCCTTATGTACCATGGATGGAGATAAAGTCATCATTGTGCATATGAGAAATATGTTAGGAAAGACAGTTTTGACTAGTCCTGCCTCGAGATAAGACAAACCCATTCATGGGATTGTTTTTGCTCAAGGACCTGGATGCACTTGGTGGGTAATGCAGGGTGAGGAAACATGATGTGTACATGAAGAGATCTGATTTTGGGTGACAACTACCTGTAGTGTTAAATTGCATATATAATACGGGTTGCTGAGTAACACTACTATTGTATACTGTACACATGATGGGCAAATGAGTATGGGCCACTCCAGTTACACCAGTTATGGAGTAAATGAACTCAACAAGCATCTTGGGAGAATGGTCAGAGACTACTGAAATAGTACTTCTGTTTGTGTAGTTGTATGTGTGTATATATATAGATGTATATAGTTGAAAGGTGTAAATCTGGGCATGAGTGGATGGTGTAGAATAACGGGTGGATAATGCTATTGTTACAAAGCAAAGGGATGGAGCTTTAGCACTGAGTATTCAATACCACCACATCACAGCTGTGGGTTGTGTTATTTAGTGGAAAAAGCATTGCAGGAGGAAATGGAAGGGCTGATGTTTGTTGCCCTGGCTCTTGGGAAAGGTAGCCCCTTCCAGGACTGAACCATTGTTGCAGGAAGAGAAAGAGCCTTTTGGCTTCACCACAACTGCTACCACAGCAGAGAGAAAGGCTGCCTGGGACCCCTCCTCAGCCACTGTTTGGGACGGGAGTCGCTGCTCAGCAATCACTAGCCACCGCAACTGACCGAGAGAGGAGAGGCTGCCCCGCCATAGCCATTTCAAGGCTTTCACAATCCCCCCGCCACAAGCTGCTTCAGGGTTATCACGAACTGCTTTTTCCAGCTGCCACAGGGACTGCTGCTGTTTCAGGGTTTTGTTGCTGTTACTATTGGTGCTTGCTGGCCCCACTGAGTGAGGCAGCCTACCTCCTGCTATAGCTTGTCCTCCTGCAGAAAAACGTTTGCTACATTGTTTTTCTTTGTTTTCCTGGCCTCATGGTGCGGGGGGAAGGGGGAAGTCTGTCTCTCTCTCTCTCTCCCTCTCTTTCTCTCTCTCTCTCTCCCTCTCTCTCTCTCTCTCTCTCTCTCTCTCTCTCTCTCTCTCTTTGTCCCCAGGGAGACTGCGTGTTATACAGAGCAGGGACAAGAAGCCATTTTGTCTTTGTTCCTGGGGAGACCATGTGGTGCGTAGTGTGTGGGACAGGAGCCATTTTGTCTTCATCCTAAGGATGGGGAGACCAGGCAGCACATTATGCCTTTGTTGGTTTAAACAATTTTCCTTGATGTCATTGTAGTTACTGCTATTTCTTCTAGTAAATTGTTATTTTTACTTATATTTCTCCATATTGCCCCTTCATTATTGGAGAGGATGGGTGGAGAAAAAACAAAAGGGAAGTGACTTATTTGGGGTTCTAGTTCTCTGGTGGTTGTCCAAAGCATCACACTAGGGTAGGCAGCATTGTCTGAGAAGTCAGGCTGAGACCCAGCCATGTGGTGTTGGCAGAAGTGCATTGCCCTAAGGAGGAGGAAATGGCTTGCCTCTCTACTTTCAGGGCTTGTCCAGAGACATCAGTCCCAGCAGAAGCCAGCCATGGCTGTGTCACTACATCATGGCACACTTGAAACCCCAGGCTATTTCTGGCAAGGATCTGCAGACATGCCTTCAGGGACCATCCTGCTTGCAAATGTCCGTGCAGCTGCTGTATCCATGTGTGTCAAACTGGTGAAACTCCTGGGAAAGAGCCACAAACTTATTATGTGTTCTGTTGCTCTGTAATGTCAGAAAGATAATGAACGGTGGTGCCAGAACGCCTGTCCTGAGGACCAAGAGGAGCACTGGGTTGGGTGAACTTTTGGCTAAATCCTAATGAGGGCTGAACAATCGCAATAATCAAAGAAAAACATTAATTTTGGTTACCTGTAATGTAACAACAATTGACTGACCTATTTAATATGTTTGCTTGTATTTGTAGTGTGCTTTTTGCGTATTATAGTGATGAATTTGCAGGGAAAGCTGCTCAGGGAATAATCATTATCCAGGCCTTTGACTTCCCCATGGCTAGAATGTGAAATATTCAGACTCCTCATGATATTTGTGGTCATAGGAACTACCAGCTCAAAACAAATTTTAATGGCAAGAAAAGATGGAAGAAAATATTAGTTATTAGTTAAAGTTCAGCATTTGGAATGTTTTCTCAGAGGTCAAGATTTCTAAAAGTGGGGGTGGTATCTTTCATTGCAATATATTTTTTTAAATTAATTTGTAATGTAGTCTACTATTACAGTCAGGAAAAACAGAGACACATAAGTTTATAAATGGGGAATTCCAGAAAGTGTGTGTGGTATCTGCATTGTTCATGACTGAGAAATATAATTTCATCAAAATGCTTCATAAAAAAAAAAATTAAGTAATTCATCAAAACATGGTCTTACAGAAAAAAACATGGGAAATAAATTTCCAGAAATGTCTGAATATTATTTATGTATCAACATAGCTAAACATTTAGGTTGATTAACTTTTGAAACATCATATATTCAATAGTTTATAAAACGGTGTGTTATTTCATATAGTATGAAGTTTGGAAGCCAAAACTGAGTCAAATGTTCCTTTATTTTAAAGTGTTTTGCTGTTTCCAGAGTTAGGTATACTGTTTGTGAAATCTGAAAAGCTCTAATGTGGAATTTCTATATTCTCTGGATTTCCTCTTCTGAGATATGTGACTTATTGTGGGAAACTCCTCCCTATGTGCAATCATCTTGACCAGCCTATACTTGGAGAGATTTTGTTAGAAAGCAGTCTCATATCTTATGGGAGAGAAGGAAAGTAGCAAGAAGGGTTTATGTAAACAGCTTCCAATAATGTATTTGATAGAAAAGGATACACTATCACCTTCACAGTGTATGTTGTGATGCCAGAGAGGAATGTTGCCCTGTTTAAGAGAATTTAATTGCCAACAGCGGTCTTTTTGCTTTCTGGATATTGTATGGGTAATTGGGGTATATTGAGGCATAGGGAGGACTTGGAAGTCTGGCTCTAATTCCTTCTCTGGTGGATATATTTGAAGAGGTTCTGGTTTCTCTCTTCCTGTTCTTGTATCAAGTTCTGTATTATTTAGAGCTTTAAAGATTACCCGTAGCAATCTTGGGAAATGGCTAATGAAGAAACTGAATTAGTATTGTCTAATAATGATGATGATCATAATAAGCATTGTAAAGCGCTAGATCGATCCACTTAGTATTTATTGGTAAAGTTATAACACAAGTGGATCATTGCAGTAGTGTGTGGACCTGCATGCCTTTCCAGTGCTTCCTCAAAGTACAGAAATGTTTTTTTACACATTTGTTTTGTTGGGTGGCTCTTTTTTCCTTCACTGTCCACTAAACATCAGTTTTTATAGGAATTTTCATTGTAATTTCCCCAGGATCACTTGCTAATGTCCTAATGGGGATGTTGGTTTAAAGTAATATATTTTATTGTATTGTGCAAATTAGAAGCCTTTTAGTGTGAAGCAATTTCTAAATATTAATTTATTGGTATTGCTTTCTTCAGGTACTAGTAAAAATAGGAGATTTTTGCTACTTGTTCATTAGTGGTGGGGTCCTGTTGATGTCAATAAGTTCAACATAGATATCAAATATCCTCACTCCTGTAACCATAGTACATTTCATATCTCAGGTGTGAATCTTTGTAAGCCATTTAAAACCTTCTTGATTAAGTAGTTTTAAGTTCTAAATAGAGGAGGCTATTCCCATTTGTCTCCAAATGACCTCTTTGTCCCCAGATTTACGTATTTCTTTGATTTAAGAATGTCATTTGGTCATGTTCAGTAGGAGAATGTCTTTGAAAATCTGACCTGTAGGAACATGATGAATAGTGACAGGGGAAGGATTTTGCCCAGTGAGAATACCAAATCATGTAGCACTGTAGTTTCACTTACTAAATATTGTCCAGGCTCTATTGTTGAACCCTATACTGCCAGTGTCACTTTGTCAGGATGTTTCCTGTCCTGTGACTAGTGCCTTCAAATGTACTCATCCATCTTCTTGTCCTATTACATTTCATGTGACTGATGGTCTGCACCCATTAAAATTGATGGGAAAGAACAAAGAAAAGAAGAATGTGCCCTTCAACTGATTATGCCTTTGAAAGAGCAAATGAGACTCTACTGCTGTCTAGAGTAAATTGAGCAGTTATTTCCAGTTTTAACTACATTACTTAACTTCAATATTAGCAATAGATCCATTATTTTGGGTTTTGGTTTTTTGTTTGTTTGTTGTTTTTTTTTTTTTAATATCATGAGAGCAGTAGTTTTCCATCAATATTTACTCCTTTAATTTTGTTACAGTAAGTGAGCATACAGACTCTTTTAGATTTATCAGCTGCCTCTGGTAATCTTGCCTGTGAGACATGCCTGAATTACCCTCTCAGGGAAGGATAGAGGCATGTTTGACAAGCCCAGGCCTTTCCTCTGAGGAAGAACCCACAGGGCTTTGCTTGGCCACAGTTCCTGCATTCTGGGAGAGCATTTTTGTGGGATGTCACAAGGTTCTACTTGGTGATAAGTCTTGCTTGCCTTATGCTAAGTTCTTCAGGGCGATTAATGGGAGATTAGAAATACAGGAGACTTTGTAGTGTTGGCTTTATCTTTATTTCATGGATGCAGATGGCTTCACAAAATGCTAGTCCAGTGTTTCAGAGTTAGATGAGGGCCATTAGCCAGCTGAATGGAGAGGATAGATGTCATATTTACTGACAACTGAAGACAGAGAGCAAATTCAAAAGGAAAGGCTCCTGAGTGATCAGTATGTCTGATTATTTATAGATTTATGACAGCCTTCTCAAGATAGCAGACAACTGTTCATTCCAATTTGTTTATGGTAATTAGACTGTAATTTTTTTTTTTTTCAAATTTGAAGTTTGACAGTGAGCACTTGCATGCCCCAAAAATGAAACATAATGGGCCACTTTAGGCTCCCTAATGTTTTTGTAGAGACTTCAGCAAGTGTTCAGGTGCAGGCGTTCACTTCCCTAGTGGTACTTGGATACATTAAAGGTTTTTTCCATGCAAAGTTCAAATATGTTATAGATTTGTAAAACTCTGTGGAGGGAATTCGGGTTTCTTAAGCTTTGACTTGGTGTTAATGCTTTGTCTTGGTAATTCAGTCTTAGTTGGTGTTCTGACTGAAGTTCATAAAGTGTGCATGGCTTGGGGGGTGGGAAGTGCTTCAGAGTCTCGAGAGACTGTTTCTTATACCATTATCTGTAAATATTTGAGATTGCTGATAGTCTTCAAGGTCTGTTGCTTTGTCCAACGTTTTTCTTAGTCTAGAAATGGTGTACTGTGAAGTGGATAATATTTTTATGTTGGCAGTGGATTCACTTGGGTTATTATAAAGATAATTGTTCACATCTAAAAATTGTGAAGAGGAACTTGATTAAGTTCAAAATAGGCAAATTAGACTTGAAGAACCTTATTCTCTATGAGGTTTCCTCTCTCTTTAGTTGCTTACTTGACCTCTAGCTGAGAGTGGATTCATTATTTTAAAATAACGTTCTTACAGATAATTAATTTCTGAAATGAAGGGAATTTAAGCAAAAATAAAATGAACCTTTAGTCAGATCCTACTTAGTAGGCTGATCTTAGCAGGACAGCTCTGGACTATTCAGCACATTCTCACCCTTAGCATTAGAGGAACTTGAGCAAGTAACCCCAGAGTAACCAGGGGCATAAACTCTATATTGCCACTCTTACTCTGGGCTAAAATGACTTGTGGGAAAGGAAATGGTGGAAGAATACATCCTGTATTTTATTTAGGACAAAAGTAGCAGATAGTTGATGCTTTGAAATTTGCACCCCTGTAATGGTAGCTCTTTCCTATGCATATGTCTTCAGTGGGCTATGAAAAAGATGGGAAGTGGGACAGAAATTTTGGCTTACCCTTCTGGATTGCAATAACTGCAGCAGCTGCTGGGACTAGGTCCCAAAGAATAAATTCTGTTGCCAAAGAAAACCAGTTCTTAGGACTATGCAGAAAGGTCATCATTCAAATGATAGTGCTGATAATTTCTAGTTTGACTTGAGAATGGATAGGTCTCAGCCTCCCACCTCCCATACCTCAGGAGATTTTAGCTGGAAGCTACTCTAAGCCTGTGGTAACAGATTTTCAGAAAAGCTGCTGTTTCCGTGTTTTGTATTTGGAAGACACTGAGAATTGCTTAGCTTTTTGTTGTAGTGAAAAGAATCTGAATGCAAGAGGAGGGATGAGAAAATTGGATTTCCGTTTATTGCACAAGAACACTGAACAACACTGACAGAATATTTACTCCTGTCTTTTCCTTCTAATTTGATTCTCTGAGTACCATATCAATCTTTGTTCATTGGTGAAACAAAACTATAATATCATAGGTGTTGCTACTTGTGCTTAGCAACACTAAAATATGGGAAAGAATGAAAGATTTGAGCCATTCTATAAGATTTATTTGCAAATTCATCCACAATGAAATGTGCCAAATGTACAAAGTGTTGTGAAAAAGCTCCTCAAGCCTTCTGAACCAAAAGGTCCCTTATGGTTCCTATTTTGATTCCTCTAGTGCGAGATTTGATATGTATGTTATGAACGTGTTCAATACTAGTAAGTATTGAATTCTGATTGACTAGCTTTCTTTCTACTCCACAGCACGTATATGGTTGTTTAAATAATAAGAATTACGGTGGCATTAGTAATATGCACAACAACGTGGAGTAAAACTTTACTGTACTCAAAATACTGTGAATATTGTTCAGTGGTAAGCTGTTTGGTTTTTCCTAGTGGACAGCTATGTCTTTTACCTTGCTATTAAAGAAATAAATACAGTGTTACACCAGGGAATTTTCCCTTGCCTTCCCGTACTGGCATGGTTTTTGTTCAGCCATGCAGAAGGAAGACCCTGGCCTCTGCTGAGCAGCATGTGACACTGGTTGCAGTAATGACAGGGTTCAGGTCTTATGGCATCAGAGGATGATCCATAGCCAAGCTAGTCTCATGGTTACATTTGTGGAATAGGGCTGTATTGGTCATTCCTTTCCAGGTATGTAACTTCAGGCAGAATGTGTTAAAGATCCATGACCAGGTGCTCTAAGGTATTTTTTCCATTATTCTTTCAGCTATCTGTGTGCTTACAGAAAAAACATGCCGAATTAAATCTTTCAGTAAGGACACTCCTATACCCTAAGTGTAGTGGAGGTTTATATTTAGAGCAGGAAAAATGTCATGCTTCATATAGTTTGGCAGTATGTTGGGCCCATTTGGAGAACAGAGGCAGAACTCACCTCCAGAGAGTATTTTCCTAGCACATTGCTGGAAGCCCAAGGCATCATTTCTTTCTTGTTCTTAGAAAAAGGGCTGTGGTTTTTAATCTATTTAGCATTAATAGAGTACCTTACACACCAAGATACTTGTTAAGTGAATTACAGACTGTATAAGTAAATTAGGAAGAAAATAATGTATTAGGGATAATCACCTGACTAAAATTGCAGGGCAGCGTTTTTGATAGGACTTCTGAGAAAGTAACTTCATGGGAAATACTTCAAACCTCACCAATTTATATTTTATTCACAAACAGCTTCTAGAAAATACTACGTGACACAGATCAGAATAAGATGATGCTAAAAATTCATAAATATGTTTACAGTTGCTAGTGGCAAATGTTACAACTTTCAGAGCTGAGAGTATATTCAGGAATATTGTCCATATGCCTCTATTGGCTGCAAAATAATGCAGCTTGTGTTACTCTAAATGAACATTCAGGGATTGGAAGCTTGCCGTTGTTTGAAAATTTAGACCTTACTCGCACCTGTCTACATAGCATAAACTTCTGATTACCCTTTACAAATGTTTTAGCTCTCTGAAGCATTTTTTTAAATCACAAATGGTAACGTACTGCAATGTTACTGTACTGTGGATATGTACTGTTTCCACATTTGCAGCTAAATAGTTGCAATAGCTTAGTATGGACGTAACAGGATTAGATTTTCCTCATTTTTGTGAACTGCTATAAAAAAACCCCAGAGTTTAGATCTGTGGTTGTTTATCCAAGAGTATAAATCATTCTACAGAACAGGAAAGCTCAATTAAATATTACTTTTTATGCTTTGATATATGTAACTGATTGATACTGGGAAATTGAGAAAGCAAAGTCTTCCATCACCTATATCCAGGAATGTGGAGGAAATACTCATTAAATTAACATTAGCTTAAGAAAAATGAAACTTCTGAGCCAATTACAGTTTGCTGTTTAGACTGAAACAAAAAATATGACCTTTGTTAGAGAATATGTGACTTGAACAGGCAGTTCCATATAAAATTGAGAAGTTGCAAATGTTGGGTACTTGAGTGATGGTGTGCGTGTGATCTTAGTTGTGCTTCATTAGCCCCTAGTGAATGAGTGGTAAATTTTTCCTATTTATACATTTCTGTCAGGGGATCGTAAACTTAGCCCAACTAGTGCATGTTTTCAGTGCAGCAATATTTTTTTCAGCTTTGATGAATAGTGTATATTCCACTTGAATAAATTTTTCTTCTTTTCAGATATTCAGATAGGTATTAGCAGTGGTTAATTATGCACTCAGTACCTTTTCTAATAGAACTATATGTCATTATGGCAAGCTTTTATGTTGTATTTGAGGTATTCAGTCTTCTCAGTAAAATATTGCTTTTGCAGTAAGCATGGGAACAATCAATTTTATTTTCTGCTGATTTGATAATTTTCTACTAAAATTTAATCTTCTGTGCTGTGGAGTTTGTGGCAAATTGAAAGGCTTTCTCTCTGCTAAGAGAGTATCTAATGCTTCAGCTTTTTACATCCCGTTTCTAAATCTAAATATACCTTTAGATTTCTCTGCACTATGATACATTTACATCTGCTTTTATGTCTAAGAAAAGTATAGATAGGTTATTTTCTGTGTCATTTGCTAATTCAGCATACCAGGGATATAAACAACATTTCCTCTTTTTTTAGGTGTTTCTCTGCTAGTTGTGCTTTCTGTAGAATATTCTGTTAAGTAAACCACCAGAACTGGAACAGACATGATGAATATTGTACAGGTTGATAAGCAGTTTGTTCTACTCAATCTTTTTTATACAGATGCAAATTATGTTGTTGGCTTTGTACAGAGTAAGTTTTGTGTTCTTCTATGCCCCTATATTATTGCTTTTTCTGCTTTTAGGGTTTTTTTTTTGTCCAGGATTTTTGAAGGTCCTTATCCAGAGTTAGATATTTGTCACAGTTGAATTTCAGGCAGTTTCAGCAATTTTCTTAGTGTTCTACAGATCCTTCAGTCTTAAACCCTGTTAGATGGAGCCAACCAAATTTAGGTGGAAAGTGATATCTTTGAGACACACCTGAGCAATCTTTCCCAAATGCTGTGCTAGTCCTATCACACCACAAGCACTTGTAGGGGTGAAACATCTAACATCTCCAGATCCTGGCAGCTGACTGATGGTGCTGGCAGGCATTTGACACTCTATAAGTCCTAGTGAAAGAACATGAAAAACTGTCTGAGCTTTGGATGGTGTTCTACACAGTGGTAAATTTTACATGACTGGAAAAAGATGAGAGGAAAAGGTAAGAAACTTTGCAAACAACAGTTACTAAAAATACATAGGAGAGCTAACACAAGCATCTCTTAAAAGATATCTTTTTTATTATTATTATTATTATTGTTGTAAATGCCTGGATTCTCTGCTACATTAAAACTGCTCTTCTATTAAGATAAGGTCATAAATAATCTAATAAGATAAGGTCATAAATGGGAACAAAGTAATAACAACAGATATTGTCAAAGTCTAGGAGATGCTTTTGAAAACTGGCTGGTGATTCCTTAATGCTGACTTTTCATAGAATCAGAGTCATTTAGGTTGGAAAGACCTGTAAGATTGAGTTCAACTGTAAACCTAACATTGATGAGTCCACCACTAAACCACGTCACTAAGTGCCACATCTACACTTCTTTTAAATTCCTCCAGGGGTGGTGACTCCACCACTTTCCTGGTCAGCCTATTCCAATGCCCAGTCACCTCTTCTGTGAAGAAATTTTCCTGTAGCCAATCTAAACCTCCCCTGGTACAACTATCACTTGTTACTTTTATGAAGAGAACGACCCTCACCTCACAACAACCTCTTGTCAGGTAGTTGTAGAGAGTGAGATGTGCCCCCTCAGCCTTTTTTTTCTCCAAGCTAAACAATTCCACCTCCCTCAATCACTCCACTTGTGACCCAGACCCTTCACCAGCTTCATTGCCCTTCTCTGGATACACTCCAGCACCTCAATGTCTGTCTTGGAGTGAGGGGCCCAAATCTGAACATAGGATTTGAGGTCCTCACCAGTGCTGAGTACAGGGGAAGAATCACTGAACTGGTCCTGCTGGCCAGACTGTTTCTGATACAAACCAGGATGACATTGACCTTCTTGGTCAGCTGGGCACAACAAAAAGCATAGGTAAGTTTAAAAGAAGTCAGGATAAACCATCAATATGTTAATAATTTTAATTACCATTGATGAAGAATCTTGCTTCATCAGTGCTAAACAAATTGAAAATTCAAGAAGATGAGAAGGCTCATGAAAATTTCAGAGAACATATGACCAGAAGCATAAGAGTTTCCGGAGAAAAAAAGTCTATCTCAGGGTATTAAACAGCTCCTATTTTATTTGTTGCACTGATTAATTCCTAGTATTCTATTCCTCTTTTAGCCTTTAACTTTTACAAATCTTTGCATATGCTTCTTTAAAAAAAAAAATTATTTATAGGACCCTTGCAGTTAGTTCATAAAACATCTATAAGTACTTTGCACACAGTGTGTAATAGTACTACTCTGGGTCTATTGCCCTAACGGTAGTATCAAAGCATCCATCAGCCAACAGAATAATCTTGATTTGAACAAGGAAGTACCAGAAAAAAAATACAGGAAAGTTTTTCTCAAGTTAACACACAGTGCCAAGAACACAAAATTAGTGCTTCCACGTCTGCCCTCGCCCCAAAATAAAGAATAACTCTGCTGAGGATAAACAGAAAAAAAGAATTGTAGTTGTTTAGGAACAGCTTATTATGCCTTGTGTTGTTACAGCAGTTCTTCAGCTAGAGAAAATGTCTCTTGCTTATGTTTTCATGGAAGGGTAAGTATGTGTAAAAATAATTATACTTGGATCAGCATCTTTTCAGGTTAAAAATCAGCTGCTGATTATGTGCTGATTCTTGCAAAACAGAAAATCTGCTCTTATACAAACATTAATTATGGAATATCTCCTGAATCATTCCAAACTGGCTTAATTATACACAGTTTTCATATCCCATTTAATTACATTTTACACTGCAGAAAGATCCAACCCAGTCATTTTACTGATCTGGATCTTTCTTCAGTGTAAAATGCAATTTTACACTGAAGCTCTTTTTACATCTTTACCTTGTTTTAGAGGTTAAACTGACTGCATTGTGCTGAATTCTTCGCTGTTGTGGTAGACAATTTTTGGAGTGTCTCCCCAACCCCTCTTAATTACCGTATTAGGATGAGCCTCCTGTATCACATCAAACAGATTGCATCTATTACATCCAATAAAATTGGTGTGTTGTGGTTATTGATGGGGCCTCAAACATCCCAATTTTATTAAGACCACTTTTACACCTAGGTTACAAGTCAACAGTGCCATTATCTTTCCCCAGAATCCCTTGGCAGTTAGTACTGCCAGCAGCAGTAGAAATTACAGAGGGATTAATCTCTGGCTCCAGCCCTCAAAAGCTTTTCTCCAGAGGTACAGAAGGATATGTTGAACTGTGTTAAGCAGTGAAAGATTTAATGAAAAAAAATGCCCCAAGTGCCTGGCTGCATCAGAGTCAATGTCTGTCCCTTTCCAAACCTGTCAATACCACTTTCTGTCTGTGCAGGCCTCCTGGGCTACCACTATAAACACGAGGGCTTGGCCTATTTTGTAGCTGTAGTTGCTTTTAAAAGCCTGACCCTGCAGAAAGTTGGTTGGTGCATTCAATTTCAGAAGAAAATGAGGAGATGGGGTAGAAGAAGGAGGGAATTACCCATCTCTCTAGAGTTCCTTTCATTGTAAATCATTCTTTCAGCTGTGGGAGAGGGTCTGGCACAGTGAGCTGAGCAGGGAGAGACAGATCCCATAGATGAGGACAAAGAGCAACACTGGGCACAAAAGGGTGAGGGAGAGGAGAAGGGACACAGTGACTTGGCAGGTCACTCCCATGGCACCCTGCTCTGCCTGATAAGGGTGGGTTTTACAGCCGGGATGCTGCGGCGGACACACCTCTGTGCACACTGCAGAGGCACTGGGGTTTGGGAAAGGAATGATAAGGAACACAATGAATAACTAACAAAGCTCATTTGATGAATGCAGTCATTTGCATTACAGTGCCAAATAGCTTTGCTCCTGGTGGCTGAGTGTCATACCCAGCTACAAATATTAATAGTGTTTCAATGACATCTAAGGGTGACAGTAGACTGTATGGGGGGAGAGGTTGTTAGGAAGTTTCAGATTTAGCAGAAAAAAAGGGAACCTAAAGAATAGTAAGCTGCCCATCTCTCTTTTTTTTTTTTTTTGTTTATAGAAGTTATGGCAAGACTGCTAAAATAGGCTTCCTTGAGTTTTGAAGGGTGTATACAAGTAAAGGAAAAATACATGATATCATGGTATATATCAGGTCTTCCTATTTACATTTTGTGACTTCTCTGAGAAGCCAAATGAAATGCATGGTAATCAATGGCTTCTCTGCATAGGTAGTGCCTGTAGGTGCAGCATGTACAAGTCATGACATTCTTGAAGGTGCTGTATAAAAAGTTAGCATCAATCAAAGGTTTCCTTGTGTCTGTTTTTTGTTTTGTTTTCACTTTCACTCACAGTTTTCCAGTGAAATATAAACGGATACATATTGTGCTATGTTTTGTTCTTCGTGCCTCATTCTGCAGGAAAAAAAAAAAATCATTATTTCTAATGTCAGAGAGAGATCATGCAGGTAAATCATATTTCATTCTTTTACCTAGCACAAGCAGAGTATAAAAATCTGTGACCCAGAGACAAATGCAGGCTTCACCTTCCACTCAAGTTATGATCTACCATTGGATGCCTGATCTGTATCATCTACTTTTGCAATGGAAAAAAACACAGAATATAAAAGACTTGTACAACAGATCTAAATGTTAGTTTCATGTACAGTGTGTGGTCTTGATCTTCAGACACAGAAGCCAAGAACACCACTGAATTAATAAATAACCTTAGCTTTCTTTAGTGTCCTTTTTCCTTCCTTGTGTTTATTTCCTTGGTCATTTTTCTTGGACACTGACTCTCCTGAACTCATGAATATGTCACTTTTATGTGTCTCTGGTTCATATATGTTTATATGCTCTGTGTTTTCACTAGCTGATAGTAACTGATGGCAGTACAAAAAAGGTGTGTGGTGTCAGAAGGTGGAAGGGTAAATAATAGCAAAGCACCTATGTAACTCTTATAAGAGGTCTTTAATCTCTTACACTGTTTGGTGTACTTCCTTATTGGAATACTTCTGAGAAATTACAAATAGAAGCTGAGAGATGAGAATGACACCTGAAGAGAGCTATAAAGCATTAAGAGCCCTAGACCTAAGAATTTTAGGGGTTTCATCACTCCTAAGAAATACAGTGATTGCAGACAACTCCCAGTAGCATGGAAGACAGGAACATGTTTGTACAGCCTGATGAAATGGCCACAGTTTGTATTAGCAAGGGCTCCATCAGACTGTGGGCAATCTACAGCGATGTGAGCAATCCTTCACAGGTTTTGAGATCAACACAGTAGTTTTCTTATTCAGGTTTTACTGTTGTATGATTGTGTTTTGTTATTGCTGCTATAAAAGTTAATTAATCATTTTCTCCACTTTGCTTGCAGTTGAAAAATAAAGATACAGAAGAGCAAGGTGGCTTGGGTTTTTTGGTTGTTTTGGGTTGAGTTTTTTTTGGCCTCGAGCGTGTACATTATGTTTTGGATATTCAGTTAATGTGTATAAGATACAATCCAAATCCAAGCAAAATCAGTTTCAAAATTTGGTAGGAACTTGATCAGTCCACAGAAATACTTGAAGTAAGTGCTGTGGAATTTCAGTACCTAGTAAAGGAAACTGGAAGCTTCTGTAAGGAAGCAGGATATGCTTCAAGCCAGTGTTTTGTAATAATATTATGTCTTCAGATTTTTGCAAGTGCACTGTACATATACTTTCATTTCAGTGAGTCTCCCAATCCCAGCTGGGAGCACAGTAAGGAAATAATAGCAAAGCAACCAGAAAAATCTGAACTATTCCAATGCTTTAAGAAGCTTTTTGCCTTTGTCATAGTCCAGCAAAAAGTTCCTTTATTAGTGGGAAGCATTTTGTTTAAAAAACAGACTTAACAATTTCTGTTTTCCAAAGTAATAAAAGAAACTTCTTAAATGACAAAATATTTTCCCCACGGAGATACTGACTTTCCAATCCATTGTGGTGTTGTTAGCTGAAGTCTGAAGAGCCTAACTTCTAGTTGCCGTTATTCTTGTGATCTGTGACATGTTGTATGACTTCTTCCTTTAAAAGCCTGTGGTGTGTAAAGATTTATTTCCAATTAAATAAATATAATTATGCATGATTACTGACAGTGTGTTCAGAATAGAAAGTTGGCCCTTAAAGAGGAGAAAGTATTTAAAGCATTAATAGCTAGATAGGATCAACTCATTTATCTGAAGAGGCCTCACCTCCTGGTGAGCTGGCTGGTGAGGAAATCCCAGTTGTACACTGGTTTGGTACAATGGGTCTGTCTCAACATGACAACGTGATAACATAACAAAGCTGTGAGATATGAAGAGCATGTCACCTCTTTCCTTCCATTGCTGTAACTTACGCACAGGCTTTACTAGGACTATCCTAGAGCTTAAAATACTAAATGCATAGAGGCGGTATTTCATTGTGGAAATTTGTTGAGCAACAATTGGTTTACAGTATTTTTGCAAACAAAATATCATTCTTACAGTTTTCCAAGGTCCTCTACTACTGAAGGGTAATCCATTGTCACTACGTCCAGTTTTCATTCTCACCTCTGTGTGAATGTCCTTTTGTAGTTTAGTCTATTGCCAGTGTCAAACCAAAATTGACGCATTCTTGCTTATTAATAGATTATGAATACAGTGCACCTCCAACAGGGTTTAGTCTCTCACACTGACTCCTAGTCATCTTTCAGAAGTGTACAGAAAGTGAAAATGGGCCACTTGAAACATTTTAACCTGATTAGAAAAAATCTCTTCTCTCCTTATCCCTGCAGGTCCCTGGTAAAAATTGTGTGGACTGCTGAGCTGAATATGGAAGCATAGAGTGTTGTTCAGATGACCACTCATCACTGTGTGTTTATTGATAGACTTCAGAGGAGAGTGCTGTGTGACTGACAGATGCTAAGCAGCAAATGCTCCGCTTTAAATTTGGCATTTTCAAAATGGTGAATTTCGCTTGGAGAAAGCCCATTATTGCTAAGGATATGCAGCATGGCTCAGTGTGTAAACTTCATAATTTATGGGAAGCAGAAAATGGGAAGGAGAAAGAAAGAATAAATATGCAAGTAACTGAGAATTATAGGGCAGAAGTCAAACCTAAGGGATGGCATGAAAGCTCAAGAGGTTTGTTAACCCTGAGGACACGAGAGATTTGGGGTTTGGTTTTTAAAGGTACAGATCAGAATATCTCTTCTCTGCCTATGAAGGGTGAGACAATAGATATGCTTAAACTGCAACAAAACAGATTTGGGTTTGAGTCCACATCACTGGTTTGAGTGGTGACCACATGCCCTGTGGTCACCCATCTGGCCACATCCAGACATGGCAGCAAGCTCCTTGAGCAGGGACCACAGCCCTGCCCTGGCTGTGTGGGTGCAGGGTGCTATGGCTTCCCTTTTTCCCGCTTGCCCAGCAGTGCCTGCTCACCATATGGGGCAGGGAGCAAACATGTTAGCATTTATGTGACCTTACAGAAATCAACTTTATACGTTTCCCGTCTGTAACTTGGCTAGGGGCATTTGGTCCTAGGTTTTCTGTGTCAGGATGATGACTCTGCTCATCGAACCATGAGTGACGTGTTGTTGAAGAGTCAGTTTGTCATAAAAGAGGGGTCTTGGGTGGTCGTTTTACAGTTATCATAGTCTGTTGGTGATCTGTATTACCTTAGGGATAGAATTCATTAAAAAGGTTGCACATTTAAGTAAGACTCTTCTCTTTGATGGTGGACCAGTTTCTGTCATCACTGTGCAGCTGTAAAATTCTATTCTTTTTATGTAGCAGCTGACTGAGACTTCTCTTTAAATGAATGGGTCTTCCCTTTGCAAAATATTTTATATATGGTAGTTTTGACTCCATCTGATGGCTATCATTTATTCCTTTGCACAAGTGAGTATGCTAATGCTGTGGTTTGAAGAGGAGACAACAGTCTAATTGCTTGTCTTATTAGCCCAGTGGAAATAATGGAAGACTATAGCATTGAATTACCATTTAGCTACCATAGCCCTGGGTGTACATGGAGCATGGCATAGCAGAGTTAAATCATTTATTAACTCCTTAACAACATATATTTAATCAGTTTTCTGGTGCTTCGGACTTTGCAATCAATAAGTGCCTTTTACTTTCTAGCCCTTAATTAGTGTATATTTGTTGAGATTGGCTGATTTGCAAGCTGCAAGTGATACGTGGCAGTGAATTCTTTACATCATTAAATGGGACAGTTGTGAATTCTTGTCAGGATACCCTTGAAAGATAAAACAAAATGAATCTCATTGCTTGACATGAACCCAGTAGCTTTTTTTTTTTTTTTTTTTGCTAAACCGGTGAGTGAATTATTAAGATTAAAACTGGCAAGGGATAAATTTCCTGTAGTAAGGCAACATTCATGGGTATCACTGTAGTTTTGTTTCCCCATGTTTGTAATTAAAACCTGGTGTATTGGTGCAGTCATCTATTTATACAGAATGCTCTGCACAGGTGTGGAGTTTCTTAAGGTTGTGCCCATGTTTGCATCAGAACTGGTGTTCACTGAGGTCTGAAAACTGGTTCTTTATTTGGATTAGTCAAAAGCACTTGATAAAACCACACATGAGCAGATGGATCTCGTACCAAGATCTAATTATACAATTTTAGTCAAATCTGAAACAGATGCCCTTCTGCTTACCTATTGCTGAAGCCATTTGGTACCATTCTAACATTACACTGACACCAAGAAGGAAGGCCCTTTGTATTCCCTGCTGAATCACATGCCTTGGGTGCTATTGTAATAACTTCACAGTCCCAGGAACCAAATCCCCCTATGAGGTGAGCTGGCTGCCTTCAGGAAGAAGATGCATTTGTTTATGTCAGGGGTATATGAGAGGGAATTGACAAGCAGGAGCACCTTAATGGCTCCAAACTACCTGTTAATGATCATGGCGCTGGTGCTTGCCTGGCAGCCTCAGTCTCCAATTAAGCATCTGCCCGAGCTGGAAGCAGGGCGCTTAATTGGAAAGAAACAGATTCAAAGCAGGTTGCATTTTCTGCCAAGACAGATTTATCAGTAAGGCCATGCTTTAATCTATTGTATCTCTTTTCCCACACCCACCTGGCTTTTGTCTCCGTGTTCTCTACTGCTTCAGGCACAGCCCTAGAGCAGGACAGGTAGCATGGACAGATGCTCAGAACCCTGGGGAGATTTGGTTCTCCCCTAACCTTTTGCTGACCTGGGGCCCAATGATGGATGCTGTCCTAATTGCAGACCCTCGACAGCACGCATACGCCCATTAAGATATATTGCCTAGTACACATTCAGGAGATCTGTTTGCAGCTATCTTTTACATAGAACTGATTGTTTAATTGCAGATTAAAGATTAATGCGAGTATAATGATTCCATGAGGACACTTCAGACAAAAGCATCCTGCATCAGGCAGCCTGCATCCATTTTTCAATTTGGCCATAAATTTGGCTGGGAATTAAATAGTAAGTAGCCGTGATTGCAACACTGGTCTCTGAAGGCGCTCACGGGAATGAAAATAAATGAACAGGCTCTCACACAAAGCATGTTTCATTATGGTCATTAGTGGACATATACTCAGCAGGGACTGAAGGTAAAATTGTCTACAAGAAATGTTGGCACATGCCTGATGAAATTAAAATAGTCGGGAAGTGAGTATGAAAACTTCCAGGTCACAGAGCCTACAGATGACAAACTTACTTTCTCTGAGCTGTGGGTATAAGCCACAGGAGGTACAGATGTGGACAGACCATGGTATGCATTTCAGCATAGCTGTGTCTATCTTTTACTGAGTTTGAGTATATGGGAGGGTATGTTTGCAATGTCATGAATGCATAACTGTGTATGTTGTTTATGTACCGGGAGTTACTACAATTCATTACCCTGCTGATTTTGATGCCATGTTCAGATTTTCTTTTCCTTTATGTTTTTCAGGTAAGGGCACTTTTATTTTCCTTAAAACACCCAGCTGACTGGTAAGTTGTTTATTTCTCTTCATTTCTCTTCCCTCGTGTTACACGCTGTGAACAGAATCATGGACTATTTAGGTTGGAGGGGATGGGTAGAGGCCATCAGGTACAGCCCCCTTCCACAGCAGGGCCAATTTTGTGCAGGTCACTCAGGGCTTTCTCCAAGGATTGAATCTGCACAGCCTCCCTGGGAAACCTGTCCTGGTGTTCCACCACACCTGATGTCTGACTGGGATTTCCCTTGGTTTGACTTGTGCTCACTGGTTCCTGTCCTGCTCCTGTGCATCTCTGAGGACAGCCTGGCTCTGTTCTCTCTGTACCTCTCTGCAGGGCTGTTGGTGGCATCAGTAAGGTGTCCTTCACCTTCTCACAGTGCTGGAACCTGTCCTGAGAGATGGGACTGAGTTTCAGGCTTCTGGATCTAGAAAAAAAGCACTGAAGTTACAAATTATTTCAGCTCAGTTTGGTTAAAACAGCTTTCTGAGGACTCCCTGATGTCTTGCATAGCTTTCATAAATCTTAGCAGAAGTCACTAATTTTGAGTGATAAAACTTCCTATTTCTTCTGTGTAAATAGCATTTTTGGGGAAATTGATGCTATTTTGAGGCTAACCAGTAATCTTAAAGTTAAAATTTTCTTCTGAAAAAGCAATATATTATGGTAAAATATTTCCTTTTTTTTTCCCCAAGTAACTGAAGGAATCCACCTGGGGTTTACTGAAATGTAACAAAAGTAATCCGTCTGGGGATTATTGAAGTGTATTTGACTCAACTTGACAGAATTTCATGTAATTGCAATAAAAGTGCTGGCATGTTCGAAGATGTTCAGTACTTGGGATTTTGTTTGTTTTCCATTAGCTGAAGAGTCAGAAGCATTTGTTTTCTGATAAATCCTCCACATTTTATACCTGTTAACCTGTTAATATACATTGATAATGCTAATCTGTGTTTCCTTCTGAATGTGTCAGTGGAAATCCACATTCACATATCCCTTTGTGTGTATGAGAAAGCAGATACTTTTGGGTAGTAGTGTCTGAGTGGCAGCACAAGCACTTTTAGTTTGACTGCATTCCCTGAGAATAAAATAAAACCCAAAGTGTTTGTAGCAACCCACTTTTATCTTACTATCTGTAGCATCAAGAGAAAAGCATGCTTCATGCCTCCTTCAACCCATTTCACAGTTTTTGGAAGGGACCTCCTTAGCAAGCCCCTGCCTGTCTGCCCAGCCACATGCCTTGTTGTCAGACCTCCCACTTCATCCTGCTCTTAGCAGACTGGTCTGCTCCTGCCTGAAGGATGTTCCACTGTACAAATCATTCCCTTTTAAGAGCCAAAAGGGCCACTTAGCTTAAGCTACTTTACCAGCCCACACTGATGAACTTGGATAAAGAAGTGATGATCATGACTAGGGTAAGATAGGATAAATTACTCTCCAGTGTTTTGTCAAAAACCTTCAAAGATCAGGCAAGAAGGATTTTATCAGCAAGAGAGGATGTCTGCCTTTGTGCTGGGTAAGGCTTCTGTTATGTTTTTACTTGTTCTGATGAACATGTGAAGTCTTCTTGTATTTTGATATTCCCAGAAGCCTTGGTATGGTCTTTTCTTGGCACCAACAGTCACAGTACTGACAGCTCCAGCTCTGAATCTGCGTCTTGCATGTGCACTAGCAGAACAAGTAGTGAAACAGTCACACTTGCCTAAATATTTGCTTGGACGACAGCATACATATTTATTCTGAGTTTAAAAGTGCTTTAAAGTTCAAAATGAACTGTGTTACCTCTGTAAGGGCAAAGTCCTGAAGCATCTAGGAAGACTCTTGAAATCAGAGTAAATTTTCTGCCAGAAGTTTGTAGATACTGTTGTTCTACTGCAGTTCTTCTGTAACTGTAGAAGCCTCTCTAACAATGTGTGCAGTGATAAGGACTCCGTCTCTGTAGTGGGAACCACGCTGGCATTTATTTGAAGACTCAGAGGTAAAGTAGAATAAAGAGAAAGGTATCTTACATTGAAAAAGCTCCTATGTGAGTTGAAAGAATGTGAAGCTCGCTGAGTCTGGCTTATGGTCTGGAGAAAATAAAATAATGCAAAAAAAATGCAAATGGAAATACTTTGTTGAGTTTCTAAGCAACTAACATCATGACCCAGTGAAATAAGAAATTTGTGACTTCTGCTAGATTTGGTTAATACTGGTTTCACAGAGGAAAATCTGATGTGGTTTGGGAGGAAATAAGAATAACTGGTCCTTGTGAGTTCATGTCAGATTTTATATTTGAAGTATTCACCAACTCAATCCCAGTTAGTGAGGTTAGAGACTTGTCTTTATAATTGGAAAGTCAGCTACTTCGTCTGGAGAGTTAGCATTTTTCTTTGATGTCCTACACATTCCTCTTTCTATATACAGATGATGGCACTGGTAATACTTTATGGATGACTTAGGTCTACTCCAAATTTGGTGGCTTATTCAGTGAATTTAGCTTACCCTTTATAGAATGAAATAAAGCAGCAGGCAAAGAAAACTGATACCTGAAGGAATGTCCCATGGCATGAGGAGTAGGGCCTAGATCTAGCAAACTATTTAAGATCTTGAATATTTTTAAACTTCACATTTTCCATTTCTGTTAGGAATTGGGAGCTTTTGAACCAGAATTGAAGTATTTTCCTTCTGGGGAAGGAATAAGGGGTCGACTTGCTAATTAAGCTAAATGAAATATAGAAAGTCCATGTGAAATCAGAAGCATATTGTGTAGAAATATGGCTCAGCAAAGCTAATTTCTCAGGTACTGTGTGACTTACCTTACCCGATAAATAAAATTTATTTCTTTTTATTATTCAGTTGTCTGTGCTCAATTAGGGCACTGTGATATGTATTGCTAGATAACATCCCTGCATTTTTTGAGGATTCTCTGTTTGTCAAAATTGCTGGAAGAAAATGCTTTAAAAGGAACAAAAAGGCAATATGTTACCATATTTGCCAGTTATTTATGATGAACTTTTTTAGAGGTGTAGGTATTATGGGGTAAAGTTATTAGCAGTCTGTATTTTGTCAGCTGAGATAATAAAGCATGAGGAAGTGCTCTTCTTACTTCAAAAGACTACCAGCTCTTTTAATATACTGACTTTTGGTTTTTAGAGGGTAGCCTTACTATAAATAGGTTAGTGTCATGCTTCTGGTAGTGAATTCTGAAAGAGGAAGAGAGAAGGAAGATTATTCACCCTAGGCATGTTTTATTAATCTACATGATTTATTATAAGGTTAGTAATCTGTTTGTAATTGATCAATAATTCAAGTAGCATAGGGCACGGGCTCTTCCAGTACATGTCCATGCCTTTACAGCAATCACCTTGTATAGATGTGCAAATGCAGTTCTGATAAGGACTGTTTGCGTGAAAGTACTTGTACTTCATGTACAGTGATTCTGCACTTAGCAGCTACAAAGCTGATGGTGCTTACACAGGGTGAGTTGTTAGCACTGTGAGCAGGCAGAGGAGGGCATCTATCTTGTTTCATAGAGAACAAGACGCACTGAACTAGTTTCAGGAATATCAGTCTGTCTTCCATCCTGTTGTTTCTTCAAGAAACTGGTTTGAATATACAGGGGGAGCTTTCTATTGCTTTTGTACTGAGCCAACAGTAAGATTTTGTAGAGAGCCATCAGTCACAGTCTAGCATTACTTCAAGATAATTCACTTAGGATAGATTATTAAAGAAAGATTAAGGATGTGTTAAAATAATTTATTTGATCTTAATAGCACATCTGCAATATGTGTGGTCATTCCAAGGTGCTCCCATACTCTATTTGTATGAAACAAATGAGCTCTCTGTAGTGCATCCATTGCAACCGAACATCTGGAGATACAGAGGTCATGGAGGGAGTTCCTTGGACAAGTGATCGTGTGTTAATTTGGGAGAAGGAGATGGAATTTGGACACAAAGGTGCATGAAAGGAAGTATGAATAAGGTGTAAAACAGAAACATCTGCATTGTTAGGATTCTTGCAATCACTGTGTGGAAGACAAAGTCTTCTTTATGAAAATCATAGAATCACAGAATCAGATGGGTTGGAAAGGACCTCTGAGATCATCAAGTCTAACCCTTGATCCACTATCACCACAGCTAGTAGACTATGGCACTAAGTGCCACATCCAGACTTAAATACCTCCAGGGACGGAGAATCCACCACCTCTCTGGGCAGCCCATTCCAATGCCTCTATATAGGAGATTACCCTCTCTGTAAAGAATTTCTTCCTAATATCCAACCTAAACCTCCCTCCGGCAGAGCTTGAGAGCATGCCCTCTTGTCTTGCTGATAGCTACCTGGGAAAAGAGACCAACCCCCACTTGGCTACAACCTCCTTTCAGGGAGTTGTAGAGAGTGATGAGGTCTCCCCTGAGCCTTCTCTTCTCCAGACTAAACAACCCCAGCTCCCACAGCTTCCCCTCATAGAACTTGTGTCCAAGTCCCTTCACCAGCCTGGTTGCTCTTCTCTGAACCTGATGAGAGAAATTGTAGTTTTGCATCAGGAGACACACATTAACAGTCCTGCTCTGGGGGGGCTGTGCTGAGCAGGAGAAAGTGAGAACAAGGTAGCCCAACAGTGTAATTGCTTTGGCTTTTGGTCCCAAACAGACTGTTCTCTCAGCAGCAGCCTTCACGGTCTATAGGAACCCAAGGAAATATTCGCTTTTCTGTTGGTGGCACCAAAAATATCTGGATAAGTGAGTAGCCATGGAATGGTAAGGGTAGCTAGATTAGGTGTCCTAGGAGACCCTGCCAAGGTGTCAGCGTGTAAACAATTAAATGGGATGGTTTTCACTATCTAGAAAGCACTTTAGCAGTGTTTTTCTCCCAGATATATTTTTCCTTTCAACTTCTCAGGGCATAGGAAGGAGGACATGACTCCAGTCTGGAATCAGTGCTGTTCAGGCGCTACTGAGGGCGAACTCCCTCTTCACACACAAGTTTGCTGTGATCTCTCAGTCCAATAAATACCCCTTGCAGAAAGTGGGTTACTCACTCCAGGAAAGCCTTTGTGAAACTTCTGGCAGTTTTTAATTTATCATGTGCTGCATGTAATCAAAACAGAAATTGCTCAGATGATGAAAGATTGGTACCTGATTAATTTGTGACAGGAAATATTCTAGCTGTGATCTGGTGTTTGCAGTGTGTGAGGAGGAGAAATCTGTTCTTGTAGGGTCTTTTATTCATTTTGCTTTCAAGAGCTGGAACAATCTGTCTCTGTGCTTATTTAATTAATGTGATGTCAACAGCGATAATGTGTTAAATAATATAGAATGAGTTGTAAACAAAGCATGATTTGAATCTTCCAAATCAACTAAAATTAATTGGCCAACCTCAGGGGATATTGTAGTGCCTAATCTTCTTCTAGAGCTTTGTTTCCTTTATTCTGAAGAGTGAATAGTTTCTGTTTTGAAGCACTCTGAAATATTACCAATTTTGCTGTCTCACTTTGAGAAATATCTCATACTCTTTCTCAAAAAAGAAAAGGGGAAAGAAAGGGAAAAGGAAAAACATCTGTGACTGAGGCACAGAGCCAAATCCTGAGTTCAGTATCCATCTGAAGCAAGACTGAATGTGGTCCTGTGTGAACAGTGACAGTATTCAAATTAAACCATCAAAACACCAAAAGTTAATTAGCAAACATCTGAATTTAGTTAGCAAAATGTAAGTGCAAGTAAGACTACCTGAATGAAAACTTCTGTTGGGTTGCTAATTAAGATATTTTTATTTTAATATTCACTTGTTAAATGTTTTTATTGTGTCATCTCCATGGAGGCTGATGCCAGTTACTTACTAGATGAAATAGTAACTCTTTGAGGTCAACAACCAAGCTGCCAAGAGAGGAGTGACACTTGAATAAGATTCATCAGCCCTGTTTCAACCATGTGTCTGGACTTGGGAAAAAAGCATAAGGAACAAGCACCATCAGAGTACAGCTGACCTCTTCCTTAGCAGAGCTTAAATGGATCAGATGCATGGGGTCATCAAGTCCAACTCTTGGCCCTGCACAGGACCATCCCCAGTAATCACACCATGTGCCCAAGAGTATCGTCCAAACGCTTCTTGAACTCTGTCAGGCTTGGTGCTGTGACCACTTCCCTGGGGAACCTCTTCCACTACCCAACCACACTCTAGGGGAAGAACCCTTTTCTAATATCCAACCTAAACTTCCCCTGGCACAACTTTAGGCCATTCCCTTGGGTCCTGTCACTGGTCACCCCAGAGAAGAGATCAGTGCCTGTCCCTCCTCTTCCCCTCACAAAGAAGATGTAGACTGCGATGAGGTCTCCCCTCAATCTCCTCTTCTCCAGGCTGAACAGACCAAGTGATCTCAGCCGCTCCTCATATGGCTTCCCCTCAAGGCCTTTCATCATCTTCATTGTCCTTCTTTGGCCATTCTCTAATGGCTTAATATCTTTCTTATATTGCAGTGCCCAAAACTACACACAACATTCAAGGTGAGACCACACCAGTGCAGAGCAGAGCAGGACAATCCCCTCCCTTGACCATCTGATGATGCTTTGCCTGATGCCCCCCAGGACATGGTTGGCCCTCCTGGCTGCCAGGGCACTGCTGACTCAGATTCAACTTCCCATCAACCAGGACTCCCAGGTCCCTTTCCTTGGCACTGCTTTCCAGCATCTCATTCCCCAGTCTGGATGTACATCCAGGGTTGCCCCATCCGAGGTGCAGAATCCAGTACTTTCCCTTGTTGAACTTCATATGGTTGGTGGTTGCCCAGTCTTCTAATTTGTCAAGGTCTCTCTGCAGGGCCTTCCTGCCTTTGAGGGAGTCAACAGCTGCTCCCAGTTTTGTGTCATCTGCAAACTTGCTTAGTATCCCTTCCAGTCCTGTGTCTAAGTCATTCATGAAGATGTTGAAAAGCACAGGGCCTAAGATGGAGCCCTGTGGAACCCCACTAGTGACAGGTTAGCAGTCTGATGTTACCCCAATTACTTGTGCTTGACTTTGTGCTTGACCGGTGAGCCAATTGCTCACCCACCGCAGGATGTGTTTACCCAGTCTGCAGCCTTTAGACACAGAGCTTCGGATATCTACAAGGCAGGTGACGTGGATACTATCTCTTGTTTTTATGATAGTATTTGCCTGTGGTAGAATAAACCTGCCAGTTCTTCCAAGCAGGATGGACACTGTGCCTGAGGGAAGCTTTTTTGCCTCCATGCCTCTCCAATGCTTATTTATTTGACCTAAACCTTGCTATTGCGTTAATAATGAGCTCTGAGACCTGGCTTCATGTTGAAGTTTTCCTCTGCTTTTCTGCCTGCACAAGCACATTTAGCCTCTGTTTATCCTGCTGTGTTTCAGTTTTGCTGCTCCGAAGCAACTGCAGAGAAGAAATGAAGGAGAATGAGAAAGTTTCTGTTTAGTTTTACTTTAATCTGGGGTTTTATCCATCCTGAGTTTAATTGGAGAAGAAAAATGATCTTACCTTCTAGAACTCCTGAAGCCTTCAGATAAAGAAAGAAGACACCCGTTGTTGTTATTTTTTTTCTGTTAATTGTGAAACAGTAGTCAGTCTGTAAGATTAGTGCAAAAGGTACAAAGAAAATATGAAAGCCATTTTGGCTTTTGTCTGGGCTCTTTTGTGTTTTGTTTTGCGTGTTTTTTTCAGATTCCTGCTGTACCCTAGGCTTGCAAAAGAGTGCAACACCTCATTTTCCTAGGTAACAGTGGAGGCAACAGAAAGACTTTTTTCTTTTGAGAGTTTAGGTGCAATACATAGAGAAGATGTATGACATGCTGTTCCTTTGTGAAAGTACCAAGAATATTAAAATACTCCCATTATCAGTGCTTAGCCTCAAGCGTCCTTTAATGATCCTACTACGTCTTGTAAGAACTAGAACTAAATTGAGTATGTGACTTCAGAAGGGAGCTACACAGTGACAATTAATGGTTTTTGTCAAAGTCCTGCACAATCAGTATCTGTGAATTATGACATAAAACTACTAGCCCTTTTAATCTCCACTAAAGGTTTTTGGGTTCCTTATTAAAGTATCAATCTGTGGCTCAGATGTGTTCCCTCAAAAGAAAAAGTAAACAACTAATCAAGTAGACAGTGTTCTTTGTGTTCAAAGGCTGCTGTTGTACATATATTGCATTTATATGCTAATATCAGTTCATCAGACATTTAGACATGTATTCTTTTCATCTATATTTTGTGTCCTCATTATTATGTCAGTCTGCTGTTGAACTTTCCCCTGTTCTTCATTCAGGGAAAGTGGCTAATACAGTCAGCTAAGCAGATGAAAGAGTTACAGAAATAGGAGTTGGATCCTGCTGTTCTTGTTTTACTCACCAATAAAAGTCATGCAACTTAAAAAAAAAAAAATTAAATAACTTACCAAAGATGTGAATGGCAAAAAAAAGCTTATAAGTGGTATGTAACAAGAATGAACAAGCTTTGCCTTTCTCTACAGGGTTTCTTTTTTAATGTACTGTATCTGATCCTGGTGCCTTATCTAATTTAGAGAATAACTACAGATGTGCTTTAAACTTGTGAGAGTGCAGAGCTGAGATACATTTACTCATGGATTTGGGTTGAAAAAGCAAGGCTAAAAGTTTGCTTCCCCTTGCTCTCCATCACTCTATCTATCAGCCAGGCTATTGCCACCAGGGCAGGTGGTGACAGGGGCGGGAAGTAGATCTTCCTCTAATATGTGGTGTGCCCTGCATTTTAAGTATTACTCTGTCTCAATCAAAGCCCTGTCATGACAGGTTGGAACTTTGTGATACTTAGCATGGTTTTTCAAGAATGACTCATTCTAAAAAAGGATGCAGCAAATCCCTCGTGTTTTCTCCTTCACTAAAAAATGAGCACACTGTGGCCCTGAGAGGGGACAGGTAAAATAGACTTGAAACCTTTTCCCATGGTGCATGACTGTTGTGAAGTTGCAGCAGATACTCTGGTCGTTTTCATCTCTTTCCGTTCTGTTTTCTCTTCACACTAATCCCTCTCCAGCAACATGATGATACTTCTAGCCTTGACTCACACTATTGGATCTACTGGTGATAAATGCGGGATGGTTTCAATGCCTGGGTTCATAGTTCATAGTTATTTTTAACCTTTTTTTTTTTTACAAATGACTTAAAGATGGCTTAAAAACAGAAAGACTGATTGTGACCAGTAATCTCAATAATGAACTTATGTATTTGGCAGAGGACATTTGGGTGTGGGACATAAGCTTCTATGTGCAAGACTTCTGCATAACAACTAGTTCTAAAAACCTGATGCTTCCTCATTAGAAAATCCGTAAAGGGTTTGATTTTCAGACATATCCTAAAAAGCTATAAATTCCTCATAAATTCAGGAAAGTCAGTTCAGCACTAAATCCAATGCAGTTTGTGATGTGTCTGCTTCTCCAGTTTACCTGAGTGCATACATTCCTAAACTAAGACAGGAAATTTCTGAGAATCAGGTTTTCACATGTGATTTGCAGTTTTCATTGTACAACAGTGAAAAAAATACACCAGAATGGAAAAGAATAATAATTTCTTAAAAAAAGTAAAAGATGGAAACTCTTTTGCATAGATAAGTGAAGATTAAAGCATTTCACCCTTCAAACCCTGATCTAATTTTAGCATCCTAATTAGAAGATTAATTATCTCTGTATACTTCATTCAAGTCTTGCATTCTTAATTGGTGATGTGGTTTGACATTACCTTGTAGTCAATATTATTTTAGAATTTGTTAAATCTAGCTTTAATTGGTATTCTCCTTTAACAGCGATGAATTGATTTTTTTTTCCATTTCTTTTTCACAGAAACTCCACTTTTGGAATCTTAGAAAAACAATATCTAATTTTTCATCCATTTTAATGATGGATCCTATCTCCATCAATCAATAAAAGACATTTATTATGATAACTTATTCTGCAAGTGAAATAAAGTGTGCTGTATAACTGGACCTGAAAAACAGGAAGTTCTGCCTGGGAGACAGACAAATGTCAGTCATACCCCAAATCATGAACTAGATTGAGATATTTGACCAAATTATATTATTTTCTCATAATCTACATCTGATTAAGGCCATTCACTGTTCCAGCCTGCTGATTCCTTGTTCTTCTCTCTGGGTTCTTACTCCTTGCTTCCACTACCTCTTGCTGTACATGTGCTAACTACCCTTTTGTTAGCCTTTGTATAATTAATACAGCTCAGTTTAAATCAGATCAACTGCTATGGTCCTCATTTCATTTGAAGTTGCTGTGTCTGTTTTGGATGAGCTTGCCTGGCTAAATTCTATGTGTATTCCCCAGCTCTCCTGGGCTGTCATTCAGTGATGCAGTAAATGCTGCTCTTGGGCTCATAAATACGAGAGAGCAAGTTCTGTGACTGCATTGCACTTACCATTGACTGGGTTAAAATTCGTCTTCCAGTTTTGTTGAAAAAATGTTGATTGGCTAATTTTCTACCAGCAGACTTATGCTTAATACGAAATCAGATATCATCTGTCTGCACTGTTCTAACTTTATGCTGGTTCAACAGTTGTCTATCCTCCCACAATGTCATGTAATTGGCATTGTACCATAAACTTGCTATCATGCACTCCAGCAGTACATTAGAAATGTGATTATAATGCAGTGACATAACTGTACATATATTTGGAATCAGCAGATTGTGGAACTGCTGCATGACCTTTTCTTGTACAAGATATATTATCATGTTCTATGTACTTTATTCTGATGTCTTTAGATAATAGTAGCAATAACACCATAACTAGCTCTGTGTTGTGTGTCACTGAGACAGAGAAATGCTCTGATATTAGATCATTTGTTGAAAAAAATGGAGATAAGATCAAGTCAAACAATTTCTTAGAGAAGAAATGAGACATGCTGTGTATTCTGATGTTTTCAAACCCACTTGTTTTAGTTCTATTTTTTTGCTAATGTTTAGTTGCTTTGGTATCTTCTTAAAGTAGATCCTAAAGATATGCATCAGCACATGGACCTATAAAGCAGCATTTTGCTAATTTTTGGTCATCAATCAGATTGCCATTTTTACCATTTTGATGCACTTGTATTTTTACTAAGTCTGAGGTTGAGAATCTACTTAGAGCAGAATAGATTAATTATTTCTGCTTCAATGAGGCCTGTGAAAGCAAAAGCAATCCATTCTTTTTAATGGCTCCATTTATGAATCACACCTCTTTCCAGTCTCCTTCCCCATGAAATATGCAGGAGGAAACAATTATGTAAGCAAACAGAAGGCAAAGCTTGAGGATATGCATAGTAAGAGTTACAGATAGGAAAATTTCTAACATTTCAGGATGTGCAGTATTAATTAATATTAGTACCACATGTAGGTGAGCATACTGCCTTATCTGTCTTTGTTGCTCTTCTTACATGCACAGCTGTTGATCAGAACAGCAAATTTTGACTACTTTAAAATTTCATCATTATCTTCCAATCAATTCTGTCTAAGGTATTACATTTTGGCCCAAGTGCCTTGCTCTGGAAGATTCACTGGAGGAAATGAAGGGGTTTATACCTTAAATTTTGTGGTTATGGTTTGATTGATTCTCCTTCAAGATTTGTCTTCACTACAGAGAAGTTTCTGGACTTTACTGTTTATAGAACGAACTGTCTGAGCAAGGCTAACATTACTCAACATAGCAACATAGGATGACATCTAAAAAGAGGGCTGGATGGAAGATGCTAGGAAACCCTGTCCATCAAGATGGAGACCAAATACAAACTCTTGTCTTGTGCTTTTCTGTTCATGCTCTCAGTGCAGAGATTGGACATACATATTTATGCCTTTATTCCAAGGGTGCCCACTATCATATAATTGGAGAATGTCTTGAAAAATAGCGATGACATGTTGGACAATGGAAAGTATCCCAAACGAAGTGCAACTAGCAACAGAGTAAGTAAAGTAAATGGCCAGTCTTCGCAAACGAAGAGCCGGGGAAGGTCCTTACCCGCATATGCAGATAAGGCCTTCGAGCCTGCGCAGT
>JAWWES010000041.1:27804232-27816027 GCA_035583135.1 Lophotriccus pileatus
AGATGGATTGCCTTAAGGGCTAACGAGCTCCATCTGCCCGGGGAGCTCCCTGACCGGGAATCGAACCTGGGTCTCAGTGGTAACAGCGCTGCGTCTTAACCACTAGACCACCGGGGGCTCCCTAGCAACAGAGAACGGTTTGCTATTAGGAAATGCTGGTTATGGAGTAAATATGCGGAGTAAGCTCCTTTGTAATTAGTTTGTAGAATCCTGTTCTGGAGACATTTTTGCACACGCAAGAACAAAACTGATGAACTAGCTGATTGGAACTAGGACCTATTTGCTAGGGCAAAAGGCCTAACTGTAAACCGTGGAAGGCAATAGGAAAGTTTATACTTAAATGTGTTTCACACATTTACTGAAAAGAGAAAGTAATTTAAATGCCATACCTCCACTAATTGACTACAGTGCTAAAGTTTTTTGGTGTCCTGCTAAAAGAGCAGGAGAAAGTGAGGTCCCTGGGAAAGGCTTTCAGGAAGCTTTCTGCTGCTAACTAAACAGCCTTGAATCTGTGCAACAGGCTGACAAAGGTAATATTTGAATGAGTATCAGGAAGAGCAGGTTTTGATTCTTAGATACGAAAAGGAGAGAATATACTTGAAATACACACAGAAAGTAGAAGAGAAGCCAGAGAAAGAGAACTGCAGCATTAGATTTTACTACAGGAAGAGTGCTTACAGCCAGTCTCCCCATAATGTTGCAAAATCTATGAAAAGATCAGCTGTACCTGTGTATGCTTATAGTAAAGCAAGGATCTATATGCTTACTGTAATTCAATCATAATGGCCAGAGGTTGCAGTGTGTGCATATATGCATATTATATATTATAAATGAAACATCCATTTTCATTTCAGCATGTAATTACCAATAAGCTGGTATTCATCAATAAATGTTTGCTAGCAGATCAATACTTAATCTGTTTGCCAATTTATTTGTATTGGGAGGGTGCATCAGACTGATAATTTTCTAGTCAGTCTCATGTGTTAACTGAAAAAAAGGTAAGAAAGTATTTTTACAATTACAAAAAATTAAATATTTCAGTGCAGCTAAAATGCTTTGCATTCTGACCCATCTAAGCAAGCAGAGACTCAAAGCTGTTGTTTCTATTAAAATCCGGCGGTGGATTGGAGGGGAAAAGGGGGACTTCACGGTCCAGGGGTTACCCCGAACCCCGGAGGGGAGGGAAATGCTCCCCCATCCCCCTTCAGCCACGTGTTCCCATGGCCGCCGAAGAGACAGCACAGCTGGGTCGTGAGAAGGGGAGGCAAGAGAGAGTTTATTGCTGGGGTAAAGGCTTAAATAGGTTTTAGACGGATTACAAAGTGACCAATTACAAGTCTCAGGTAGTTACAAAATTAAACCAATCGCAAGGTAAAGGTTCCAGTGAGGAGATGCAGGAACCCCTCCCAGGACATTCCTGCATATGAAAGGACAGTTTGCAGGGAGTTTTGGGAAGAAGAAACCAGTAACTTTACAAAAAGCCATCTTTGCTCATATTATACTGCACATCCAAACCGCAACATTAAAACATTAGATGTTTTAGGAGCAGAAGATACATCCTGTTAGATTAATGTAGCTATTTCATTTAAATTTTCAGTACCCAGTATAAAGGAGTGCAGATAATTCAGTGTGGGACCACATGAAAAACATGTAACAGCAGCACAACTGGGAATTTGTGTCATATAAATGAAAGGAAGTCTCTAGTAGAAAGGATGCTATAGCAGCTCTTGGCTGTCACTGTGTAAATAGACGGATGAGTGTTTTTGTGACTCCTGAAGCTGGAAGGTTTATACTGCATTAATGGGGCTATTTTCATCTGATTGCATGGATCAAATCCAGTGTTTGGCCAGGCTGGCTAGAGCTGGAAATCTGCCAGCTATTATACTCTACTGTTTAGAAATAAAGTAAAAAGGTCTGGTTTTTAGGTTCTTTGTGCAACTGACATTTTTAAAGGATGATCTGTAAAATTCTCTGAGCTCCTGGAAGGCTACATGGGAATGGATTGCCAAAAGTAGCTGGCCTCGTAGTCACTCCAAACAGCATTTGCCATTGCCATTGCTGGAAGCAAGCTACCTAGGTGGAGGTGATTGCTCTGAACCAGTGGGACATTTCTTGCATTCTCTCTATGGTTCACTGGAAAAGTCAGTCTCATTCAAACCTACTGTCACTTTAGATTATTTTTCCTCTTCTGGAAGAATCCAAGGCACTTTGGGGCATCTTTTTCAGAAATTGCTGCTATGACATGACATTTAAATTTGATTTCAATATAGTCTTACATATTTAAAAGGAAAAAAACCTGCTCTCTGAAGGTTTATACTGCGGTGATCTCTTTTCAGAATGGATCTTCTGTACATATGAAATTCTGTAAATTATATATTCTATTTCACAGAATTACTATGTTTATTACCAGAGGAAAATAGATTTTTATTACAGCCAAAGGCTGCTTTGACTAAATATAAAATTAATTAGCTATGTTAAGCCCATCCCAAAGCTTCCAATATTTTCAGCTGGATGGTTTTTCTAGAACTTTTAATTAAAATTGTTCTAAAAAGCCACAAGTTAGCTGCATGTGTACTTAAACTGAAGTTAGCTCTTCAGTTTTGCTGGTTTCTGTGTGCCATCTAATTAATCTGCAGTGATTAAATGTACATAAAATCATCTGAAATACAAGGTAATTTGTGCAGACACGGAACAGTGAAGAGCTTTTACTAGTCCTTGACATAATTGTTTTATCTTTGGAAAATAATTTCAAAAGGCTGCAGATGATAATTGTTTTGATGAAGCAAATGTGGAAAACAGCATAGCAACCACACATGGTAAAAAAAAAAAACAACAGCACAGACTGACAGAGATGGACGGTTTCACTTTTCAGTGTGCAGCTTGTCTTTGTTTCTTGAGGTGTAGGCTCCTTTTTGGCTCTCCTCAAAAGTCTGGGAATCTCGCCTAAATTCCTCCCTGCTGTCTGGCAGTTTGTGTCCCACTCCTGTTTTGTTGAACTGATTGTTATGTGGCTAGGAGGTGGCTTGGAGCTATGTTTTCTTTCATGATTTATGAATAAAGTTAGAGTTGAGTTTTCCAATGGGACTGAGAAAGCAAAGAGCTCCTACAAAAATCTGCAGGGTTTGTTTTTCTGTGTGCCATCAGTATTCTTGAAATCTTTCTCATTCCTGCTGAACTGTTCTCAGCAGAAACCTCTGAGAGATTAGTTTGTAGATAGTGAAACTTCCTTTGGAACGGACAGAGTGTTTGTCTTTTAAGGTACAAATGCCTGGGATTTTTGGCAGTTCCATGTGTTTTTGTGGTCATGCATGGGAGTCACAGACCCTTTATGTCACAGTAGTGATAAATTAAAGAAATTAAGACTGGGGTTGGGTCAGGGGTACATTGTCACTGTCTGAAGCACCTGTTGTTCCAGGGACAGGAAAGGAAGCCTCACAGGTCCTGGTGATCAACAAGGGAGGGATTAGAGCACACATGTCCAAGCGCACTTTGCTCAGAGAGGTGTCTCATGTCCCTCACCAAGCCACTTGTGCATTTGTCCTTTTCCTCTAGTGGCAGCAGAGCTATCCAGAGCATACTAGCTTATGATCCTGTGGTTAGAGCAAAGTCTCACAAAGGTTTGAACCCTCAGAAGTGTGGAGGGCCTTGGATTCAGGTCATCTGTTTCCTAGTGCCCACTCCAGCTGTGAGGCTGTCATCGTATAAGACCCGTGAGCCTCAGGTGATGTGCTCACTTGCCACAGGGTGTGTGATGCACAGTTAACTTTCTTTTGTTTTGTTTGATTTTCCTAAATTCTTGTTTGTGGTATTTTGTTTTGTGTGTAGTTCCCCATGAACAAGCAAGGACAAAGTTGCAAGTGATTTTTTAATATTAAAAATATCTATTAGCAAAAAGGTCAGAGAGACACTACAGAGGAGGGAGGCAGAGGCAGTGTGGAAGGAATTTTGGTTTTGTAGCTGAAGGTGGAGACAAACAGTGTATAGTTAATCTCCAATGTCCTCTGACTGAACTTCAGTTTACCATTCTGGCATATAAGCTTCTTTTCTTATTCCTTCTTTGTCCTTCTCCCCCTAAAAACATCAAAATTCCTCTGTGCAGCTTAAACGAAGTTGCTGGAGGGTGAGGAATATAAGATCCAACTTAAGGAAGAGCTGTGCATCATAACAAAATTATATATACTGTCTCCAGAAGTACTGCCTTACCTCTCATAAGGCTTCATGCTTTTTTTTCTCTTTTTACCCACTGTTAGTTCTTTTCACAAAAAAAGAAAGTGCAGCTTTGCTTGGAGTATTATTGGTGTTCAGAAGGCTCATCCTAAATATGCCACAGAAGCAGCAAGCTGAATTTCAAGTTCCTAGCTGGATGCTGGATCATCCCTATCCTATCTCTGCACAGATAGTTTGTCATAGCACAGTCTGTGTCCTCCTCCCGTGATTTTAATGTGTATGAGCCTCCAGCTTTTAATGGTACATTAGCTTAATTTGTACTTGACAAAAACAATGTTCCAGTTTTGCACATCTTGGTCTATAAATATCATTCTACTTCAGGCAACAATATTCTGGCCTCCTATCAAATATGCCTCCAACTTTTTTCAGGAAACTTTTTTTTTTAATTAAGATTAATTTTACATTCACAGGTCTTGTTTTTCATGTGCATTCCAGGGGGCTAATTAGTGTATACAACTACATATATTCTAGCTTTCTCTGTTTATCCTGAGGACTTCTCCACTTTATTATTTTGACACAGAAGGGAATTTCTCAATGTGTCAAAAATTCTGTGAACAGTGGTTTAAAAGTCTTTCTCATGCCATGTAACAAAGAATGTAGTCCAGGCACAAACAGGCATATGCTACATGTCACCTATTAAAAGCAAACCACTGTAGTAGTATCCTAACCCAGCTGTATCCGTGTGTTACAGTATGCAAGTAGAGAGATACCAAAGTTTTGTGGTTAACTCTGCCTGTATCCACTGTTACTGAAGCTGAGAGTCAGAAATCTGAGGGCAGAGCTGGTTTTGGTGCCATCAGTGTGCCACCCTGTTGCTGAGGCAGTGTGCCAGAGGAATGTGCCAGAGGAGGATCTGGATGGAGCCATGCAGAGTACTCACACTGGGAGTTGTTCTGTGCAGCCATCATATTTTCCAGGAGCTGTACCTGCAAACCATTTATATCTGTATCTGCCGACACCTAAATTGAGTCCTTCAGCTGTCAGATAGATTGGAAATGCAGATATGCTGGCACAAGAACTGTTCTATTTCTGCAAACACCGTGCTGTGATTCCCCTTTTGGTAACTTGTTCAATATCAGTCCTAAACATTGGTGACATTTGGAGATACATGAACAACAGTCAGATTTCAGTCATGACTTTTGCCTAGTTTTGCTCTGTGCTGTTGCTGCAGTTTTTAATCAAACTTCAACATCTGTCCTTATTACAATTTGCTTGGTGAATGTGGTCTTTTTCGGGTTCAGAAGTGCTTTGCAAACATGAATTCAGCTGGACAGCATTTCTGAGATGTAGTGCAACAAGCATGTTTGGAGATGGTTGTCTGCATATATGGAAAAATAAAAAGTTCTATATTTAAAAAAAAAATCAAGAATTTATTATTGAAGTCAGAGTAGAAGTCCACTGTTTCACCTCCAGCATAACAGCAGGCAGAGAAAAGGTCAAAATACAGTCAGTTTAAGTGACTGTGCAAAGATGACTTGATAAAGGCAGACCTTTGACATTTTCAGTCCTGCCCCATCCAATTCACAGCTCTGCTTCCACCTTTTTTTTAACATAACTTTTAAATAAAGAACCACTTATTATCTAAGTGCAAAACCTGGCACAATACATATCTCCACCATAGCTCCTCCAAGCTTCAGTATAGATACCTCAAACCTTTACAGCCTCTTTCAAACCCAGTTCATTATGATCTTTTTTATGTCTTGAAATTCACAGATAATTGACAAGCCATATTCTAAGGGGCTTAGAGCCAAGTATGTTAATGAAGCTGCTTTAGGAAGTTCTAGTGCTGAGAAGCCTAATCTATTATGAGAGAAAAATAAATAACTGCCCCTGAATAGCAACAGCTATAATAAATAAAATACCTCAGTTTTTTTTCTATTTTATTTTTTCACAAAATACCCAAAGGCAATAACCCACTTTCTGGATTAACAGCCTGTAAAATATTACTTTAAAAAGTAAAGCCATCTTTGAGCTAACTTCTGGCTACACAGAAGGCATCAAGAAGCAGTGGAGTCTCCACTGTGTTGTACTTGTGTACCTTGAAACCATGCTGAGTGAACGCTTTTCTTCTGCTTTTGTAAGACATGGGAAGAATAATTTCTGTCCAAGACTATAAATCAGACCTCATCCTGGGAAATAGGTTTACAACACCCTTAAATACCACTATCTATTAATAGAGATGTTCTCCCTGGCTTAACAAATGCCATAATAAAACATCTTTATAATTGTTAAGCATTTTAAACTGTTTTCTTCCTGTCTTTCACCGATTTCATTTTAATATCTGATTTTTTTGTCTCTAAATTCTCCAAAACTGAGGTCTTGTCATTTGGTAAGTTGAAAAAATTTCACACAAATGCAAGGTATTTAGTACTGCAGAACAATTGCTGTCTTCTTCTTCAGCCTGGAGCCCTGGTTGGCTCTACTGTACATTGGCTGTGCCTTGTGTCCAGATAGTTGCATGAAATAAAACTTATGGAGAATAATCACTTTATCACAGTCTACCCATTTTGAAGATTTTCTGCCTTTTTGGAAGGTGCAATCCCTGTCAAGCAGAAAAGTTTAAAACTCTCTGAAGGATTTGCACAGGTACCTATTTTGAGTGGAGGCAAAAAGCACCTGAAGAGTGAAGGGGAAGGAGAGTGGATTTGAGGGGAACACGGGCAACATGGAGGGAGAAGGCAATTGCCTGTAGGGTAAATAACCAAAGCATTTTAATAAAGATGACTTCTGAAGCAAGGGTTTTCAGTGATTCATTTTTTAGCACAGCCCCCATATTGACGTAGTCATACTGAAGGCAAGGGACACAAGTGTTGAGAGAAGCAGTAGCCAGGATGAATAGGGAGATGTGTTAATCTAGTTTAGCGTGGGGGAATTGGTCGAATAAAATTAAATGGTGTACCCAGGTTTAGGATCATTGTGATATTTGCCAGCCTTTAAGTTCAGCATACGCAGTGTAGAAGGTGTTAAAGTACAATTTGAAGAAAAGGATGATTACACTTAGAAGAGGCAAAGGGTAAGTGGGGCATAATGAATCACAGACTAAGCCAGGCTAACCTGATACCCTTTTTGATTAGCAAATGCCTTATCATGATGAAGAGTATGTGTTAGGTCCTCTTTGTCTGGACTTCAGATAAACAAAAGTATCTGGTCTGGTATTATAAAGGAAAGTACTAGCTAAATTGGAATAGAATTGGTTAGATAAGAGGTTGTAAGGAGGATATAGGGTTGACTCTGGAGGAAGAGTACATGTAGTGCTAAAAAGGAAAGTGAAAGGCTGGGGAGAGGTTACTCATGGAGCTTCAGAAGAGTATGTCGTTGCAGTGATCTTGTTTAATGCTTTTATTAGTGACATTTGCTGAAATATCAGCAAACTTTACCTGCCAATTCCTAAAGACATGCTTAATGTCTTTAAAAATACCAATGGCTTCAGCAGGACTGGAAGGTTTACCTGGGAACCCTGAGGGGAAAAAGGAGAAGGTGAGGAGGGGAGAAGGCTAAATGATGAGGCAAGAAGGTAGAGAGAAAAAAGAGACATGCCATAATGAGTCATGTTTTATGAAAAGACAGTAATCAGTGTAATAATAGGAAAGCAGAGATTGAGACTAGACCAGTTATTTCTCCCATTTGCTCCACTGCTGGGAGATTTCTAAACATAGCTGTTGTACCCATTTGGCTGGGTTGGAGTACTCAGAAGAGTAGCTTTCATCCACCCACATACTCAACCCCTTAACTCCAGCCCTATTTGATAGGTGGTTAGATTATATTTGATGACTTGAAATTACAGCTTCAGAAAGCAGTGTATAATTTCTTGCATTCCAAAATGTCTAGTAACCTGATGGAAAGACTGCCTTGCAGAGTGAAAGACGTGATTTCATACAGTTATGCAGAGTTCAGCTTTCCCAGTTTCTAGGCAAATTACTTATTTGTTAGGCTAATGTGTCAATATGCAGCTACTACTGCTCCCAATCTGTACTGTCCTCATTTTTTAAGGGAAAGCCTTGTGTTGCATTGGTTGACTTACTTTTTAAGAAATCTGGCTGACTATCCTGGGCCTGGAGTAAAGGGTAGATCTAGTGGGGAGAAGTGGCTGCCTAACTGCAAGGCTTTGATGGAAGCTCTAAAAGTGCCTTTTGAGTTTCCAGCCTGATAGTATGATGTCTCTTCTCTTGCTCCATGGACCACAAGCAGCTCCTGCCTGACAGTCTTTGAGGGACTCTGTGCCTCTTCCTGCCCAAAAAATGCAGGGTGAAATGAGGATACTGATACCTTTTGATACTCATGCACCTGGGCTGTTGATCATGCCTGAGGATGTCAGATGGGATAGCATTGCCCTCTCTGAGATCACAGTGTCACAATCTGTTCCAGGTAATCCCTCTATGGCTCAGCAGAGCTGTGCGAGATACAGGAAGAGATGGCTGGCCTGCAGCTTGTTTCCACTGACTGCAACAGGCACCAGGGGAAGCTGGAGATTAAGATTGCATGTCTGGGAACCTGACCTCACAGTTCCTGGGTTTTCCTAAGGCTGAAGTTTAGAGGGGAAGGTGGGGGGAAAATGCACATTCTGAATATCTGTAAGAAAGCACTGGCTACCTTAACTGTGTTTTTGTGAGACTTAAGTGCTGACAACTGAGAGTGGTATTTCCATTTGGTATTAAGGAAAGCACTCAAGGCCAGTATGCAAATTTTTCCCTACAAAAATCTTCTTCTCTGACAGTCTCCATTAAGAGCAAATTTGTTTCCAATGTATGCAAATATTGAATTTTCACAGAATTAGAAACCTACAGTCCCTTTTCTCAGATGTTTTCTTTGTTGTCTAACAATATCAATAATTAACTGCAAACTAGTCACAGTGAGAAACAGAACCATGAATATTAACTTGGCAGGCTTATTTTAAAACTGTCTGCCTGAAAAGCAACCTGTACCATTCCAATATTTCCCATCTCTTATATGAATAGTAATCAAAGAATTTTCTTTATAATGGCAGACCTGAAATACAGCAGACAAAATGGTTTATGCTTGGAACAAAGAACAGTGATACAAGGGTTGGAGACCTGCAGTCGGGAGGTTCATTCTCAGATGTGGAAGCTGGCCAAATTTCCCCAGTGGCCTGGCCTTTCTGCCATGGTTCCACATCAGCAACCGAGCCCAACAAGTGTCATGACGAATTCAAATAGCAGAATTGATTGCTGGGAATGATTTATGCCTGTCTGCCTCTCCTCAGGTGGGGAAGGCTTGTTTAAATTTGGCCCTACCATTTTGAGCTGGCTTCAGACATTTCTCAATTTATTGGAAGTCTCTGCTTTTCATATGCAGTTCTTTTCACCAATAACTTTATGCTATGACATTTTACTTTACTAACTTGTAAAGCCAGCTTACTGTGAAAGTTTAAAGGAACCTGTCTTTCTTAAAGAATATATCTATAAGCAATAACAAGAAAGCCACACTCAAGTACTACCTGATGTGGATTTTGAAACAAGAACCTAGTTGACTTTAAATTTAAGGGGGGGAAATAGACTTTTCTTCAATTTAGCCATTTTAAAACATGACCTTTTCAACAAATAAGCCAAGAAGAAACCTTTGAATTCAGGTACATCTCATCTGTAAAAACACATACGACTTGGTTGAAATTTGCACTTCACTACAGCATATTGATCCAGTTGCAAGCCCATGCTTCTGCTCCCTGCCTGCCTCCTATGTAAAGAACAAAAATTTTGCAAGCTGTGATGCTGCAACATCATATTTTGGTTTCTGTGAGAATAGACTAGACTAGACTAGAACAGAATACAGTTGGAAGGGACCTACTAGGATCATGTAGTTCAAGTACCTTCACACCTTTCTCAGATGGTGGGGCCCTGAACTGCACAGAGCACTCCAGCTGGGGCTGCACCAGTGCTGAATACAGCGGTGTAATTGCCTCCTTTTTCAGGCTGGTGATGCACCCCAGGACTGGCACACTGCTGACTCACACTGAGCCTGCTGTCAGCCAGCACTGCCAGACCACTTTCTGCAGGGCTGCTCACGAGCCACTCTGCTCCTAATCTATACTTCTGCAGAGCAGAGATATTTTATATTTTACCATGGTTTCTTGCCTTCTGCTGAAGAAGGTTGCAGAAGTTATTCTACTGGTAATCATTGTTTTATGAGCACATATGGAACTTACATCTCCCTTTGTAAAATAGTCCTGTGTATATAATCTGTGTATTGCCAGCAGGAGTTCATGTGCACCTAACACTTCTCTTCTAACATATAATGTAAAAAATAAAGGGTCTTATTTCTTCTTTTACTGGTGTCTTTTTCTTTTATGAAATGTTGTATAAACTGCAAAAAGAAAACCTCATTTTTAAAAGCACTTTCTTCATGAGAAAAAGCGAAGACGACATTGGGCTTGTCTTGATATCCCACAGTGTGCCATGGTTAAAGTATTTTTATTGTCTAGGCCATAAACTTTATATAAATGGGTATAATTCATTGTCTAAATTCTCAGCCTAGATGTATAGTCATTATTTTACTATAGCAGTACCTAGAAGGCCCTGCTTACTTTGAGGCTCTGTGGTGCTTGATGCTGTATAACCAAAAAGACAGTCCTTGCACCTAGGCTTTTTTGTTTTCCAAATGCACAGGTATAGCAGGTATAAAGTGTGAATTGTGGTATTCTCTTCAGTGTTTTAATTAAGTTGTTCATGCTGTTTTTAAATAAGGTAATCAAAAGCTTGTCAGATAATCTCATTACATTTTAAAGGATAGTTATGTTGCTCCGAACAGAAAAAGAATTACTCTGTTCCTGATATTAAAAGGTCTTTTCTGCTCTGTATGCTAAACTGCATCATCTGATGTTGGTGCATGGCAGTTGAAAGCAGCAGGAACTGCCCACATGTATCCAAAGGCCAGGTTTTTTTCTGAAGAGTTGACAAAGAAATTCTTCAAAATCTGTTTATTATTTCAGTGGTATTTGTGGTATTGTAAGGCAATCGTGCAACGTATTCAGTGGCCAGTCGACAGCACAGCCCCAGCTACCAGCCACATATAAGCTCCCCTGATGTACTTTTCAGCCATTTGGACCTTAGCAGTCTTTTTGTGCCTTTGGAGAGCTCAAACTGCAGCTCTGATAGACTTGCCATACACCTGGAATTGTCTGGGAAAAGGAAGCTGATGAGAATTTGTGAACTTCCTCAGAAATTGCCCTTTTCTGATATTTGGAGAGTCCATTGGAGAAATGAGCCAGCTACTTCATTTTCTCCTGAAGCTGGAAATTCCCATGTAGACTGCATTCAGGAAAGGTTCCCTTTGCAGGTCTAAAATACTAAAGCTGTACAGGAGTGGTTGCTGCTGCTATTGCTGCAGAGATCAAACCCAAGAAGAAAAAGGAAGTCCAAGAAGCAAGTGAAAGATAACGGAGGGAAGCCAAAGAGGCAAGTGGAATAAAACAGGGTGTCTGTTTGAGTGGGACACAAGTGTTTTGTTGAGACTAAACCATAGGGGAGACCCAAAAATTCCTCCCCCTAAGCAATTACCAATCCGAAATTAATAGACTCCGATCGAGGAATAGTGTGGGAAAAGAGACCAAAATT
>JAWWES010000041.1:27816312-27835689 GCA_035583135.1 Lophotriccus pileatus
TTAGCATACCAATTGAAGTAGCTGGGGTCGTTAAGAGGGCCATTAGTTGCTTGGGAACCAACCGGTCCCACCAGTCTCCCCTCCCCCAAAAACCAGGCAAGGGAAAAAGGAACAATTTTTAACATTCTAGCAGCACAAAGCAAAACCATGACACGGGAAGGAAGTGGTGAAGGAAGGCAGAAATATGGAGGGAGGAAGGAGAGAGACATTCTAGAAGAAAGAGTAGAGTTGGAAACACTGGGACAGAAATAGAAGCTGTAATTGATTTTCAGCCAGGAAGGTGTGGCAGCTCTTACTACTGAAGGCATGTACACAGTCTCAGTGCTGTATAAATAGGATAGAATTAAACTGGTACAGATATTCACATCCCTCACCATTTTTCCTCCTAAGAAGGAATGTGGCAATTAAACTTTAGAAAGAAGCAACCTAAAATATTTCTGTGTCAGTGCGGTAAGCCATCATTCAGTAGAAAAATAATCTCACATGAATAAATAGTCTTTAAAGGAGGATTGGATTAGGAGAGAGAGAACAAAAGGGAAGAAACAGTCATAAATATGTGTCACCCTTTTGGATGCCTCTACATGTAGGTTTATTTGTGTTCATTGTGTGTAACTAAAAGCTTACAGCTCTTCTCTTGATGTTCAAATAAAATTTTTTGCTCAGTTTTCCTAAAAGCTACTGAGAACTTTCTGGTATCAGAGCATCTAATGAACTTTTGAATGGCAGGAAAAGTCTCTACTTGATTCATTTTAGGAAATGGGTGGTTCCTCTGAATTAATTTCTTCTTTGAAAAAGAGATCAAGGAAGTTGCCATGTTCCAGAGACAGGATGAAGTTAAACTTAATTGTAATCTGTTGTTTTTCAGCCCCTATGTCTGAGAAAATCTAAATACACTTGAGCTTGTCAAAAGTATTTTTTAAATATTTAGTCCTGTAAAACATTGGAAGGAATTTTTGAGAGTACTATTATGCCAAAACAAATTGCAAATATGATTCTTCTGGAGTAAAGCCACGGAAATTACTGAAGAACAACAGTGTCAAATGAGTGTCAAGGCAGCATGAGAGAAGAATGGAAAAATAATGGAAGAGACCCTCCAAGTTGTATTTCCAAAGAGGAGAAGCCTTTTCTATTCCCTCAAGATGAAAATTAAAACAGATGCACAGTAAGAAATGCATATTAAAATAGAGCTAATGTGTTGTACGTTCATTAAAAAAAGCCGGTGCAGGTATATTTAGGGATCACTTTAACCTTAGCACTTTGTGTGGGTTCCACCCCAGCAGGACATCGGGTTGCGCTGGATGTGTGGCAGAACCTGGGAACTGGCCAGGATGTCAGCCAGGTTGGGACATGGCTTAGTGCTCTGATGTTAAGTTTAATGTCGCTGCGGTTTTGCGGTGTGAAATGCTGGCACATGGAGCACCCTTCTGGCCAGGGCGCAACCCCACTTACCAGATAGGCTGGAGGCAATGCGCTGTTGGCTGCTCTTCTCTGCAGCTTTGTAGGAGCCAACCCAGTGTACTGGTGCTTGCTGCTGGACATGCTGGCAGAAAGGTGCTCCCTTGCTGGGTTGAGGATTGCTGTGGCACAGGGCAAGCAGGCTCCTGGTGCCGGCAGTGCAGTCGGGAGCAGGGAGGTGAGACCCAGACAACTGCCTGCACTACTACAGCTATCTGTCCTGCTCCTGCACAGCTGGAGCGGCTGGGAGTTGTTCCTCCATGCTGGGAGACCTCTAGCTCTTGCTGTGCTACCTTAAACTTAAAAAAGTAGAGTCTGCCTTGTGCTTAACTACATGCCTTAAATGGGGAATTTTAATAATGTGCCAACAGCAGCAGTTTGGAGTATCTTACTGAGGAAAAGGTCACTGTGCCCATAAGTTATCCTAGCATTTGATCAGTAGACTCTTTTCCAAGACTTTAAGTCTCATTATTCACTGCTTGTAAAGTCACTTGAGATATAAAAGTCTTTTTATAGTAATGAAAGAACTCCCACAATTAGCCAGAAGGCATCCATCTATCTTTTTAAACTACTCAGTTCAGAGGAGACCAGGAGTTTCAGTCGTCTTTATGTGGATGAATTGTTATGACAGTGATAAGTGTAACATTCATGTGGGATGCCAGCCGTGGCTAGTTCAGGGAAGGGTGGGGGATTTTTTTAGAAGTAAAAGAGAAACTCTTCTGTTAGTGAAACCTAGAATATAATTCCCTGAAAAGGAAAAAAGTGACTGCACATTGTTTACAGAGTCCTGAAATATGCCATTTAGCCTCTTCCATTATTCTTTGGGAATTGCATATGATTAAAGAATGCTGTTAATTTGATCTCCGAAAACTTTATTGGCAAATATCTTTTGAAGGGCCTCTTCCCTGAGAAAAATACCTACCCTGTAAGAGAAACTGGAGAGTCAGCTTGTGATAGAGCAGGGACACCGTGAAGTTTGCAGGAGAATACAGCATTCAGTGCAAGGGCTTAGAGACAAAAAGTATTTGTTCTGAGCTCACACATTGACCTTTGATTGTACTTTTCCCACCATAAAAGAGTTGCTGTATGTGATAGATCTCTTGAGAGATTTATTTATTGTCCTATCCATAAATAGGAAAAGTTTGCAATGATTAATGTAATAAATGATGGTCTAATTATATCAAGAAGCAACACAATGTATTTTATGCATGCCACAACTAGTTTAGTCTTTATTGCCCTCAGGCAGAATCTTAATATCATCAGAAAAACTGTTTGTCAATATTAAAAGCAATTTGCATAGTAAATACACCCCAGCCTTGCATCATTACCATCTGGGTTAGCTGAGCATTTGTGTTGGTACCAGGAGGTGCTGGTGAAGGCAGACCTCTTGGGGGTTCAGACTCCCCAGCTGTCACCATGGGAGGATGACAAGTGCCAGTGTTCCCAACCTGAGAGTAGGGGACAGGTTCAGTGAGAGAGCAGTGGGAGGTCTTTGTGGAGAATAGATCAGGAAAGGAAAGATGGAAAGCACTGAAATCAGCAAGCATGAGAGTAAGAGGAGTCCTAGGGAGCAAAGAAGACTCCGCACTGAGAGAAGGTGTCAGAGTGAGAAAAGCTAGCAGCCTAAGAGAGAGATCAGAGCGAGCAAAGCAAGGGAAAGGAGAATGAGACTTGGAATACTAGATGGAAGAGGATGCAAGAAAAATGGCTGTTGCAACTCGTCACTGTTGGGCAGATTGCTGGAATCAGAAAAGGATAACAGCAGCTGATCACAAATGCATATGTACCTGCTCTTGACTCTAGGAAGCTCACTCTGAAACTAATACAGTGATTCTTAAATTTAGTGTGGTGGTTTTATTTTGCTCACAAACCAAGAAAATTGCAGATAACACGAACCAAAAGAACAGCAGATAATAGTACATTCTCTTTTCCAAAACTCGAGTGAATGTTTTCTGAGCTGTTGCTGTGCATTCTGAACTGTGCTTTCTGCGCAGTTCTGATGTTGTTGGACATCAGCATTAAAGGACTTGAAAGGATCCTTGTGAGATGTGCACTGCGCTAACACACAGCTGTGAGTTGGAGAGCCTATTCTCCAGTTACACAGACTGCCAAGCCCCATGTTGTGAAGTGCAGAAATTCAGTTTGCATTTTGGCCACAAATTAAACCTGCTAATTCAGTAGTGATTTTAAACTTGGAGCAGGCATAATTATCCTGGAGATGTGAACTGTATCATCTAAGTGTTTTTTTTAAGAGATGTCCCAAGGTGATGGCCCAAATCCACAGAGCCTTTAAGCATGGAAATGTCCATACACTGTTGGAGGAGACTGAAATGTTCACAGGCATTTATGGTGAATGATCATTGTGCCTAACTCAGCCAGCTGGAAGCAGTGTTGCATCTAAAACACCATCCATTTCCTATACTCAGTACCATAAACGCAATTAAGCAGCCAATAAATTTTTATTTAAAACCCCAAACCTCCTCTTAAAGTTAAGGGGGATCTTCAGTGATTGCTTTGCTTACAATGGACTTGATTTTTCTTTCAAAACATGGAGCACGATTCTGCACACAGAATTTTGGGAGATGCTTCTTCTAGCAGACATTTTTGAGTTAGAGATGACTGGGTTGAGAAGGCAAAATCATGGAGAAAAAAGATATTAAATGAGTTTCTATTTGTTGGAGAACTGAAGTTGCACAAGCTCATCCATATTAGTTTCCTTGTTCACTAGCTTGCTATAGTTAACTGCAGTTGTGATGAGAACCATTTGTCCGTTCCCTGTACAAGCTGAATGTTCAGAAGCTTGTGTAGGTTTTAGAAGGGATGACAAGATTTTGCTGTCAGTGCAGCAAAGGATCAAACTGGAACAAGTGTCGCTTAACTCATCTGGCTAGGGAAGAGGAAATGTCATTAACCAGCATAATAAAAGTTGTCCCTTTACTGAACTTGCGTGAACCCTGACTGAGATAGTGCTCTTGTATAATGGCTGAATTTGCTCTCGCTCAGATTAACTTGCTGAATAAATGCAGTTTAGTACTTAACTGTAACCTAAAAGGTCAGCATGTCAAATGCCCTTTCAGTAGATGAGCTGTCACATTTGTGTTAGCAGAAGACTTGCAGTGTCCTCTTCAGTATGTGTGTCATTGGTAGCTCAAATGTCCTGCGTCACCTGGTCCTGCCCACGGAGCCTCACAGCTGGTGCTCCTCAGCAGTGGAAGTTTTCTAGCGTCTGTATGTGCCAAAAGCTGTAAGCTTTTGTTCTTTTTTTTTTTTCCTGTTGCCTGCAGTTAGGGAGAGCTCAATTTCCTGTCCTAAAGAAGGACTGGTCAAACTTAGGTACAGTGTTTAATCTTTGTGCCAGTCTGCTGTCCAAGTCTGCTGTCCAAGGGTGTGGTAGCCTGGGTGTATTTAGGGTGAGAGATTGAAGGTGAAGAGGCTGCTGTGATGAAAGTAGATTCAGCACCTGTCAGGTCAGGGGCATCTTCTGTATCGGTGTTGAAATCCCCTAGGACAGTGAGCCTTGTGTGAACTCCATCATCACGTCAGACAGCATCTCTGTCATTTTGCTACGAAAGCCTTATGTCTAGACATCTCTGGTCTTGCACAACTCTCCTGTTATTCTTCTCTTTGCCTCTACTGAATAAATGAAGCACCTGAAAGGATTTTACTTCAGCAGAATTGGTCTTAAATTTCAACCTGCATATGCCAGGTATTTCCTGAGGATAGGAGGTTTATCTCATGAGCTGCTAATGCAACACCTTTTGTCATGGTTGCATTCACATGACTATTCATATTTCTTCCTTTTTTCCTTTTTTAAATTTTTCTCTTTATATGGCAAAAGTAAAGGCTACAGGAAACATATCAACTTTTATGACCCTTTTGGTTCAAAAATTCTGTCCTGTATTAAATTATCAAGAGCAGAAAAGTGTTAAAAGACAGACAAGGCAGTTTAAGTTCTCAGTCACAGGCACTTAAATCCTGGAAGCAGTCTTCATCAAAGGACTGATTTATTTTTCATCTTTTCTTCAGAACTCATAAAATGAGTATAACCTAACAATCTGTTGTCTACATTTGTTATAGTCAATGTTTTGTTATTTAGTCCTGTCCTTCCTTCTCTTCTGTCCACCTCTGTGTGAGTGGGAATAAGCATATTTACAGTGATGCTGGCATTGGAAGTGGCAGTTCGCCAAAGTCAGTCGGTGTTTGCATGAAAGACAAAGCCCATTTCCTTGTTTATTTTCTGATGCTGATGAAGTTTTGTATGTGGCTGGATTTAGAGCAAGAATCCAAAGGGGATGGCTGTGATCCAGGCAGTGGCCACGAGTCACTCTGGGGGAGATGTTGACAAGTGGACCAGACTTTGCAGTGTGTCCAATAGCAGGATGGGGCAGGAGGAGGGAATGTGAGGGGGCAGGGAAAGTGTCCATTAAACAAAGCTTAATCAAACAGGGCAGGAGGATGGTTTACATGAGAAACGATATATTCTTTACTTAACATTCACAGCTTGCTTGTGGATTAATTAGCCCATCTGCTACAACAAATGTATTCCCATGTCTTTGTGTTGACTGTTAAAAGTGACTGATTTGTCTATCCACTTAAAATAGAACCCTGGATTCCACTGAAAGTAACCTTTCCTAGGCAAGGAATTTATTTAATCATCCACTAAGAACCTGTAAATGGCTTGCTGTAAATAAGTGCTCAGCTGTCTATGGCTCCCAGGGTAACTATACGTGACTGTTAAGTTGGGGGATAATGCAGGAGGCTGAAAATCCTTAAAGAAGCTGCATGAAGAGACCCAACCCGATCTGTAGTACTGGCTTTGGGTTTTTTAAAAAACTCTCCTCCGCCCCAAGTGGGCAGGACAGCTGCCAGCACATAGTAATTCAGCTATAGATTTTCTTCTGAGAAAGGCTGCATTCATAAATTATGTGACCTTTATGGAGGTCGAGAAAGTGTGTTGATGAACTTCAAGTGAGAATTTAAACAAGTGTTGTATCCAGTGTACTTGTATTTGGAGGAAACCAACATAAAGGATGGAATGTTTTCAAAGTCTTCAAATTAAATAGGCATTTAAATGAAAATAGAGGTCAACCATAGGTTCCCAGGATAAATGAAAATATGTATCTTTTGCGATTTTTTCACATTTGTGTGATTTTAAAATATTATTATTCTTTAGAAATAAAATTTGCATGTAAATGGCATTGTTGTGAATTTATGTCTATTTCCATAGAGTAAGTGATAAGTATTGACTGATGAGAATAAACAGAGCTTCTAGTTTAAAAAAATAAAAAAAAAATAAAAAATCTAATAATATAATTTTGTATTTTGTATCTTTTTGATTTGCTGACATGAATCTGTGATAAAATGGTCAGCTTGAGCCAAAATCCATGTGGTTCAGCTGGGATACAAAAGGATTGTGTGTTTTATGCTTGAGGAGGGGAAAAATTGAAACAGTGCTATGTGGTATTTATACCCAAGCATTTACTTCCAGGAGAAACACCATATAGTTATGCGAAGCTTAAAAAGTGTCAAAAGGGGTTTGGGAGTTAGGAAAGTAATTTTTCTGTTCTTAGGGCCTTAGGAATGAGAGCTCCTCAAAAAGCCTATAGGACACTCTTGTTACAAAAAATGCAGAAACTGAAAAATTGTGTCCTTGGTAGGATCTGAGGTAGAAACAAGAATGAAGCAGAGACTGGAACTGAAGAGTGACTAGAAGACGCAGACTTGAAGCTTTATCTCTAATTGCCTGTTAGATGGGGCTAAGTCTGACCACCCTGGCGGCATAACTTGTCTTATTGGAAAGTGTTTGCAGAAGCACTCTCCATGGGTAAATTTCTTTGGTTTTCTTATAACATAACTTGTTCTTTGACTTCTCTGCCTCTTCCTCTTAGATATGACTGATACTTTTCCATGTAACTTAGATTAATGTAATCCAAGGTTATAATGTGATGGGTGATAATTTAAGCAATAAAATTATAACATTAATAAAATTATAACATTAAATCTTAATATTTTCAGTCATCGGAGAAACCTGGAACTTCGGTGATGAAGCTAGTTGCTGTTCATATTACCTGATCACTGTCTAGGCTGCAGCAGTATGGAACTTCTGAGTATCCCAGGCATACAGAACAGGGAATTTTGAGCTTTTTTCTGTATAGAAATCTGTTCAAAATTTTTAGCCTTCTCATCACTGCATACAGCATCAGAGTTAGTTAGCAACATCAGCTAATCTTTGCATTGGTGGCTATTCTACAGTCCTCATTTTTGCCTGTCCTCATGGGTAATGTGTAATGAGTAATATGGACATGAAATCACTGCTTCTTTGGAAGTTCTGTCACAGGAAGGATGGTTCTACCTTGTATTTGAGCACGCACTCTGTAAATATATTGACTTGATGTATACGTGTAGTTAATGCTTGACAGTATAATAGTCATGCACACAAATAAACAGGACTGTGGCTGCACATGCTGATCCAAAATGTTGCTGAAGGCTGCTAAGTTACTGAGGCTCTTTTCAGTTTGCTGACAGTATTCTTGTTCGAATTTTTCTTTTTTGGACAAGGAAGTTCCAAGAATTTCTTGAATGAAAGAATGATGTGGCAAATAAATTTTTGTTTCAACTAGTATTTGCAAATGTTGGGAAAAAGTCAGTTATGTGGTCTGTACCATTTTTGGGAAGGGTTTAGTCTTAGGTCATTAAGCAGTCTTATGACTCATTGTCTATACAACAAAGTTTATTTGGAGATGAATTTTCAGTAGAATCCTGTTTCTGATCTGCAGCCAGTGTAGAAATTTTCCTAGGTATATAAATCTTGACCAGGTTTTGGTACCTTCAGATATTCACAATTCTTACTAGAAAACCCTGCCTTTCTACCCCAGCACAAGATCACCTCATTTCCAGAGTAGCTTACAACAGTTAGGTCCTGTGCAGCAGTCAACAGTGATTCCAATGCTCTGGAAACAGTGTAATAGTATTTTCTGTGCACAGCCCTGCGTCCAAGGGCTTAGCTATTGATTCCATTAACAAATTGACCTTCACATTTTGTAGTGGGCTGACACGTGAAAATCTTGCCCTAAACACCTGAATTAATATGAATTTAGCATAATCCATCCTTGCAGTTACCTTTTTTAATAGCCTAAGGCCTCATCTAGATTGGAAGGTTTATTATTTTCCTGTTCAAAGCAAATTATTTATTCAGTTAGTTTGGTTTAGATTTCTCTTTCCTTAAAAAAAGCAGCAGCTGACTACATCAGTCAAGTCTTACTGTCTTTGGTCTTAATGGTTATATAATAGCCACAGCAGATAAGTGACAAAACATTGAAAATTGACCTTGTTTCTTTTTAGACATGAGAGACATGTTTATTGACATCTGCGTTATTAACAGTGTTATGCCTGAAATCCTTAAAACATTTGCATGCCACAGAAAATGATGAAATTCAAAATTAAAGGCACCCCTCCTTTTTTATTTGTATTTTATGAGATGAATAAAATAGTGTGGGATAAATAATTTTACATTACTTTCTATATGTTGTAGTTTCTTTGCTGTGTTTGGATTCCATTAGGTGGGACAATTATGGAAGGGTTCTAACCATTTTTAATTTCTTGCAAAGATTAAAGAATTTATTTCTCCCCCCAGCTGTATCTTCCCTCTTGCATGCATACCAAAATATAGTCCAGTCAATGTCATCAGGTGTCTGGACATACTACACAAGTATTTCATTCTCCTATGTTTTACATCCATATTTTTATGCTGCCTTTTCTCTAACCTTTGCTATATTTTATTGTTTTTCTCTAGGTCAATGGGAAGGACCTCTCCAAGGCCACTCACGAAGAAGCAGTGGAAGCTTTTCGCAATGCCAAGGAGCCAATTGTAGTCCAGGTTTTACGACGAGCCCCAGCCAGCAAAGCTCATAGTAGCTCTCAGGATGTTCAGCTTACGGATGCCAGCACTCAGACTGACATCACTTTTGAGCACATTATGGCTCTGGCCAAACTAAGGCCTTCCACACCACCCGTTCCTGATATCTGCCCTTTTCTACTTTCAGACAGGTATGGTTTATGTTTTTCTGCATTTTACCTGTGGGATTGAAGCATTGCAGTGGCAGCTTGTAGCCTTCTTTGGAAAAAGTGTCAGGAAAACTTAAAATAAATTACAAATGTCTTTGATAACCACAGTCCCATTGAAGCTTCAGTGACAGCTTTGCTACACTCTGCTTGTGGATTAGAGCTACAGGAAGAAATCTTGACCATGTTTGCTTTATGTTCATGTATTTGTTCATCCTAAGCTAAGCCCTAGTTAAGAAAAAAAACCCTTCTGGGTTTCAGAGTACCAACAAGGCTTCTTCAAACCTAGAAAGAGCTTGTCTTGTTGTTTTCTGTTCTTCCAAATGTCTTACCAAAAATAAAGGAAACAAATTATTTAGTATGAAGGTCCCCTTATCAAAACCAAAACAATTCCAAAAATATAGAGATCAGAAACTACAGTTTCACCTGTTATAAGGCAAATTATATGAATTAAATTATCCATCAGTTCAATTCTTTGGAACTGAATTGGATGCAATCACCAGCAGGTAGTACTTACGCATAAATAGGGTGTAGGGTTCCTCCTCTTTTGACTCCACCACATGAGTAACATCATGTAGATGATCCTACAGGCCCTCTGTCTGTAGCCAGCAAAACTGTGAGAGCCCTAGAGCTTTTTCACTGACTTGCTATCATGTTGTGCATCTGTGCAGAATTGATGCTAATGGAGAATATATCGCTTTTGACTTTGATGTAAGTCCATTTTTAGAAATTTTAGGTAAGATGGATTGAGCTTACTGCCAACTGGTGCACAGCAAGGAATATGATGTGTGTATTTTTGAGTTGTTACTGGATATTACCAAACTGCAGGCTACAGTGATTGAAGTTCCCATGCCCTCAGCATGGAGAAGAGTTTTCTGCCTCTGCTAAGATAGATCTACACTGAGTGTTACATAGTTGGGATCCAGCCTTGGGTCTAAAGCTGTTGTAAAGTTCTCATTCTTTGTGTACCAAGCCCATTTAACAGTGCAGTTTCCTGACATTTGTAAGTGTGCAGTTGCTCAAGTGCACTTCACCACGCTGTTACCACTTTAACAGAAGAGGATAATGAGAGTTGTTTTATGTGAATTCTTGAACACTTTGTGAGCCTGGTATGGGTTGTAGACTGTAGATGTTCAAGACTATGAACAGAACTAGTGAGTTGCCCCCAGCCATGATGCAGCATGTGAATTTTGGAGTTAAGTACTTTTATGAGTGTAAGGAATCCCAAATTGTCACAATTAAACAGTTTGGCCCAAACCAGACCCTTTTAAGAAATCACACTGTGTCAAATCTGAAAAAACCAAACCCAGAAAAATGAACTCAGCCAGAGCATGAGCTTTTGAAAAGAAAACAGCCCATGCTGCTTCTTGGTAGAGTTCCTGTCAGGCTGTTGCACCATTCAGAGTGGTGGTCCTGAGATGAGAAAACTGCAGAGAAATGTGGGGTTTTATCACATTTTAAGTTAAAAAAACCTATTGCCTCATTGACTATTGTTGTACTGCTTTGTTCCACATAGCTGCCATTCTCTTCACCCGGTGGAGCATGAATTTTATGAAGGTGATGAATATCTTTCCAGCCTGCCTGCTGATGCAGATAGAGCAGAGGACTTTGAGTATGAGGTAAGATCACTGGCACACTTCATCCTCTCTTTCTGTTATTACAGATATGGCATTTACACAGCTGCTAGCAGGCTTCTCTCAGAAAAAGAAGAGTAGGAATACTTAAAAAAATCGGCACCAAAGACTATTTTATCTTATACCTGTGTAATGTCACGGGATTTACTGGGGTTAGGCTAAACATGTGAAATATAAAAGCAGAATTCTGCAGTGGGTGACTACATACAAGTCTAGGAGTCTTATTAAATACGTTCCCTCTTCGTGCAGTGAAGAATTAAAAATGGTCATTGGAATTTTGATTTCTTTCCCCTTGCTTCTAACTTTAAGAATCAATTGGCCTTATATCTTATGCCTTAGAGATCAGTCTTTCAGATACTTGGATGTGTATTCAAGTGTTTGTAAGATTGTGCTTCATAATGTAATTTCTATTACTTGCTCTATGATATTTGACATTGTAAGTATTGCATTTATAAGAAATTGTGCTCACTACCACAAATCTCCCTTTGCTGTTAATGTATTGCACTCTCCAGTGACAAGGGAGGATGTGTTTCTGAGTCACTAGAAAGTCATTATATGAGGCTTCCTAAAATGATAACGTGATTAGTGATGTTGCTCTTCATTAGATTTTCATTTCAATATCTAAGTAGCCTGCTTGTCAGTCAGTCATTAGCTTTTCATGTTTTCCACTGTCATCCAGTTACAAAATATTTATAGAGACAGGCATAAGAAACAGATGGTTCTTTTTATTATTAAACAGTGCTAAGTCTTTGCATAGGTTCAAGTTACTGTATTTTAAATAAGAGTGGTTATAAATAATTAAATATCTTTAATACAAGATTAAAAACATCCTATCGTTCTGTTTGCTCTACCTTAAGAAACCTTTTTAAAGGTTTCATATAACTGGATGACATTTGGAAATTAAATGAATGGCAAAAGCTTTGGCAAATATGCAGTGAGTTCACTTTTATTGGTTTTAGCAGCTAAGATGCTCAGTTGTAAGTTCAGCCCATTGTTCTTCTAGCAGCTTGAGGAATCTGAAGTTCTTCCCCAGGAAACAGAAAAATCAAATAACATCTACTTAGTGAATCTCATCAGAACAAGCAAACCTCTATTTGAACTCCTCAAAAAGTCATTGCTAGGGATTTGCTATTTCTTCCCAGTTGGGTTTTATTGTGGTATCTTGCAGCATAAGAGTCTCAGAGTTTAAGTTCTATTCTACACTCCTCATGTGTAATATAATATTAAATTTCTCTGTCAAGAGTGTTTTGTTATGCTACTTGTTTCTTAAATGTAATAGGAACTATTTTTTCTGGTAATATTTAAATATAAATTAGTAATGTAAGCATCTAGAAAGAATATTTTAAAAAATGTTTAAATAAAAATAATTTTTACCATTTAATCAGAATAACGCTGACAATTTTTAAAGGCTCTACCTGGTGGAATCAAATCCTCTTTGCGGCCATTATTAATCCCTAATAATGGCTGGCATAAGCATTGTGACAACAGCAAATGTTTTGGCAGGTTCTCTGTTGCCTGTAATCTCTGCTAATCACACCATCATAGTCATTAGTTTGCTGTCAGCTGTGATTCAGTTGCCCAAGGCAAATTCACTGAGTGACTGAAATAAAGTGTTTCAAGTGAAATTTAAATAGGAAAGGAAATGTCTAGACTCCTTTGAGAAGAATACTTTCTACTAAATGTGAAAATTTTGTAGGAGAAACAAAAGAATCTCAGAGCCTTTAATTAACAGAGCTCTAAACATGAAAGGCGTTCCCAAAATTTAAGCTCATATGCTAATATAATGGTTTATGTTACTCATTAGTTGTTACCAATTAATAATACTCATTATTAAGCTCCCATACCATAAGTAAGGAGCTGGAAAAACTGACAGCATTGTTCTCAGAGATATATATGTCCATTCCCAAAAAAATCTCAGATTCAAAAGGAACTTCCGTGTTCCTGTTGCCAGTCCTGGGGACAAGCAGCAGGACAGTGAGTGGAGCAGAGGCTATGGTCCAATGCTGTCACAGTCTACAGTAGTACTGGCTTAGGTGTACCCTGCTGTGGCCACTCAGTTCCTGTATGGAAGGACTTGCCCTTATGTTTTCTGGCCCCTCAGTTATCCCAGTGTTATTTACTGTGAAACAGTTGTGGGAAGTAGTCCAATATTTTTCTAAATAGATTTTTAGAAGGGTTGTTTTTAACCTAGCTGATCTGCCTGATCTAATTTCCTGCACAGCTGCACAAGTTGCTCTGCTGTGGCACTAGCATCAGGGAAGGGGAAAAATGCTAAGGACTTGGGAAGACAACTTCTGAAATCATCACTGTCTATCCACCATCTAAGGGTGAAAGCAGAAAGAACAGGAGGTGCAGAAGCTCTGCTCATGCCACCCTGTGGTCTGCAGGCTGGATAGAAGAAGCACAGAGTGTTCTCTGTCTCACACTATTTGATTTCTCGTGTGTTTAGGGGAAAGAGGTTTATTGTTATTCCTGTGCTGTATGTAGAATGAGGATTGTATTCGTGGTCCTTGATTTTGTCTTTGTTTTTTCCTTCGTAACATCTTTCTGGTGTGAACTTTAGCTAATCACACACAGCCAAAAACCTGTCTGGTGTCAGGAGTGTGGTTCAGTTTCTAAAATGCATATTAGCATTCCCATTGTACTAAAAGGATGCAGATAAGCTGCTCGCAGGTCTCCATGGCAAACTCAATAATTTTTAAATGGATTAAAAGCCGAACCTGGAGATTTCAGAAAATAATTAAAACAAGATAGTGAGCAGAAAAAGAACTAGCACAACACCTCATTATGTCCTAGAAATGCTTTGTAAATGAAGAATACATCAATTCTGAGACACAAACGCAAAATACTCCACCAAATTAGGAAATAAAGAAATAAAATGACTAGCAACTGAAATGCTGTAAACAAGAATGCTTTCCAAGAAAGGGAATATCCTGAAAAACTCTCATCAGTCTGGAACTTGCTTAGAAATACATGGGAATGTTTAAGTACGTGAGTTACCATCATAAGAAACCAACAGCAGGCTCACATACAGTAACCTGTACTGGGATATGAACTTGTACTTGCAGTGGATTTGGTAGGATTAGACACTTACAAGACTCTTTTACTCCATTTGTAAGCTGAAAAAGCCAGTGGGTTCTGCTCAGGTTGTCGCAGTGCAATGAACTCAAGTATGAGCCAATTGTCTTGGAAGGATGAACTCCCAGGGAGGCTCATTAGGCTCCATACAGTACCATACTTTAAAGTAATGTCTGGGAAGATGACGAAGGATTGCTGATAGCCAACTTGAGCATATTTATGTTGCTGCTGCAGAAATTGCCCTAAAAGGAATCGGAATTGTTTGTAGATGTTAGGATGAGGGCAGAGTCAGCATCAGTCAGTATTGGCAGAAAGAGACCAAAAGATTTGCAATTCTGGCATAGCCAGATAATCATGACTTTTAAGAAGGAATTGACTGATTTGTAGATGCTCAGTTGGACTTGTAGTCAATGTCACTGATAGAGAGCCAGAGATATCAGGACAAACCCACCCAGTCTGGCTGTGAGTGGCTATTGTGCTGCTGGAATTACATCATGTGATTTTAGAGTATATGTCACACTTGCTGGTACTAATGAGGTGAAAGGACTAAAACCATCACCGCTTCTGTTTAATCTGATGTTAAACGTGTCTCTAAAATTTGTTCTTGTAAGAAGAGTAGAGGATACTGGTGCTAGAAAGGAGCAAATAAGGTAATGGATGTACACTTATTCACTAACATTTCTGAACCTACTATGCAGGAGACAGAACCATCATATACTTAGTTTGGAACATTAGCAGTAACACAGAAATTCAGGGGCCAGTCACTTACATGGTGGAACAGTTGAAAAATAGGTAGAAGAAAAACCCCAAAGAATGTTGTAAAGACAAAGCTGGTCTAAAGAAGGCATCGCTGATGTCTGAATATGTGCTACATATTCAGTCTAAGGGAGAGTCTTTCAGTGAGAGAGGCAGAAGGAAATAAGATGTTACAAGCAGGCACAAGTTGTAGTGTTGTTTAGTCAACAGTTCCTTATCCAAGGGCAGAGACCCTCATGCCAAGCATGTACTGAAGTAGCTTCTGAGCAAAAGCAAAATGGGAAGTGATGGCTTTATGCTGGGGGATTACAGCTCTTAAAAACTCTTATATCTCAGATAGGAAAAGATTCTTATTTCCAGCTGAATGCTTCTTGCAAATAGCAAAAGCAGATATCCTTGACAAGGAATAGCAGTGCATCAATGCAAACAATGCTGTTGTTGCATATATGAGGAAGACTAGACCGAAGGGTTTTTTGAAGGTTTTTTTGAAGTTTTTTATCATGTTTTTTTTGGAGGGAGGTTGAATGTTAGCTGATATGGATGTCCAAAGGAGACCGGAATAATTACCTAAAAGACTTTCCAGCTCTGAATGTTCTCATTTTTAGGCACAAGTGATTGTTTCAGTACAATGACACAGCTCTCAGGAGACTGGTAAGCCACATCAACAGTCCTCCATGCCAGGTTTAACATTTTCAGAGTGAAAAAGGGAGAATGGCAGCCATTGTGTGAGTCTGCCTGTGTCTAATGACTTGAGTTTTAATGTGTGGCAATGCTAGTGCTGACAGATTGGGACAGTATCTGGCAGAGGTTGCTAAGGGTAGGGTTGACGCAATATGAAATTACGAGATACTCTTTTTTTTTTCACTTAAGGTCTTAGAAACCATTGAGCTACTTTATTTTACTTTTTTGCTCATGAAGTCTGTGCATGTCACTAAATGAACAGACAAGCACATGAGTCATGTGCAGGTGAAATCTTTCTGTGGTCAGTTTTTATGGAACCTTTTGTGTCCAGGCAATGAAAGAATAAGAGTTCTTGCAGGAAACAGCAATCATGAAAGAGCACAGTATTTTGAGAAGATGCCGTGTGAGATTTGTCCCTTTTGGAGCATTAGCTAGAAACTACAAAGATGCTATTTGGATTCCTCTCGTGTTCTAGAAAATAGGACTTCTGGAAATTAGAATATTCATATGCAAGTTGCTTTACTCCATCATCAGTACCTCCTCCTAAGCAGAGCAACCCATAGTGGTCGGAGGGTTGGTTAATACCCTTGGGCAAAAATTATTACTCTTAAGATTGTGTTCTGATTTGTAGACCCAAGGGACAGATTTTTCCATCAGAATAAGGAAATAAATGTGTATTTATGCATGTTGAGTGGAAGTGCTAATTTATGGTTATGCACAGCTGTTCATATTAATGTTTTGATAAGTATTTGCATTCATAAATCTGTTAACTGGAAGTTTAGATTAGTCCCTCAAGTTTACCACTGGCCTGATCCAAACCTGCTGAAATTGGTAGGGTTTCCTGTTGACCTGAGCATTTCTGGATCAGATGCTGTCGGCTGTTTTCCCAAACAACTAAAAATGAGCCATGAAGAGAGATAAGCTAGAAACCTTTTGGACTTGGCTATGAGTAAGGCTTTGTATAGACCTCTTTTCGCTGAACACTTAAAAGTTTCGTAGAGGGAAATTTTATCCTGTTCTCTTTGTTTCTTTTACCATATCTGAGCATTGCACTAGATGCAATACTGCAGTAACACAGTGGTTCACTCTTCCAGTAACACTCATCCCATTCTGACGAGGAAAGACATTTCAAGAGCAAATTCAAGTTTACCATTTCTGTGTCATTACACTTTTGAAGTGATTGATTTTACTGGTATTTTTTCCTTAGAACTAAAGAAGGAGTAATTTTGTTCAGATTAGCAGTCTGAGTGAGACTGCTTATATGACTAAAGTTACTTTAACACCTATGAGTATTTATGGTTTGACATCCTCATGGGCCACTAAAGTGTGGTCTCCAGTGACATTCTGAACAACCCACCACTGCTGTAACAGGCCAAGAGAGACCTGCCTGCCTGGTGAATTCCTACTTAAGGCCTTTTCAACACATGGATTATTTAACCAGTAAACCAAACAGATCTGTCTATCTTGTAAATACATATTTAAGGCCTTTTTAACATGAGTATTACTGAGCTCATAGCCTGTAACAGCACCCTCCAGAGCTGTGATAGCCTGCAAAGACCCCTCTGTGAGTATTACAGGAGCTTGCGGCCATGCAATTAAAGCTTCTCCTCAATTGCTAGCACCTGAACAAACAGCTTTTATGGAAACAGCTTCTGTGCACACACTGCCAGCACTGCTGATTGCTGCAGTCAGGCTCTTTTGTTTTGATGAGTTTCTGTACAATGAAGCTAAACCAGAAGATGGATGTATAACCATCAAAACGGAAAATATTTCTTAGGTAAGAGTTTTTTAGAAATCCCTTACATGTAGCATAGAAATTCTCTGCAAACCTACTAAGTTGTGTTTTCTATTCAGTAGTTTAAAGGGGTGAGAGAGACAGAGAGAGAGAGATAGAGACAGAGAGAGAGAGAGATTGAGAGAGAGATAGAGAAACCTTAATTTGCTAGGTATCCCTCAAACCAAGTTCCAGCCATGTTCAAGAAGGATGACAGTGATGTGGAGGGGAAGAACCACTCTAATACCCCTGTGACTTGCTATAAGGTTGTGCTTGTTTTCTGCACATCCTGCAGTGATTGGAGTATTTTTTATCCCCCTGAACTTCTTCAAACTTGGGATGAATTGAAAAAACAGCCTTTAGCAAATAAAAGGCAGTTTTTGAATTTAGCAACCACTCGACATAAATTAAAAGGGAAGGCTTCAAGAAAGAAGGATCCTAATAGACATGTGGGTGTTGTAGTTTAGAAGAGCTGAAATGGTGGACAAGGTTATGTCTTTCCAATGTCATCTGACTTGATTAGTATGGTAAGAGGAATGGGAACAGGCTTGCTGTGGTGTAGATTTTCAGTGGAAAAGCAGATACTTCTTACCACATGCCTTATCTTATGCAGCTTCTGTTGTGGTGGAGGGGCTGATCTGACAGCTCAGAGTAGGCTTAGATAAGCTGGGACTTCATCTTAGAATCATAGAATGGTTTAGGTCAGAAGGGACCTTAAAGATGATCTGTTTACAACTGCCCTGCCATGGGCTGTTCATTAGATCAGGTTGCTCAAAGCATCATCCAGCATGGCCTTGAACCCTTCCAGGAAGGGGGCATCCCCAATTTCTCTGGGTGCCTCACCACCCACACAGTAAATAATTTCTTCCTAATATGTAATCTAAACATACCCTCTTTAATTTTAAAGCCATTACTCCTTGTCCTATCACAACATGCCCTTGTAAAAAGTCCCTCTCCCCCTTTACATGCTGGAATGCTGCTTTCTCTTTTCCGGGGTGAACAACATCAACTCTCTCAGCCTGTCATTAGGAGAGTGAGACTTTGTGCATTATGTTTGTTTTCTGACCATCAGCTCATAATCTGCCTAGTGGTTATGGCTGAATTGTGGATGCCCCATAGTATAGAGGCATTTACTGACACCATCATTGTGATTTTTTGTGGCAACTCTTATTACTATATAGCATCTGCTGATAAGTATCATGAAGGAAGTGTGTCTGTAATCTGTGGTCTTGGTTGCTTAGGAGAGTCTTGGAGTGATTAGGATTTTTTCTTCCATTCCTACCTGTTGTATCATACAAATCCAGAGATAAAAAATGGACTGTATTTTAAAGGTATTAATTGAAAAGCTTGTGAGGAAAACTCGTGGGCAAGTAAATAGATTATTAGAGTTGTTTCAGCTGGACCCGAGAAAGCACTACAGTGATTGGGGCTTATAAAACCCCTCCTTGTAATTTTTTTCTTTTAACTCAAAAAGAATTCTGAGCTGCTAACACTTGGCCTGTGATCCAGCTGACTGTTGCTATTGACTAAGAATGGAAGAGGTCACAGTTAAAAAGGAAAAGTGGCACTGGATTTTTTTTTTTTTTTGCTGTGTTTCTTTGAATAACATTGTGTAATAATTAAAAGAAGAATCTTAGCATGCATCTGGTATACAACAGCATAAGATTATGTATTTCACTGGCATGTTTATTTTTTAAATATCCATTAATTTATATTATTATAATTTACACAGACAGTATAATAAATAGGGAATTTCTCCCTAACTGTGGTCAATTGTACACTGTAAACAAGTAAAGGATTGGTAGAAGGAGCAGCCCTTTCTTTTCAGTTTTTCATTTGTCTTTTAAGAATTGAGGTCACTTTTCAAGTATAAATTAATTAAGCTTAACACCGTTCTACTAAGAGTCTTCAGTTTATGTTGTCCTGTATTGCTACAGG
>JAWWES010000041.1:27835789-27883506 GCA_035583135.1 Lophotriccus pileatus
GAATGGAAGAGGTCACAGTTAAAAGGGAAAAGTGGCACTGGAATATTTTTTTTTGCTGTGTTTCTTTGAATAACATTGTGTAATAATTAAAAGAAGAACCTTAGCATGCATCTGGCATACAACAGCATAAGATTATGTATTTCGCTGGCATGTTTATTTTTTAAATACCCATTAATTTATATTATTATAATTTACACAGACAGAATAATAAATAGGGAATTTCTCCCTAACTGTGGCCAATTCTACACTGTAAACAAGAAAAGGATTGGTAGAAGGAGCAGCCCTTTTTTTTCAGTTTTTCATTTGTCTTTTAAGAATTGAGGTCACTTTTCAAGTATAAATTAATTAAGCTTAACACCATTCTACTAAGAGTCTTCAGTTTATGTTGTCCTGTATTGCTACAGGAATTCACAAGCAGGTCAGGTAAGGACAGTTGTATTGAAAGAGTTGCCAAGTCAGTCAGTGACACTACTGGCAGTAAAACCCAGGAGCCTTTAATCTCTTTGCATCTCTTTTTTGGCCATTAAATCACTCTTCTTCCTTCCTAGTCAGTGGGTCATTTATGTAGAAGACAATTTCGGGGTAGTTTCTGTCACAGTTGTTTGTTGATTTTTAGTGTATTACTGGATGTTATCACAAAATTCTGACATTCAAAGCCAATGAAGTTGCTGTCATCTCACCTCCCCTAAGTAATGAATATCCCAGTTTAAGGACTTGAATTGAGTCCACAACTTCAGAGGATCATGAGAGAATGGGAAGAAAAAGACACAAAACTGACATGGGCAAATTTATCAAAGTTATTACCATTTATTGTGTTTTAGAAGTGGAAGAAAAATATATCAAGTCAGTGATATTCATTTTGTTTCATGATTTCATAAAACAAGAACAGGGTTACTCCTTACTTCACCTGGAAGGTAATAAAAATTCTTCCTTGTTGTCAGAGCTTATGTTTTTCTAGTAAAATGAAGAAAAGTGACTATAGTTCAGCAACACTTTATTGTTGGGCAACATTACAACATATGGTATGTGTTTTTTCACTCACTGAAGAAAGAGAAGGGTGCTGGCAATATTTTCCTATTTATGGTAAGCTGCAGATTGTAAATCTTCTGGTTTAGAGAAGTTGTTTGTTTAGACAGTTCTTACATTATTATCCCACATATCTCCGTATATGCTTTATGGTAAAAATGTTTCTAAGGTTTTTATTAATGCTATTTTTCATATGCCTTCTACTTGAATGTTCATGTAGTCTGTCTTGGAGGCATGAAATCTAGCTATAAAGACAAAAGATGGGAGAAAATAATTTAGTTTACATTTTCTTTTAAAAATAGCCTAAGTCATGTTAACCAGCTTATTATAATGTCACTATTTTAAAGCTTAGTATACTAGGAAATCCTAGAGCACAGGAAGCATGGGCTGAATGCCCCTAGTAAGAGAGAACATTTTACAAGAAAATGGACTTTAAACGAGGTTTCAATATTATGCATGCTGGGCCTTCAGAGGAGAAATCAAAAAAGTCAGGAGAGGCCTTTTCTCTGGGAGTTTGCTTTTTTATTTAATGAGGGATCTCTTCAAAGAGAATGTGATAGTCATTCCTGGAGGGCATGGTTTGGTGAGCAGGAATGCAGGTGAAACTGTATTGTGCATCAAAAAAGCAGGTGATGAGTTTGCTTTGTATTTCATCTCATGATTTTACCAGCCTACAGAAGTATGTGTTTGGGGGTGGAGTACATTTCCATGTACAACAGAAGTCTGAATAGCTGAAACTCAGCGTGGATATGGTGCCCACAGACCTCATTTTGGTGCCAGAAAAATAAAAATGTGTTTTGAAAGTCATTGCCTATTGCTTCATGTGCTTGATTTATAGGCACACGTATGTGATTCAAATTTGCATATTTTAACTATACATGTTTCAATATGTGTGTACCTCAAGGTAAAAAAGAGCATGGATTGGATGGAATTTTAATAGTGCTTTTTAAGAATTTCTAGTTTTATAAGTTCAACTTTAAATTTAACTTTTTCATAGTATGTTGCATTTGCTGTGTCTGAAAGCCATAAACTGAATTACAGGAAGGTATGTCTCACAAATGTAATTACAGTTTCAACTTGATTTTAATTAATATCCCAATATAACCTTTACACAGTTGTAGATCTAGGCTGTTCAAACACATGGAATTGTAAGTGGTTAGGAGTTTGGATCTACAGCTATATGTTCTGCTGTCCAGATAAATGCTTGCGGCAGCAGATGTTGGCACATCTGTTATGCCTCCCCATTTCAGTTGGCTGCCTGGGTGTTTAGAAAGTGCTGATGAGGCAGATAAATCCTCTGACATGTTTCAGGCCCAAAGCAGTCAGGCAGCAATAGCAATGATGATTACAGAGCCAAGTACTGGGCAGTAACATTTTGAAATACAGCAAATGTAAAGTATGATTTTACCTGCAGTAGGTGACGTTTATTGTATTGTATTGTTTAATTTATTATTTAATTGATTGTGTCATGAAAACTAATTATGCCACATGATTCTCAACTGATTTGAACTGCATCTATGACAACCCATAAACCTCTGGGGTTTTGTCTAGAAAAAGGCACTTGCTGCCGTTTTGAAACAGCTCTAAGCTATGAGGGGGCACTTTCTTGAATTCAAGAGCATTGATAATCAGAAACAGCTGCAGCATACGTGTTTTTTGGAAGAGGAATAGCAATCTTCTGGGGACCTGAAGTTCCTGGTCTTGTCAGAATTCTCGCTTTCAACAGGTTTTCTTCTACCCATTGAAGCATGTCAGATTTCAATGTTTTTGTACCATTAGAACTAGGAAAACTCCAGAGTATCAAAGAGGACATTCATGGACAGAGAAGGATATATCTGACAGTCTCAAGTGCAGAGACTGATTTCTAAGAATGTAGAGCTTTTGTAGGTGTTGGATCATCTTCAGACCTTAATTTCCAACACAGCAAATGGTAAACAGAAATGTAGGAGTCATTGTAAAGATTTTAGCACTGATGTCATGTGCTAATATTGTCCCATTTCCTGCAGTAGATATCACCTCTAAATTTTCCAAGTTGCTTTCAATTACCCCTAATTGAGGCATGTCCAGAAATTGCAGAGACCCTTTTGAAGAGGGGCAAAGAAATGGATACTGATTATACAGCAGATATAGTTATAGTTGGTGTGTTTTGCAGTATACAGTCTGTAACTTCTCAGGACAACTGTTCCAGTCTTTGACTACCCTCATTGTAAGAAGCACTTCCCTAAATATCTAATTAGAATTTTCTGACTAGCAGCTCGTGTCTGTTGTCTCATGGGTCTGTCACAGTGCACCTCAAGGAAGAGTCTGGTTCTGATTTTTCTGGACTCTTGTCTTCAGTACCGGAAGGAAGCAATAAGATCTCCTTATTAAAAAGGTAACTTCTTTTCAAAGGGCTAGCCAAATGCAGTTCTCTCAGCTTCCCCTTGTAGGAGATGTACTCCAGCCCCCTAATTAGGTAATGGACTTCTAGCCAGACATGGAGTACTGTATTCCTACCTGATAACCAAGATAAGGTCCATTCCAACATTTTATTTCAGAGCCATTGTCATTGGAAACTCAATTGGAGAAAAAAATTCTGGAAAGTGTCAGCAGAAAAAAAATTGGACTGGTAAAGTTTGAGGGGTTTCTTCTTCCCATCCTCAAGGAGCATTAAACAATGATTCCTTAGCTGATTTTTCAAAGTTGAAAGCCAGAGTTTTAATATGGGGGTCAGAATAGGAGTTTAATGAATAGTCAATTTTTTTCCCCTTCAGATGCTTGTCATAATATATATCTTTCTTTTGTTTTTTTGTCATAATTGTCCAAATGTAATGGACTTGTTTGGAATGTAAAGGCTGTGAGCCAATGTGACAATTCCGCATATTTACACACACTGCACGATAGAATATCTACTACTTCAGTCTGCTTATCTCATTTTGCCATAAGGTTCATTTTCTGCCTTGTCTGTGATATTGCCACCTACTTTGTGTAATGAGAAGAAAGTGAGAATGTAGGATCTAAAATTAGTGAAAAGGAAACCCTTTGCGGCATATTATCATCTAGCTAATTATACTAACCTCCTCTGGTATCCTTGCAAATTCACACTTCTGTTGAGTGAAAGGCCAGTAGTGAGGACTGAAGTTGACTGCTGAGAAATACTACATATAAGCAGTTCATCATGGATCTCTCTACTCAGAAAGTAAGAATTCGTGGTTTTCCCAAGTACAAAACATACCGGAAGGGGTGTTGTGTCTCAAGCAGGAGATAACATGTATGCATATATATTGTAGGAAAATATGTGTATGTAGTTAAGTACTTCTAATAAATTAGCATCCATACTGCACCATGGGAAAAGAACAGAAATAAAGAGGATGAATAGGGGTGGAAGAATTAGGGAGAAAAGTGATACCACGACTTTTTGAAATAAGAAAGCGGATATTTTACTTTCCAGTAAGTTTGATCATCCAGACAATAGGGAAAAATTATTTTTATTAGCATTTAGGGTATTTTGTCTTTATTACTTCCCATAAGGGTTGATTTTGGGATTTATATTTCTGACAGGAGTATGAAGATTTGGTATTATGCATGCTAGCTAAGGGGGAAAACTCAGGTTCAAGTGGAGGTTTGTGACTTGTTGGAGGATAGACTGTCAGCTATGGAGCCTTTAGCAGCCAGGAAGCCTGTAATCTGTAAGGGACTTTTTTTTCCCTTCTTTGACTTTCATGTGAAATACACTCACTGTAAACTCCACCATGTGTCGTCAGGCTAAAATATCCTTTAAATGCAAATCAGACAGGCCACACAAGGCTTGCCAGGCCCACAGAATTAAAAACCGTGTTTATCTCATCCCCATATGCTTAGACCCTTCCTCCCACCTGCAATGCTGAATTTGTTCACAGCACAGTGATCAAAAGTTTCTCACATTTGTAGTCCAGCAACCTTGTTCATCCAGCCTAACCCATTTCCCCATCTGCTCTGCGACTGCTGTCTGCTCCCTGTCCTCACCCGATGGGAGTCTCAGCTGACACCACGGTGTCTTCCTCCTCACACTCATGGCCATCAGACAGTTACTTATCCTCACATATCAGACTGCTGAATATGCACTGGCAGGCATACCATGCCTCAAGTTACTCCATTGCTTGATTTTTTACGTAGAAGTGTAGCACACACCAAAAATTTTCATTCCAGAGCTGCAGGGTGAGAGTAAATTCCCACATCCAGTAGAGCTTCTGTATTATCAAAGGATTCATCAGCTGCAGAGCCAAAATCTGTTCTCCCAGGTGCAAGATGACATTTCATTAATAGGTGCCTATATGCCAGCACATTAGTTCTGGTTTTTTCTGCCAATTTTTTTTTTTTTTTTTTTTTTACCACTGCTATCATTGTCTACAGTATCCTGCAGTCCCAGAGCACTCTATGTCTGGACACAAAACGGCATGTGGCTCTAAGTGTAGCTGTAAAGCAGGGTTTAGCGGGAAAGTGATTTTTTTTTTTTTTTAAGTGTTTCTCATTCCACATTATATTTGGTTTTGGTTGGATTATGCATTTCAGAAATGTTTGCTGATAATTGTCCTTTCTGCCTTGATGTAGACAAATCTTGTGTCAGAGATTCCTAAATCTAAACCAGACTTTAAAAAATGAGGATTAAATTTAGTCTATAAAGTAGAGCCCCCACCCCTTGAACTGAGCATTGTTTCTTCCCACCATGTGGAATGGAGATAACCTTCTGTTTCTTTGTGGTAAGCTACAAACCAGATCCATTCTGGCAAATCTGACACCCAATGTGATTTGTCCTTTTCGATGCTGTTTATGTGAAGTCAGGACAGTCTTCTGTCAAAATTGATAAGTGAGAAGACAGTGGGGAATGTAATTTTATTTGTAACAGCACAGCTGCCACCAATTCCAACTTGTTTACATCTGGGCTCGCTCTGTCTTGCTCCATAGCTTTTCTATTTCCATCCAAATAGCCCCCAAGTACATTGTGGTTGTGCCTGTCTGTGTAAAACCTGAATAACAGAACATACTGGGACTGTTAGAGAGGGGAAAAAAGAACTTATTTCTTTAAGTTATATTCACAACTAGAGAATGTCAGTCAAAGCAAAACATTGAATTCTACTGAATCTCCATAGGCATTTACAGAATGGGTTCTAAATGGGTTCTAAAACTGAACTCTAATCTGCTAAAATCCTGCAGCACTAGTTACCTTCCATGGTGAAGGTACCAGAGGAGTTGTTTTGCTTCTCTGATGGAAGCACTGTTTTTCTGATGGAAGCGGCCAGTGTTTGTAAATTAAATCCCCTACAAACTTTTAAATACAAGTTTATTCATTGTGAAAAGGATGCAATGGGACCCTGCAGTGACCTGTGAAGGGGAAGGCCATTTCATTGCACTTTGTTTCACGCTGAATACTTCTGCAACGTAGCCTACAATTAGCCTGTGTTACATAGACGTTAACGTATTTCCTGGAAAATCCCTTTGACAGGAGAGCATAACTCTTGATGCCATTAGGATAGTGATCAGGTCTGGGATGCCTTTGTTTGCCTGTGGTATTATTTGCTTTCAGTCAGGCAGTCCCAGAATCCCAGGTGGTTTTGATTTTTTTTTTATTGGCACACGTAACAAAGCTGTAGTGATAAGCATTTTCTCTCTATAGTCTCTCCTGTGAGCGGTTTCTTTACAGTAGCTCACCCTAAACAATCAATTGTCATGGAGATAAAGTGAAAGAAGGGGTTTATGTTTGTTTGACTGTTCTATCTTATGACAGATGAGCTTTTCTAGCAAACTGAAAATTCTCGTTTCCTTTTGCTGTTTCTCTTTTTGCAGTTATTAATAAATAGTTAGTCTTCTGTGTGGTTTGTCATTAAATGGAAGTAGAGCCCAGAGATGGCTGTAAATGTCACTGCTCTGGTTCTGTGAATCTTGGGGTCATCTGACAGTTTTGCTTTCTCATTATAAGCATATAACTTGTCCCTGTCTTTTCAAGATTTGCAATCATGCTCTTAAATGAATTTTTTGATGATTGTCAGGAAAGACTCTTTGCAGTGTAACTGACCTGCCTGGCATGCACCTACACACAGATATGTGCACACTGTATGTACCCATATAGTCGTACACAAAAATTTGTGCACACGGGCACATGCACACACAAGTAAAGAATTAAATATTTAACATCCACCCCAAGCCTGAAAGCAAAATGCCCACCTTAGTATGAAATTACTTTGTTAAATGTACAGTGGAAGCACCACAGACTCTTTTCATCTAAACAGAGATAGGTAACCCATAAGAAAAAAAAATCATCATATTTAAAATAGATTGTTTTGATGACTTCTGCTAATGCTAGGATTTACATCTCTTTTTTTCTGAGTTTCCGCAAATTACTTCTTGTCACCCTTAAAAACATACATTTGAAACAAAGCAGAGCTAACAGTGTTGGCAGCATCATTTGGCTACTGTGTAATGTGATACCTATTTGAAACTGTGTCTGTTTTAAGTGTGCAGTCTTACACCTTGTACACACCCTGATCATTTGTAATGACAGTCACAGCTCCTCCTGAATGGTACAAACTCAGAGGTGAAATAAACTGTGCTTTAAAATGAAGTCTAAAGAACCACTTTATTCTGATGATGATGTGCTTTTGTTTGTTTGTTTGTTTGTTCTTTTTTGTTACAAAGCCAGGCTGGCATTTCCTGTTTTACCCTTACTCTCATTTGCAGCATATGAGTTTATGTAACGTATAATACCATTCTCATAACTTCTAAATTTGAGATTAACTTTTCTTTTTTATTAACTCCACTGCTAGCTCACTACCCTCCTAGGGCTTCATTAGATTGAACTGTTCCTGTATGAAGAGTGAAGGTTCTATTCACATTATTTATTTTTATTTCATGAGTAGAATTACTTGCCAGTGATGATGAGTGTGTGGCATTATGAAGATTAAATATTATAGAAGGTAGCAGTGTATATGACCAGTGATTTGGCAGCCTGAAAAAGGCAGTCATGTGGAGGAAGAGGCCAAGAAAGCGAATGCTATTGGTGAGATACTGCTACAGGCTTGGCTGTTCAAAGCTCTGCCTGATAATGATCCAAATGCTTATATCACTCCCAATGGCAAGAACTGCAGAGTTTGGATTCCTAACACAGTTATGAGACTGAGACCAAGCTTTGCTTGGTTTCCATAGTTTATAGAAACCACTAGCAAGAAGTTGATAAAGTTGATCAGACTTAATAGGACAACCTTTTAGTAACCCTGACAAGGGTGAAAGCATGAAAAGCAGACAAAATTCAGCTATGCGTATAAACTGGAGATTGATCTCACCCATAAAGATGGAGAAACAAGATGATACTGAAGAAAGAATCTTATTTTAGGGTGTGTATAGTCCCTGTAGTCCCTGAGCACTTCTGTTTGATGCCTCAGAAGAGTGACAGTAGCTCAGATGAATGAGAATTTTTTTTTCAGTGTAACTAGTTTATTAAAGTAAGTCAGACTTTAATGTACTATCTCAGTTAATTCTTCATTGAGCTATTCTGTAAGTACTCTGTTCTTGGCCTTTTGTGCTTTATTCATTCTGTTAATTTTACCATTAGCAAGATGAACACTAAAAACAGCTTCTCAGCTGGTACTACAGGTAAAAAGGAAAAGCAAAGATAAAAGTGATTACTCTTCTCCTATTTTGCTTTAGTATTTGGGTTTTGTTTATCTTTTTCTTAAAATTTATGCTAAATACTACGGTCTTCCACCTTGTATCATCAGATACTGGGCCCCTCAGTGCATTCATTAAGCCTTGTTTTCTTCTCAAAGTGCAGTCACGGCTATGACACAGAATAACTTGCCTGGCAAAAAGACACTGCTTTGCAAGTGCTTCTGAGAAAAACTGAGGAAAACAAGGACATAATCATAGAAGTTGTCAGCTAAACCTTGCTGTATTTTAGCCTTTGCAATCTCTAGGTCATCTCACTATGAAGTAAATTGTGTAAAGAGTTGGGAGCTCTGCCTGGTAGTGGTCTGTACAGGGGTAGAACATAAAAGTGTTTCACCTCACACCTGAGGTTGTTTCAGAGTCTGCACATGACCACTTATTTAGCAATGGGCAGTAATTCACTAATTGGTGAAAATTGCATTTTTCTGGGTGGCTATAAAGATAACTCCACCCCCCCCACCCCTTGATGTTGCAATGATATCAACTAGTAACAATTGAAATCTGGTTTTGATTCAAGAGGTACTGATAATCCTCTGCTGGTACAAAAAAATTCCTGAACAGACAGACATGGCCATAGACTGCATTTCTTGGATTTTTTTTTGCCTTAGAAGACATTACATTACTGTGGATGTTTCACCACACAAGAAGTTTTCTAGACTGGCAGCATTTTATCTTTCTGCTGGTGAAGTAGGAATCGTTCTGCAGCATGCTGTGGTGATTTCCTTTTCTAAAAACGATGTATGTGTTATTGTGTTGATTCCTAATTTAAAACATGTCTTTTTTATACTTGTAAATAGCAAAGCTTCCCTTCTCCTTTCCATTTTTGGGGGTTTTTTTCCCCCATTCAGGAGAGTTGTTTAAAGGGAAGAGGGAAGAAAGGACACCGTTTTGGTTTTACAGGCTAGACTGGAGAGTAACACTAATTAAAATTGATTTGTTTTTTGACTATGTCTCAATGGTGAGATGATATTTTCATTGTAATGAGGACTTAAGTGTTAACTGATCACACACTGTCCATTTTGGAAAAACACAGTTGTATTTTGATTCCATGCCCCTTCTAATGGTGTTACCACAGTTCATGGGGCTCATTACTCTGATACACTGTACAGGTGAAGGGAACTCAATAGCTGTGACAATTTTGGTAGTCTCTTTTGGTCCTTTCACTGGGTGCAACAATTGCTTTAAAGGCAGTTGGGGAATATTGGAAGGATGTGGAGTATTTATGGTATTTCTGCAGTGCCTTTCAAACATTCTGCATTTATTTTTTTATTTGCTGCTACTCTAGTAGTGTTTGCATTGTTTTCTGCTTATAGGTAATGAAAACTAGTCTCGAAAACTTACATGAGGTGACTGCACCAAAGCAGTTACAATTGAATGGGGAATAAAGACTTAAAATTAAAAAACTTGTGGAAACCTGCTAAAAAAACCCCTGTTTTATGAGGCAAGATCTTACTAATTAAAAAAAACCTCAAAACCAAAACAAAACAACAACAACAACAACAACAAAAAACCACAATTGTGATGAATTTAAGAAGGTAGAGAAATTTCCCCTCCTCAGTATATCACATCATTCAGGGAAGAATCTCAAACATATGCTCAGTAATCTAAACTACACCAAATGATTTTTCAAAAATTTTAGATATCTTGATTTTGCGACTAGTTACTTATATGGGTAAATTCATCCTCATTCCTTATTAAAGGTTTTCAATCTGGAAATGAGTCATTATTTCCATACACCAAGAAATCGCAAAAGGGGATTGGCACTTTCTGATCAGCACAGTCTCAGGAGACTCCCAGTCCTAGATATGTGTTTGGACATGAGGTGACCAAGTGCAGAGTTTACCTTTTTCATACTGTAAAATAATGTTGATATAACTCAATGGCTTTAGTTAGTTATACTGATCTACAGTTCATATAATAAAGTAGTTTTCCTGTATTTCATGACAAGTCATGAGTGGACAAAAGTGGAAAATGGACATAGAATGAGTGGAGATAACATTATACTCTCTAGCAACTGGACTCTAAACCCTTTAGATTAGAGCTGGGGCAGTGTTTTTCTTATTAAATCTCCATTGCATTAGAGCAGCCCAGGAGTTACAGCTCCATGTGATGTCTTCACTAACTGTGGATACGGTATGTCTAATTCAACAAAAATAATATTAACACAGAGAGTGTCAAGGCTTCTGTGAACCATTCCCTGGAAGTTCCAGGGCAAGGGACACATTAGATGTCAAGTTTATTATGAGTTTCAAAGCCACCCTGTTGCCTCCAAACACTGGAAGTTCTTGTATGAACTTTGCACTATTTGTGAATATCCAAGTATTGTTTCTGGTAGATTTTTAAAATGCTGAGTTTTGAAGACCGTCAGTTCAGTCCCTACATACACACTGACAAAAGCCAAAGACAAGGCAAGTGTCTGAGTGTGTGTGCACACATGTGCACATATCTAAAGGGATTTCAGAGAACAAAATTACATTCTTACAAATGTACTGCTGCCAAACTTAATGTTTCTTCCATTAAAAGCCATTAGTGAGAGAGACCTTGACAAATTAACGGACTGGGCAATCACCAACCGTGTGAAGTTCAATAAGGGAATGTGCTGGATTCTGCACCTGGGATGGGGCAACACCGATTTTTCATACAGACTGGGGAATGAGATGCTGGAAAGCAGGGCCATAGAAAGGGACCTGGGAGTCCTGGTCAATGGCAAGTTGAAGATGAGTCAGTGCCCTGGCAGCCAGGAGGGCCAACCGTGTCCTGAGGGGCATCAGGCTAAGCATCGCCAGCCGGTCAAGGGAGAGGATTGTCCCACTCTGCTCTGCACTGGTGCAGCCTCACACTGAATACTCTGTGCAGTTTTGGGCATTTCAATATAAGAAAGAGCTATTAGAGAGTGTCTAAAGGAGGGCAACGAAGATGATGAAGAAGTGTCTTGAGAGGAAACCGTATGAGGAGTGGCTGAGGTCACTTGGTCTGTTCAGCCTGGAGAAGAGGAATCTGAGGGGAGACCTCACTGCAGTCTACAACTTCCTCATGAGGGGAAAAGGAGGGGCACACACTGATCTCTTCTCTGTGGTGACCAATGACAGGTCCTGAGGGAATGGCTTGAGGTTGTATCAGGCCGTGTTTAAGTTAGACTAACACATGTGGCTGTAAGCAGCTTCCTGAATTGCCAGGCAGTACCATCTTTTCCCTCACCACTCCCTGGGTTGCCGTGGGTTTTTTCCACCCCTATCTGGGGAACTGGGACTTTGTTTTGTTTCTTCTGAAAGTTTTTGATTGCACCATTTGTTGTTTATTCTGATTTTTGTTAATAAAAAAGTTGTTTCTTTTCCTTTTCCACACTGGTTCCCAGAGACAATTTTAGCAGATCAGACTCCCAGGATGAAGCCTATTAGGTCATCCTCATTTTCCTTTGTTCTTTCATGACCTAAATTTTTTAATTATTCTGCTCATTGAGCCAGGGCACTGATAGGATTCAGTTTGTTTGCAGCCTGAATCATTGGTACAGCTTTGTAGTAGCATTTTGAAACAAATCATCCATAAGAACTTCAAGGTTGTTCCCATCCAAAGAAATTGTGTTCAGAGCAGTCCGTGGGGCCCCTGTCCAGCCTTAATGGATACAGGAGGTTGTGGCAGCAGGACAATGAAAGTCAATGGATTTCTGCTTGTGCACAGATCCTCATTTGCCTTGATTTAAAGGTCCCAGTTTCAGTCTTTTATGGTGTATTTAGGTTTCCTTATAGGTCTCCAAGGGACCACAAGCTTCTCTATTCCTTAAAAGTATACCTTGTTGCTGTAATTGAAGCCATTTTGTTACTGTAATTTCTCCCTAATATTACAGTTCTAGTCAAGTGTTCTTTCCCTGTGGAGGTATCAATTATTATGGGTTTTGAATAGGCCTCCCTCCATACTTTTGCTCCCAATGCCAAAATCAGGTCACTGTAATTGTTTTCCCTGATAAAACGTGGTCCTGTGTTTCTTCTTTCAAACCCAATGTATTATGTGTATTGGTTAATAATCTCACTCTTTACCACGCTATATAAAACTCCAGCCATTTTTAAGACAAACTAAAGAATACTACGGGTTTTGTGGTTTGGTTTGGGTTGGGGTTTTTTTCTACATTTTCTTACTTTTTGTTAATACATTGAGTGCCCAAAGTCCAGGGAGAAGCTTACAGGGTTTGTGCAGGTAGTAAACCTATGTAGATTTCTACATTGGTAAGAGAGTAGGGAGCGAACCATAGCAGTGCACTTTGTGAAAGATGTTCAGCTGAAATGAAAATGTCACAAGGCTCATGTGTGTGAAATGCAGATTCTTCTGTACATTGTGGTATTTTGATACCTGGTCTCCACAACTCCTTGGGCTCAGTAGTGAGTCGTCACTGCTGTGCACCCTGTGCCTGTTTGTGGATTAGTCTGCATGACATCTGTGGGGATGGGAAAGAACAAGCTGTATCACAGACTGAGAAATGAAGCGCAGTTTAGTTTCTCTTTTTTTATTGCACAGCCTCAGAAGCCAAAGCTGTTCAGGTCCAAGTGTCACTTGCAGATTCCCTTTAAATACAAATATCAGCTAAAGTTTCCCATTTGCAACCAAGCTAATATTCTGTGTTATTGGGTTCATTCTGCTATATTACAATTGGGTTTTTTCACAGTGTGCAAGACAAGTGCAGTTTTGCATTTTTTTGTGAACGGTTCCCCTAAGAAACCCTAAAGATGCTCAACTCAGATGGATGTATGTAGTAGTTATCGCTGTGCCATCTGCCCTAAAACTTGCACTTGTAATAAGATGCCATTGCTGGGACAACTGACACTAAAAATATGTTTTCTGCCTCATCTCACAATTGAGGAAGATGCCATGGCTGTTCAACTCCACAGGGGATTCCTTGAAGGGTCCTTCTGTTATCTAACAGCTTCTGCAATGAAGCTATGTCACTAAACTGGGCAGGGAAGGAATGATGCTATTAATGGAAGGCTGTATTTTTGCTTTAAGTCTTGGATTGCTGTTATAAGGGAGTGGCACTTGTGTGATGGATTGATTGATGTGTAGCCAGTCTGTCTCGTATCCTATAAATCAATAGCTGGTGTGATGGGACTAGAATGATGGGACTAGATTGACTATGTAATCTGTTGTAAGCCAGCTTCTATTATCCAAAAGTCAAAAACCTGCAAAATTGATGCACAGCTATGTTTCTCAAAGTTTGGCCTGTCTTACTGAACAGTTTCTATACAGCTTGAACCTGCAATGTACTGGAATTTCCTTCTTAATTCTCAGAATAGTTTCCCCCTTAAAGATGCACACAGAATATTTTGTCTTAAGACTGAGCAGTATGAGTAGGTCATACAGTATGAGTATCTCAGTGGCTTGGTGTTGCCCTGTGCTGTAAGTTTTGCCCACCCTTGGCAAGAGCCACCACACAAGCCTGTATATTTTCTTGTAGGAGGTGGAGCTGTGCCGCATTGGCAGCCAGGAGAAACTGGGGCTGACTGTCTGTTACAGAACCGATGATGAGGAGGACACAGGAATCTATGTCAGTGAGGTAAGGACATGGCATTGGGGAGGAGTGTGGGAGATGCTCGTACTGGAGTGCTAAATGTGCCAGGGAATGTACAAGCAAGTGCTCTGAGACCAGAGTGCAGAAGTGTCAGCCAGCAACCAGCTTGTGTCACTCTCAATTCATTTATATTATCAGTTTAAATCACGTTGTCCAAGCAGTGTAGTTATTAAAGTGGGCTTCTGTAGTGTAAGTGCTTTTAATTACAACATCATAGGGAAGTAAAAAGCAATCTGTGCATAATTTGAGTTATGAAAGAAATGTGCCCCTATGGTAGAAATCAGGCAGAGCTTTAAGGGAGAAAAGTTCCTTCTCCATAGCCTGCTTGCATTCTCCCCCTGCTACAGGCTCAGTAATCATAACAATGGTCAATTATTATTGTATTATTTTTGCTTTCGTTACAGTTGTGGTGCACACAGTCATACCACAGGCGGGTGGAGAGAGCAGCCTGGGAGATGAATTGTTGGAAAAACAAAAACCAGAATACTGGATACTGAAATGGGATGAACCCTCAGATTTCATTCGCTGCACTTATAAAATGTGGCACGCAGCGCAGGGTGTTAGTGTTTCACTGGTCAGTCCACAAGACTTCCAGGAACACTATCTCCCTTTGAGTCTCCAGCCATTCAAAGAGGGGGTTTTTTTGGGTAAAGCAGAACTCTTGTGAATCCAAGGTCACTGCTGAGTACAAGCTCACTGGTGATTTTTCTGCATGAAGTGTGATCCAAATTTGTCGCTTATTCAACATGTTGAACCAAATTTGGACCTTAAGAAAAGGTTCTTCACCTAAAAGGATGGTTGGTTCCTGGAGCAAGCTCCCCAGGGAAGTGGTCACAGCACCAAGCCTGACAGAGTTCAAAGAGCACCTGGATGATGCTTTTAGTCATATGGTTTAGTTTTAGGAAGTTCTGTGAGGAGAAGGTTGTTGGATTTCATGAACCTTATGGGTCCTTTCCAACTTGAGAAATTATGTGATTCTGTGATTCTAAATTCTGAGTGAAGCTCATGGACAGAGAGAGTGGGTAAAGACAATTCTCCTATGTATCAGTGAATGGGGATGAAAGCCAAGATTGCTTATTCACAAGCCAGTAGCAATGTCAAAGAAGCTGAAAAGCACAACCTTGGAAAAAGAATGAGGAATTAATATAAATTACCCAAGAATATATCTTCCACCAGTTGTATAAGCACTGCTATTAAAGTCTGTTTGACCTTGTAAAGGCAAAGAAAGTTCATGAATCTCTTAATACGTTCCAGGGTTATATCTGAAATGTTCTGGTTTTCCTACATGGTAGAATTTTCTCAGATCTTTGAAAATGAATGTAATTATATTGTCTTTTATACTTGATTGAGCACTTCAGATTCTTTTTTTTTTCTATGACAATGCACAAGAAGAATATAATATCTGAGATGTAGAGGATGTAACCTGCGAACCAAATGCTCAACTCAAATGTTTGGTTTGAAAAAATAGCTTATGGCATGATGAGGCAAAATAAATTATTTTAGATAACCATCAAATGAAAGGTGATAGATTGAATTGCCCTGCAGCAAACAGTAGGTCATTGCTCAGGGATGAGCTATAGTGACTTTGATAAACTATCAGTGGAGCCCTAAACATCTATTTAGCTTAAACTAACTTAAAATTAACTGGTTCAGACTAGGAACAATATAGAGGACCTGTGAGAGATCTATACAATGTGGACCCTTTGGGTTTTTTTAATATTTCCTTGCAAACTGCAAAATTCCAGAGGAAATGACAGATTGATTACTGAGATAATAATTTAATAGTAAGTGTTTCCATGGAAGAAAAAGAACTGTGCTCTTTTCCCAAAGACAGGCTCATTTGTATAAAGGTATCGACTGCTGCAGAAGCACCTCAGTCCATAGTGAACTTCCATAGAAAAGGATCTCTGTCATTCATTTTCAGTGCTGTGACAGCTGAAGGTTAATGCCTGGCACTGGCATAGGAAAATATTAATCTGAAAATCATATGCTCCCAACCCTTTCACCTTTTCTGTTTTAAGGCCTTTTATCTGAAACAAGCTTATACAATCATTTAAAGAACTGTTGAGTTCATATGACTCTAAGGGAAACTTCAGATTGCCTCTGTATGGTGTAAAAATGGTACTTTTTCAAATCATGCAATTGTGCACCTGTTACAATTTCCTGTAAAAATCTTTTCATGTTCAGTTAATGGATGTTGTCCTGTGCAGATTGATCCAAACAGCATTGCTGCCAGAGATGGACGGATCCGTGAAGGAGACCGCATTTTGCAAGTATGTGAAAACAGACTCTTCATCAAACTCTTTCTTCAGACAAACACGCAGTACCATCTTCTCTGTGGACTGTTAATGAAGGAAGGAAGTTCTCTTTGTTACTGTGATCGATGAGAAAATCCATGTCTGTCTGTTTTTTAACACAATAGCTGGGAGCTAGAGTGTGTGTACTGAAAAATGAGACTGACAAACTCGTTCTGGCTCATGGACTTATGTCCCATGTCTTTTTTCCCCCCATATTTATTGGAAAATCTCATTTCCACTATATTCATCTCAGTGTCAAATTCTAAACAGGATCCTGCAGACATAAATATGAGTGTCAGAGATTTGCTGCTCACTCACCAAATGCATAAATTTCGGTAAAGCTCATTTATGCTGAGCATAGATGATAAGAGTTTTCATACAAAAAAATGTACTATTAGAGAAGGATGATCCTGAACATACTTAAGTAGGGGGTTCATTAAGCTTTTGTTAATATTTTCTTTCCTTCCCCAATAAAACATTGCTTTTCTGAATTCTTTTCTAATCCACCATCTTGGCTTTTTTTTCCCCCTTCAGTTCTGTTGATCTGCTCACTGAAAGAGCTGCCCTGAAGATAGGTTTTTGTGATAGCATAGCCCCTGTGGGTGAAGGTAGCTGGCTTCTGACTCTGGAGGAGGGAAATGAACCTGTGCAGAGAGGGAAATAGCTAGAATGGCAGTGGGTTTCCATTTTCAACACACAGTGGATAGTGCATTTTTCGCCCTAGTGCAAAATCACAAAACAGCTACCAAAAATCACTAAACTAGAAACTCTTTGCTGTATTGTAGCATTTTAATTCAGGTTCCAAGTTGACTTCCCTTGTATTTTGACCTTCTTTTCCTGGACACCCCAGAAGTAGCTCCTGGTGATCACAGCTTGCTTTTCTGTAACATAGTCCGTGATTACCCTTCGTTAACACATGAAATTTCAGATTGTCACAAGATCAGTCTGTTCCTTCCTTCCAATCTTTTCATTAATGCAGGAAATGTCTTTGCTGAAACCTCTACCTGTATCTCTTATCCTGGTTCAGCTTGCATCACCTTTTGGAGTGTAGCTACACACAGGAGTATAGCTACAACAGGGTTTACTACCTGGCTTGCCAAAGTGGCCCACTATCTGTAGAGGAAATGATAAATTAGGTTTTAATGTCAGGGCTCACTCAAGGGTTGCTGGTTTATTCTCTGTGTGGTTGGGACTGTAAAAATGTTCACAGGACAATGTTCTCCTCTAGAAGACATTGATGCTATGGTGTGAGGGAAGCGAGGTCCTCAGCAGGACTTGGGTAGAAGGAACCACACCAGGTGGTGCATCTAGGAGAGGAAAAGTCAGAGCACTGCATTCTGTGTCATTCTGTAAAATACCTACTGAAGAAAGAAAGCAGGATTTATAACTTTCAAAAATCAGAAAAACACCCCTTTTTTATTCAACCAAGTAGAAACAACTTTCGTTCCTATTCTATGATTGTCAAAGTAAAGAAATAGAGTAGTTCCATTTTCTGCTCCTTTCCTTGCTTTGTAAAGTTTCTGGGTGGACAGCCAACAGCAGTTTAGGTGAATGTTCTCCAGTTCCTAATGAAATTCATTTCAATTTTGAGTAAAGACTCTGAGGATGAGAGAAAACGTAGATGATTCTGCCATCCTCTTGTGGACTAGAGCATTACTTTAATGTCAGTGCTGATATACAGCTATGGGTTTGATCATTAAAGTTAACACCCAGAGAGTTATGTGGGGTTTACTTTCATATCTGAAAATACATTGAACCTCTATCTATTCTTATTGATGAGATAACTCAGAGAAATAGAAGCTGACAGTGCCATTATGGGGGGATTACACCAAGGCTGGGAGAGAGACGGATCCCTGAGCATGGGGGCATTTTCTGTGGGTGGCAGGTGGCATTGGTTAAGGGTATAGAGGGATGCTCTGTTTTGTGTATTCCTCACAAAATTACAGCAGGTTTCCTCTCATTTTTGAGGCTGTTAACTGCTCCCTTTTCTTTCTCAGAAGCTGCCAACCTTCACAGTTTCCTTAAGCATCTGAAAACTGCTCAAGTATTTTATGTGAAATGTTACAAAGTCAAGGGAAAGGTTTTATAAGCTCAGTCCTACTGGGACTTGTCTAAACTTCTGCTGTTTTTAGCTGTGAACTTCCAGGCTAAGTACTGTGCAACAGGGTCAGATGCAGTGGGGCAGGCTGAAGTCCTGCTCATCCCACATGATGGTGCAGCTGAGGTGGGGTGGGCACCTCCATGGGGACAGCCCGGCTGCCCCCTCTGGGGTCTGCCAGGAGCTGTTACTCAGCTGATAGGAGTCACCAGAGCAGCCACCATGACTGGGAGTGTTTTGCACAAGATGGAAATCTGCTCCTGGGCCTCTCTCTGGTTGCATCTCTGCTTTTCAGGTTAGAGCAGCACTGTATTACCTGGGTTATCTGGTCTCCCAGAGCCCACAGCTGTGTAAGCTTTGAACTGTCTCAGATGTTTCACTCATTGCCAGTTGAGTCATCAGGGTACACTGGAGTTTTCTTTAATGTGAATTTAAGCTGTGTTTTGAGTCAGGCCAAACATATATACAGAAATTCATCTTTCTCTTTCATTTTCAACCAGAAGTTCCTGCTACTTTGAAATTGAACCATTAATTTTTCCCTCCAAGTATTTAGATCCTTCTGTCTTCCAAATTTGTTTTCACCCTTTTTCAAATAGATCAAATTTTTGAGGTTTTGTTGCCACTATGAGAATAATCCATTTCTTGTGCTGTGAATTGGACAAAATGAAATTCATATGGGAAATAAGATTTTTATTTGATTCCCTCAATAAAGGATTTTGGACAATGCAAATTGTGTTTGTTACCTTGTAGTCATGGGTGTGGTTGTTTTAATGGACTGACGGAATAGGAGAAAGATAGCAAGAAAAGCACAGTCTCATGGAAGAACCACTTTTATTTTGATTATCCCCTTGTAAGGGGGATACATATGTTTTGTGTGGTTCTGTCTACTAAGCTGTCTACAGGAATATGAAATGATTGAATGGAGCAGCAATAAGCAGTGGCCTGTAAGTATTGCCTGGTGAGAGATAATACTGTAGCTCTCTAATTGGCTCTCTACCAGCATACAGTGTGACTGATTTCAGCTGTAGCATTACCAGTCTTGCTTCCACCAGCACTATTATCTCAGAGTGACACTTCCATTACTCTGAACGGAGAAAGATGAACGTCACCTGTCAGGGGCTGGTTAATTGTGTTGCTAGATGTATGTTACCAGGGCACAGGTTGGACATTTATGAACATAACTGCTTCCTCTGATGTCCACCATCCTTCAACGATCAATACAGCTCTTACAGTAAGCGCATAATTGAGTGAAGGCACTTACTGCTGAGGGGCTGAAGATGAGCCCATTGCACAATTTTCATTGTCCATACATTCAGCACAAATGAGCTGATATCTGCCCTTTATTGTGTGTTGCTTTGTGGAAATAGAAACTAATATGCTGCTTTCATTTGTTTTCTAGATAAATGGCCAAGATGTCCAGAATCGTGAAGAGGCAGTGGCATTGCTCTCCAGCGAAGAATGCAAGAAAATTGTGTTGGTGGTTGCAAGACCAGAGATGCAGGTTAGACTAAACAGATGCACTGAGCCAGAACCTGGGTTATACCAGGCATTCACTGTCACTGTAACTAATGAACTGCCAAGAAATAGGAATGCCAAAGTTACTGACAAAAGGAGCAAACAGATAATTGTGGAGCTTCCCCTGTTTAGCCAGTAAAGAAAATAATATGATATTACTAGGGCTTGTTTTCCTGAAACTAAGCAATTTCTTTTCCAGCAGAGTAAGCAGGTATATAAATAAAGCTGGCAGGACTAATATGGTATTAGTAAAATATGAAGTAGAACTTGAAAATGATGCATTGCTCATTACATGATTCAGATTTATTCAGGGGATAAATTTCCCATACCTACCTTTATCAATTTTATCTTTTATGTGAACTTTATAATGAACTTACAGAAAGGTGTAGCTTGTCATTGGTGAGGTGTCTTTTTATGCTATGTGCTTATAAGCAGGCATTTAAATGATTTGTTTAAGTGCCAGTTATGGGACTTTCACTACAATATCATTCAGCAAGCAAGAATCAAATTTGTTTTAAAGCACTTTGGTCACAAAAACATGCTTGAATTCTGGGAGGTGCATTTTCAAAAGCTTTTAGAAACATTTTTATGGTTTTAAAAATGAGATTATGCCAGTGTCAAGAATCTTACCATGCCAGGAATTTTTAATATCATTGCAGGGGGCAGATGTTAGATTTATCATCAGACTAAAGGAGAGGTAGAGTGGTAGAAGACTACTGTTTGTACTTCTCTTTATATTCCTTTTGTAGGCCTTTGCAAAGCTTTCACTACATTACATTTTCACTGTTCTCTCCATCTGCCAGCAATTCAGAGTTGGTTATGTTGCCATTTGTCTCTCATGCTATTGATCTGATTCAGTCTCACTAGCTGCATACTCTGTATAAATTAAATTAAGGAAGTGTAATTCAGTGCAACTTGGAATCTCTGCTTGAATACAGTAGTTATAAAGGAGTCACAACTTCTGCATTCATTTCCTTTATGTTTTTTGAAAATCTAAACAAATCCCATAAAACTGGTGACAAAGTACAGGGAAAAAAGCCATGCCTCAGTTTATATTCCAAAATTGTAGCCCTCAATTGCAACTTTTTCAACATTATTCTTACTGGTTTTCACTAGGATTCTGTTTTTCAGTAGGGAACAGAAACCCACCCACTTATAAGATACATGCCCAGGGAAAGTTCATTCTCTGTATTTGTTTAGACTGGTCAACATGAAGAAAATTACATCTATCTGAGTTAAGGGATTACTTATCTGTACCAGTGTAGTTTCCCATATAGATGCTCCTTACAAATATAAAATGTGGTTTGGTTTAGGTTTGGGGCTTCAGTGTTGGATTTATATGTTTTAAGAGCATACTCATACAAAAGTTATGGAAAAGCCAGATATGTCAGAGATCAGGCTGTCAACTCATTTCTGCTAGTTGTGTTGTTTTGACTCTGGTAAAAGGATTAAGCAGGCTTTCTTTTCTAGATAGAAAATGATAATGGCATTATTGCAGTTCTTGAAGGGTGACTGCTGAACGCATGTTTTTGGTAACAGGGAAGAGAACCCCTCTGACCATGTATTCATGCAGTGAATACGGATGAATAATTAGGTGTTGAGACAGAGCACCAGAGGAGCACACACCAGAGGAGCACACAACACCCATGCATGTGCATTCCCATGTCTGTATGTGTATGCAGTGTATGTACTGCACATGCGTGCTAAGCCATCAAAACTGTAACATAACACAAACGTTCTCATTAGTTAGATACTGAGCCTGACACAATGAAAGCAGCAGATTGGCCTAATTGAGGTTCAACTTTTATCTTCCAGATTTGTTAATTTCTGCAGTTTCCTCAAATGAGGGAAATTAAACTTCTTCCTTTACGGTAGAGGAAGGCTGTGTTAATTCTTTCCTTGTGGGAAAAAAAAATAAACAAGACAAGTCATGAAAACCAGTGGCCATTACCAGATACTTCATAGAACAGTTTGAAAGTCCCATTAAGGACTTTCCTTATATGTCCTTAAGAAAAATAGTTTCATCCTAATCCCAAACTGTAGGAGGCTGGCTTTTCCAGTGTGAAAGGCTTATGTTCTTTATGAGAGGAAAGAGATCACTGACATGGGCAGAACCACAATAGAGCTTGTAAAGGAAACAGTGGTTTCCTGCCTGTATTCAGTTAGAAGTACTGCACAGCATCAATCACTCCTTGTGTAGTTTGGAACTTGCTGGCTTGGTGTAACTTTTCTGACTGACGTCTGGGGCCAGAGCTATTCTGTCTTTGAGGCAGTAATACTTCCGCTGTAGGTGTTGGCCTGTGCTACATTGCTCTTGCTGTCTTGAGATATGAGTAGTTGGTAGTCTTTTAATTGTCTAATGCTGAGTATTTTCCCTTCTAACTTGTTTCTGTCACTGTCATCCTCTGGTTTCTTCATCATCGACAAAACAATAAGTGTTTCTTTCTGCTACAATCCTGTCATTACAGCCAGGAGTGCCACTGACCAGTTTTTCTTTTCAATGCACTGTGCCATCTGGCAAGGGACTGCAGATACAGATGGATGTGCACCATATGCACATGTGCATAATGAACAAAATGGGAAGAATAACATTTCAGGCCAGGGTGCCTGTTTTATCAGTTTAGAAAGATGTAAAGGACATAAAATGGGTGCAGGAAGAGGATATATGCACTTGACAGAAAAGATAGCATTCCCTCCTGTCCTTTTGCGACACTGTCTTCACCAAATGTCAAAGTATTATTTTACACTCAGGGAAAAAAAACCAAACAAATGGATCAGCCTTGCTTCTAGACACTGGGAGAACAAAAATTGCCTCACTTCAAGTCACCACATTTTTCTGTGACCCTGCTCTCTTTATTTGTTTACCTGGAAGATCAATGGGAAAATGGTGACAGAAATACAGCATAAGGTTTCTATTGAGGTGGCAGCAGCAGGGCACAGCACTGGGATGGAGGTTGTTAGAGAAAAGAGACCAATTGCCTCCTGGCCCTATTAGTAACATTGCCACTCTTTCAGTGCGGGGGCTCTCAGTGGTAATGAACATGACAGCTTCAGGATTATGTGCTGTGCCTTTCATACCTTTTGAAAGGAAATAATGTCTGTGCTGTGCAGTCTCCTTCATTATGAGAGAAAATCAGTCATCCTGTTTTACGGAAGGATAAAAGGCGTAAGAGTCCAATTTTTTTATCCTTCTTTTTCTCTTTTTTTTTTTTTTTTGAGACATGAACTCCTCCTGCCTGGCTTTCTGAAGATAATCATTAGGATAAAAAGAACTAGTCGAGCATTGCCATTTGGGTTTACTGTATTTTAGCATGTGTCCTTGCTAACAAAAAATAATATACTAATGTATTCTTTGCAGCTGGAGGAAGGGTGGCTGGATGATGAAAGGAATGAATTCTTAGAGGAGTTAAACTTGGAAATGCTGGAAGAGCAGCATAATGAAGCAATGCAGTACACAGCCAACAAGGTGGAGCAGGTAGGACCGCTACTAAACATACCATTTGAAATTCTGCTAGATATACTTTTTTATTAATAGAGATGTATGCTGTAAAATGGAGTCAAAGGCTTTGATAGATTTCTGTCTCTACAATGCTGTGAACTCCAGCACACTGTATGTAAGGAAAAGGAGAACAATAGATGATGCTTAGGCCCAGTATTGCAAGTTAGCAAACAATTTAAGACTGTGTGATAAGTGCAGGTTTCTTATTTTCTCTGAACACTCAGACTAATATTGCTTTCTTTCCTTAATTTGGAACTGTTCAGGGTTTATGATGTTATACTTTGTTTCAATTTTTTTAAATTAATTTTACCAGTGTAGCACCTGGAGCTCTGAGCTGAAATAGGTGCTCCTCTTGTAGTATGCATGCAAGGTACGAGCCAGCCTTGCACCAGAGAGCTTGCAAAACAAGATGGAAGAGGTATTTAAAATGAACAACAGGTGTTTTTGTAATGAAAGTGTATTTTTCTTATACATACATCGCACAGCTTGGCATTTGTTTTGTTAATGGAGACAAATAAGCATATTGTTAGCATAGTCTCAGCTTGCTGCTATCCTGACTTTTACCTGGCCATATGTTATGTAGACTGTGTGACTGTGGCAAAGATGCCATGCATCTTTGTTTTATCAAGGGGCCTTCTCAGTTGTACTTTGTTGTGGAAAGTGTAAGTGTCCACTCTTGGATCAGATGATCTGTCAGCATGCACACCTGTGTGGAGCCAAAGAAATAAAATCCAACTTCATCTTCTGGCTTCTGGATTCTGCCACTGGGGAGAAACTGGTTTTCCACCCACAGAACTTTGTGGCTTATAATTTTTTTCCCCATTCTGAATTGCTCAGAAACAGACTGAGGCATTTTTCTTTGAAGTAAAGAGAGAGAGAAAGACTGTGATAGCCTTCCCTCTTCACAGAATCACAGAATCACGGAATATGCCAAGTTGGAAGGGATCCACAAGGATCATCGAGTCCAACTCCTGGCCCTACACAAGACCATCCCCAAGAGTCACACCATGTGTCCAAGAGTGTTGTCCAAATGTTTCTTGAATTCTGTCAGGCTTGGTGCTGTGACCACTTCTCTATGGAGCCTGTTCCATCACCCAACCACCCTCTGGCTGAAAAACCTTTTTCTAATATCCAATCGCCTGATACTTCTTATTGCACCACACAATTTCAGGCCATTCTCTCAGGTCCTGTGACTGGTCACCACAGAGAAGAGATCAGTGCCTGCCCCTCTTCTCCTCACAAGGAAGTTGTGACTGCAATGAAATCTCCCTCAGTCTCTTCTTCTTCAGGCTGAACAGACCAAGTGACCTCAGCCATTCCTCATATGGCTTCCCATCAAGGCCCTTCACCATCTTCATTGCCCTCCTTTGGCTTAATACCTTTCTTATATTGTGGTGACCAAGACTGCACACAAGGTGAGGCTGCACGAGTTCTTCTGGAAACCCGGGAGCTTATTTGGCTTCAGATACCTCAGTACCTGGTCCACCCTGGGACCTGAACATGCATCTATTCAGTTTCCTCCTGATCTCCTCTCAGCCTTGATGCTGGGCTAATGAGTAGGTGATAGCTCCTATTAAAGCTATTCATTATATATAAATGAAATATTCATTGGGACAGAGGCAGTGACAGAATAATAAGTCAATTACATGGAATATGATAGATCAGATTACAAATCTTTGATCTTATAAGCATTTAATTATTTACATGAAGTGGAATAACTCTGGGGTCAGAGGTGAAGCAAGCTTTGCAACAGGTTTCATAGCAGAGCAGTTGTGACTCTCTTTTCCACGCAGTGAGGCAAGCCCCATTTTCCCAGGTCAAATGTGCTGCACTGATACCTACTTTGAACCGATATTTGTCATCTTCTTTACTGTTTTAACCAAAATTTTATCTCGGATAGCAGAAGATTTCCTGACAGAAAGAACACTTGTTCTGTGCAAGGCAAATTTGTTTGCATGGTGACATTTTCACAAAACCTCCATTTCTGGGGGTCCTACTAGTCCCTCACATGACATGTTGGGAACTCTGAAATCACTTCAAAGATGTGATGTTCCAGTCCAAAGTTCTTGTCAAGCTTTGCCTTTTTCACTGAATTTGGGCTTTGGATAGTGTTAACTATAAAATAGTGGTGTTCTGTGAAGTGGTTTCACAGAACCCATTGATATTGTTTATTTTCCACTGGGATTTTTCACCAAGGATATTTTTTCCCCCTTTTGAAATTTTATAAAACTGTAGAAGAGTATTTCACTTGAAAAACATTATGGTCACTTGTGCTTGTCAGTATCTGAAATTGGGTTGCTTGAAGTAATTCTAGGACAGCCAGACATTTCTTTGACCTTCTGATGAGTAATTGAATCAACCAAATGCAGCTTGGTGTGTAATGGGGCATCAGTAATTTGTGACAGCTGCTGCCTTTCTAGACTCTACATAGTGACGTGACAGAAAACTGGTTCTTTACTCCATGTTAGCCTGGGAAATCTTGCAGTTTCCTGAGGGGAATCACACAATTCATTGAAGTTATGAAACTGCTCTTCTTGCAGCTGCCAGTGGCCAATCTGACTATCTTCAAGCTCCCCAGATGGCTGTGGAGACCAGCTTTGTTTTTAGTGAACAAAACCTTAGTCCTCTGGTGTCATAATCATCTGTCATCATGAATCTTAGAGCTAAAGGAATGAATACTCTCTATATCATAATATTATTCCAAATATGAGTCTGTTTTACAGAATGCCATTTTAACATTTAATGTGAGCTGTCACAGAAAAGTTTGGTACAGTTCATAATAGAAGAATCGAGTGTATAGTCATGTCTTTGACCCATTCTATAGAATTCAATCAAGAATTGTATCTTCTCTGTATGGAATAGTCCAATAAACCTTGAGGAAATTCTCCATTTTTTACAACTCATTGTGTTCCTTCCCCGTTACAACATCATGGTTCATTGTGCAGCAGAGATAATTTTCAGAATACCATACATTTGCCATGCAGAAACTCTTACTGGTATCATGGAATGTATCAAAACCTATTAAGAAGAGAAAGAATTGGATTAAAAAAAAATCATTCTAGTTCATTCAAAGCTGAAATGAACTGAAAATATCTGGGGAAAAATCCTTTTTTTCTTAGGGAGGCCTTTTAGTGCACCAGTGAAATCAATTCCAAACTTCCCTTATGGCTGGAATGGTTAGCCTGACACTCTAAATTCCTCTCCTTGTGGCCAGTCTCCCTCTCTCTCCGAGGCTGACCAGGGATCCCACTGGCAGCTATGTTTGTTAGACCTTTCAACTGAATCTTACTGCCTTCAGAGTTTAGTAGCAGTCTGGGTTTTGGGTCCCAGTATACATCGTAAGTTGTAAAATGAGACTAGAACAGTGCCTGAATTCCTGCAAGATTAGCCATTTTATAGGCATGAATGCTTGCTGGAGCTGAAATGCAGAATCTTTTGAGGTTCATTTATTGCTTGATTGTACGCATCTCTGAGTTTACCTTCTCATTATCTGAGTTCTCACTGCAAAGATGAGGCCTAAGGAGCCTTTTGGTATTTCAAACAGAAGTAACTGTAGAAGAGATGGACAATATATGTTTGAAAACAAACACTTTCTGTGAAGTAGATAATAGATAACACCAGAAAAAGCAACATACTGACAATTGTGGACTCTCTCTTGTTTTCTAACCTGGAATTAGGCTTGCTACCTTTCAAAATAAAATTAAAATAATCACATGTTTAAGACTGCTCAGTCTTTTAAACATGTTTAAGAGCTCAGGAAAGCATTAAAAGTCCAGAAGAGAAAAATTCCAGGGACTACCTTACTTGAGTCAAAGTGGATTTTTTAATAAAATGTATCTCACAAGCATGCAGTACCATAAATATCTGTATTACTTTCATTTTTCTTAATGGAATTAGCTGGAAGTATCCACATACTAAGGAAAGATTTAATGTGATATGGCTGTCTGCTAAAGTTTGAGAAGGATATGATTGTATAGGGACTTGTTTCTTCCTGATGGGGAGGGGAACCCAAAGTGACTACCTGACATTCAGATGCCTATACTGTAGTCACTTGTATTTCATCAGATCAGTTCTACCCATCTGGTTTTGATTAGACTGAAAAAATGGCTTTGCTCTGTTTACATCTTTTTTGTGTGTGTATTAATTCTGGATAGTGTAACTTGACTAGATGGCAGTGTATTACTTTCAGTCAGTCTAAATCAAGTGGAAGGTGACGGAGCAAAGTTTAAGTTATTGATAAAAGTGGTATGGAAAACATGAGCCACTAATTCTGAAAGTGCTGATTGCAGGGACCCGAACTGTAAACTCTGTTTCCAACACCTATACAAATAGCCTCATTAAGTGTTTTTTTTTTCAGGAGTGCTAAAATACCCACTTTGGTGATGTAGCACCATTCTAGAGACATGGGAGGAAGCATCATGGAGCTCAGCTCCTGTAAGCTGTGTAACTGTGCTAACACATTCACGTTACGTATAAGCCATCCTCTTTGGAGTTTTAGTCATATATATGCAAATTGTGCTATGTCACTCACCCTCAGGGTCAGAGAGCAGATCCTCACCCTCCTCATTTGATAGTGTGAAGCCCTGCATTTGGGACAGGCACCTGAATTCCTGACTGTTCTGCAGCACTGCCCTCCCATTGTTTGGTGAAGCTGTTCTCCTTTCTGTCAGGAATTAAATATTTTCCAGAGCAGAGAGAAACATGGGTTGCTCAGTGCAGCGGCTGGGTTGCAGTGTAGGTGACCCAGACTGGAGTGCTTCTCTGCTGAAAGGTTTAGGGGCAGAAGAGGTCAATACAAGCTGCAGCAGCTCCAAAGCAGGTGGGAGAAGGGACTAGCATAGCATATGTAGCAGCACTCACCTGGAGGAGATAAACTAGAAAATTATGAAATTAAATCTACATGTCCTAAAGCATCTTTTCAGAAATTAACTGGTTTCTCACAGACACTGAATTCTCCTTGTGGTCTGTTTCTTTCAATATTTGTTTTATTCCACTCTTACATTGAATTGGGGGTGGAGGCTATTTTTGGTTTTCTGAGACTAGGCCATTATTTTTATGTAGCTGTTGAAGAAATGAAACCAGATGAAGGGTGGGTGATCATGAGGTGCACATGAAGAGAGGAGAAAGAATGAGATAGGAAGACATTTTCATCCTGTTTTACTGTCTGTCAAACTAGATAAAAAGGGAATTATGACAATGGCCTCTTTGAATTTGTTTGCTTTCACTGTGTGCTCTGTACCTTTTTTCTCCCTTGATTATTACCATCATTATGCATAATTATGCAATTATACCCTCTAAAAGAGACATGGCATTTATTTGGTACTGTGTACAATAAGGTAGTTGGTCATATAAATTGAACTCTGCATGATTCTTTGCTAATCTAGTTTGAAAAATAAAGTGTCTTTTCAGAGAGGTATTATCTCACATTCTATGAGAATATAAATAAGTTGACAATATAAATAGGTGAAGTACAATGATTGGAGTATGAATCAACAGCCAAAGGGCTTGACATTATGCCCATGGCAAAGCATTTAGTTGCTCTATACTTAATAGTGAAAAAGACTGTTTTTATTTCTAAGGAACATAAAACTCTAATGGTGGAACAAAAGTAGTCTCCAGGGATGCAGTGGATTGAGGTTTATTTGAGCAAAATCCTAGAATTCAAAATTGACACTCTTTCAGGAAAAGGCTACTGAATATGAGATGTGTGAGAGAGGGCCACGGAGAGTGTAGCTAACTCTCTGTAAGGTCAACCCCTCCCATCTCCCTGGAGCTAAAAAAAAGTCCACTGGTTAAAAAAAGAAATAGTAGTCTTCTTGCACCCTCTTAGGTTGTACTAGTACCATAAGTTTGATTTGCTGCTTGCTCTATTTGTTTGAATTGATACCAGTACTGAAGTTTTTTCACAAGTTTGAGAAAATTTCAGCTCCACCAGTCTCTGGCCATAATCCAGAATCAAAAACAGCGCACCATCTGGTGATGGTTATCTTTAAGCACTGCAAAGAGATGGCTTAGATAGAGGGGGAAATATTTCTTTCTGGACTTTAAAAACTATGTCACTAGTACTGTAATTCATCTACTTTTCTTTGTGTGGCCACCACAGCATGACTCTCAGAAATGTTTAAAGGCTATGAGCAGTAGGACTGCTGCTTAGTGATCTATTTTAATTCAGCTTAAATCAGATCCCAGCTGTTTAAGCCAAACAGATCTGGAAAATGTTCTCCTGTAATATGGTCTGCAGTTGATAATCATTTTGGTTTGCTCATTTTTTTAGCCAAAGAAACATGAAGAGGAGGATGGCACTACAGACACTGCAACCTCATCATCCAACAATCACGAGAAGGACAGCGGGGTGGGACCTACAGATGAAAGTCTCCGTAATGACGAGAGCTCAGAGCAAGAAAATGCACCTGAGGAGCAGAACAGCATTATCCTGCAGAGCAAACGGGATCTGGGCCACAGCCAGGATATGTTAGGAAGTGTTGAGCTCCAGTGCAATAAAAGCTTTGTGTCTGGAGAATACATTGAATCTGATTTTGTCGGAAACCCAGAGGAGGAATGTGAAAGGTTTCGGCAGCTGTTGGAACTGAAGTGCAAGATTCGAAACCATGGGGAGTATGATCTATATTACTCGAGCAGCATGATAGAGTGCAACAGAAGAGAGCAGGATGGAGTGGAGCATGAGCTGCAGCTACTCAACGAGGAATTGAGAAACATTGAACTTGAATGCCAGAATATTATGCAAGCTCACCAGCTCCAAAAGGTGAGAGATCAGTACGGAGACATTTGGGCTTTACACGATGAAAGTTTCAGGAATTATAACACCAGCATAGATGTACAGAGAGGCAAACTGGATGACATCATGGAGCACCCTGAGAAGTCTGACAAGGACAGCTCCAGTGCCTACAACACAGCTGAAAGTTGCAGGAGCACTCCACTGACAGTGGAGCGATCCCCTGATAACTCTCTCCAGAGGATGATTAGCATAACCAATAGGAAAAACCTGAGGAGCACAATCGTGGCTAATCAGTCATCCTCAGGACAAAGCAACAGGGAGACAGCATCAGCCAAAACCAAACCTACAGAGCAAAACAGTGCTGTTGACAATGCAGTGCTGACATCAGAAAGCAGCAAATTTGCAGACCAGGAAAGGCAGGGCAGCGAGCACATTCCCTACTTGTCTCCATATCACAGTTCATCTTACAGGTACGGGAATATACCTGCTCATGCAAAGCATTATCAAAGCTATATGCAACTGATCCAGCAGAAGTCTGCCGTGGAGTACGCCCAAAGCCAGCTCAGCCTGGTGAGCATGTGCAAAGACTCACAGAAGTGTGCAGAGCCCAAGATGGAATGGAAAGTGAAAATAAGGAGTGATGGGACAAGGTACATCACAAAGAGACCGGTTCGAGACAGAATCCTGAAGGAACGTGCCTTAAAAATTAAAGAGGAGCGCAGTGGGATGACAACAGATGATGATACGATGAGCGAGATGAAGATGGGTCGCTACTGGAGCAAAGAAGAGCGGAAGCAACATTTGGTGCGAGCTAAGGAGCAGAGGAGGCGGCGGGAGTTCATGATGAGGAGCAGGCTGGAGTGTCTTAAGGAAAGCCCACAGAGTGGCAGTGAGGGCAAAAAGGAAATCAACATTATTGAACTGAGTCACAAAAAGATGATGAAAAAGAGAAACAAGAAAATCTTGGACAACTGGATGACAATCCAAGAACTGATGACACATGGTGCTAAATCCCCAGATGGTACAAGAGTGCACAATGCCTTTTTATCAGTTACTACTGTATGAATGCAACTTCTTTCAGAGAGTATACTACCAGTTTAGGTAGACTACGATTGCCTCGTTCAATGTGGCGTTTTTATATATTTTGTGACTGTTTATAGTTTGATCTTTTTGTAAGCAAAATTACCTGGTAATTTTTCATTTGTTTTTCATATAATGGTACCTTCTTTATCTGGCAGCCTTTATTTATCCTTCAATATATTCATATATTCATTTGTAGAAAAAAAAAAAAAAAGGAAAAAAAGCAAAGCAAAAAAAAAAAGTGGAGAAGCCAATTAATTTCTTAACCTAATACATATCCGTAACTTAAGATCTGGATTTATTTCTCTAATTTTGCTTTTTCTACTTTAGTAACAATAAAATACCAAAACAAAATGCTTTATACTGTATCCTTGGCTTAACAAGTTTTAAAGTTTTACATCTTAGATTGAATCTGTTTATAAATCATATGCCACATCCCATCATATAGATAAGACTGACATTTTTCCAACTACACATTGTACAGTACATTTAATCTGTAAATTGCAATTGTATCTGTCCAAGTAAAGTGTAAGTGGGCAATTCTCCTGTGTTATGTAGTGGCATTGGTCATGTAGCTGGGCAGTATGTGATAATTGTGAAGACAAAAGAGAAATAAATTATTGCTTATCTTTAAGAAAAAGAAAAGTCAAGAGTTCTTTGATTTAAATTGAGCATTTGCCTTTAAAGTATGAGTCATTTCACTGTGCATGGTGTTTACACCATATAGAGGCTTCAAGAACACGGGACACAATTCCATAGGCTATTTCTTATGAATTAGCTTTTCATTTTGCAGAACCCATAGAACTGAGCAAGACTTTCTGTTTTTTCTTTATTTGCTATTATTAGTTGATTGAATGATTCACTGATATATTACTGTGTTGTAAGATGTCACGTAACTACTGTGAGTCCTTTCCCTGGCTGAGCTTGCTATTTGTTCTACACATACAAAACATAAACACATCATGTGCCTAACTTTGAGCCAAATCTTGTGCAAGAAAAACTAGGAGTGACATTTTCATAGAAGATGAGTTAAGAAAAGTAAAGAATGAAAAGCAACTAAATGAGTTGAGGGTATAACATTATTGTTGAGGAGTATCCATGTCTTCTAGAAGAGTCCCAGTGGGAGTTGGCTGGGACTCAGGAGCAACAACAACTTGCTGTCTGGATGCTTGATGTCCCTGTCTCTCCATGCAGCAGAGGCACCTCAGCTGCTGCTGGGGCATCTTGGCAACACAGTGAGTTACAGCAAGCTGAAATGACTAGTCTTGGGTAGTCAGCAGGCTCAAAGACCTTGCCTAATAGCCCCATTTTGATTTTCCCTGTGCTTGACTCACAGCAGCTTCTAACTGATGATGGCACTTTCTATAGCAGGATTAGATGCAGAAGTCACTTGGCATCAGGTTTTAAAATATATTCTTAAAGATGCAGAAAGGCTCATTATGGTATTTCCAAAATATAATTCTGGAAATCACTTGTTTTCTAACCACTTTTGGCACCAGTTGGCATTGGCAGTGCTCTTTCCATCTCCAGGCTAGAAAATACCATAAAAACACTTCTCTCCAAGTGCTTATAAAGATTATGCTACTGACAGTTCACAGTTTGATAATCAGAAAATTCTCCCCACCAGACTCAGGGAAACATCATGCTAAATCCTCACTAAGCGTACAGCTGTTCAGATCACAATGAAAAATACTTAATCTGTTTCCTGTTAAATTAGAGAAAGTATAATATCCAAGACAGAAAGGATCACAAGGTGATGCAGTATTGCTTCACGGGACTCTTACCAGATCACTTCTCCAGCTGAGTCAAGGAATTGTCTTTGCCCAGCGTAAGTCATCTAGAAAGGTACCCATTCATTTTCTGGAGGCATCAAAGCACAGAGGTTTGACCCTTTCTCTTCTTGCATTCCAATGATCACACTCAAAAACAGGTCTCATTCCTAATCAGAGTTCAGCTCCTGTCAACTCCAGACAATGGCTACTGTTATGCCTTTCTCTCAGACACAATGCTTACTATTTTCTTCCCATTATTAAATCATGGCTCAGAGCTCCTTTCAAGTTAATGTGACACACAAATTCAGAGAACAACATGAACGTTCAGAAAATGTAATATCTTTATTTCATCACTGAGAAATAAAACTAGGAAAATCCATGTCTAATTAGAGAAAAGTCCTAACTGGAGGGTGGTGGGGTGGGGACTCTAACTGGAGGGGAGAAGGGGAGGCAAGTAATAGATAATAATTAGAGAAACAAATAAACATTATTTATAGTATATTAATAGAATGTAAATTGAAATGTGTCCAAATCTGAGGAGATCTGTCAAAATCTAGTGAGAGACAAAGACAAAATCAAGAGGTGATACAGTAGTACTGCTGGTGGAACACATGACGTGGTTTCTAGCTCAGCACATGCCTGTCAGAGTGGAGCCACCTTCCTTCACCTGATGAAATAGGCACACCCCTGCCTAATCCTTAGTCGGGGGAGTTTCCAGCAGCCCATGGTTTTCTCTCCTTTTTTCTTAACTACACTTACTTAATGTAATTCTCCTTTTTTTCCTGAGCAGTTTTTGGGAGAAGAATTGTTGGGGTTTGCCTTGATGAAATGCCTCAGTCATTCCTGCTAGGAGGAAAATAAACATGGAACCCCAGACTGGGGCTGCGAGACCACCCAGGATGGTGGTGCAGTAGGGCTGAATGGCAGGTGAATGTTTTACTGCTTGCTGCTCTCAGCTAGTTTCTATGCTGGGCAGGACTCAGCATTGTGCTCTCTCATCCCAGCAGTTCTTTATCAGTGAAATACAATGCTGACATCCCACATGTAGTTCATTCTTGTTTATACTTTTTTTACCAAATGTCATAATTTTTACTCAGGAAAATAACATTCTAGCACCAAGGCAAATTACAAGAGGAGGAACAAAATACATGTCATGTTGTCATAAATCTTTAAAGATTCGTTTGTTGTGAGAACAGGTTTTTTCTCATATGAAGTAACATAAACATAAAAATAAAGATTATTTCCAACTGGAACAAGACCAGATTTTGCTTAGCAGGGTTGCTTGCAGCTTTGGGATAAAGAGTAAAGGTCAGGAAAGAGGAGCTGCATAGGTGTGTTACCATGGCCACATCATTGCTGGGAAAGGTGTTAATGTCCCACTCATCCTTCCCCCACCACTGGTACCCAGCAGAGGCCAGTGGGAGGTAATTTTTCCTATGAAGCTAACAAAAGAGCCTTGTAAAAAGGCTTGTGTACTTGACAACTATATTGCCAGCTGATTGAGGAGCATTGCTGACCACAAGTAAGGTTAAAATCAGTGGGATCCCTGATTCTTCCTGTATCCTTAAAGGGAAAATGGTATTTTTGGTATGATCATGACAACAAACTAAATCTACTGCATCAGATTGCTTTTTGCAAAAGAAACTGGTAACACAGTCTGAATTGAACAAGAGCAACCCGCGGTGAAATCTAGTTTGTGCTTGATATATTGTCTTGTGAGAGGGTACAAGGACCTCAGAAGCGATGATACAGCAACTTTTCATTACACTTTCTGAACTCATGGGGATTTGCTTATTCATTGATATAATGATGTTTGACTTTTTTCTTTTGTTTTTGTTTAACTAATGTTTCATTTCTAACCCACATTTCTTGGTACAAATTGTAGAACAGAATCCTTGGTGCATGACATGGCTTTGGTGATAAAATACTGCCTGACTCAAGGCTGGAATTGCTCCTGGTTTTGTTTTATTTGGGTTTTTAACTTTTAAGCTGCTAATCACAAAGAGGTATGTGCTAAATGTTCTCTCAATATCCTTTTATGGACCCACTGCTTTTTCAAAGTATTAAATACTCTTCAGGAATGTGGTCATGATGAATGTGACAGGGACTGTCATTTGGCTACAGCAAAACCGAGCAGCTATCAGACACCTGGTGTTGTTACTCTCAGAGAGGTTTGTTGGCTACTGCCTAGAGGAGAAGATGTTGCAGAGGGATCAAAAGCAAGGTTTTTTTTTTCTTTAAATGCCTTTTCTCTGAAGTATGTTTCTTTGTTTAAAGAAGAACATTCCACTTGCTTGTATGGCAGTTGCTGCATTTGTAAGGCTAAGCACTTTGGTCCAATTTTTAGTTGCAGATAACTGCGTTATGTATAGATTTTGCCCAGGTTTTCAGATGTCATTAATCTTGCCCTAATGTCAGCTACTACATGGACAACTGGCTTTGGATGACACCTCTGAGTTGCAACTTGGGATTTGGGATGCACCTGGCAAGGCAGTCAGCTCAAGTATAACCCCTGAGCCCTTCTTGGGAGCAAGCAGGTTTCTGTCCTTCTGAAAAAAGGGTCCACCTCTCCTGTGAGAGCCTTCAGCTATGTGCAGCTTTTCCTGCTCCTGGCAATTAAGAATCTTGACTTCCCTTGTCCAACTCATCTAGTTCTGAGGCAGGGGAAAATTGTATTTGTGTAGCAGTTTAAGATCTTGATACCTGTGAGATTAAGAAGTGAAATACTTCTGTTGTAAAGATTGCTTAGATGAAGAAGACTACTTGACAAACAAAAAATTGTTTGGCCAGTGAGCCATGTTAGGCAGATATTTAGAAATACCTTTTTTATTTTATTTTATTTTATTTTTTTACAAATTAAGTAGCTCAAATCCTTCTTCAAAGAAAGAAGGGATTGTCTCATATACCATCCTGGTTGTGACAGCTATGGTAGCTACAGGCATATTGTTGACAACTGATGTGAACTGTAAAGTAACACCGAGAGTTGAGTTACATCCAGACTTATGTGCTGTTTTCCACAGTCACTAAACCATGGGGAGTGACAGAGTCCTTACTGATTAGTCCATCTCACACTGATATCCCCTGCTGAGAGCTTCTTTCTTCAGTAAATATACAAATATGTCCCAAAACAAAGATGTCCTGACATACAAAAATCCAGAAGTGAAAGTGTCATCTAGGATGTTAGGATGTGTTCTGGGACACACTCAGGTACCAGGGAAGGGCCTTCAGCAATGTTTCACAGAGAAAATGCAGGCCTCCTTCCCCTCCAGACTAGTTTGTCTTATGTTGCACTTTTAAGTTTCCCTTCCTTCCTTCCTTCCTTCCTTCCTTCCGTCCTTCCTTCTGTCCTTCCTTCCTTCCTTCCGTCCTTCCTTCTGTCCTTCCTTCCTTCCTTCCTTCCTTCCTTCCTTCCTTCCTTCCTTCCTTCCTTCCTTCCCTTAGAAGCAAGACTTTTCTGAACTTGAAAGGTAATAAATATTGAAGGAGGCATTGAACTAAAAGAGACAATTTTTTTTCTCAGAGATCAGCTTGTTAAGACAAATGGAAACCTTTGTGTGATTGTAACTGTAAGTTTTCATCTCTACTCAGTTTGAAGTGATTTGGTTCATTTGGTACATTTCCTATGCCACTTGAAACTCATTCTGCTGAAGTGCTGCAAATGCCTCTGGTAACATCTCTGCACAGAGGACATTTTTTTAAACTTTGGAGGAAAGGAAGGCCTTTTAAAACGTATGTTCCCTTGTTTATGAGACCCACAGTAAGAGGCAAAATGCATATTAACCCAAATGCTTTTATAATGAAGAAACTTTCTACAAACAGTAAATTGGAACAAAACAGCAAGCTTCGATTATTGCAATGTCTATGTTGGTCATTTATTGAGATCCGGTCTTGGTCATAAAACCTCATAGCTTTGTTTGTCTGTCTTACTTCACTTTGAAACATGTGCACTGCAGTAGGCATTGACACACTGTGGTATTTGTTCTTCCAATACATTCCAATACATAAGTGTTTAACTTATTCCTAAGCACTAGGAGCAAATCAAAGCTGATGTCTGACTCCAGTGACAAAAAATTGTCACTGGAGAGCACAGAGAATTTTAAGTATGAAGTGAATATAGGAAACTCTGATCTTGACAGTGGATAAGAAACCAAAAGAAGAAAATTAAAATTGCATGATGAAAGATGAAAAGGTTGAAGCCAGTGTTTTGACTACTGGACCTTGCAGGAAAGATATTTGGAGAATGACTGAAATAGAAAGTTAAGCGGGTGAATAACACATAAAATTTACCACTGAAGAAAATACTACTTTCTTTGCACATCAAAGGAAATCCTCTTATTTTCATAGGTTATTTCACCCCACTGGCAATCTCTGCAATGTATAAATATTTTTGATGGAATGCAAAGTGTCTTCTTAATGGTGTATAGACACTATATAGAGAGCAGGTTGAACAGTATAAATATTCATGTCAGCAAAGATGCTGTCAAACTCCTGACTTGACATGATATCTAAAACAAAAATATAACAAAGAAATTCTGTTTTTTCACCTCCTTTTTTCTCCCCAGATTTGGGACCTAGCTGCATAGACAGGATAAAGAAATGCACCTGGAAGGCTGTGTTTTGGTTGGGTACAGGGAATTCAAATGAAAGCTCCTCAAACTCGACAGTTTAATTTACTTCTCTTAAGCTCTTTAATACCAAACTTATCAGTTCTCACTGTTAGGCATTAACTTGTTAAATGAGTCTTAATTATACATAAGCAGATGGAGATTTGAATTAAAATTACCTTACACTCGAGTGGCTTTAGTTCATTATAACATATCTTCCTCTTAATCATTTAGGCAGTCTCATCATCTTTCATATAGAAAGTTATTAAAGTATTCCAATTTCCATATTTCTTCAGATACATCCACTATTAAATGGCACGTAATACACATTAGTTGGTGACTTATACCATTCAATAGTTAGTGAATTATTCATGTTAGTAACCATTTTTATACTTCTATGTCATCTGTATAATTTTATAATTTTATTTTAAAGGGTTTATATTTACAGAATGTCTCATATTTTACCTCATCTCAATTTTAAGTGCAAATTTGAATGCCTCACCCTTTTTGCTGGTGTGAAAAGAAATAATGTCCACTGCAGTTTTTGCACTCCCATTACCTGAGGAATGGAAGTGAATCCAAAGTGGCTCCCTCTCCCAAACAAGGGTATGCTTACTAGGAGGTTTTGGAATGAGATAAAATTTCTAAAAGTCAGTTACTCTTTTCTTTTGTCTTACTTTTGCACCATCATCATCTCTGAAATCTCTAAAGTCAAGACGCTCCTAAGAATTTGCCTGGCCTGCAAAATTAAAAGAAGATTTTTCCTAAAGGGAGAAAATTATTTAAAGCTTTTGCAGGCTTTGGTGGGCATCACCTCACCTAACTGTAATAACCTTGAAGTTGGGATAATAGTTAAATTAGCCATCTAAGAGTTTAAGTGAAGAGTTTAAGTTAGCTTCAAGAATGGAGAGGAGAAACCTCCAAAAGACAGCGAATTTCCCTCTTTAGGAAAGATGTCCTGTGGAGGACATTTGTCCAGCTAATTTAGGCTGGACTTCTAACTTTTACATAGCTTTAGCAGAGTAAAAACCTCTGTCTTAAAGTATGTTAATGCCTATCAAAAAAAGGATAGACAAGAGGTAACTGTGTATGAAAAGCTCTTTTTTCACCTGTTTTTAACGTATCCTAAATGCATATGCTGAGAGAGTCATGTGTCTTTTTTATACAGAGAGCAACACCAAGCAATTTAATCAAGTGTTGCTATGTACCTCCTGGGTAAAATTGGACAAAAAAGTGGCATTTTAGTTCCAGTAACCAATTTACAGCTATTCACAAAGGAAAGACCAGTGAGACTTTTCAAAGACAAAAGCATCCAATATTCCCTGCTAAAGGCAGCATATTCTTCTCAATATCCCTTTGCCTAATATATTAACCAGATATCTTCAGTGTCAAATAATGGGTCTATAATACAGAAATAACTGTGTTAGCTGGATGATGGAGAGTGACAGCTCAGCCGAAAGGCTGAGTCTACACAGGCAAACACTGCAGCATCATCAAGCAAAGGAACAGGTCTAGAAGATGCTTTTGCAGAAAGAGTATACTGGCATTTACTTACTTGAATGTTTTTAGAAGGAAAGGAGACTCACTGCATCCTGGGAGCCTCAGCAAGGCACTTGGACCATGTGGCTATTTCACTCCCCAGCTCCTCTGGAAACCTTGATTCACTTTAAGATGTGGATTTATCATGGTTAATCTCAATGAGTTCCAGTTCTGCTTCCTTGAGAGAGGATGCTGCTGCTTGACTAGTGGGAGGTTTATGAAAAAACACCAAAGCTTGTGAGGCCCTGAGTTGTTGGAAATCTTGTCTAAAGACAATCTGTGTATTCAGTGAGGAATTTCCTGCATTTGTCATAAAAAACTGCAAAACGTATCTTGAATATACAGTTTATTTGAAAATTCATATCCTTGGAAGAACTCTAAGGATTAGTAGTATAAAAGTCATCAGAAAAACTCAAATTATTTTTTAAATTTAATGGTCCTCCACTAATGTCTAAATGCTCTAAATAATAAGTCAAAAGTGACTTGTAGTCCTCATTACCAAATTGTCTGGTAAAAGCCTGTCATCTCCTCTTGAGACATTTCAGGAAGCTTTATGGAAGAAAGAACTGGAAATTTGCAAAAGAGCTGTATTTCCTTTCCTGAAGAGCTGTGTGTGTTTGGGGTGGGGTGGGTGTGTAATGTGCACATTCCCTCCAGCCTGTCACCAGGTTTGTTGCTATCATTTGGACACATTTGAGTACCTTCACATTTTTCTTGAATTCTGGAGCCCAGAACTGCACACAGCACTCTAGGTGAGGCCACAACAGTGCCGAATACAGCAGGATATTCACCTCTTTTGACCAGATGGTGATGCTGTGCTTGATGCACCTCAGGATGAGGTTTGCCTTCTTGGCTGCCAGGGCACACTGCTGACTTAGGTTTAGCCTGTTGCCAAACAGCACCCCCAGATTCCTTTCTGCAGAGCTTGTGGCTTGCCAGCCACATCTGCCCCTTCAGCAGGAAGCCACAGCACAGAAATGTTCATTTGTTAACATGGCAGTGAAACACAGTTGAAACATGAAACTCCTTATGAACATGGCCTAAGAGCTTTTAATGTGTGGCAGCCATGTAGAGAGACAGGGAAAGCCCTCCAAGAATAGCTATGATCATGGCATAAGGAGTAAGAAGGAGATACATGGATGAGTAGTGGCTGCTGGGATGGCCTCTTTCCCTCACAGTGATGCTGAAGAGTAAACATGGTACACTGTTTCACAACTGGAGGATGGAAGCGGTAATTCCAGCCCTTAAGCATAAAGAAGGTGATTTCTTGTATCCTCTGCCACAAAGTTGTCCTGCCTAGCATAGTACCAAAATGTCAGCTTGAAGGAGGTTGTGTTTGATCAGAAGCGACAGTGCTCACAACCCCCTGCATGCACACTCAAACCCACATCAACTCCTCACATGCCACAGTGAGGCCCTGCAGTAACTGCGGCACAGTTTTCTGCTGGTGAGCACATTGAGTCCTTGGGATGTTTCCACTGAGGAGGTTCTTAATTCTCATAGGGTATTCTGCACCTGTTGTGGTAATGCTGTGGACTTTGTCAGGCACTGCAAGGTATTGATGACTTTGTTTCAGTTCAAACCTAACACTCTGGGACCTGATAGGTTTGGGGAGTCACTCCATCAGGCGATACAAACCACTTGCATCTGAAAAAACATCTGCCTGCTATGTAGATGCAAACACTTGCTACCTTCTGAAATATACTCAAGGGAAAAACCTAACAGTAGTGTAATCTTACTTTTCAGCCACTAATTGAAAGTAAAAAGTGAGCTTGCTTATTGTGTATGTCCTAGAAAATGTTAAGATATAAAATGTCAAAGACAAACAAAACATATCACATATCCTATAAATACACTGCTTTATGGCCATTAGCAAAAGTACTATCCAAGGCAAAATTAGTTTCTTTAACTAAACTCCCCTACAATGTTAAAGGGAGGTATGTTATTCTATTTATTTATACTCACCTTCGTGGGTGAGCTGCCAAGGACACAACAGTCTGTGAAAGAGGAGAAAAGAGGCTGCCCTCACAGTGGGAGAATATTTTCATTAGCCCATTGATAGTGCAGAAGAGAGACACGTCCCTCTGCTTGCAGAGGAAGACCGGTGAAGCTGACTGCACATTTTTTGTCATCCAGTCATACGCCTTCATGGACCTCTTTAGGTCCAGTGGATTGGGATTCCACATAGCAGCCTAGTCAGCATCCACACAGGGAGAGCTCAACTAGATTTGTGACTCTCTGAGAATACAGTGATAGAAGCCATAAAATTTCCTTAGTCAGTTTTTCCCCCCATGCTCTGTTTAACCTCTTCATTCATGACCTGGACAGTGTGGCAGAGTGCACCCTCAGCAAGTTTAAAATTATACAAAACTGGGAGGAGTTGCTGATACATCAGCTGGTTGTGCTGCCATCCAGAGGGACCTGGACAGACTGGAGGAAATGGCCAACAGGTATCTCCTGAAGGTCAACAAAGGGAAATACCAAGCCTTGTGCCTGGGAAGGAATAAACCTATGCACCAGCGTATGCTAAAGGCCACCTGTCTGGATAACAGCTTTGCTGAAAAGCACCTGGTTTCCTGGTGGACACTAAGTTGAACATGAGCCAGAAATGTGCCCTGACCACATCAGTGGAGAGTGCTGTGTCCAGTTCCCCCACACAAGACATGGACATACCAGACTGGGTCTAGTGAAGGGCCACAAACATGGTTAAGGGACTAGAGCACCTGTCATAAGAGAGGCTGAGACATCTGTGTCAATTCAGCCTGGGAAGAGAAGACTTAGGAGGAACTAATAAATGTTTATAAATACCTGATAAGGGAAGAAAGAGGATGGAATCAGTCCTTCTCAGTGAGGCTCAGCAACAGAATAACAGGCAGTGACCATGAACTGAAATATAGAAAAAAACTGATTAAATAGAAAAAGCCTCATTTTGATGTGCATAGTCAAGCAGTGGTCCAGGTTGTCCAGAGAGGCTGGAAAGTCTCCAGCCTTAGAGATATTTAAAACCTGAGCATCCCTGAGCAACCTACTCAACTGGACCTGCTTTGAGCAGAATGTTGGATGAGGAGATCTCCAGAGGTGCCTTCCAACCTCAGTGATTCTGTGATTCTATGGTCAGTGATCGGTTACAAACATAAACCTTTCAAATGCAGGGAAAGACAATCAGAGCTGCTTAGTTCTGTGGGCTGTACGTCATCAAGTGGTTTACCTCCTGACTGCAGCTCACATAGAGTTCTTGGCACATTTTATGTAGGAAAACCAGCCCATTCCTTGAAAATGATGAAATTCAGCAATATCCTAAAGGACACCAACAGCACCGTTCCAGAGGGTGTGACATCACCAACGAGGAAAGCCCATCTACCAGTCTATATCATCACGAAGCAGCCCAAACTCACAGCCCTGGGATTTCTGGAAAAAAAGCAGTGTATTTTCAGTTCATTTTTCCCCACAGGCAACCTGCAACCAGTATGTGAATGTAATGTTAACATCTAATTGCATCATATTAGCAGTTTGACATTGCATCTTACTTGTTTTTCCAGGATATAGTGGAGAAATATAATCATATTAACAGTGTGAAAGCAAACACAGAGGTAGTATAAATTGTTACTGCAATCTTCTTTTGAGCAGCTTGTTTGAACAGTGCATTGGTGTGTGCGAAAGTGCCAGCCTTTCAGTCTTCCCAAATAGTGCAGTGCTTGCAGTCCACTGCAGAATAAACGTATACATTCTGTTTAAGGGAACAGATGTTCATTTGCTGTGTTCCCTTGAGCACCCAGTCTTTCGCCTGCATTCTGCTACCATTTGTCTGAGACCCACCTGCGAGCCAGCACAGCAGTTTTTTAGACACGAGATTGTCTTGCTGACATGTCAGGTACAAAAATGGTGGTGTTTGTATATTTTTGTAAGTCTTTTTCTGTTTTTCCTTCCTATGAGTGGCATCATTAATTCTTCTGACTTGCATTGTCAGACTGAAAATGGCAGTCTCTATACAGAAATGCTGCAAAGCTGTTTGGATTCTTCAAACTCTGAAGATCAGCCTTTAAACCAACCAATTAAGTTTTCTGCTTGCTGCCATTGAAAGACTCAGTCAGATATAATTAAAACTGAGCAGCAGATGACAGCAGTGGCATTTGTCAGAATCATCCAGTGGTTCAAATACCACTTCTGACAGAAATGTCAGAATGATAACACTCCCATCTTCCCCATGCATGCCAGGAAAAGCAGGAAGAACTTTTATTATAAATGCCTGACTGATAACCTTTATGAATCCCAGAGCGCCAAACGCAACACACAAAATTTCATTACCCTAAGAGAAGATGCTCATTTCCAATGAAGTACACCCTGCAGCTTCCTGGGCTGCCTTGTAGTGTCTATGCCTTTTGGGACAACCGTTCAGAAATTCAAAGAGGAAAAAGCCCTCATCCTGAAGTATGGGTGATTCCAGCCTCCCAGGCAGCTAAGCTGGAAGAGATTCCTTGGAGAGTTAATGAGCTGAAACCAGATCAACATATTCCTCATCTGAAAGGGCAAAGCCATAACAGAGCTGTGTGAGTTATCCTTGAGCCATACAGAAAGGTGAGAAGACAGAGTCCTTTCTGCTCAGAGTTTAAATTGAACTGTTATTGCTAAAGATCATAGAACAGCAGAATAAACAACAGAGGCAGCCAAGAACAAATGAATAGGGAAAAAAATTACTTTTGGAAACATTTTGAGATTACATTTGCTGCAGCTTCAGACATAGTTTTTTCCTATTTTGTCTCACTAGTTTTGCCAACACATTTATAACACACTTTTATTGCCACTCTGTCTACCTTGCTTCGAGAGTTTGGGTGTTTTCTTATTTCTTTTTTAGTTTTGGGTTTTTTTAACTAAGTGGAGAGCAAAAAGGAGACCCTGTCAGAAAGGGAATCAGTGGCACTTTGAAGCACCAGCAGTGGTGCCGATGTCGTCTGCAAGTCTCTCAGCTCTACTCTTGCTCGTAGCAATTACGTGTTGCCTGCATGTTGCCAATAAGCAGCCATCACCATAGCAAACCGGAGGGGAGGGAATTTGCTGGTTGTGCCTTTTTGGGAGTCCCCAGGGGAAGATCAATGCAGTGGGTGGCTCAGCAGTTTGGCCTCGGGGCGCTGAGCTGGGGCAGTGGGGTGAACAGGATGCAGCACTGTTGCTTATAATTCATCTGGGCTGTGAAGGAGGAATAGCATCAGAGCAGGGGTGCTCATTGCAAATGCCTAAGCTGAGATTTTGACAGACTGAGCTGCAAAGACAAGGTAAACCATTAAAATAATTCTATTGAGCAATAATTAGATTATGGGAAACCACCAGCCCTACTACACTTTTTGAAATATTGCATGTGTAGAGAGGAGCCTGATTGTTTATTCTTCAACTTCACTAGTCTGTCTTATCATCAGGAAAATCGTATCTCCTGTCCATAGTAAGGCCTGAGGCTGTGTTTTGCCCTAACTATCCCAAGAGATTTTCCTGCCAAGGTTGTAAAGGTATTTCTATTATATTGCTTCTTTGTATGGCTGGTGGGGACGTTTCTACCCCATCTGTCCTCAGGAATACTTGTATCGAGTTATTACCTTAGCCCTGCAGTGGTTTAGGATGGTATATGGTCTGACCAGGAGCAGCGTTACTCTTTTGCTCTTGATCTCAGCAGACCACATCACACTGTACCACACACTGAATACAAGGGCACCATCTTCTGTCTGAGCTCTATTCTTTGTAGTAAGTAATCAAAGAACTTTGACACTTTCCTTTCTTTTGACCTTTATTATCTAAGTAGGCACCTTAATCAGGATGTTTTGAGGTGAGAGTGAAGACTGAAAGGATTATATAGTGGGATGTAAAGGTCTCAGGGATCACCCTTAGTATTTCTGGCAGAACTGCATCGAAATTAACATATTACAACAGATTGTGTCACACTGAATTGCAAACTTTTCTGAAGCAGAGTGAGCAGAAAGGTCATATTCCTCATCAGCTCATCTATCAGGCTGAATGAGGGTATCTGAAGAAGTTAAATACTTCCAGGAAATAAAATCAGAGTTTTTCAGGTCCAGCTGCGCCTCTGAATTTCTATTACTTTGAGCAAGAGCTAGTTTCATTATGTAGGCATATTGTTTTGGTTTCAGCAAGTATCCTAGTTTAAATTATAACATTCCATTAGTAAAGGTCTTTTTGTGGTGTTGCAATTAATACAGAGTTCTCTTCTGTCTTTCTCACCTACACACAAGTGCATATTGTACCCTTTGTATCCTGTCAACTGGAGAACCTGCAAAATGATCTTCTCCCCCAAAATTGATCTAACATCTTTTGCTATTATGCAAATAAAAGGGGAAAATTAGTTTCCTGATTTCTTCCAAGGGACTGAAGCTAGCGGATCAGGGCTGCTTACTCAGGTCGCCGCAGTGTGTAATGGGAAATGCCTACACATTGGTGTCTGTCAAGCTGCACAATAGGAGAGCAGCCGAGCACTGCGGCACCCATTCCTATTCAGAGCTGGGATAATGACATTGCAGCTCAAGTGGAAGGATGAGCTTGCCCCGGCTTCATGCTTCAGCATGCTATCAAAGTGACAGGCAATTTTCCATTGGTGGTTTGAAAGTCTTTTTATTTTATTAATCCTCTTGTCAAGGAACAAACCCAGTTTTCTCTTCTGTTAAACACTGCTGTAAAATCTTCTGGCTCCCAGTGGCTTTGTTTGGGCCCACGCTGCCTTTTGGGCAAGCCAAGTAAATATACAAGCTCGGTTTCCCTTGTGCTCACCTTCACCTCCATGTGATCGGGCCAGTGAGCAGTGTCAGCAAGCTGAGAACGTCCAGCCACTGCTTTGGAGATGCAGCCTGTTCTTGTGGAAAGAGAGGTGACCAGCTTAACTCGTACAGGAGACATGCACAAGCATCTGCCATGCTTGATGCATGGTGAACAATGTAAGGTTATCGCCGTAAGCTCACGAGTTCTTTTCAGAAGTTATCTTCTCCCTAGAACATGTCCCATAGAACTGCAGCCCTAGATAAAATACTGCATTTTAATATCTTTTCCTTTTCATTTCATTTTGTCTCTATCCCTTTTTCTATCTCTTTTTTCTTCTTTTTTTCTTTTTTTACAAAAGCATGCTGTCTTTCAATTAACATAGTAATGACCTATTGTCACCTGTTACCATGCTAATCCTGAGCTGGTGTGAAATTACTTTATAATAAACACTATGCAATTCTGACTTTCAATTAATTTTTCCCATGCTGTGCTAAATCAGATTAACTGTACCACACCCTTTTGACCACAGACATAATTCCTTCCTTATAATGAAATAGAGGATTAATTTATATGAAGCATATCTATACGCATTTGCAAATAAATGTAAAGATAGACTTTATATCGTATTTGCATTGCTCACTGTGTCAGGTTGAATATAGGCTTTCTGAGTTTATTATTAATTTGTGTTCACTTGGATAGTGAAGGATATTGCTGGGTTTTATATTATTATTATTTTCACTAAATGTCTGCAGCTAAGAATGGGTAAAGAAATTGAGTACTAAGGGACTAGTACCTTCCACAGAGAATTACACATAGTGCTGTACAGGGAATTACGTATAATGATGTACAGCATTATGATGAACTCAAAGAAGGTAAACAATGCAAAATGAACACAATCACCATTAATTTTCTAAATTGCCTGTCATCCTTCTTTACACATTTACAACCTGACCCAATTTAATACATGCAACTGTTCGGTCTTTTTAATAGTCATTAGCATTATGAAGATGGTCAATAGCTTGAGTGAAGTCTTTCAAACCATGTGTATTTTAAAATATCTTCAGAGCAGAAAAAGCTTTCAAAAACTCTTTCTGGTTTTGATAACTTCCAAGATGCAGTAGTCTTCTGTACCATTTCGTAATTAAAAGTAATATAAACCCAGAATTGATCCTTCTTTTTTCTCTACGCACTCATTTTTCTCTTTAGCTTAATTTTGAAGTCCAAAAGTGCAGAATTGTTGCAGATATGAAATTTATCCTTGGAAAAGTAACAGAGATTAGAATGGGATATTTCTGCAAGCTTATGGATGCCCATACCTCTCTGTGCTTGTTGCTCCTTTAATTCAATTCAGCATGTTTAACTGGTCTAAAATCTGAAGGTTTTCACCCAGTGACTTGAAGCAATTTAGCTCCTTGAGAATCATAAAGTAATGTAAATGGCCAGTCTTCGCGAACGAAGAGCTGGGGAAGGTCCTTACCCGCATTTGCAGATAAGGCCTTCGAGCCTGCGCAGTGGATTTTTTAGGTGACACACAGTGTGCGCGGAACTGAGGCCACCCTTT
>JAWWES010000041.1:27883606-27958621 GCA_035583135.1 Lophotriccus pileatus
CGGTGGCAGCGAGGTCCTCAGGACGTAGGTTTGTTTTCAGAGTGTCCTTCTCTTAGATGGATTGCCTTAAGGGCTAATGAGCTCCATCTGCCCGGGGAGGTCCCTGACCAGGAATCGAACCTGGGCCTCGGCGGTGACAGCGCCGCGTCCTTAACCACTAGATCACCAGGGGCTCCCTTGAGAATCATATTGGCAAACTTATAGGCCAAACCCCATTCCAGTTCCTGGTTGCTTTTTTATTTTCCCTTTCACACCCCCCCCCCGCTGCACTGAACTAGGCAGTTCAGAGCTGGGCTAGAGTACCCTGCACCCCGCTGGGCCACTGTGCACAGACCCACTGGCTCCTTGCATCCAACCTGATGTGCCAGAGGAGCATCAGGACTATGCCAGAGGTTCAGATTTACCTCTCATCCACAAGTTTTCATTTCTAGAACAGCTTGGGGACCACCTTTTGCTGATTCAACAGTTAATCCAGGAAGAAAGTCAGGTGCACCCTATGCATTAGCAAGGGTGAATGTATTGGCCAGTACCTTTACAACAGCAAGTGATTGACTACAGGCAGAGAAGACCTAGATGGGATTAAACACAGTTTTGTTTTGTGTTTCCTATTGCTTCTTTGAAATAGTACCAGTGGTGTCAGTACCAGAAGGAAAAAGTCATCACATATTCAGTGTTTATTGGCTTAATACTGAAATGTCAATGAACTCGTTTTTATTGCTTTTATCATACTATTTGTTAAATCCAAGTGTACAATAATAAAGCAGAAAAACATATGGCTACCTAGAAGAATAAGAAACAGCAAAATTACCTACAGGATGCAAGAGCAGGCTATTCTTGTCACTATGGTGCAGGTTGTATCAATAAAGTGAATATACTGACATTAGCATTTGGAGTAATACATTCCAGGAACAACAAAGTAAGCTAAACCTAGTTAGATCAGGTCAAACAAGCACAATATCCACAAGGGGATTAAGGAGGTTGGAAGAGACATCAAATTATTTTTTCATTTTTCCTTAGGATTTTCTATTGCACATCAGTAATGAAAGGTCTTATCTGTGCTTTTTACTATGTAGCTTTTTAACTGTATGTATGATCTGGCTTGGACTGATTCCAGCTTTGTTATTGAAAATCTGCTTTCAAATGCAAACATAAAAACACTGGTGTAATAGCCATTACTTTGTTTACAATGACAGTACTAAATGAGTGAGTCATTAATAGCTTTTTTTACTTTATTATTTCAAAATGTTTTACTGAATGTACATAAAACTTCACCATTATCACCACTTCCATCCAACTTCAATTGCCATATCACTGCACTTATAAACTGGTTGCAAGCCTTAGTCACATTAATATAATCTGTCACACACACACATTTCTTTGAAGGAAGCAAAGAGAGAAAAGATCACAAAAAATGCTCCTGTCATTATAGCCTAGAGAGGAGAAATGCCTTCAGCTACACAGTTATGGTATTCCAGTCAGCTAAGCTCACTTCAGTTTACCCATCAGATGTTAAAGTATTGACAACTCCTGTCTGCTCATGAACTGCAAATGAACATGTCCAAAAAGTAAACTAGGATATAACAATAATCCTTTCATCATGAGCTGCAGTGCTCAGCACCAGGCAAAAGCAATGATGGGCATCGAGTTCCCCGTGCCATGTTCATCTACCATAAACGGACGAGGGGGAATGTTGCTGAACACACAAATGGGACCTTTTGACCAAATAGGAATGTCATCAGGTCACCTTCTTCACCAGAGCCTACTGCAGACTTAGACTTGCTCTGATTCCCACGTCTGTCTGACTCTGGGCTCTACTGTGTCCCTTTTGGAAACAAGCTCTATGCAGAGGGGCGAGGGCACATAACAGGGGACCTGTCTTCTAGCCATGCAGCACAGAGAGGGGAAGGTAGTATAGCTCATCTGCTGTGGACATAGGAGAAAAGAGATGGTAAGGGGAACAAACCCTGAGATTGAGTAAAAGAGGTTAAAAATAGAGAGACATCAGTAATTTAGCTTGAATGTTGGGGGGAAAAAAAAGAGAAAGAATTGTATGCTCAGATAAAATGGGGTCATGAGTTTTACTGATGATGGGTAAAGACAGGTTTCTGAGTTTCAAATGTCATGCAATGCTGCTCTGGGTAATAGGGTAATGTGAAACATCACTACAGATCACACAGAAATGTCCAAAGTAACTTAAAAATAACCTTCAGACAGTAGGAGAGAAGAAAGCATCTTCCTGAATAGTCCGCAACTGCAGTTTGTGAAATCCATGAAAAAGGAGAAAGAAACCATTGAACAGTTTCCTGGTGGATGCCATATTGTTGGAAGAAATAAAATTTTCACTGGAAATACGCAAGTGAAACAAAAATTTCTGGGCGTGGAAACCTTTCACAGATACACACAGATAAGTAAGTTTCTCATTAATGACATGCCAGTGGATGAAAAAACATCCTCCCAAACCTGGAGCTGCTGTCAGATGATGTGCCTCAAAACTGGAGAATCAGTTCATTACAAACTGAAAATGAATTTGTTTTCTCCTCTTCAACTCAACACCCAAGACAGACATAATTCAACTGGCAATTTTTGTGCTCAGGACATTTGAATATAAAAGCAGCTATTTCACTGACACTGTCAACGGAGAAGAGTGCAGGGTAACAGGTATCTTAAATGAGTTCAAGAAATTGGTCATTAACAAGAAAGCAACAATGATAGAATCGGTTTCTGCAACAACAGGTGGAAGTACAGGTATAACTGGATCCAAAGCTTCATTGCTCATAATTATCAGCAAGCACTCTGTGGAAACATGAATGACTCCATTTGAGTCAGAGGCCTTTGCATTTCAAAGGTTGCTTAAGCCACTACAGCTTGTAATGATCTAATTTTGCACACTGAGATGAATGTAATATATGAGCAAAGGTATGGTTTTACTAAGGCTTTTCTTCTGCTTGGGATCAGAAGTCTTCCAATCAGGAAATGAAACTCTGTCATGATCCTTCTGAAAAGAAGAGTTAACTCCTTGTTTCTCATTTCTGTGTGGCTTTCTACAAGGCAAATGAACATAGAAGTTGCCAGAAAGAGAGATAATATTACTGAGATGCTTCACTCAGTGAGGTCACTCAAAGCTGACTGACTGAATAGTTCAGAAAGCAAATATTACAGTGTTTCATGTCCATGTGAAGAATCTTAGAGTACTGTGAAGGCAAAAGTAAATGGAAACACCAAGAGGAATCATGATTGTTTCACGCATACTGGTAGGACAGCCCTGTCTCTGGCTTCCCATGAGGGTACCCCGTGAAAAGTTAAATTCAACTTGGATTTACGTTCAATAGGAGATTTGGGGTGGAAGGTTAGAAACTGTGTGTCCCAGGTACCGTACGGGGCAGAGAATAGACTCTATAACTCAGTGGCATCTTGTGCTTTGTTTTGCTGTACTCTCCCAGTGACACTGATGGAGGCCAAAAAGGCTCTGCAAGGTCAGTTTGCCGGAGGTGGAGCTTTTGCTACACCTCAAATCTTTATGGTGAGATAATCTGCTGCAGATGGAGACACAGCAACAAGCCCTTCCTGCTCCACCAGTAGCCTCTGCAATTTTATTCCTGACTCCTGCTTTGCTCTACTGCACTGAAGAGCTGCCTTTCTACAGAAATGTCTTTCCCTCAGAAAACCTTTTGGGGAATAACTCAGCATTTTTCAACCAAGTTGAGGTTACCTATTTTGCATTGCCATCTTTCTCTGGTAGATACCTTTTTGTCTGCTCTTCTTTTCATTTTCTTACTTCTAGAGAATGGTGAATTCTTAAAATATGGATGCTGAGCACAGAAGTGATATTTGGAGCAATTTGTACAATACATCTAAAATTAATTATAATTTTAGATCTTTAAGTGCTTTTTTTCTTCTGGGAATTAAATATGCAACTTAATAGAACATTTCCTGTCTCCGTTGCCTGGGTGTGCCATGTTGCATGCAGTGATCCAGGTAGAAAAGCTATATTGGTCCATGTCTAGAACCCACACATAAGGAAGAGTTGAATCAGTTCTTCCATGCGTGCTGCTGAAAATCAGAAAACTACACAATTACTGTAACAAAAAATAATCTAACAAGCAAACTAACCTGTTTTAATTCAATGGTAGTGTTTACATCTGCTAATGTGCCATTTAATGTGATGTGTAATGCAATTCTGCATTCCTAATTGAAGCCAACTTTACATGCACTATATCAAATATCTCATTGGTTGCATTTCCAATGTCTTCCCGGGTCTTTAATTATGTTCCTGTACCAGGGTAAAAAAAATGAAAAAGAAGAAAAAGAACTAGAGTTAATTCCTGTTAAGTTGTCTAAAATGAAATAACAGCAAATGTAGGCATGCTTCATCTGAAATCTCCAGAACTTGAAAGAAAAAATCCTGCTGATTTCAGGGCGTATTGGCTCTGATCTTGTGTAAACACTGTTGCAATCATACCTGTGCTCCAGAAGCATTGTAAAAACAAGTGGACGGACTCCAACATATTTTGGAATGCATGGGCCTACGGGCAATATTACAAATGCCATAAGCAGCTGATATTCCCTTGATAGATGTCTCTGGCCTCATGACAAATGAACTCAGCCTTTGAGCAAGCAGGTAGAAGAAACATAGTCAGCATGCTTACAAAATGTATTAAGACTGTTTAGATGAAAAACTCAAGTAACCAAGCTGTTTGTAGCTGTCAACAAGAGGATTAGATAATATCAGTTTTAGTGCGATTTTTTTCCATATGGTTTTTCTAGCATACAGCATTCCAGGGAAACAGCTCTCGAGCAATAGGATTTTCAGAAGGCTTATGCTAAATACAGCGTGATGCATTTGAATTTGAAAAAGATTGTATCAGTTTATAGATTTTGCCTCTGGTGCACTAAGTTATTCCAGTTGCTAGTAAAAAGTGAGTAGGAATCCTTTGTTCCCTTGAGGTGTATTGCCCTACTGCTAGCACCTTACAAGTCCCTTTTCCATTGGACATCAAAACAGGTGCTAGTATGGTATGAGTATCAATAAAATGGAATTCAGTCTACCTATATTATGAAGCATCCAAACAAGTAGGCAAGGCTTGTGAAGATTCTTATTTCTCAAAAAATGAAGTTAATGCCCTAGTTAGCCTTAATTACTTACAGTATGTTCCCTTGCAGGAGTTCTAACATGCAATGAGGAATTCCTGTCCTTGTGGGCAGTTTTACTGAAATAGAGAACCTAGTGAATCCTGTAGTCTGGAAGCCCTCCTCTTCTTTCAACCTTCAGTGGCAGAAAGCTTGTCAGCTGTAGATATATATCATATTTATCTCCAAAAATAGTGATTTTAAAGCAGCTTTTTTCCAAAGTTCCCCTCTCTGAACGCAAGCTTCTATATACTGTGAAAACAAATGCATTGTGGCAGCAGAAATACAAAATAGTTTGCTGTCTGGTTTGATACATTCTCAGATAGAAGAAGGACCCACAGTCTTCCGACAAAGAATGAGTCTCTGAAGCCATTCCAAAGAAGGGATAAAAATTAATGGTGGTTACCTCTGAGAGAGAAGCTTTAACCTTCACAGAGACTTTCTTTCCAGCTGTGTTCAAAGGCACTGTAATGAGAACTGCAGTGACTCATTTTAGTTGATGACTACATAACTATTCATTTGCACTTAATGAGTTTATTCCACCAGGTATAGGACAAATTCTAAACAAATAATGCCACTGAATCATACACATCAATAAATTTGAGCACTAAACTGATTCTTAGTAACAAAGGTAATGATAAAGAGAGAGGAAGAAAAGCTGCTTCCAATTAATGAAAATGCCCTTTGTATTTTCTAATAGCTCAAACATTAATTTGAAAACGGCTTTCTCTGCAATATTTTACAGACAAGCACTTCATAATGGGGAAACAATTCAAATTTATGTGCACTCAAGCGGTGATGATCTGATTAACTTATTAAATTCTTGTTGATTCTACAGTCCAGATGAAGTGTGCCATTCTTCATGGGTTTCATACCTTGCAGTTTTAAATTCTCACATTGTCAGACTTCAGGCTTCAGTTGTTACTGAAGGTCTTTTCTCTGGGACATCCTCTGGTTCAGAGTGGACAGAACCAAAAGCCCAGGAATTGATTCTATTTGTCTCTTTCCATAATTCTGGAGATCCATTCTCTTCCACACTGGAGGAGCACTTGATTAAATTTAGCACTAGAATTAACATAGTCTTCAGCTGCTGTGGAGTATAATTGTGTGAAATATTAGATACACAAAATTCATGTTAACGCTGATTCAGTCAGGGGATAGCCATGCTGGATTTAAGTTCAAAAAGCTTAGCTTCAACCCTGTCAAGCTTATTGTCCTTCAAAGGAAGTGAGTTAGCTTTTGAAGCAAGGGAAGATAAAAATTATCCATGGGAAAAGACAAAAGAACACAGTCAAATCAATCTACCAAATCTAGTGTCCAGTGGCTTTAAACAATGGTCAGTAATGACAATTTATCTGTAATGAATTTGTCAGCTAGAGCTACCCCAGCTTTAATATCCATCCCCTGGATTTTTTGTGCAGCCTAGATAATTCCAAGGACAATACAAAATTGTTCAGATCCTCGGATGCTGTGTAGAAAATATTGCTGAGATGCCTCACACTAGTACAAATTATTTTAAATATTATAAATATAGCTATTTCCAGCATCCCTTTCACCATGAAAGATAGGCTCCCTGTGGCTATGCAGTGTGCCACATTAAATAATTCAACCAAGTGTAATTAGAATTGAATAAACATGAGCCCTAAACCAACCAACCCTTCATTTACCACTCTGCTTCATGGCTAACCCTACTATTTATTCCCTGTCCTATTTTCACCTTGGACTGCTCCAGCCTTTCAGGGTGGTGTTACTGTAGTCCACCACTGTTCAGACAGAAAATAGGTTCAAAGCATGATTGTATTTTCAGGTGTGACTTAGATGTCATGGCACTCTCCTGCACCTCCCCTTGGAGCTGCAATTGCTGGCTAATATGGTGTCTGCCCATATTCAAGAAAGAGAGAATTGTTTAAAAACATACAACTATTTTAGCCTGCTTTAGTCAAAACTTAAACTTCATCTTCCAAAACAGCCCTGAGTCTTGTCCAGTATCTGCAAATTCTGAATAAACTTAGCTTGTTTACTGAATAGGAAGATAATTTTTTCTTTTCACTGAACATTTATCTTGCTTTTTATCAGTACAATGTTACAGCTTTTTCTATATCTGTTTACTTTATTTACCAGGTAGCATTATTAACCCCAACATTTAAGTCTGTGATCTCACTTGTTACTTCCAACCATTCTTATATCCACAGACCCAGAGACTCTAGGACTTCTCCCCACCCACCCAAAAGCCCTCTCTCATTCTGGAGACCAGAATGTGAAGTTTGAATTAGTCCTTCCTTAAAATTCAGTAGAAACTTTGCCTATGTAGAAAGTTTGAGTCTTTATCTGAGTATAGTTTAAATAAAAAGTAGTGTCAGTTTGACAAAAGTTATCTGCAGAGATCCAGCTTAACTGACAAGAGTCACTCGCTGTGTTCACTGGGGCTTATCTGCACAAGGGCACCCAGAGTTGAGGTGCACAAACTGCATTTGTAAAGTTGGCATTCTTACACTGAATATCTTTTAGGAGCTACCCACAGCCAGTTACGAACATTTTGTTTCCAAGTGAAAACAGCCAAGTGGTGGTTTAACATGCAGTAGCTTACTCATGTTGTCTTCCCACTTTTTCTTGATTCACTTCAACTTCCCTGACCATTTCCCTCTTGTCTGTTTGTCCATGTGTTCTTTAAAAATCTGGGCCCTTGTGGCTGAGTTGAAAGACAGTTTTGGCTTTCTTTATTAAATCCCTTGTTGTAGCAAAAGGGGAATTCCTGCCTGAATGATACAGACATTTGTTCTATGTTTAAGACAGGAAAATTCTTCTCAGCACCCAACATGAAGCAAAGCTAGAAGCAGCACAAAACGAATGAAGTAAAGCCAAGTCGGATGCCCTGAGCACAGACTAATTCTATGATGTGTCACAAAACCTACATAATAGGGAAGACCATGGTCCCACTTGCCTATGTCACCACCATTACCGTTCTTCCTGTCAGACTTGGATTGGGTTAATTGTGGCTCAGCTTTTTGGTCTAGTGTTCAGTGAGGCTGTATTGTCAGGACAATACTCACTTTTGTCTCTATTTTCCTGGCACCAAAGAAAGGCAGACACCTTCCTTCAGTAACTGCACACATGCTCCTCTGTATTCCCCTGCACTGCTAGGAACTCTTGCTCAGAGGTAGTCCACCAAAATTTTATCCTAGTCACTAAAATGTGTTCATGCTTTGCACATGTAGAATGTAAAAAAAACTCAACTATTTGAAATGGTAAGACTTGCTTTGGTCAAATGAGTCTGCTTCTTGGTTCACATCTTGTAATACACATTGCAGCCCAAAGCACATTTTTATGACCACATTACAGTCTTAAAAGAAATCCCATGGCCTCTTGAAAATAAGTATCTATGACAGCTTTGCTGTCACAGTCTTAACTAAAGCAGTATAAATGCATAAATGGAAGGGACAAGATGGAGGTCCTTCAGGGCATTCCCCTAAAATAGTAACAGTTCCCTAACGAGGTATTTAAAATGAATCTTTTCCTAATGGGAAACTGTATAGCCAAAACTAGTTGTCATTCCAGTCAGATGACAAAAGAGCAGTTATTCTCTCATCAGCTGACTGGAATTATCACACACAAAAAAAGCACCAATTTTTCTTTTTTAATTTAGGTTGCAAGCATAAATCTCTGTTTTCAAAAAAACCTTTCTATAGAGGACCTTTGTTCGCTCTTTCTTTGGCAGTGCCTGGTGAGTTTTAACTCTGATGGGCAGTGCTGGGCTCTCACTGAACACAACAAAGCAGCCACAGGGCCAGGGGTGAGCCTGGGACAGGTATTAGTGGCAAATAAAGTCATATAACACTTGTGCATTGCTAAGTGCAGGTCACTAATCTTTCCTGTCTTATTAATTTTAATGCTCTGATCATATTTTTATGAGGTAGATTGCTAAGCTTCCATTATCCAGTAATGCTGAGGTGTGAGGAACTGCCTCTTGCACGATGGAGAGTGTCACCTGCACAGAGTCTTGAGCATCACCGAGAGCTAAAGTTGTGTCTGCAGGCTATAAATTAACTGTTGCAGCAGCCTGCATCACTTATGTAGTCCTTCAGGAGCTATATGTCAATGCATATCAAAATAGTAATATATCAACAGCTGTCTGAGACACAGGACATGAGATAAAAAGAAAATGGGATCATTTCCAAAAAAAAAAAAAAAAAAAAAAAAAAAAAAAAAAAAAGGTTGGGCAACTATCTTTTGCTGATGAGCAGCTTCAGAAGTCATTATTCATAAGCCAGCATTTCCTTCAATAAGTTCTTGTCAACCTGTAGGCAAGGGGAGGGAGAAGTGATGCACCTGGATACAGCATGGAGACCCCACAGCTCCAGCAGCCTGAGCTGGCCCTTAGTTTGGCCTCATGCCATGACATTGAGAGGTAATCAGCTGAGGGCCATTTAAACTGCACTCATTTGACCAAATGCAGCACATACCTCATCAAAATGAGGGGCTGATTTACATCAGCCTTACTCTGTGTATTGAGGTTGATGCTAGTTGTAATGGGAACTATATATTTATAGCTGCCCCCAGAAAGGGTTGCTCTGTCATGTACTGCCTGATAAACAACAGAATGAGATTTTGATACCACATGAAACGAAAAAAAGAGGAAAAGGAGATGAGGAATGTCATTTGATGGACACTGATAGGTATTTATTCACCATGACCTAATTCACTGCTCGTTTCTGGAGCCCAGGGCAATGAATAACATATTAAGTGATATTAATGTGAAATATGGTTTCTGCTCCAACAGCAATCTTACGAAATAAACTTCCATTACATGTAAAAACCATACACAACCTTTCCCTTTTTTCCAGAATGCTTTCCACAGTTGCAGACTACAGCAATATGGCTAGTTACATTAATTCCAGTATTATTACCAACCGCAGAGCCCAGGACTTTTCTATTTCCTCTGCTGAGAAATCCTATTCTTCTAATTCCATTTCCTTCTGTTCCTAAGTACCCTCCAACCCCTTTTTAATGTATGAGTGAAGAAGGAATGCTTCACTAGACACAATACTTTATGTCTATCAGTACTTTCAAAGATATTAACCAAAGATGTTTATCCCCTCTCTCTGTAGTAAAGCAGGAGCTTGGAAACAAGCTTCTTTATTTCTAAAATCCAGTAAACAGGAGTGCATGTTCACAGGTGTATTTGATGTAACGTTTTATATCAAGATGCTTATTTCTTTCATGAAGAAAGCAGTAAGCAGATGAAACTGGGAAGCACTAGTAAAAAAAAAGAAAAAAACCCACATGAAATATGATAAAAATTTTCAGTAATAGTATTTATGTTCTTTTACATACATTCCCATAAACTATAAATCAAGATAATGCTGAGATTATGCTCCTTCCCCTCTTTAGTGGAAGAAGAAATGCAAATACTTTAGACATTAAAATTCATTTCTGTGTCCTCTTGGAAACATATGTATCATACAGAGAATTTTTTATGATATGACTGACTTTTATCTTGTAGCTGAAAATAAAAATATCTTCACTAAAATAATGGAAAATTTGTGCATTAGCAAAGGGAGGCCTCCAAATCTATACAAATAAACAAACAGATAAGTAAATCTGAACAGTTCAATGCCTATTAAACAGGAAGACAATGTTCACTGGAGTTTTCCTAAGTGTGAGATCCAAGTACCCGAACTGTAAAAAGGTTGCAAAACATCAGTATTTTAAGAAATTCTCAGTACGTTTCTTATTGAATTTCTGATTTTAAACAGCCTTTGTTACTGTGACAAGCTGACTTAAACCTGATTGTATTCTGTATCAATCCCACTAATGGATGCTGTGTCAGCTTGCTTCAGTTAAAGATTGCCTGAATTCACGTCACCTAGCTGTAAGGTTTTAGGACAGCAGCCTGCTTACCCCAAGGTCCCTGTATTCTCCATGGAGAGAGAGAAGCCTCTCACAAGGGTGAATCAGGTCCTAGACATTGAGTGTGCAGTCTATACCGCTATCCTGGTCCCTCAGGGCACAGCTGCGCTAGATCTCCACAGGCATCTGAGGAGAAACCTGGATGGATGAGTATGGTCTGCCCTCAAGTCCTGGCTTTCTCTGGAGAAAATCTTGAATGTAGGGTAAGGAAGAAAGCTACACCACACTCACGGAGACCTTGTGTGAACTGTGAATTGCGGGATGTACCACAAACCTAATCTGTATTGCCATGTAGATCCAGAATGGAGAGGAGGTTGCAAGGTGCTGTTTGTCTAAATCAGAGCAAAGGTATGGAGGACCAGTTTTAGCTCCAGATCCGTGCTTGATCCATCTACATACCCTCACCAGCAGCTCCATTTTCAAAGCCTGTCCTTGATAATCACCATGAAATTCTCAGGACACAGAACTGTGAGCTGCTTGCACTGACAGCTGTGCAGGACACGGGTGTCTCATGGCTATTCAGACAAAATGCAGTGGTGGTGGCATCCTTTCCACAGTGGCTTACTGAGCAGAAAGACAAACTTGAACATCACCCCAGTCATAAAGACACCAGATATGGCCATGATGCTAATCCAACCCAGGACACAAAGCTGTATGAGATATGGGGAAAAATAACCCAAGTGCTCAATACCACAGAAGAATGATGAAACATGAAAATATTTACTTTTGAGGCTTGAAAATAACCATACTAAAAGAAAATCATTTTAGAATAGCAATTTTTATGGAGACAGAAAATATAGAGGAGTTCTGCAAATAACTAAGTACTGTAATTGTAGATGATCTTTACTTTATAAAGGTACCTCCAGAGTTTTAGAGGACTGTTCATTCCTTATGTCACAATTGATAGGAATATGATTATTCCACTTGAGGATTATTCACCTCTTAGACATATTTTATGCTTTTGCCTCACAAATCAAAACTAGTTATCAGCAAAAGCCATTAATTTCTCTTAAAGAGAGAGTTTTCTTTTGAGTTCTTGTGCTGAAACAGTAGTTTTGAATACCTTTCTTCTATAATTTAAAGAAAATGTCTAGTTTCTGTCTCAAATTTACCCACTTTATGTACTCTTTACCACAGGCTAAGGGTTTAATCCATTTCAGAGGAGCATTAAAGCTCTTAAATTTAAAAATTAAAAATTCCTTTCTTTCTCTGGAAAGGTAACTTGGTTCAAAGAATACAGAAGATCTCTGTTTAGCCAAAAGCTGAAAGTTGGAAATGAGATAGATGTCCCTAGATAGTTCTATAAATCTTGAACACGATGTTCCGATTTGGAATCACCTGCAATCCACATGCCACCGTAGCCTCAGGCATCAATGTTCATCATTCTTATTTCAATGGTCACAAAGGGATGAAGATGTCAGCTGTATTGGTTCCTGATCCAAATTCTCCTGACATGTATTATGAATTTCTGGGGTGCTTGAGTTGAAAAGGATACTTATACAGTAAAGTGACAGTGAAGTGGTAAGTAGGTAGGAGTAAACAAAAGATAGTAAAGGTAGCAAAGTATAGTGATATGGAATGATACAGTGAAATGGGAAGGTGTGAAAATAGCTATAATTTTTTGTATCTTCCCATTATAGCATATTCTTCTAAGATATTACTATGTTTTCTACTTTGGCAACAACTTAATATGCATTATTTGGCCATAGGAGTGCATAAACTGATTGGAATTACCAGATTCATTTTAGTTTCTTTGTGAGACATGACCAAAAGTGTCCATGAGGTCCTCCAAGGGAAATTCAGAAGCCCGCACAGTAGCAAAATTCTGTCTTCCCTCCAAAGATTGTAGAGCTGGAGGACTTTCTGCCACATTGTGACAAATGCAGTAGAAAATACTGCACTACCACTGAGGTTGGACTTAGTAGTCTTAGTAGCCCAAAGTATCAGTTTACTGGCTGACTGAATTGACATTTGGATATGTAATATAATGGACTGACTCTATTTGCACTCTGAGTTGCTCAGGTCCCTACCTCAAGTCTGGGAGTTGTTTTGATAGGTGAGCAGAGGACTGCATCTGAAATAATGAAACTTGGACTGGAGATAATCTTAGGCTGTGCAATGGTTTTCATCTGGCCATACAGCATTAGCCTTGCAAAATATGTGTTCAGCCATGCAGAAAATTCAAGATAAAAATAAACTGAAGCTTCTCAAAGACAGTTAAATATCTAGCTCCTAAATCAATTAAAGGTAGCTTTGGAAATAGCTTCAATATGCTAAAGCAACAAAGGTCATGCTTTGCTACATACGTCAGTATGTAGCTTTCTCACAGTTGGGATTTTCAAACAACATAAATATCAATAGTGTTTCCTGGATTTCAGTATTTTAGCTGAAAGTCCATGTATATATGTATGTACATGTGACATGTACACTGGTATTTTTTTATTTACATTGTCTTTAAAATGAGAATCATTACATGCCAGATTTCAATGGCAAATACAAGACTCCTATAATCACACAGAAAGCAATCACATCTATGTTGCTTGAGAATATGGTTACCTTTTCAGTCATGTGCTTCATTTCCCCCCTTTGCTATTGTGCTTTTTAGCATAATACAAACCTAAAACACTCCTGTGCTTGCCAACTGGTGGACAGCCATGAGAGCCGATTTAAGCAGTAAGCAAAATCCCCCATCTGGTATCTGGACTTCCAATGTATGTCCTGCACATTAGCACAGCTGAGGCTCCAGCTGAGACCCTCAATGCATTTCCACCAGGTGAGCCAAAATACTAAGCCAGGAGGTGCTTTACTAAACTTGTCTCAGCTGGAAGCTGGTTTCTGCAATATTTTTCAGTGTTATTAAATTAGTTCATTCCATTCATATATTCAGATGCTGTTTTAGAACAGTTTTACTCTTTTCCCCAAGCAACCTGTTTTTTATTACAACCTATTTTTATGTGAATCTTGTTCTGCAGATTTCTTGGAAGAAAGGAAAAATGGTCTCTGAGCCTAAGGTGTGTTCAGTGCCATTCACTGATTTATCAAGTGAATTCGGCATCATGCCTTTTTTTCTCTTGCTCAAATATCATATTGCTCCCTGAAAGCTTTGTTAAAAAGCCCAATGCCCAGGGATCATAGTAGCTGTGATTTGTATGGAATACATTGCATGGTTTAAGATTTTTGAAGTATGTTGTCTTTTTTTCAGAAATGATCTTCTTATTGAATCTCACACAGTTTCCCTGACTGAAGAGAGATAGTAATGATATCCATCATGAACATCTGAAATTTCTCTTTGGGTCACAAGACTGTCTCCACTCTCATCTCTTTATTCTATGGCTAGGTGCTTATGTTATTTGTAGGCCTAATTCTTCCCACCTTTGGAAACATAAAAGTAACTTCAGAGTCTAACTTAAAAGCACTGTCAATGGGAAGGAATAAACACCCTCATTAAAGTTTGGGCTTCCTTTGTTAGCACCTGTCAAAAGTTTTGTGCCAAGTGAAGGTGCAATTACTTGTCAGAGGGATCTCTAGTGATAATTGGATAGAGGAAAGAACCTTATTAAGACAATCACCAGGGTAAACAGAGAGAGGTTAGCCTTGATGGTTATATTTGGTTTACCTAACAACCAAAAGGCTGCCAGCTCTTCATGCGCATGGCCAACCACATCCTGACCAGGGGCACAACCTCTGCCTGGACAGTAAGCAAAGCACACAGGTAGAAGACGTGGGAGATGCCAACCTCGTGCAGGCAGGTGCAAGACATGTAGATTTGAGGTTAAGGGTAATCTGAGTAGGTGAATGTGGTATGGCTCAGAGCTGGTCACACTGGGGGATATATTGGGGGTCACAGAACAAAGCTATTGCATGGTTAATTCCACTCAAAAATAAGAAAAACTGGTTTACTATGAGGGTTGTCAAACACTGACAAAAGTTGCTCAGGGAGACTGTGGAGTTCCTGGAGACATTCAAACCCCACCTGGCCATGGCCTCAGGTAACCTCTTCTATTTGACTCTGCTAGGGCAAGGGTGGGTAGACTGGAGACATCCAGAAGTCCTTCCAACCTCTGCAGTTCTGTGACTTGGTGAAGCAGAGGGCACATGGGATTGAGGACAGCCCAAAGTGGGGATGCCAGGAACATGGGACATGGTAGAGGGTGCCATGAAAGGCATAAGGGACATAGAAGGTGGGTGGGCAAATGGGGAAGGCTGTTGTCAGGGGATTGTTGTGGTACTGTGGGGCTGTAAGTGACATAGATGGACAACAAGAGTTCCCATAAGACCATGGACACAGCAGTGTATACTGAAAAGGATACATAACAGATGTTGGATATGGGACTCACAAGAACCGGGGGAGATGGGTTTATTACTTGAGAAGTTAAGAAATATGGAGGATCCCTAGGAAACATAGCTTAATTAGTTCCATGGATCCTGAGTGGTTTGCTACGTTTCATCATGTGTTCAGTTCTTCAGATGTTTTCAGCTCTTTTATGCAGAATCTTGGCTGCTGGTTTGGGGTTTTTTTTTCCGTTGTTATTGGTTTGGGGATTTTTTTCCTCCTTAATTTTTGCTTTAATATCATGCATCTCAGCGAGACCATTTTTCACTTTTTTGAGTTAATTGTAGGCAAGAGGTGGAACCTGCTTACCATGTGTTACTTTATTATGTATTCTTTATTTCTGCATGCTACTCTTTGATTTGAATTACTTTGTTTGGCTCTTTTATTGTGGTTACAGGGTGCTAAAGCTCTTCCATCATATCATGGGAGTCATTCATATCAGAAGAGTTAAGCTTTGATCATGCTTTTCCTGTTATCCTTGTTGATTACCACTATTTGCATATTACTTGATTCCCTAGGTTTGTGATCTGTTATTTGGTCTGGTTCCATCCTCTCTCTCTCTCCAGGATCCATGTTTGCTTTGCTTTCCTGCTTTACTTTGGTGTAAGAGATGTTTCAAAACTGGTTGATTTTAAAGGCAAAGGTTTGTTTTACGCATTTGCTTTATTAAAATTTGGCAGTTTTAGTTTATTTCATTACAAATGAGTCTTTGATATTCAATAGAGATCATGTGGTGAATTGTTTACTATTAAATACCTGGTTGAAATACGAGGTATAATAAAACGACAATGCTTTAACGAGTCAATCCTGAGAAAATCAGGAACGGAGTATCTTCAGCATTAAGGTTTTGGCAGGGCTAAGTGTGCTCCTACATATATACTCTGGACAGATGTTATATTTCTGTCTGCATGAAAGTTTGCAGTCAGCTTCTAAACTCGTACAGTGAGAAGTGCCTAGTTTTTATAGTGTTTGGGATAGTGAAGGTCATTTAAACTATCTGCCTCTGTCTCCCCTGTAAAACCATACATTCACTACTCTGTTTTGTAATTTCCAGGATGCTCCTCATTTTGTTAACTGCCTATGAAGCTGCACATTGGGTAAATGAGGTGTTGATAGATGGGAAGTAAAGACATATCCAATTACGAATAATAGTGCAAGTTCTTTGCCTGTGGCTGTCATCTTCCTCTAGTCTTCTCCTTATCCCTGAGTAGATTCATCCATGTGGTCATATTAGCAATTCTCAAATTAACTTCTCCTTCTGCTGCATATGCCTGCTCTCAGGCTCATGCTCCTTCTCTTGGATGTTTCACCTTGGATTAGCTGCCATCCCATATCAAACTTAGTACCTCCAGAACTGAAATTTCAAGGCTGCCCTTGAAATCAACTCTGCTCCCCTAACCTCTAGCACTGTCAGTGACAAGACTTTCTCTCTACTCTCTTGGAGGTGGCTTATTAGCCTCTTGGACACCTACTCTCCCAGATCAGCCAAAATGTCGCTGTCACGTTTTCCTGTTGGCTCACCTCTCGGTCTCTTTCTTGTGTCCCATGAGTATATCAAATTCATAATCCTTGCTTTTCTGTAGGAAGTTTTCACTTTTTAATTGGCCACAAACATTTTTCACACCCCTTTTCCTCCTTCCAGTGATATTTCTAAATGTGATTATTTGTTTAAGGAGAATCTGCTTAACGACAATTTATTTGCTTTCCTTAAGCTCACGTATGGGAGTGACTATTCAGTAGGATGAGGAGCAAGGTGGACCTAAGCACAGCAACAACCATGACCTGCACCCTTTTCCTCTACCTTGTGAAAAGAGTATTTCAGCTGCTGCTCCAGCTCAAATCATCCATAGTGTGAGTGGGTTGAGTTAATAAGAGATCCCGTCTGATTGAGAAGTTCACAGGTGCTCAGGCTCTGCCCTTACAGAAACTCATAGGCTGGGATCTGTATGTCCCATTATAGATTTCTATATATCCTGAGCAGGTGAGGAACAAATGAGGGGCACATCACAACTCCCTCACCTTATTTTCCTCTACTTTTTTTTTTTTTGATCTTTACAAAACTGGTTTCTCACACCTACATATTCATCCTACTCAGGTTGCTCCTGGAAGTTTCCATCCAGAGCTGAAAGTATGTATTCTGCATTAACTGCAGAATAAATGCATGTAAACTTTTGTACTACCAGTTGCCTTAAGCTAAACCAATCTGTAATGTGGGTCATTGTTCCCTATTTCTGTACATCCTTCCATGTTCTGAGAGTCCTGCAAATCTACAAAACCTTCCCAGGCCATCAGCATGGTGGTTCTTGTAATTTCTCTGACTGGCCAATCGAGATATTTTACACCATGGTCCCATGTTGTTAATTATCTTGAATCAGTCTTTAGAGGTGCCAGACCACAAATCCTACTGCCTTCTATATATAATTGATGGTGGTAATGAAGACACTGAATCAGTTTTAACTTTTCAGACATGCTTTTTGCATGCATACACTCTCCCTACTTTTTGGGACTGATCACCATTTTAAACACGAAGTTCTATATGACAGCTGGACTTCCACATGGCTTTCTACAGCCCAATAGCTTTATAAGAAAAATAAAGAATACCCAGTGCATTCCACAAAACTAGGTGTGGGAAGAACTTAAATATCTATCTACAGATGGATGGAGATATATATATGTGTGTGTGTGTGTGTATGTGTAAAGCATACATATGTAGTATGTATATGTATAGTGTATATATACATTTTTATTTATCTGTGTGTACATACACAGAAACACAAGGCCAAGAATATATTCAGGAATCTTTAAATAATCCTGTATTTTGAATGCAAAGTGACACTTCGAGGCACAAAATGACAGTTTACTTGGTTATAAGGCACCCACATAAAATAAAACATAGAGCCATAAATCCTATTATTAGAGAGTTTTACTCTGTGTTTGTCATTTCTGCAATTTTGGAGGCTTTTTTCTTAGCCAGCAGGATATAATTTCTTAATGATACAATAATATCTTTCCTCAAGCATGAAGTATTCTGTGTTCATTTTTGCAACTTTAGTTCTGTTGTAATCAGGTAGAAGAAGGAACTGGGTGCCTTTCACTTTAGAAGACACTGCCAATGCACACAGTGAAGCTTGGTATTTTTGGAATCAATGACAAATCTTTCAAGTGATCTATGTGGGTGTCATCTTTTCTGCTGTGGCAGTTTAATGTTTTTGGAGAAACAAAGATAGCCTTTTTATGGAGTCAGAGACTAGGCCTTAGAGAGTAATCTCAATACCAAGGGGAGCTGAACAAGTGATTTCCACCTTCGGCTCACTTATGTTACTAACACCTGAATAAAACATTCTTAATTATTTCTGAAGGTCCCCCTGGACGTTTTTCACAATTTGGATGACTCCTACATGTAATCAACCATTTGAAAAAAATAGTTATTTTTTAACATGCTAAAGGTTTTACATATGTAGTTACTTATTATAATTAAGATGTGGTCATAAAATTAAAACAAAATTATCAAAATAATTTACTAGTTTGCAAGAAATGTTTACTAGTAATTTGAACTGAGAATTTTCCATGCACAATGAATATAATTCCTTTTTGAAGAAGTTTTTGCAAGATACATTTTGAATTTGCAAATATCAAACCTGCTAACATGAGCCCACACCTTTTAGATGTTAATTAAATGTATAGATTTCTTTGAGAAGTGGGGTCTTTATCTTCTCTTTTGGAGAACAGAATTTTAAAAAATAGGTCTCTGGAAAAAGTGAAAGATTTTGGAGGAATCATAAGAAAATAGGGAAAAAAGAAAAATGGTGAAAAAATAAAAATAGAGGTGGGGGGAAAGGAAATTGGTGTTGGGAATGGGAAGACTAAGGAGAGCATTTTGACTAGAGTCTTCAATTTGCAATGCAAAGTCTGTATTCCAGAGAAAAATTGTTAGATTTATTCCCAGACTGAAACATATTCAAAAATTGTGTTTCCTGGGCCTGAGTGTTTCCCATAATGTTGTATTGTGCCACTGAAACTGCCACAGTCTTCCTGATTATCATCCCAGGTTTTTTTGCAAACTGCAGCATCAGCTCTTTGCAAGATTGGGTCATGAGATACAGAAAATGTTGCTTCATTTCAACAATTTTACTACTTTTCTTTAAATAATCTAATAGTGTGCTATAGCCATAGCATTCCCTGTTGAGTAAGCGCAAAAGATTGTCCTTTGCTTGCTTTCTGTATTTTTCTGTACCTGGCAAGCCAGCAAAATCCATGAATTTTACTAGTTCTTAATAAATACTCAGCAGTGATATGAACCAGCAGGGGAGATGCAAAAGGAATAATAATTCTATTAAATGAAAAAGAGTAGGATTAAGTCAGTTCATTTATGTTCAGGAAGGAGAAGGGAATATGCTTACATATGATAAAAATAAACTGATGAAATATCTAATATTTATAGAACATTGCTCCGAAGTCATTTCAATGTGAATAGCAAATTGCCTTTAATCTTCTCATCTGAGCCAGGCTTACCTTCAAGTCTGCACTCTCTCCCCATTTCTTTTGTGGGAAACTCCTCCCATCTTCTGCAGCAGGGAGAAGGCAGGGAATTAAGGGTTCTCTCAACCTTGGGGCTGGAAATGCATCAATACAAATGAATTACTCCCCAGTCTAATTCATTTTAATTCTGGAGCTATAGTACAGAACAATTTCTTATCAAAATCCCACTATAAGGGAAAGCAGCATGCTGCCACCATGACCCTGAAAAGTCCCAAGGGCCAAAGAGCAAACACTACTCTCAGGAGATTGCTCAGCTGAGGAGCACTGCGTGGCTGAATCAAAGAAGCACCAGACACAGTGAAAATATTTACGTTTCATCCACAGTTTAACAGTAAAGAATAATATCCCACTCCCTGCCAAGCAGAACCAGACACCGTTTGTTTCAATACCAATATTGCTGTTGGGTTATTTTTGGGAAACCAGAAGAACATAGTTTCCTACAAAGTGGTCCAGTCCACAGTTCTTGCTAAAACTGGTGCAGGGATAGAGCAAACCTGTAAGATATGGTTGCATATTCTGGATCCATACCTCACATTGTAGCCATTCACCTCTTTTGCCACTATTTCAGATGATGAAGTTTGGATAATACCTGAGGCTCTCCGTAGCCAACATAGAAATTCGTCATTTTGTACTTTTTCTCCAAAATGTCCATCTGCTGTTCTACTCATCAACACATCATCGTTATTTCCTCAGGAGAAGGGCTACTTATAGGCACTGGCCACATTTCAATTCCAGTTTTGTTGTTTGGCTTTGGATAAAGCACAGTGCTGACTGGAAGGCGAACGCTCAGTATGGGGTAGCTGCTTTCTGACCTGGGGCCGGCTGCCCTGGCTACACCACTCTCCTCTTCACCATGCCTGGCTCCTGCCTGTTCAGAGCTGTTCCCTATGCATATATCCATGTCCTTCTCTATGCCACCAACTTTCCTTTGTCTTGTCTTGTCTTTTCCATGGTAACAACCTGACACATGCAAAACCTGGTTTTGCTGGGTCTCGTCTGGCATATTCAGAGACTGCCTAATCCCTGTTATAATGCTTCCTATAATGTTTGCATTTGGATTGTTGACATGGCCAAGAACATGAAGCAATTATCATTATGACAGGTCTCAGTTAAGCCCATATACTGTTAACTTGATGATCAGAGCTGTTATTTCCCCACCAATGCACACGGAAAGCTTGGGTGGGATAGAGACAAACCTGCATAGGGAGTGGGCATTACCACAGGGATGGGGAAAAAAAAACAACTGCACTGTCTTCACAGGAGAGATATTGATATGCCCAACTATGGCACATGGAAATGAAGTTGCAAGGCAAATTGAGGTAGTAAAAAGTGGTCTTTTGGCATTGGGCTAATACACTCCTGAGCAGAGAGGTCAATGACATTTCCCTGTGCTGTAGCAGCTACTATGGACTCAGCTCACCTCTGCTTTCCAGATCCTAGTGCCTCACTTCGGCTTCCTTAGTGTCACATCACTGTTGGTCTCTTTGAGGAATAAAAGATGGGAATTACTCACTTTTCTGTTAAATTAAGACAGCAAGAGAAATATTCACTCCCTGCAACTACCTGAAAGGAGGTTGGAGCAAGATGGGGGTCAGTCTCTTCTCCCAGGCAACCAGCAGCAGGACAAGAGGGCACAGTCTTAAGCTGTGCCAAGGGAGTTTTAGGTTAGACATTAGAAAGAAATTCTTTACAAAGATGGTGATTAGACATTGGAATGGGCTGCTCAGGGAGGTGATGGAGTCATCGCACTTGAAGGTATTTAAAAAGAGACTGGATATGGACTTAATGACATGGTCAAGTTGACAGGGTGGTGTTGGGTCATATTTGGACTCGATGATCTCAGGGGTCTTTTCCAACCTAGTTGATTCTGTGATATCTGTGATGAAACCTGAAAATTGCCCATTCATATACAGTTATGTTCAGAACCTATCACCAGTTATGTTTAGATCATAGTTTGCATCTCTCTTCTAATTTCACTTTTTTAATTGCTTCACTCTCTGTCATCAGTCTCTCATAGATCATCTTTTGCACATTTCCATGCTTCATTCCCATGTTCTGCAAACAGCTTGTTAAATGGAGGGTATGGGTCTAGCACCCTGCTGGGCTCTTCCATTGCTGACACCTGAAGTTGCCAGGGCTGAGCTCCTGGGAGGGTACCAGGAGCCTGCTACTACCTGCCTGCTCTGTGTTCAAGTGGGCAGGAGTTGCATCAAACAGGCAGGAAATCCCCCTGGACTCTGCTTGCCAGCTGTCCAAAACTCCTTCCAGTTGGGCTGCATTGCTAACTTACAGCGCTGAGTAAGGTGTGGGAATTGATGGGGGTGACCTGTGGCAAGGGCAATTCACTCTTTCATTCAGAGATGGGGAAGACAAAATGCAGAACACAGCATGCTGCATATACACACTCCTAGAGTGTATAATTTGTCAAAATAATGTTCTTTTAATATCTGATTAGGCTTTCTTGCCAGCCTGAGGCACTAGTACTTCTTATGGTTAATCAGGATCCCTGGTGCCAGAGTAAGTACTCCTGTACAGCAGCCCCACTCTTCCACTTCAGTGAGGTATGGAAAAAGCAGTTATTTTTACAGGATATCCATGGTACCTTCTGGAAGAAAACTGTGAAATAATAATTGTGTTATGCTATAATTTTAGAGATTATTTAAACACCCTATGGAGGTGCTTTACAGAAATCTGTGTCAGTAGCTAAGTAAATAATGTATAAGGAGCAGTTGGAAAAAAGAGTGAAACAATGCAACACCACTTTGACTCAACCTTCTGCAGTCAAAAAACCCCCACAGGTTTTAGATCCACATTCAGTAATTTAAATCTGCTGACCTTTAATTCTCACTTAGAAATCCATATTTCAGGTAAATATGTGACCTTGTATCGGAGTCAATTTGGTAAGCTAGAGACAGAGAGGATGTGTCAAGGGATAGTCTGTTAAGTAAAGCTATGGTATGAAGGACATTCCCTTCAATACAAATATTTCACCTCTTGATATTTACTGTGCAGGTTATGGCTGTGAAATCCTTCCCTTTGTGCATGGACTTTTTTAGCTGTTCCCATTTTCATTTTTCTGTGTGCTCCTATTAAAATTCACATCACACCATAGTTCAGTTCTATTAAAAAAAAAATCCCACTATATTCTTTCTCTGATACATTCCTGTGCACAGTTTTGGTAGCACTTATCTCACCTCCACTGATATTGTTAAAGTTTCATGCCAAGCCTTCACACTGTTCTGCTTTTGTGTAATCTTTATAGTAATAGAGCTAATTCAATAATATTCACACTGCCAAGTGAAGAAGCCCATAATGTAAAACTCAATTACCTTTTCTATTCCTTTTCTCAGTTGCTCTTCTGCTGTGCTTAGTCTTTTATCTTTTTCACTGTAAACAGGTAGCTTATTTAAATTTAATAGACACCACTGCCTTCCTCGTTTCCTTTTTTTTCCTTTGAATGTTCTAGACACTCTCATGAGATGTTCATTCACCTTTGTGTAATACCATAGTAATAGTAATATGGGGAAAAAAATTAATGATTGCATGCAAGCTACAGTAAAGGCCTAATGAATATTTTGTTTGTAAAGAATGTCACTTGGATTCCTAACTGCACTTTGGTAAATTATACAAATTAAATATTCATTACTTTGTACTTCATTAGTTCACATTTGGAACACTTTTTCTTCATTATAGTAGCCTGGGGTAAAGGCTTTTTAATATGGTTTATTCTGATATTTTTCAGAAAATCTTTATTTAAAATGTTAGGAGAATGTTGTATTTATTCCACAACAGAACAGAACATCCATATATTCCAGAGACTGAATATTTTCTCCCACAAGAATATTATATAGGTTCAGAAATTGTTCACAGTTCTTATTTCAATAACCAAAGTAACTAAAGATTTAAACTGATTCTTGTAGTAAGTTTGCTTACTGATCATATCCCCACTCAGAAAGAATTACAATTTCATTGGCATAAGCAATACCTGTGAAGCACAAAGCATGTGTTCTTGCACAAAGCATGTTGTCTTGCATTGCTTGCAGTCAGTGCTGCCTGTGACCCTTCAAGGGGGTTTGTTTGGTGCAGGAGGCAGATGCTGCTCACCAGCCTTGAGAAAGTGGAAGGAGTTACAAGGAGGATGGCAGCTGGGGGTCCAGCCCTGGTCCTCCCCGCGGTAAGGTGACCATGGGATTGCCTCTGCTCCACAAGACCCTGGCCAAGACATAGAAGTTCTTGCTGCTATTTGAAACATTGGAAGGATGTTAATTGAATGAAATCTCTTAGAAGGTTTAGTGCCTCTGATTTGCTTTCCTTACATCTTCCTTCATCCTCAGATATGGTATCTGGGGATACAGTCCATCTCCAGAAAGTCTCCTCACAAGGTGTGCAATACTTTAAAACAGAAAAGCACTTTTTATTTTGACTGTTTTGGGGCAGTAAGCCACATCAAACCTTGCTGTTCAGATTTGAAACTAGGGAATCTGGCAATTTCAGCTGAATTTCAGATGCCTTGGAGGGAGGGGATTCATTAAAATAAAATCTTAAAAGAGCTTGGGTTTAGCTTGTTGGTTTTCAGTGAGCACACAGTTGTTAAATGTAAGGGAGAGATCCCTGACCTGGTGATTAGTAACTACACAAAGAGAAATAATTTGCTCTGCAGCTCAGCTGTCATATTGCTCCTTGCCAGGAGAAACAGTCTTTTAATTCTCTTTGCAAGTAGCCCTCAGCAACAGGGCGTGTTTACATGAATGATGAGATGAGGTGAGTGTGTTGGCCTACCCATACATTATCCTTATCCATTGGTAAGGAGTGCTGAACAGCACATGTTGAATGCTTAAGACCCAATGCAGGGTCAAGTGTAAAGCTGAGCTTTACAAAACTTCACAAATGCAGGGTTGAAAACCATGGTCCATGTGACTTCACTGAGGTTACACAGGGAACCCATGGAAGAACTCTGAAGAGTTAGTGTCTTATGATTCCTTGTTTTCTCCATCAATTGCAATTTTTTTGTCTGCTCTTCTGTCAAAACACTACGTTTAAATAAATTGTGATGCTTTTATTTGCTGCTATAGGATGCAAGAATATACCTGTGTTTAAATGAGATTGTGACTGCTTTAGGTTCTCATCCTTCCCCAGCCAGCAGGTACTGTGCACATTTTGGCAAGCCACCTATTCTTGTTGTACCTTTGGCAGTGCAAGTGGAAAACTGGAGAGAGAATAGGACACTGCTGAAAAGAAACAGGTGCATCTGTACTGGGTTAATAAATCAGAAACAGGCAAACATTAAATCTGAACAGTGTCCAGCTCTCTGTGTGCCTGCATTTTGCTGCATACTAATTTTCTCTTTTTTTTTTTTTTTTTTTTTTTGTGTGAACTACATCTAACATAAATCAAGTTGTATCTCAGAGATTGCATGAAAATCAAATCATGCACGGATCTTGTTTTATTTGCTGAGAGCAGGCATCTCCATACTATGTTTAGAGCTTCTAGGGAATGTAGTGGAAGAGGTATACATTAAGGTAAGATGTTGTGTTACCAGTCACTGTTTCTTATACAGGTAGTTGTATTAAGAGCAATAAATAAGCACCACTTGAAAAGGTTAAGGCAATAGCCAAGAATGGATCAGAAGTGCTGCGTGCTTGGTCATTGCATGTTTTATTAAGCAGCTACATGGTCCATCAAGTAGTTATTTCCAGTTTAGCTGGACAGATTGCTTTGTTATGCGACAGCCCATGAGAGCCATGTAGTCTATAGCTTCTTTAGCTTCTTGCAAAAGGCTCCTTTTAAAAGCTGTGTTGCTGCATTGTTGGCATGCTTTCACATTGTGCACACACATGCAGACCTGAAGCCTAGGCGGAACTCCCGCGCTAGTCAGGGGATTCAGTTCCTCATTCCCTGTGTCCTCTGCTTTAATGGACTGTGGCACTGTTTTTTTCCTGGTTGCCTTTCCCTAGACCTTTCACCCTTGGGACCAGCATCTATTGCCTCATTCACTGACAGACTTCAGTGTAATTCTCTCCAAAATATGTCTGTACTAGTCCCCAGTTCAGTGTTGTCTATCAGTTTGCATTTGTACACATCTGTGTGTGCTTATTGGGGTGAGAACTCTGGCACACATTATCCTCTGATCTGTGTCCAAGTTTGCCTCTCAACAGACCTACGCAGTTTGTTCTGATTCAGAGGCTGTGGATTAATTTCCAGGCACAGTGCAGTAGCTAAGGGATTTTGGTCCCTTTGATGGAGTCAACAAACCTGGCAATATGGACAGACTCTGGAACTACAGTTTCTTACTTCAGGAAGATATGACAAAAGCAACATAGGCACTAGCCGACATCTACACAGAGAATTTGCCCAGGCTTCTAAAACATGCTTCTTAACTGAGCTCCTCTTCCAGTGACTGAAGAGCAGTGCTTCTCTCTTGCTTCAGCCAGCCCTTTCACCCAATGTCTCTCATATGATGAGTCCTGAGGAGTCCTGGCCTTATTCTCTTGAAGGTCTTTGGGGAGGACATTCACCTGAAGTGAGAAGATGGCTCACTTTACCTCCACTGGTCCCACAGGACTCATCAACATCCCGGTATGTTGAACACAGCCAGATTTCCCAAAAAAACAGTGACTAGTTATGAACTTTGAATAAAAGTGAACAATCACCACTTATGAAAATGGCTTCACTAGCAGAAGTAAGAGGATTGTATGTTTAATGCAGGAAACATATAGAAACTATATTTCTTAACATAGTTTGCAAATTAGCACTATGTGTTAACACAGTGTGTAAATAAGAAGATCTGATGATTCAAACATTAACATACAAAATTAGTATCTTCTGCAAGGCACTTACATAGCTTGACGCAAAACTCAGGATGGTTAACAAACCCCCTTGTGTGCATTATATAACAAGAAGACCTGTGTTCATCAAATATTTTTACTATTAGTTGAGATTGCCTACACTCTAGAATGTAGCTGTAATTGAGAGCTCATGTTGTGATTCCTATTGCATTCTCTCCAAATAAAAAAAATCCTAAAATAATCTCATACTGCAGTTATATCTAATCTCAGTCATGCAGAGCAATAGGAATTCTGTGCTTATTTAACTATGCTTTTAACATGTTTGAAAATAGGGTGGCCTAGGACAGACCTCGTACTTCATCATGAGTGTGCAGGGCAGATGGGAATAATGACATGGCACCATGAGCTGCTTTATAGCCATCTCGTTGGTGGTACCTCATTTTACTGAAACAGAACAGAGCATCCTGGCTCCCTGCATATAACTTTTCCCTGAAAAATGTTGATGGTTTCTTGTTCTGTTTCAGGTAGTCTTCAGAACCCAGTAACAATCAGCTTTGATACTCTGTGTGGGAAATGAGAAGGAATCAGGAGAGAAGAAATTCACCTACCCAGGGCAAATGTTATGCAAGAAAGTCACAGAGTTGAAGAGGAGAAAAATATTAAAAAAAAAAAAAAAAAAAAAAGACAGCACATGATTAAATCATCTAAAAATGACCTGTGATATTTGGCGTTGGATGCTACAGGAGGATAAAAAATAGAGACAGAGGGGTGGAGCCCAAAAAGGATTTAGGATTGGCAGCAGGTTAAGTACTGTCCCCCATTCTGTGTTCCCACCTGATGCTGACAGGTCTCACCTCCCCGCAGGCAACCAACATATGGCTGAGTCTTACTGGCATTCAGGAAATATAAAATAATGTGTAGGGACTTGTCTAACTTGACCAATAGGTGTGCAAAAGACAGGATGCCTCTTAACTCTGATCTTCTCTGGGGTGCAGGTGCTTTGGAGTGGGCATCAGGGAAATGCCTCTGGGCTCTGCTGAGCCTTATCCTTGAATATGCTCCTGTGCCAGCCTTGTCCTACAAAACCCAGGTGAAGGGTTATGCAATAACTCAGCTCTTGGACCCATCCAGAAGAAAAGTGTGAGATCAGATTGCAATTTCTCTGTTGTAGAATGGAAATGCAGATATTAAACTGCAAAGTTGTAAATACTGTACTGCAATTAGTATGTCTTTCTGCACTCATGTCAGCACTTTAAAGGCTAAGTTTTTCTTTGTTTCTTGAGCCTATGACAACTACTTAAATTACTAACACTTCAGTTATACTATTAAAGACACAGAACCAACAAAATGTAGTACTTATTTTTCTGCTTTTGCAAGCCCTTCTGACTAGGAGTCTCGTGAAGTAATGATGAATCTCCGCAATATTTTAATTTCTCTTCACTCCTGTAAAAATTCCTCAAAGGCATAAATTAGATGAGGCCAGGGACATATTTGTAATATCTCGTCTTTTCCTAGAAACAATAGGAAAACAGAGAAGTCCCTCAAGAAGAGTGCATTAAAGGTGACAGAACAAAGATCTTGAAGAGACCTCATCAAACACAGACAGTGTTCAGCATTAATTCAGTGTCCATTTTGATTCGTTGCAGACAGGCAGGAAATAAGACTTGAGTGACAACTTATTTAGTAAGTCATATGCTGCTGAAAATTTTATGAAATGATGCAACATACGTGCAAAACAGTGGGGCTTTTCAGCAGCAATGCTTGATAAGATACAGTGAAAATGTGAGTAATTTTCATTAGCTATTTGTCAATAAAAGGCATGAAAAATAATTGAGATTAAAACCTTGCTCTGCATAATTCCGCCTTTGTGTTTGCAGAAGAACCCTTATCACAATACCTTTTAATAATATGGAACACCTATTGCAGCATTTGTTTTGTCCCATTATGCTGGGAATACTGATTGTTCTCTTCAGTTTGCCTTCAGCCAAAGCTCCCATTTGTGATGTGGAGCATTATCTTTTCCAGTATTGTTCCATCAGTGGTGCCTATGAAACACCTGGCTGTTGCATTGCTGTGGACACTATTTTAGCCAAAGGTGCACTTTCACATGCAGACTCTCAACTGCTTTCATAAAAGCTGGCATGTGTGCAGTGGCTTGTGTCCCATGAAAGGGCATTTGTATTGTACCTTACGCTGAATTAAAACCAGCAGAGAGAGTCAGAGATAAAAAAGGTGAGGAGAGTGCACAGCCCCAGGGCGCTATAACGAATATCATTCTCATGGAAGATGTCATTACTGCTGGCATTTGAGATTGAAAATAGGAAAAGTTGTAATAAACCTCTCTCATAATAATAGTAATAACAATCCTTTAGTATAATTTTTAAATTAACCTTATTAGCAAACTCATTTAGGTTTAGTTATTTCCCTGATTCCCAGCAGAGGAATTCTTTAGAGGGCTAATGCCAGCTATGTGTTTCCTCCTTTTCTGACAGCTTTCCTTGAACTCTACACAGAAATCAATTTACCTCCTCATTCTTCATACAGGTGGCAGCTTCTGCATAGAAATATTCCTTTAAACAGAAGCCAATTAAAGGGCTGGCAAACTGTTTTAAGAAAAGAAAGCTGCCTGTTCCAGAGCACTGAATACCAGAGCCAACTACAGAAAACAAAAAAACAAACCAAACCAAACAAAACCAAAAATAAATAAATAAATAAAAAAAATTGTTCGTCCAATTTAAAAGCAAAACCATGCTGGTGCAAGATGAGTCTAAGTGACATGGAGGTAAAGGAAAACACCATAGTTAAATGTAGAATAATAATAATTTTCCTTGCCTTTCTGTAGTAGCACACAAATATCTGTGACTAATGCCATAATGCTACCAGCAAGCAGGGCACTTAATAAAACCCAAACAACTGTCACATGTAGGTTATAAGGTTATTTCTCAAACATAAGATAAACTGGAAATCTATCCGATGGATGGAATTTGAGAAAGTGTTATGAAGTTTGCCACAAAATAAAAAATGAGTTTCACATGCTGTTTTATTTCTCAAGGGCATTTTGCTAAACATATGCATATATTGTCACAGCTTACCCACAAAAAAAAAAAAGAAATTGGTATCACGGGGATTTAAAAGATTAAGTGTTCTTTAATTGCATGGTATATTATTTTTTATTATATAATTGCAACAAAAATATACAATTATGCAATGATGCAGCTCATGGTGCATTTGATAGCTTTCTCCTGTTTCAAAATAGTGTACGTAAATTTTATTATTGCCTCATGGAAGATAAAACTGAAACACAGAGTTCAAGGTCGAAGGCCATAATTATTTAATGCTGATTCCCAAAATGAAGCATTCAAATCCAAGCCCAGTGCAGTAAGTGGGTAGCTGGGCTTAAAGTATAATATTCTCCTGCAGCTCAGCATTTGGCTGCTGCCCTTTGTGCCTTTTGAACTCAGCAGAGGCTGCAGATGTTCAGCATCTCTGAAAACCAGCATTTGCTGATTCACACTTTAGGCACTCAAATTCAAGCCTCTTGTTTCAAATTAGACTCTTAAAATTTACTGGGGGGATGGCTGAATGAGTCAGGAGCAGCAAGCCCACTGCTTTAACTGCTGACCAAGGGCATGCAGAACAGCCCCTGTGCCAAGGGTCCCGTGATATTGGCTTTCCCAGGGGCTTTTTCCCTGACTTCCAGTGACCTACACGATAATGGCACTGCCCTGCAGGAATCTGCCACAATTCAGCTGAACACAAGAAGTCAGTTTTTAACCAAACACTTTGGCTTCCTATTTACGTTGGACTGCCATGGAGAAGTGTTTCCTCTATTCATGATAAAGGCAAATATAGTCTGTGCCCTGGCTGTCTGGGATTCCACTTTTCACGTCACGATCTTCCACGGCAACTGGGGTCACGTTGAGTGCTGGCACCAGCAATCCTCATATTTCAGTGTGTCCTCTGCAGATAGAAGCCTCCACATATTTGGAAGCAACCTTAATTCAGGTACCTTTCCAGTAAGTGGGATGTGGGATGCTTCCTTTTTCTGAGATGGGGAGGGGAGTGGGCAAGTATCTCTATTACAATCATCTTTCAGTCTTTTGCCTTTGAAAGGAGACGGAACTTCGTGCATTTTATTAAAATGCACCGAAGTAAGTTGAGAGGGCACCTTCAGTGAATCTAAAAATAAATAAAATAAAAATTGCTTTCGGGAAGGCCATCAGAATTCCAGCCACGAATATGTCTGTCCCTGAATACTATGTGGCATGAAGTTATGCAGCACTGATTTGAATCTTCTCAGAGACGAGAAAGGGAAACCACCTCAACACATGGCACTTGTGCAGCCCAGAATAACCAGGTTGCCTCTGGTACAGGTCTGCTGTTCTCTCCTCCCAGTGCTCCTGACAGAGGGTCGTTGTGAACGCTGCTGTATCACACCTTGCTGTAACATGTCCTTTTGACTACACTGTGCAGATTTCAGTAAAGCAAAAGGTCCGATGGGTCCACCAGACACACTAAAAATGGTAAATGACAGAGAGAGGGAGGAGCCCTCAGCTTCACTGCCCACAAGCTCCTGTTTATACAGCTGCAAAGGCAAAACAGAAGTCTATGGGAAAGCAAATTTCCTAATAAGATAAGAAAGTACAATGTCACAGAACCTTCCAAGCATTCTTTCACTGTGCCAGGTACACCTTTAGGAGTGCAAGCAATAGAAAGAGAGGGAGACAAAAAGGGGTTCAAGGAGGAGGAAAAACAGACCCACCTCTGCAATTCTCTAGGCCCCACACCTTGCCACAGCTACGTTGCGCTTCACACCATTGATACCTCTAAAAGTCTGGAGCAGAAATCAAAGCATGAGTGATAAGGACTTTTTCCGCACTATACCATTTCAGACACCCACGTAAAACGCACATTGTGAATGATTGCCAGGATCAATGAAGAGATCTTGCCATGGCCTCCACAACCAAGAGGGTAGAACAGGAACTTCCTGCGCCCTTGGGAGCTCCCGTTTTGATTAAACATCTGAGAAATTTCCCAAAAGACTATTACGCTCAATCAATATGACATTGCTTCAACTAATGAAAATCTTTTAACATTCAACATCCTTTGAATCATGGATTAGAGAGGGCAGGTTAGTTCAGATACTGAACTACGTTTTAAATTACATAATTATCTAGTAACATCACTGTATATATTAGAACATCTATTTTCAATGGAAAACCCCAATGTTCTTGGAATTCTATTTTAAAAGCTGTAAAAACTGATTATTTTAGTATTTTGAAAGCTTAAACATGCTTTCAAGCTTGCTAATGTCAGCCAAATTCAATTGCATATTCTTTAACATAGAAAAATAAATGAATACAGCATGTAATTATTACTGACATCTAAAAATTTTGAAGTTAAAGCAGTCATACCATAACTACTTTCATGACTGTATTTATTGCCAGATTGTGGACATTTCATTGTCAGTAAAATATTTTTATATCATATGAAACCTGTATATTTCATTATATAAACCACATTTCTAAAGGAAATTTTATAAAGGCAAACTAATTAATAAATTTTCTGGTCTTGACTTTCCTCTTTTAGATTAGAAAAAAGCTTACCTGGGGTTTTGTTACTGTACCAACTATTCACATATTTAATATTTGTATTTTATTTTCCTTGTGTGACAATTAAAATGTTGTGTCTTACAGGGATGTGTTAGATATACTGGTAAGACACTACCAAATATTTTCAAAAAAGTCTCATGTAAAACTCTAATATGTAAAATTCTTCTTATAGTGTAGGCTATCACAGCAACATTTACAAATGCATTTTAGTTCAAGTCCCCCACAATTAATCTTAAATTTGAAATTAGTGGGTTATGTCATTGACTGAGGTACTACATTTTTACCAAACTATGTGGGACTAACTTTTTTGGAGTAAAAGCTTAAAAGGTCTCAAGAATTAGGTTTGGGTTTGAGCTTTGTTTGTTTTGGAGTGGAGTGTTCTTATGAAAAAAAATGCACGGTTTAGAATGTAAAAAAAAAAAAAAAAAAAAAAAGGAGAAAATGTTTTCCATCTTTATATTACATGGTGTAACTCATGGACTCACAGCATTTTGTATCTCAGCTACCACCTCTAAACATGTTCTGAGATAAAATACAGGACATAAATCAGATTGAGATCCAGGTCTACTTTACATATTTGGAAGAACTGTAGAGAAAAGGCTAGGAATTGAAGGGCAGATCTGACAAGTCTTTTGGGGAAGCTCCCTGGAGAGGTGGAGGAAAAGGAAGAGGGAAACTCTTAGATGTTCAAATCAAAGGGATTTTTCTGCCTGAAATAAAGTAAATGTGAGCATACAAATTATTTTCATGAATTAAAATGGTTAGAATATGAACTGCAAGCAGACTTGATTTGATCAAGAGATCACTGAATTCAGACTTTTTTGGCCCTTACATCAAATGAACCATAAAGAAGAAGCAGTACATTTTCTCTACTTACAGTTGCAGCATAACTTGAATAAATTTTTTGTAGGACAGTGTCAGTTATAACTTATCACATACAAAAAAAGGTGTTCTCTAAAAAAATAATGCAAGTCTATATCACGGAATTGTGCAGATCACAACTTGGCCGTCAGCCCAGACATGATCTATAGATATATCAAATTCTTCTCATGGGAAAGTATTTTATGTCATGTCAAATTTTGTCTGGCCTTGTACAGGGACACAAGTCAATGCAAGAAGCACTGTACTTCGAATTTAATTTCTTTCATGGAGCTAGGTAAAATACTATCTCACCAATAAACAGCACTTCCCAGCTGTCTTTGACCCTGTAAGACCATTCGTTGCTGGTCTAACAAGCTCATGTTTGTTCTGCACTACATTCTTGCTGGACTTTCAGTCAGAATGTCTCTCCAAGTCCTTGAAAACTGCAGTAAGAATGAACCATGAATGCTTAACAATGAGTACTGTAAAAATCTGGAACAGATGAAATAGAGGAAGGAAGAAAAAAGAATCATTAGAACAATAAGGTGATGAAGACATGATCAAACAGATAAAAATGTACGTAGGAAACAAACAAATTCTCATATTAAACTTCTTCAGCAAAATCAGTAGCAGCATAAGCGGGTCATCACAGGAGCACAATTATGAAGCCTTTGTACAACAGTCATCCAGCTGAAATTCAAGGGATACCTCACCACTGGTTCAGCTGCACAACATGGAATTTGCTATCATTGGGAAAGGCACATGTGCAACAAAGACATCGCCTCCTTTCTTCCACCCATATGGACAGTGTCCAATGCCAAAGTCACTTCACTGTAGACTGTGACTGAGGGATACTTTGAGAAAAGTCTTCTGCAGGGTGGAGTTGGCACCGTGGAAACACAAAGACTCACAGATCTCAGAGCTTTTGCAGCTTTTTTTTTTTTTTAATTGGCTATGTTACCTTAATTCTAATAATTTGCCTTTCTTACTTATGTTCCCCTTCAAATGCCTCTGATCAGTCCTTCTTCCTCCAACAGCAGAGGCAGAGGACTAGGACCAAGGATATCAATTTCTCACTATTGACTGATCAGAAGATTGTAAGCATGGACTTGATATGCAGGTGGGAATAGGCATGAAGAACATGAGGTAAAACCACGCAAGAATATGAAGTAAAAATATCCTGCTTTTCTGTGTAGCTGAATGAACAGTCTCCTGGTTAAAACAACTTTTTCCTTATAACACTACAGTTTTCCATTACAAAACATACCCTTCAGTGAGTCAGTTTTCCCAGATGTCACATCAAGAACTTCAGTTTGCCTGTGAAACATGGATAGTGAATACAGGTGTGGAAAAAAGCATCCCTGGAGCACTAAATAGGTTATTAGGTCATTGTTAAGCTTAAATCTCATTTGTTTCTCCTTTTCAAAATTTCACTTTAAAAGTTTCTATCAGCTGACCAGATTTTTTTTTTCAATATAATCACTTAATTTATTTAATGTTTATAGTTGTTAAGGCTGTTAGTGGAATAATTTTAAAATATTCTTTCAGTGTCACTTTGTTTCTATTAAGCTTTTAAAATAGATTAAATCCAGGGTCCTGCTTTCTGACTACAAAAGCAGATCTTGCCTGTGAAGCCAAAAACAATTTAAAACATATGAAGTGCAGTAGAATTAGTCTGCCCAGAACCAAAAGAAAGACTGTATTTATAGCAGCTGATTTATTTATTTGATATACAGTGTGTGCTCTGGTTTATAATTTTTAAGGTGTGTGAAAAGGGTCACATTATATGTTCCAAAACAGCAAGGCAATGATTTACAAGACTTCTTATTGTGTCTATTGACCTTCTCAATAAGAAAGGTTGGTGGTTGTAACAGCACTGAAAAATTAAACCCATGGGAGTCAATTTAATGTAGTATAAACTCTTTAACAACCAGCAAAATAGCCATATCAGCTATTTTATCTGCAGGTTATGTTTCAGTTGTAAAATGCAGTTTTTAATAAAAAGTGCACAAGCTTTCTTTGTTCTACAAAGCTTGTGTTTCCTCCTCTGTTGAAGCAGAGGATCCCTACCTTTCTTGTGGCAAAAATAGAAGTATTGTGTTATAACTGGTCCCCTCAGTGGGAGAAGAAAGAAAACAAAGAAAGAAACTGCTTAACAGCAGTGCAAGTCATTTTGTCTAGTTTCCTTCTAGAAATTAATCTCTGAGCTCCGAAGAAAACATGTACATCTGTTTGTCCTTTGTTGTGGACAAATACATTATTCTGTCCACAAGGAAAACAATATTAGCCCATGTACAGCTTGAAATAATCAATACGTAGACATAACAATTGGGTAATTCTTCATGTTAACACACTCACTGTGAAAATGAGAGGTTAAGGGCAAGAAATCTCTTTTAATTATCAGAACTGTGTGTCATGGACATTACAGAAATAATGGCATTTGAACACATCTAAGGCATTGTCAGGTAAATGAAAGACAAAATCCATTCAAACTGTAATGTTCCTTATGATTTACCTCACTTTTTGCAGGATTATCTGGCTGCCTCAGTAACTTGCAGAGATGGAATCTGGCAAGAAAGATAAAATCTTTTCTTATCTTTGGTTTATCATCCCTAGGATGTTCACCTCATCCACTTTTTGTAAAGAATCAGACAAAAGTCAGCCTAGAGGTACACAGAGATGGCTGAACCTGTCTTCTAAAACAAAACAAAAGCTGTCAGCAAAATGATGCAGCTAACATATCAGGTATTCTGATTCTGGCTTATACCTTAGGAGGGACCTTCCAGAGAGAAAGTTAATGGCAGACACACAATATTGGAGATATAACTAGCACCTTTTGGCTGCTGGAAGGGTGCTGTGGTGTATTTGGGTTTTCTTAACAAAAGAGGGCCTTTCTTATAGCTGCTGCTATAATGATTGGTGAAATGTGGAATCTCATTAAAGGTTCATGCATTACACTAGAATTTATTTTACTGATTAAAGTAGCAAATGGCAAGACAGTTAAGGGCAAGAAGATTGGTGTTTGTGCAGAAGCATATGAGAGACACGAATAAGGCAATATGCATAATATACTCTGGTGGGAGCTCTTTTTCAATTTAGCTCATCTACATGGGAAGTTCATTATGGTATTTCCTTTATAACTTACGTCTCTTCCAGAGTAGCAGAATGAAACAATTGATGGTGCAGTAGTAGACATCTTTTTTACATCTTCATGTGAAAGATCAGTAAACATTCTGTCTCCAGTTCTCATTCCAGTTACATATTGCATATGAAAAGAATGGATCTCTTCAGAGTGTGTTTTAAGTCATAGTTTGGTGTGCTATGTACTGTAGCACTCCCAATACATATATTTTAAGTCCTACTCAATCTGTTGATTATAATGCCCTGGAGAGACAAAATGGGTTAATATTTCAGCACTGTACCCTATTAATGGTTAACAATTTCATCGTAACATGATATTCCCATACTGACAGTCAATGAGCTGAAGTAGCAGGGTTGATTGTATTAGCTTGCCAAAAAAGATATAGGCACGGTTACTGAAGCTTTGATAATGGTTAGAATTAATAAAGTACCATAAAATAATAGATTACTCTTTGTGCATTTCCTGATTCTGAGATACTTGTTGGATCTGAGAAAACCCCATAAAAGACAGGCGAAAACATCTATTACTTCTAGCCAGTATTAACAGCAGGAGAGCAGCCTATACTATTGCTGGGACATGAGGAAAGCAAATCTAGATGAAAAAAATTCCCCATTGCTAAGGATGTTTTTCTAAAACACATGTGTGTTTGTCATCCTAGTGAAGCAAAACTAAGTTAAAATGCTACTAAAGTGGTGGTTTCAACGCCAGCTTTGAAGAAGTGCACATGGCCATCTCAAAGAAAAGATGAGAGGAAGTAGATTCTCAAGTTCTTTACCACTCTGATAAACAGTATTTTAAGACACAGTTATCAAAGAAGTATTTTCCTTCCCCCTTCACTGTTGTCAGCTCAGAATTTTCAAAGTGTTCAAGTGATATCTGAATCTTTGCAAAGCAGAATCAACCAGTGTATGAGTAACGTTGCCTGGAGTAAAATGGGCAATGAAAGAGGTCCTATTTCTCATTTGTTTTGAAAGGTCTGTCCGAATGTGTCTAAAGGTAGGTTTATAAGCTTTTGTACTGGAGTTCCTTAGGTTGCAAGCCCTTAAATATAACTCCCCAAAACCTATAAGGCATCCCAAGCATTCAGCCTGAACTGTTTAGGTCAAAGATTAAAAAGAGAAAACAGGGCAAAAGCAATCCAGAAGAGTTTTATTAAGGGTCATGGTATTGCTGACCATATAATTGGTGGAGATAGAGTATTTCCAATCATTTCCTTGTCCTGTCAACACAGGAAGCCCATGCTGGACCTTATGAAGTTTCATAAACCACTGCAGACCAATAATCTTGTGGAAGGTCATGAAAAAAAGTTCAATAATGAAGCAACTGGGACAGTATCCTGGCATTTGTGATAATAAATATTATCAATATCAGCTCAGAGCTCAGAGAAACACCTGAATTTCACATGTCAAAACTGCTAGTGAGAGGTACTGGAAAAGCTTTTAGGCTGACATTTTCCTGAGAGAGGCAATCAGCTCCAGGAATCCTTGTGCCATGATCATAGTTCAGTATTGTCTCTATCCTTCTTCTCCTTGATCACAGAAATTAGAGCTGGAGGAGACTCCCAGGTCACCAGGCTGCTATACATTTTCAAGCCTGTTCCAATGCTTAGTTAATGAGAGAAAGTCCATGCAATGACACTTGTACCATTTCTTTCAGGAGACAATTTCATACCTTTAAGGGAGGGAAAAAAAACTCTCTTGGAGGATTCTTCAGTGGCCCCTAACAGCAGTGGCTGGTAATGTAAAGTGCTGCTGTACTGAGAGCTGGAAGCAAATTACATCTTCTTCACAATCTCCAGTGGTGTAACTTAAGTGAACACAATGTGGAGTGACATACAATCTGGCCCCTAGGATTTCACTTAAGAAAAGTGCTGTAGCAATTGAACGTCTCCACTTTTTCCTTTCTTTTTTCACTTCTTTTATAGATGCTGTTCATCTGTGAAGTCTAAAGCCCTTGCAGGAGCTGTAGTCATACATCACATCAACCAGCTGTGCAGACGTAGAAAAGTCTCAAGACTGTTTTGGCTAAGATATTCCCAAGAGCACAGCACTGGCTTCTTCAAGGACTTTGCAAATCAATGAATAAGAGTTATAAACATACAGGAGTGGAAAATCAAATAGAAAAATCACTTTAGATCTGCTAATAGCCATCTTCCAGTCTATAGCAGCAAACCTCCTACCAAGGCCAAGATAAAGGATTCAAAAATAGAAAAAGAAAAAAACGAGCTGATGTTCAGCATTGTAGCCAATACACTGAGTAGAATGAGCTTAATAAATGATATCCCATTTGTGTTCTCAAGTCACGATTGTATTTCCCATATCCCTGAATTCATAAACAATTCAAGTTATGGGCATGGAAATCCTATTCAAACTTACAAAAGGCTTCAGTTCTCCTAATTTCAAAGCATACTTCTTTCTTATATTTTTTGACACAAGCTGTACAAAATATCAGATATGGGAAGATAATCACAAGCAATTGAGTCTCCATAATTAGTTTCCATAGGTTTACATTTGTTATTGAGCTGCAGTGGCTGGCTATATGTGTATATGTCACCTAATCCAGGTGGAACAAAAAAGCATTGCAAAGGTCAGAGTTGCAATTTGTATAAGTAGCACTGAGATGAGACTCAGTAAAATAAAATATTTATTTCTTATACAAACCACCTTAATAACTCCAGCTCACACATTTTACTCTTCACTTGTAACAGACAAGGAGCATTCATGCAATTAGGTAGCACAGCTTATCTGCCAGCTGGTAACTCCTTACATCTCAGTAATTCGGTTTCTAGCAATAGCCCTGTAATATCCATAGTCTGAAAGAAGCAGGGGGCAGGCTTCCCATAGACGGAATGCTATCGAAGCTTTACAAAAAGAGAGCATGGAGCATTTCTTACTCTTCTTTAATCTGACACGCCTTTCCAGCTCAGTGATCTCACATAAGGGACTGAATCATACTCTCAGCCAGAGGGGTCAGCCAATACCTGCACAGGTCGCTCTCAGATAGCTTTATGCCATGAACACTGAAGCATGTTGGGTTTGTTTACTTATAAATCAGTGAAGGTATGCTAGGTGAGTAATCAGAGCCAAATAAAACCTGGTGGTTTTACAAACTGGGATTGCTGACTAAGCCTTTCTCATTTCACCTCCAAATACTGAGGCAGGACTCAGGATAGCTTTAGTGATGATTACCATGCCACAATACAAGCTGTCAAATATGTTATAAACAGGGGTTAAAATAATACATATTCTGTATTGAGTAATTGCTATAAATGCCTTGAGGTGTAAAATTATTGTCTGAGATGTTGTAAATAATGTGGCTGGATTTAACTGCAACTTGATATGCCTGTTCTCTTTGGGTCTTTTTTTCCACACAGGCTGGCCCCAAGTGTCTTTTCAGGTCTGCTCTTCAGTCAGCGTAAGCCACAAAAGCAACAATAGCTTCATGTACAGTATACAAACATCTGGGTCAATCTGGGAGCAAAGCTCAACTGAAGGATATAAATGAAGTATATTACTGTGATAAATAAAAGTGGTCTACATTAATACAAACAAGCTTGACTGATAGCAAGTACATTTCCAAGACACAGGGTCAAGCTCTGTGCATCAGCGAGGCTGAGGAGCTAAATGAGATGCATTGCTGTAAGCAACTTAAGAGATAAAGATCCCCAAACAGGCTATAATAAAGCCATCTTGACAGTACACTTTCTGTTCCTATTTTCAAATCTTTGCTGTCACTGTCAAAGGAAGTGCTATTTCTTTCCTGTTATGACTTTTTTTTCCACAGGCACCTAGAATTGGTAGTCTTAGTTTGGCTTCATCATGGCAGCTTGGTCCCCTATTTCATTCTTTCATCTCTGCAATACTTACTGTCAAATAAATGTTCTTTGAAAAAATACATGAGTTTCTTAATTTATAGTATACCAATATTCAAAGTTTGTATTTAGAAGACACATCCTTTGGAAATATACAGCAGGAGTCATTCCTCATGGAACCTTTACTTTTTAAGTTTTGTATGTAGTTTGTATGCAGTAGTGGGCCGAATTCTGACAAGGACTAACTCCATGTAGTGTGACTCTGTACAGACAGGGGGCATTTCATCCATGAATCTACCTTCTAGGCTGGTTTACAGTGAGGGTCCCTGGAGTACTGTGAAAACAGATGCACTGCACAAAATACAGGCATAATTTATTCTCAAGCATTCTGGATCTTGATGCAGGACTCAACACTACGCTGAGTATCAAGAATTGCCCTCAGGGGGTTACAGTGCAGAGAAGCACAGTGAGAAAAACCTGGTCAAAGACTAGACAACACACAAACAAATCCAACAAAAACTGTGAAAGAAAAAAAATTCTGACACAAATAGGGACAGTCAAAAGCGTATGGACAAAGTGCTACAGAAAGGAGTGGGTGGCACAACTTGTATTTTATCTGATTTCTTTTCCCATCATTTAATAGGAGAACGAGGAAAGTGTGATGAAATGACAAACAGCAACACACAAGTCTTCCATATTTGGAGTGCAAATGACTAGTGACATAGGATGCTCCATTAAATGATGTCCATGAAAAGCAAGCACATAGGGAATCATTCATCCACGCAGGCTTGCAATAGGATTGTTGCAGAACTCATCTCTGGGCTGATATCGCTGCTATTTAATGTAGTTTCTAGCAAGCCATTTATCATATTTATGGCTACATCTAATCCTTTTTACTATGTCCTTTTTTAAAAAGTTCTCCTAGAGAAAGGCTATTCCACAGCTTTATGAAGCTATGAACTGGAGAATAATGCATGACCTAAAGCAAATGGGGGTGAACGATGCCCACATTATACTGGTTATCCAGACCCGTCAAAGAACTGCCAATACATCAAGCACTGTTGACTAACTTTGCCATACCTATAGATTCCAGAATAGGTAACAAAATGCAATTGAAGGTGCATGGCCAAGGCTCCCATCATGTTATCCTATCAATCCTATCAATATTCTCAACAAATATGTGTACTTGCGTCACTTTTCGAAAACAGAAATAATCTCTGCACTACAAGTTCCCGGCTTTTCAAAAACAGAATAGAAGCCTAAGCCTTCCAAACAATCATTTCCTCTGAGACTACACTTTAAAAAAATATGCAGAACTCATTAAGCACGTATCTGGCTTTTGGACTAATAAGTATCTTTCAATAATTGGGATTGCTGAAATAAATACAAACACTGAGTAGCACCTGCTGGACCACACAGCATGTGAAAGAAAGAAAAACATGTTTTTGTGGAGAGATTTCTCAGGAGTTTCACACCATGCAAATCCTTCTGCTTCAGCTAAATCCCTGGAGTATGTAATCCTGATACAGTTAAACTGTTCTTGGATCATTTGCTCCCCAAGAAGCTTACTTTGCTGCATGCTTGGTGTGCAATTAGTTATAGAGAAAGTCCTGCCCCTTTGCAAAGGACAAAACAGCTTGTGGTATCTCACATGACACTTGATCTGCTTTTTTTTTTTTTTCCAGAAGTAGAATTCATTGAAATGTTACATAGATTCTCTGCAGAGGTATGGAACATAACAAGAATTCAAGATTGCTTCCATTAGATCAGACCAAGTGTTCACATTTCCTAGTATCTGGGATAAACAGAAACATAATAGTAAGGAAAGAGTCCAGTGATACTTCCTGATGTTCTTGAATTTCCTGAATGACGGCTCTGTGGTTAATTAGTAGTCTTTCTCACATTAGTGTTTTCAATTGCTTTTAGAACCCACTGATACTTTGGCATCTACTACATTTTGTGACAATTCATTTTAGCAGGGAAAGTAACATCTTTGGTTCTCTTTACCAACTGCAAACTTAGAGAAAACTCAGACTGTTTCTGGATTGCATCCTTAAGCTTCCTGTGATTTTGTTTTCCTCTTTGAAATTTTGATATTGATACTCAGTCATCTGTCTCACTGGCATGAGTCATTCTACAGTTATTTTACTAACATTTGTTAGTGAGACCTGTTGATTCAATAACATGTGTTAATCTGAAGACATTCAGGCAAGGTGTTATTTATTTCTTGATTTTCTTTTTAATTAGATCTTGTTTGTGACAACTACAGTTGCACAAATTTCTACTACATGTAGCCGAATGCAAAATGTTTCTTCATGCTGGCCAGTTTCCAAATTTCAGTTGATGAGTTCTACATTTTAGTGGCAAGGGAGAAATTTGTGAAAGATTAAGTTATTATATAGACTATATTTGGTTATTAGAAGTTAAGACTGTTGAAACACTATGCTACCGCCTATACTGTTCTGAGTTTCTGATATATTTGTTCAACATACTTTTAATATTAGAGACATGCCACAACATTGTATTCATTATATGCCTCATCTGAATTTTATAGACACATATGTTTCATCCAGTTTACTCAAAGTTCTTACTGGAAGAAACAATACAATGACAAAAAATTTTTTGGATGATGGACTGACAAATAATAAAAGGAAATAAGGGGTTACAAGAACACACTGAGAAAGCGAAAATTATCATTCATTTCTCCCCAAGAAACTGCTGATAACAGACCTAAAACATGAAGGCTAATTCCTGCTTCTTCATCTTTCCCCATGAGAATGCACAATCTAAAGATCATGTCAGATTTTGCTATCTGCTTTGAGCTTCTTCTTTGAGTTTAGCAGAAGATTCAAACCAGGTATTTTCTATCTCCACTTCCATAGCAACATTTCCTGATTTAACCACATGGGTTTGGAGTGGAGTCAGGATTAAGAATTAAGAAGTATCTTTTGGCTATAGAGTTGCCTAGAGTCAGCCAGTAGGATAATGATGAAAGCAATGCAGAGCAAATTTGACTTGTACTAGGTAGCGCTGTAGGAAAAAGAAGAGCTTAAATGAATGTGGACAGGCAACACACACATACATGTGTGTGAGTGAAGGCCCAAAGCTGAACTTCTGAACTCTAAAGCAGAAGCCTATTGGTTTCTAGCTCCAGTTCATAAGGGTTAGTTGTGTGTTTTTGTAACACCAGCACTAGAAAGCGCATGTAGCATCTCTCGAACACCGCTATTGATAAAGGGACATGAGACTGGACCACCAGTTATGGAGCTGATTATATGTGTGCTCTTGCACACAGACTGTCTTGGCTCTGGGAAAAAAGAAACCATCCCAGTATGGTGATGAAGACCTTGGTTGGAGGAAAGATCGTGGAGGAAATTGGAGATCCAGGAAATCAGTGAAGTGGATGAATGTCAGGGGCACCCAGAGACCTTGATGAGTGATGCCTACCAGCAGTGGTATAACAGTAACTGATAAAACTTTCTGCCCAACCTTCCTGGGCCAGCAGTGTTCATCCTGTGTGAAAGAGAAGTCAAGAACAAGTCAGCATAACGCTGGGGGGGCCAGTGAGGGTGAGGCAGTCAGGTGGGCAAAAGCCTGAATCTTACTGGTTCTTAGATAAACCCTACTATTCAGATCCACCATCAATTGCTGTTTACTATGTCTTCCCTGTGACAGGTCAGCAGAGCACACATGGAGAGCTCATGGCTGGTAATCAGCAAGCAGTTTTGTAGTGCAACATACTTTCAAATTAGTTCATGTACAATAGTCTGAGTCTTGCATTTTGTCTCTCTTTGGGCTTCAAACACCACATATGGGTGAAGAAAATCACATTTCATTACACCACCCAGCATAGTCTTCTGTGGGTAGGTGTCGTGAACAGAAGCCTGGTCTTTCTTTTTCAGAACAGCTGAAATAAGAATGCAACAGCTGATGATATCTTTCTTTTCCCATGGGAACCTGACAGTCAGCCCAACACAGGCTGTAGGAGATGGGATTAAAATCCTTCTTTCAAAATGTGAGAGCAAGGGAGAAAGATAAAAACCCCAAGATGTCTCAAGACATGTTATGTGCCAGTCAGTCCTGGACTGCAGTCGTTGATCTGTACTGCCCATTCATTTTAACTTATGGCAGGTCATAGCTTATACTTCCCACCACTCAAGTAACTGAAGGACCTCCCCATAGTGCAGCTATCCTGACTCTGGGATTTTTGCAGTCTTTACCAAATGATGGGACAATTTAATCAATAGAGTTTGAATATACTTTTTGCATAAACCACATTGGCTTATTGGTAAGCATTTAGGTAGTACGAAAGAAACTAACAACACAGGTGCATCTCTCATCTTGATTGCTGGAATGAACCCTGGTCATGGTTTAAAGAGCAGCACTGTACCCTCCCACATCAGAAGTCCTTCAAAAAGAAAATGTTGCTGCCTTTTCATTTTTTGGGGGGGAAAAGGAGCAGAGGGCACACAGTAAGCATTTTTATGATTTGTTCAATGCTTTAATGAAAGAGTATGGAGGATGATATATTTTGACTACTGCTTTGGGATAGACACATGAGAAAACCACAGAGACTGTAAATTAAAAAATTTATTCATAGTTATCGAGGTACTTTAACTGACTTTAACTCTGACTTTCCTATTTTGTTCATAACTTCCTATTTGCTGTATTACACCACAATTTCTTTGGGTGGGGTGAGGGGGGGAGGTTAACCCAATCTTTATGTTAGTCAACATTTTATCAGTGATGGTATTTTTGTTTTCTTCTATGCCAGTGAATGACACAAGATTCTGTAAAACACCTACATTCACAGATGGTGCCAGCTTTCAATATTATTGTTGCTGACTTTCACAGATCTGTCTATTATCTTAACTTTAGTCCATTCAGTGCATACCTCAGTGATGTTGTGTGGTAGCATTAATTGTGCCAGGCAGTAGTAAGAGAAATGATATACAAAACCATGCTTCATCCAAATACATGTATGAGCTAAATTGATTATTTCCACACATGTAATTAAGATTATTACAGAATCATATTTGTTGTCATAATTAACTGAACCTCTTGCTTCTTGGTTTAGTATCTTGGTTTAGTACTCTTTTGTCTAGAACAGATTGCCTAGAGAATACTTGTGCTAGAGACACCAGGATAACCTCACAACCCTTTTAAGACCAGCTTGCTGAAATTTTTAGGTATAAGTTACTCAGGCCTGCTGATTTGAAACAATTTATCCCCCGTACAAGGGTTGGGGTTTTTAAATATCTTTCTCAGCTCTTAACTGAGTACTTCATCATCTTCATGTGAAAGCAGCACTTCCTCTAGTTTCATTTAGAAAACAGAACAGCAATTTATTTATTGTACACTCCTGCATTTCCTGTCTCATTATTGATGGCATTATGATTTCTAGTAATGGGCTTGTATTATTACTGGGATTTCATTTGTTTCTACCATACTTTTAAAAAGCTTCTCATTTCCGGTTGCCCAGAGACATGTTATTAGCCTCTCTTATCAATTATGTTCACTTCAGAAATTATATTAGTATCTGTTTCTTTCTTTTCTCTATTGTTACATTCTGTTGGATTTTCCCCATTTATGATAGCTTCTATCACTTCATATCTGAAATAAAAGCATCCCACAACAAAGTTTCTTGTCTTTTGACTGCGGATTCACAGCTTTCTTGGCATATAACCTTCTTGAAGAAATCTAAATTGAGTTTTAATTTTTTTTTTTTCCTGGCTGGTTCTCTTTAAACTCCTTCAGAACTATCCAATGTGTATGTTCCAGACTGGATCTGCTCTACTGTTTGGTCACAACAAAAGCAATCATCAAAATTTTGGTCTCTACACCAGCATGTTCTTCCAGTCCAGTGATTAATTCACCTTCACCTTCCATAACGAAGCTGAATATTAATTCACTTTGCAGTGGCTTCTGAATTAGAATATTTTAGATTTTGGTTTTTTAGTGACTTTAATGGTCTTGTACCATAGGTAGAAGGAAGCCCTTAGATTGCACACCCCCACAGTGGGAGTCTCTGCCATGTACCAGCCTTCCTTATCATTCTTCTCCAATTTAATTCTCTCCTGGCTGTGCCATCTAGTCTTTATGCAAAAAAAAGTATTCCCCCACAGGTGTAAGATTCAGATTATTACACTATTCTTGGACGGAGGTGGCAAACCTGTAGTGTAGATGGAGGAAGGGGCAATGCTGCTGTAGCAGTAAATGCGGTGCAACCTTGCTGCTGAGAGGGCAGCGGACTGCAGAGCTGCCTCTGAGGGGTGTGGGTGCATGGGGAGGGGGACAGAGAGCTTTGTTACTCCCCATGAGCTTGTGTGCACACACAATGGTGATGTCTGTAAATACAAAGCACTCCTAATGATTAAATAATGCAATTAGCCTAAAAGCATTTAAAAATTAAGAAGTCTTTTCTATTGCAAGACCTGTGTTGCCATTATCTATGGCTGGTCCACCTTTAGCTGAAGTCACTTCGTGTACCTTCAGAAGAGAGCTTTAGAAGATTTTCTAATGTCAAGATAATATGAAGTTTCTTTTTAAACAAGCACATATAAGCAGGAAATAAATGCCATTCTGGCATATTTATTTGTTTTATACTGGACCTTTGAGTAAAAATAGCAAAAGCGATTAGCAGTTTGGAACCAAATGTTCTGCTTTGTCTTTGGCCTGAAGCAGGGGAACATGATGAGCTTGAAGTCCAGAATTACATTACTGTCATCTAAATCAGAATTTGGATAATGGTGAGTAAACAAATTATAACATGTAAGTTAAGATCAGCATGTGACAACATTGGCAGTGGTATGGGAACACAGCCATTCTTTCTTCCCTGTAGCCTCATTGCTTAAATAAAATATGCCACACTGATATTCAACTGGCTATAGTTTTGGATTTAGTGTGATCCTGCATTTTTAAGTGCTGCCTGTTGCTAAAAAGAGTTTTATTTGGAACCATTCCTGTAGAAGCAAGAAAATTCAGCCTTTGTTGTTTTAGCAGTTCTTTGTGAATCCTGGACCTTGATTATGGCAAGCAGAGAGCAGGCACAGTTTTTCATAGAATCATAGAATACCAGGTTGGAAGGGACCTCAAGGATCATTTGGTCCAACCTTTCTCAGCAGAAGCACAGTCTAGACAAGATGGTCAGCAGCCTGTCCAGCTGAATCTACCACTTCCCTGGGGAGATTATTCCAATGGCTGATTGTTCTCATGGTGACAAATTTTTCTCTTGTTCCCAATTGGAATCTCCCCAGAAGTAACTTGTACCCATTACCCCTTATGTTTTCAATGTAATTCCTTGTAAAAAGCTGGTCTTCATCTTCTTTGTAGCCATCATTTAATACTGGAACATGATGCTAAGGTCTCCCCTAAACTTTCTCTTCTCAAGGCTGACCAAACCCTGTTCTTTCATCCTTTCCTCACACAAAGCTTCCCAGTGCTTGGATCATCTTTGTGGCTCTTCTCTGGACTGTCTCTAAGCTGTCCACACCTTTCTTGTATAGTAGGGGCCAAGTATTCCAAGTGTGGCCTGACGAGTGCTGAGCAGAGTGGGATAATCACTTCTTTATGGTGTCATAAAGGCTGGTGATGCCCTTGTTGATGCAACCCAGCATCCTGTTGGTTTTGTCTGCCACAGCAGCACACTGCTCACTCATATTGAGCTTGTTGTCCACCAGGATCCCCAGGTCCCTTTCCTCTGGGCTGTTCCTCAACCCAGACTGATCTGCAGTCCTGTTTTCACAGGTGCAAGACCTTACACTTGTCCTCATTGAACTTCATAAGGTTCTTGTTAGCCCAGTCTTCCAGCCCATCCAAGTCTTCTTGCAAGGTGGCTCTCCCTTTCTAAGTGTCTAAGTCCGCACTCAATTTGGTATAATTGGCAAAACTTTGTCAGGGTACACTTGATCCCATCATCCGGATCACTTATGGAAGTACAAAGCAGCATTGGGCCAATACCGATCCCTGGGGGAACCTACTTATGGCAGGCTGTCAGTTTGAAAAGAAGCTATTTATCACCATCCTCTGGGTACAGCCTGTCAGCCAGTTGCCCACCTGCCGCACAAACCACTTGTCTAGAGCCCCACATACCTGTTCCTCCAGGAGTAGGCTGTGGGAAATGGTATCCAAAGCCTTGGAGAAATCCAGGTAGACAATGTCCACCAAGACGGTTACTTTGGCAACCAGGTTTGTCAAGTACAATTTGTCCTTGTTGAATCCTAGGTGGCTTGTCCCAGTCACATGCTTCATCTAACTTGTAATAGTGCTGTATACTTTGAACTACCATACTGATGAAAATGTTTCTGTAAATCTCCTTAGGTCAATCATATGGTCAAACTGTTTGTCAAACCTTTCATCATTTTTCTACCTGTAGCAAAATGTCAGATAATTATTGTCTGAAGCAGAGCAATAGTCTGTAATTGTTAACCCAGCTAAATCCATCTCAGATAATATTATGTGAAAGCAAACAAAAGATGGTACTTTGTGGTAGGCATGAGCAAAGAAAGGAGTGATCAAGGTCTCTAATGTTTATTCTTGCAGGATTTTTTTTCTGCTCTCTCTTTACAATGTAACCTCAGAAGTCCCTTAATCTCTATTGGTACCATTCACCTTTGTCACCTTTAGGTATTGCATTAATTGCCATGTTGCATTAATTATTACTTTAAACATGAGCCTTCTCCTACATCCACATACGGATAAAATTTAATTGTCCGCTGGTTTCTGGAAATAGCCAGCAATGAATAAAATTGATCCATTAACTCATCATAATTTCAGTCCCAAACCTGGCTTGTGGGATGGAGATTAGTTCAAGACATATTTGTCAAAGCTGAAAGATGCATGTACAATTAAGTGTCCTCTTTATTCAATGGCTGTCTTCTTTTGTGTGGAATAGCCTATTATCATCTATATGAGTATTTTATGTAGCTTACAGTTAGATGGAAGAATAAGTATCCTTCTTCTTACCCAGACTGTCTGTGACATCCCTTGTTAAAAGTATTTTTGAATGCTAATAAGTTTTCACTGCCCCTCTCTTTAGTGTCTGCTACAGGCCAGCTCCCATTCAGTAACCACCTTGAAGTTACCATAGATCTTGCTAATTATCTGTTTCCCCATAATTCCAGTGGATAAGAACCTGTCCAATCTGTGACAAACGGGGCCTAAATTATGCAGTAAGATTCTCTGACCTTTTAACACAGCAAACTGCAAATACTGCAGCTTCAGGTAAATTTTAAAAAATGAGATTATTATTTCATTCAGTATAAAATGAATAATCCATGAAAGAAATTCCTTGCATTATTTGTCACAGTAAATTAAGCTTGTTTTATCCTGCACCTGCATTTCTGCACTGCTGAAATGTAAGGGAAATGAAGAAATGAGGGCAAAAAAATTATCAGGGGCAATGACAGCAGTTATGCTGGTTAGAAGATAATTGGGAATTCGGGGCATGAAGTAAGCCTTGGGAAATGATTTGAGACTCAGGATTCAGAAGTCAATATGAATGCTTCTGCTTAAAAGACAAGCCTGTAAAAAGTCTATCTAGTTAATTACTTAAATGGCACAAGAGAAGTGCAATTTCAGCCTATTTGCACAGTGCTGATCTGTTTTTACCTGCACTAAAGATTTGGCCGAACATCACTACTCAGAAAGCAACAGTTTTATGGCCAGATCCACACAAAGACCTTGAATGTTGCATCACCTAAATTTTGGGATGGAAGGGTGTGTCTCAAGTAGTGAAGAAGAAAAACTGAAGGAAAAGTGTATCTTAAAACTGACCTTTCTCCTTATAGTGGCACAAGGACAAAGTTGGGTCAAGATGTCTCCTGACTCCCAGGGCCAGCCAGTTGTGGTTCCCACCTCAACAGCTCTTCCAAAGTCACTGCTCGTGTCATCAGGCTGGCGGCAGCCTCAGGACAGGAGGGAGGAGGAAGTGTCCTGTATGGTGTAGCAGCACTCACTGGCTGACTCCCATCACAAGACTGTGAGGTTCTCTGTTTTCAATCCACATCAAATAATTTCATAGCTTATACTGGCAGTCCATCATCCTTGCTGCTAGATGAAGTGAGATGGCTCTTGTGCTTAAGCTGTCCTCTTCCCATGATAAATACTCAATTTATTAAGGCAAGGGAAAAAGACAGGTACATGTACAACACAGAGGGCTGTGTAACTTCCCCCCTGAAATGTTTCTGGAGCTATGTGAGATCTGTGGTTATGAACTACGCTTGAAAATAGGAACAGCAGTACCCAAGGAGAGCTCTTAATCCAGCACAATACTGCTTGCCTTTCTGCTTGTTTTTGTGGGTCCTGTTGATCGGTGAGCTCATGAGCTTACTGGGTCAGACTGCAGGCATGAGACATGCCATCCTCCAGAGGTGCTTAATTTGTGGATCTAGATGTGTGCAAAGGGAAACGGGATGGGTCCTTTGCTGTGGAGTCCCCTCAAGACAGTTGCCGCCTCACCAAGGAAACACTTCCACGACATGGCAGATCACCTGAGGTTTTTGAGGACTGAATTTGAAAAGCCATCAGGGCACCTCTTAGACCTTGACTGTAATCCTGACCTGTATCTCTACAGAGACTGTTTAGGGTATTTGCTAGCAATGTTTGAATCCAGTTTTAACTGGAGGAGAGAAAGCGCATTTGTTTATTTCTTGAATACAAACTCAGTTGCTGGAATGTGATTCTGCAGAGCAGATTGCCAGCAGTACAGACACTAAACTTTTGATTTATTATGTGAAATGCAGATTATTCTTGTACAGATGGTAAAAGGTTTTGATATGAGAGCTGCAGCTTTGTTATCACCTCTGCAGTTCGTTGGTGTCTACAGGGTGAGCTGTTCCCCACCACTTCTGTTTGCTATTCACCTCAAGGACTCTGGGTGGGACTGGGATGTGTGAGATAGATTTCACTGATTTTTTTTAACTACTAGGCAGATTCAGAGCAACAACAAGGTTCTACCTTGAGAATGAAAGTTTTACAGACCCATTACTATTTCTGTCTTTCAGGCATCCCTCAAACAATGTGACGGATATGTATCCTCCTTAGGTGAGAAGAGCATTTCACCATTTCCAAACATGAAGATGGCATGGTTTTCTAGATCTCTTTGCAATTAAAGCAGATTTAATATTTCAAGTGGATTTTTTTCCCTGTCTTGGAAGGGTATCAAGGCCACTGAATTTCACCCAAACTGGTGTGTCAGTCCAGCAGTTTCTCAGATGAAACAACTCAGTATAGGAGTCCACAGGCATTTCCACCAACTGCCTCTAAACAGATGTTTTGTCAGGCTGTTCTGAAAGTGTATTGCAGAACCTCCAGATCTCTAGAGCTTTATAGGGAAGGTAGTGGACCCCGATATTCCCAGGACACTGTGTTCATCAGCAAGAAATCTGATGGGTATCAGGAATCCCTGGGAAACATCACAGCTGATGTGTCATGATAGGCTACTCCTGTCTGGCTGTCACAACATTTCACAGATGCTGGCTCCTTGCTGTTACAACCAGCCCCTGAAGGTGGGGTAACTGAGGTTCTTGTTAGTAATAGATCCCTTGGGCAGATTAAAGTGAAACAACACTAAACAACCAGTGTTTATAAATATATACACAGGGTTTTTTTCAGAACAATTTAATTCCAATGGAAAGGAGGCATGTAGCTATTTTGGTTATTATCTGTAGAAATATAGCAATATAAAGGCATAAAAATAACACTTGAGAAAATGTATAAGGAAAAGAAAGAAAGAGAAAGAAAGCATAAGAGTAGAAATATATCACCACTCGTGGATCCAGCAATAAGAATTACTTGTTACAATTTCAGTGTCTGTTGGTCGAAGCGATTGCCATAGTCTTGATCTGTTGGTGGTAGGGAAAGCCTGTGAAACACAAAGTTCAACGGGTTAATATATGCTCAGGTGGACATGCCCAGGTACCTCCCCTGGAGGGGGAGTTTTCCAGTGTGTAACACTGTGGACCACACGCAGTCCTCTGGTGGAAGGCCTCAGAAATTAATCTGGGGGTACTTTGGAATCTTTGATGGTTTATGAGATCTTCTAAGACATGACAGCTGCCTCTCACATCAGCGTTGTTGAGGCAGTTATGCCCCATCAGAAGGGATGAAAACCTTCAGGCCTATGTGTGAACGTGAACGTTCCAATACCTCCTCCAGGTTGGGGAGTTTTTACACCTGAGCCAGTTATATAAAAGTGGAAATTGTCATGATAAAAAGCATTATCCCACCTCCAAAGGGTCTGCTTTTTATCAGCCTTCTCCCTTATCTGGCTCAAAACTCAGCTTGTAGCCCCTGTTGTTGTGCATGCACACCCTCTGCGCCTAGGCTGTTACCTTGCACATCTCAGCAAAGTACCCTCTGTTTTTGCAAATGGTTGATTGTTTGAGTCATTAACCCTTAACATTTCAGTCTGTCACACTCATTGGCCCTCCCTCCCAACAGCAAGCTGTCTGCATGGACAGCTTGGCTCTGTGTTCGTCTGCCTGGCAGATTGCAGAAGAGCATGTTGCATTTTGGAGGCACTGCAATGTCCCTGCGTGGAAAACATTTTTGTTTCCAAAATAAAAGCACCAAAGATTTTTTGTTTCCACTAAAGATCTTAAGCATTTTGCTTTTTGTTGCTTTGTTCTGGTTTTGATTTTATTTATTACATGCAAAATACTCTAAAGATTTCCGTTCTGGTGTTTGGCCTGCCCTACAGGACTCACTGGGGAGATGTTGAGAGCCCAGCTACATACATAATTACTCTTTACTGGCACCTATGACATAAACAGAAAAAAAGATTGCCGTGTTTCAGACTGATACATGAACAGATTTATAAATTTCCTGGGCCGTATACCCAGGTACTGGGGTCTTTTCCAAAGTGATTCATTATGATCTGGCCGCACTCACAGTTGATAAGGATTAAAACTCAAAATACCTTTTGTTCTTCTAAGTTCTGCTCTACATTAAATATTTGAATTGAAGATGACATACTTCTCTGCTTAAATGATAAGTAAAATGGAGGACTGCAACTGCGCTTCAAGTGAATAAGGAGAGACAGCAGAAATGTCTGAAGTAATACCTGTGGTGAGCAGATTCATTTTTTTCATTCTAGCAGTTCATAGTATTATTGACTTGTTCCTTTGTATTAAATCTTTTCCATTTTTTTTGCTATAGAAATGTAATTTGCATCATGTCTTTTTCCCAGGAGGCAGATGTTAGAAACTCCTCAGGAGGTGATTAAGATTTTTCTCACCAAGTTCACATTTGTCGTGTAATGATTTGTGAGTAGTCTGACTTGTTTGAAATACTAATGCTGGAAGTTTGGCTTAGTTGACTAAGCCCTGGATATTCTATAAACTTCACAAATTCTTTCCTAATTTCTTTCATTACAATGTCCTGCAAAGAAGTGGATCAGCAATCATCATTAAAATGTCATTTATATTCTGTGTGACTTCATTCTCCAAATATGTTTTACATTATACCTGCAAGAGGGAATTTTTGTGCTAACTTCTGCAAAAGTGACAAGACCATCACAGAAAGGAACTATATGCTGAAGATACAAAGAACTGTGGTTAGCTTTGACTCCAGTCAAAGCGGTTTTATAATGGAACCATACCTATTGATCTAATACTTGTGATGCTTTCCCATTATCCATTCAGTCTAGGACTCCCATCTAAATTGCTTAATTCAGGTCCTTTTAAGACTTCCTGTACATCACAGGACAATGGCATATCTTTCATACGATTACACTTCTTCTTATATTATCTGCTAATTAATGCCCTTGGAAAGAGTTTCTCTGCTTTCCACTAACTAATCAGGCAGCAGAGAGTATAAATTTTTAGCCAGCACATTGGTGAATACCTCAGTATCAATATATAACTAATAGACAGGGCTATGACTGGAAAAATCAAATTTGTCTTTTCTAGGTTTCAAGTCAATTAAAGATGGGTTTCTATTGATTTTGAAATTTTGAAATTTGCTGGGATTACAAACTTAGCAGGGTTGCAAGTTAAACTCTTACTCTGTTTAATATCTCAGTAAGACTTTTTCTCCTACTCTCTTTAGTCTTCTACCATTTCCTCATATATTCCTTCAGAGTTATTTTTGTTAAATTCTCCTAGCTTTTTTTCATCCAGGATCTGAATTACTGCAATGTCAGTTGTTAACCTTAGTGTGCAGTCTGAGCTTTTAAAACTTCTTCTAGTTTTTCTAAATGGGAATAACCACTTGCAAATTAAACACACTGTGATTTTGCCTCTGAAGTATGCCCTGGTTAATACACATCAAAATACCCTTATGAGTATAGGAAATGGGATTTCCTTAGTTTTGTTGAAGACAAAGGGTGATAATGGAACTGTTAGGATCAAGGAAGGAATTGAAACTCCTAAAATCCTCAAATCTTCCTAAATCTGGAAGAACTTCCTTAAAGCAATGCAAAGCTACAATTCTAATAGTCTCTGTGTAAGTATACCGTGGGTTAGCGAATATATCTTTTTAATTATTTACATTGGTGTTCAGCTTCTTCCTTCTTTACAGGACTGCCTAGCTGGCATATAAGCCAGGTGTCCCACTGCCCAGACCCTTAGAGGCATGGCTTGCTAGATATTCTCAGACGATGGCTGAAACGTACCAACAGACTTACATGTTTCACAAAACAAAAATGTTCCAAACCTTTTTTTCTATCAGAAATGCAATAGGAGATCTTAATGTGTATTGACCTGTGTGGCTGGCACATTCTCTCAGGAACAGGGAAATCTGCCCACCTTTTCTTTCTGTCAAAGGGGATTCAGATCCCCTTCAAATCTGAGGATAAAAAAAAAAATGTGGGTATCTGTCATGAAGAGCTGGCTGCCAGCTCCCAGGTAACACAGAGGCAGGGAACTCATGCCCTAGTACAGCAGCATGACACTCAGCTCCTTTATCTTCATCAGGATGCCTCAAGCTCAGTGTTTTGGCTCTTTGCACTTGCCATTTTTTTGTCACATATGTCCCCATGTGCTGAATGCTCGGCTTATCTAGGGTTCTATCTTCACACCTAGGCATCGCATCTCTGATCAGTGCTTCTGCTCTTGTTGTGCTGAACAACACATTCATTTATCATAGAATCTAAGTGGGATGTATCCTTGTTCACAGTTTCATAATTCCTATTAAGTGCTCATTTACTTTTCCCTGGTACAATCTGATACACAACACAATGCAAAAGAGCAAAAGACCATAGTTGGTTGCAATGTGTATGAGGTGTTTCGCCTATACATACACATTAAATTCTCTCTCCCTTGATTCAGAGTTCCTTTTGCATGAATTTAGCACTGTTTTTGTGAGTTCATTCTTCTTTATGTCAGTCTGGTCTGAGACTTCTTTCAATCCAGTGTTACATCTTCTTTCTCAATTCTCCAAATTATCTATTTTTTAGGTTCTTGCTTTCAAGCTCGTGAAGTCTCTTATCTCTATCATTAACTGTATCTGAATGCCTGTTTAAGCCTGCCTCAACTTCAGTCACTCTACCTTTTATTGTAATTCCCTGAAAGAGCCTTGCATCAAAGCTTTCATTGATGTTAGCTTAGACAGTAATTCTCTAATGTCTGTCAATCTTCCTCTGTTCTATTTTGTTTGTAGCACAACGCTAGGCCTCCAGGACCTCCTGGGGTCCCAGTGATTCTCACTGGCCGCTTGTAAAGGCACTGATAATACCAGCAGTGCACCTCTGTGCAAGTGTGGTGGCATAAGGGATCGCCAAATATTTTAGGTAGGGCTTTGGGATAATTTGTACTTTCTCAAAATCATCAAAAATTATATACTGATGGCTTCTTTGAATAACTGCTACAGCCCTCAAGACATGCCTTTTGCTTTGAATAGCCTCTATTATCCCTTTTTTCATTTAGATTTCTGAACTTTTCAGACTTTAATTAAGGGTGAGTTCAGCCTCCTTGATCCAGTTTGTGACACATCACTCATGATTGCATGCTCATGCCACTTTTACATGCATATAATATAGATCTAATTAGGAAAATGTATCCCAAGACCTAACCCCACTTGTCATGTAAAGGTGGTCACGCAGCCCCAGATCTACATGCTCAAGCTTCTCCTTTTGCCAAAAATCAAATTCCCATGATTAAGCATATTACTCATTTATGCCTTTCCTGCCATATGAATATGGCAAAATGCCTAGCCCTGAATTCTGCATTTCTTTGAAGGTGGTCTGTGCCTTCATCTTTCTTCCTACTTCTCCTGTTTCTAATACAGAGTAGAAGAAATGCCTTCTTTTTCCTCCTGTGCCCTTTCTACACTATTTTCTGCAGTACTGTCTTCTGCACTGTCTTTTGCACAACTACCATGGCAAAATCATTTGTTAGCTCCTTGATGCAGTTATACTAAGTCTGAAATTGTTCTCTCCTCAGTTTCTTTTACAGCCAGTACCCATCCAGATTGAAATCGAATGCCCCATCTGTGATACGAATGTTGGATGTGCTCTCCTTGGCCAAAGTGAAAAAGTATCTACATCTAGTTGTTCAGTGTTGCACCGCTCTGGAAAACATGCTGTAAAATGTGTAATTAGGAAGTTCTGAGGAGAGAGGTGAATCCTAAATCCCATCTTCTGCTGGAATTTGCATGTTGTTGTGTGAACTACACAGTGCTCATGGGGGATTAATTTCCCAAAACACTCTTCTAGAAATACATATCTCCAGTGTGTATGAGGCCACCACAGAGCCTGCTGTTAAAACTGTGCTAAAAACATCACAGTTGTCATCTGCTATAAATTTGTCCTTTGGTGAACATTACCCCTTTCACTGAAACAACACTGACACCAAGGGCACAAAGACCAGGAGGGCTGCCATGTAGGACAGAGAAGCTTAACTAACAGAGAAGCTACTCCTAACAGTAGGAGCATCCCATACTGTGCTTTGAGTTGAGAGCCCAAACTCACACGTAAGTCTCAGCTCACGCTGCTTTTTGAGTGACTTAATAGCTGAGCTGTGCTCTTCAGAAACACAGAAAAGCAGACAACTGCCTAAGCAATATCTGTTGTAGCAGCCCATTTATACCTGGTGGAAATACCATGTATTTCATACCAGTCCTGATTATTGCTGCAATAATAATAATTGCTTTTCCCTGAGCCTGGGTTTATAAGAATACTGCAATCGATCTTACAGCTCCCATGTTCCCGGTCACAGGAATTGTAGAGACAGCCTAAAAGAGAGAATTCTGCACAGGTGATACTATTCCCCTCTAAACTAAAACATGAAAACCTCTGTCGCTTTCTCTGGAGATGAAGAAATCAATCAGCAGTCCTCACCCTCTAAGAATAGAAATGTATGAAACCATTTCCTTTGCTTTCATCTACAGGGCATTCTGCTCTTGCTTTTTTTGTTCAGTTTTCTCCTGGTCCAAGATCTCATAACCCTGATTTAGGTGCTAATGTGCTGCAGAGAGTTTCCATCCCCAGGCAGCTTCATCATCTCCGATCTGTGCAGGCTTAAACTCTTAACCTGTCATAATACCATGATTAAGACCCATCATACATTTGACCAATTTAAAATCCCATGTCTGCTTCCCCACCATTCATTCTCTCTCTCTCTCAGTGAAAGGCAAAATCAATGCTCCCCACATGAAACAGAGGGAAGCCAAGTGGGCATTTTCCATGTCTTTTTACAGTATTACAGCCCAACTCCATGACCAAGTTTATTCTACTCTTCTACTGTTCTCAGCCCTGCTGGTCTTTGTGGATGAAACAGAATAATAATCTCCTTCACACTGCTGATACTCTGACGTGACTTTAAATGACCATAAACTTACACTGTAGTATTACATAGGATTGAATAATTACACAGTGTCTAGTTTAAGAAGGTAAATGATGATGAGTCATAAGCCCATGAAATTTCACTAGGAATTTTACAAGTAGCACTGCCTTGCTCACAGAAAGGATTTCTTGCATTGTGCCTGCAGTCTCAGAGGTCGTAGACACATGTGTTTGTTACCTCCCTGTACAGTAGAATAAAAGAAGCTGAACCGTAGTAAGCCTGAATGCTCACCGCCAGACAACAGCTTAAATCAAATCAAATCAGGAAAACCAAGGTTCTGCACTAAGCACAGACAGTAGATACACTAAACCAGAGTATTTACAGCAGACAAACAAAAACTAACTGCACACATAAAAAGCCCATCTTTTTTCCAGTTCATGTATCAGTCCGATTTCTATCTTGCCTTCAGTGATCAGGGAGAAAAGAGCTCCTATTGTTTAGTGACATTTCCGAATATTTATAGTTCTCTAGTAGTAACCTTTTGTTTGGTAGATAGCAGAGTTTGCACAGCATGTTGAGTATGTCATTAAACATTTGCCTGAAGATCTGAGTGTTAGTATCAATGACAGAATTTCCTAAACATGTCACATTTTCTTTGGCTGTCATGAAAAATTATAGCTACTGTGACTCACACTTTAATAGCAGCTATTTGTGATATTTTAACCTAATGTACAGCCCCAGAGGAGAAACAAGAGACACAATAAAGCATCTGCCACTGACTTGCTTGAACTGAGGGACTCCAAGCATTATTAGGATGCCAAATTAAAGAGAAAAGGCTCTTGTGTCAAATGCCAAAGGGTCTTGGTGTTTGTTAACTTCACTGTAATTTATGTCTTACCTCTGAAAGCATATAAAGAGAGAGAAAAAGAATATTCTTTCCTCTCTATTGTCTCTTTTTCTGTATTTCAATGCATCGTTCCTGTGATGGGTTAAATACTTTAAGAAATCACACACAATTAATAATTCACAATTAAATAATTAATGGGAAATATTTTTAACCTTCTAGTGTATCTTATTTTTTCAATGTAAATTTTTGAAAGTAACACAAAAATTGAATGATATGGGTATTTCTGGTGTCAATTGGAAAAAAAAGACATTTGTGATGCATTCCTCTATGTTTTTCTCTTAGTCACCTTGCTTTTTTCTACAGGAGAAAGCCAAAAATTAATGTTCCATGTTTCTCTAAAAGGAAAACTGTTTTTTTCCTGTTTGTATCGAATCTTTCCTTCTTTCTTTCAAAACTTCTTGAGCCATTGTTACATACATCAGGAAACTTATTTATGCCATAATGTCCATCTGAAAATGAGAACAGAAACACTTGCCTCCTTCCTAATAAAATTCAGTCTTGTTTGGAAACATTTTATAAACCTGCAGGGAAGATCAAATGGTTGCCCATATCGTTTTATACAAATTCAAAGATTTAACCCATATAATGGGCAATGTCAAAAGCTGAGCTCCAGAGGAAACACAAACAACTGCCACTGAGAGCAGCCAGTCAACAGATTTTCTTGTGATGAAGCTCTTGAAGTCTATTCTAAAAGCAAAGATTAAAACATCATTCTGGAGCAATATCATCAGCCACCTAGAAATCTTCACTCTAGAGTAAAGGAACCACTGTAGGCTTTATAACAAAGGACCAAACTCTGCAGTCCCATGTGTGCTTCACTGTATATCATTTTATTACCTCAAAGGAAAAAAAGAATCCATGAAATGTGATGTTGTTTTTGCTTGTCCTCACAGACAATCAGTAAATCAGGCCACACTACAGCAGCTATATTCACAGTTCAACATAAAACTCTGATATCACCTAAGCAGCTTTGTGAAATATGTTCTCAATAAACAGGACTGAAAAGTAAAGTTGCTATATGAGTTAAGAGATAACACAAACATTCTTAAGGAAACGTGTATTCTCTTTCAGACTTTATTGTCCATTATATTCTGTTAGGCTAACACCTGCAAATTTATAATATTTTATTGAAACATTTTTGATTGCACTGTTTAAGCAAGGCATCTAATCAAGATTTTCAGGAAAGGAAAAGTCTAACTGAGATAATCTTTACAATTTTCTGCAGATTGCAGTTTCTATTTTCATTGATTGCATTCACTCCTCTGAAACAACTCTCCTGTTTCTATCAGATGTATTAGCATGAGTACAGCCATCACTATGCATCTTGCTTTTGCATTGTAATGCAGCTCTTGATCCTTCCTCTTAGAAACATCAACATGCATTTCTGCCTGATAATCTATAGTTGGGTAAGTGCTATCATACACTACTTTTTATAAGAGGATTCTGAAGACAGAGCAAAAGTATTTTATTATCGTTTGATCACAAGGAAGATATGTGAATGTTGCATTTAAATGGAATTAGTTACTAGAACAGAAGGGTGGCAGCTATCACACATTGTTATAAGATCATTCAGAGACAGAACTAAGACTTGGAGTCCTACTAAGATTATCCTTCTAAATGGAGATTGCAAAAAGGAAAGAGTACCATCTCAGTGACAGGTCTCTTAATAACAGATGTTATTTAGATGTAAAAAGATGAAGAACAGGAATTTGACACCTAAACCTTATGGACACAAAAATAAACATACAGCCCAGGAAACAAGAGGCTGTCTAGGACTCCACTTCTTGTCTCAGCCCCACGACCAGTTAGCAGTTATATCTTGACTACAATCTCTCACACGTTATGACAGGGACTAGAATCATACTCATGAAAAGATTACATAGGTTCCTCGAAGATACCATCAGAATGGCCTTGCACTCACATACCAGTTCAGACTCAATGGGATTCGGATAGTTTAAAAATAAAGTTCATCTGGCTCTAGTCCATAGATCAGTAACAAAGCATAATTTCAATGTGAGTTGTTATCAATCCAAAACTTCCTGTGAATTGGACATTTCCCTGTCCAGAATGACAACATTCAGCCTGTTCTATAAAGTGTACTTTTGCTTTTGTAGCACATTCAAATGTTGTGAGAAGGAACATATGGAGGGAAGTTGAATTGCTAGTGAAGGACAGAGCAAGGGGGAGAAAGAGAGAGGGAGGTTACAGAAGGAAAAGCAATCTACAAGGTGGAAGGAAGCATAAACCATCCTGATTTATACTTTTTCTCCACCCCTTCTGTTGATTGCTTTTCCTTCTAGAGACACATCTTTACTCTTCTTCTACAGGGTGTGATGTGAAGTGATTTACACTGCCTTTCCAACAGATAGTTAAACCACCCTCCTGGTCAAGAAAAAATATTAAAAAATTAATAAAGTTTACCTTGTTCAACTAGCTTTATTTGTCTTCACTGGCAGTGTTTTTTTTATTTCACGACAGTTATATTGGTAATATATAAACACATTTTAATTTGTTGATGTAAACATTAATAATAAGTAGGCCATATTGGCTTATGTGAACCTCACAGCAAGTAGATACTTGGAAAATGTTACATGTAAATGAACCTTAGATTGTTTTGTGTATCTGCTGTGCAAAGGGTAAAGATGTATAGCGGTCAATGTATACCCCGTTTAGCAATTATTATTTTTGTTGTTGTTGTTATTATTATTATTACATTATAGCTGGTTATATTATATCTGGTTATATAATAAATTATATTTCTGCTTCAGGAGCTGCTTCATAGGTGGAGGAGTCATGAAAAGGCAAAATGATCTTAAAAAGTTTCCCCATCCTTGCCCCCACAAGGCGTTAAGGCAAGAGTCTGAAGGTGCTATGTGGGCAAACCCATGACCTTACAGGCAACGGTGTAGAATTCCCCTCTCAAAAGATCTGAAGCCAGTCCTGTGACCCACAGTGCAGTCAGGTGGGCAGAGGAAATGCTTGGGTGGTCATGTCTTGGATGTAAAATGAGCCAAAACCTGTAGGAGGTCGTTTTAGCAAGTGTGAGATTCACTTTAATGTTTGAAACGCTGTTTTCCTTTGTAGCAGACAGTTTAAACAACACCTCATGTAAGCACTTCAGCCATACAAGTAATGATTGCTTGTGACATATGTGAAAAGGAAATTTCCAAACTTAATGACAAAACATTGCACAATTCCACAAGGATCACACCTGGGAAATAATGCAAAGTAGGACCAAAAAAGAAGCATTCTTATCTTTTCAACAAAACTTCTCTGATGAATTTCTTCAGTTGCATAATAACTTCTTAATATATCATCAACATTTGAGAAGCCCAAGTACTACAAAATGCAAACCACAATGAGTCAGTGCTTCCAGTAACGAATTGCAAACCAGATTGGTTTCTCCATCAGCTTCTCTGAGGTTTCAGATCTGACATTAGAGGTGATGCATAAGACACCAACCTGCAGCTCCTGTTTTAAGAATACTGAAAACAGCATTTTCCCTTTAGCACTGATATGGCTGCCATGTCAAGGTACCTTTTAGCAGCAACCTGGAGCCCTATTGTTCTGGGTAGTGATGCAGTGGCTTTCCTGACTCTTCACTGTCTGCTTGCAGACCGTCTACATTGCACGTTGTCACTTTTTGATCTGCTGAGGCCTCATGTGTTTATATCAGAGACTCCATCTGCACCTGGTGGTGGAAGAAAGGATCTGGATGGCTCTTATTTCATTCCCAGTAAGTACAGCATCATTTTTCCACATCCCCTCCTATGTCCTGAAGGCCTTTTAATGTGAGGGTCATTTGGGGCAGTAGGTCTGTGTTACAGAGATTTAATAAAGCACCCATTTGCCCGAGCTGTACTGTCTACTGGGGGCCTTCAGGAATACCAAGAGCTTAGGAGCACATGGAAACAAAGACAGTTTTTCAAAGGTCTCTCTCTCACAGCTTCCACCAAAGTGACCTGTCACTGCTTCATCTCAACTTGATGTTTTGACACTGCTATTCAAGTAAGAACTGAGAAAGTTGAATTTAGTCAGAACTTAATTTGAAAGGATTTTCGACAATTCCATTTCTTATTTATTTCTTTCTGGCAAGGACAGTTTTACATGTGGGAATCTCACGAAGCAGAAAATCCAACTTTTACATGGCATTCCCTCCCTCTTGGTGACAGATGGCACTAGAGTGACTGAGTCCATATCATGGCCTCAACATGATTTGCGTTCAGAAGAGGGGCTGCTCTCTGTCCCTGCGGGAATGCTGTATCATTTCTCAGGCAGCCTTTATCTAGAAGATACATCAAAAAAAAAAGTTGCATTCTAAGTCTGCCTAAAACTCCCACCACCACTTTCTAGCACAAGCAGCATATTTTTAATACAAAACGGACCTCTCATCTTTGCCCTAGGTAAGTGATACAGTATGAATTAAATAATGTACCATTTCATTTGTATTCTATATTATAGCATAAGATATTAGAAATGATACTCTGACACAATAGTACTGACATCTTTGAAAATACTTTTGTGCTGGCTCACCCACAGTATTTTCCTTCCATGGAAGAAAAATACTGTGAAGCCACTTAGGAAGAAATGAGTTCTGGAGGTAGTTAATCACTCGTGCAAGTGCAAGGTGTGGGATGTGAGATAGGATTCATGGGCAGCAAACAGCAGCAAGACACTGAGAGAATGTGTATTCTGAGGGCCATTAATTTGCATTGAGTACACGGGCTAGAAAAAGTGGTCTAGTTAATTAAACCATCTCACTGAAATGGATTCAAAAGAGGTTTAGTTTAGCATTAAAATCAGCTTTAGCCTACATTCCACATGGGTTACATTGAGATATTTTATTCTGTATCTGAAGAAGTTCAGCTATAGATTATGCAGTATCACTGGCTTTATAGAGCAGTTACCTGTGTAAATATCCCTCAATATCTGTATGTTGTTCTTCTCACTTCACTCATTTGAAAATGTCAGTACAGACAAAAATTTAAGGATGAGATTCATGGAAGGCTGATTTTTGCAAGAGACAAAGGTGAAGTGACCTACTGGAAGTTTGCGGTAGCTTTGTACCTCTAGGTATCTGTAACAAAACACACTGGAGCTTTATAATGTCTATTTATTCCTTTGTATTCACCCAGTAAATCACAGTGTAAGCCAGTAGGACTAGCTCAGACCTAAAATATTGGCAGTGATGCATGTGTACACTGACAAACACTGATGAACTAGATAGGGGAAGTCAGACTAAAATAACATCTGTTTGATCAGCACCTGTCTCTATTCACTTTTATTATCTTCATCACATTCCCCAAACAATAAAGTGGGTGTTATTTGCGTAGGTAATACATAAGGGAGAGGAGTCCACTATGAGCACAGATGGTAGACCTTCAGCTCAAATTAAAATTATCATCTTTTGGTAGCCCAAAATTTGCTTAAATGGAAGCAATAAAGCCCACAGGAGTGCAAGGAACAACCTTATTGTTGTATGGCTACCCTGTTTTCTTAGACAGTGAAAGATTATCTGTTATTTAAATGTTTTTAAAATTTTAATTTCATCTGAAGTTTTACCATCTGTGTGTCTACTGAGCTCCTCCCTGTGCTCTTAGTAAGGTTCCTAATCTCTAGACTTGGGATCTAGAAATAATGAAGGCTGGAGAGATGTTCAGCAGAACTGACTTTAAAAGAAAAATTTTAATACCTGGAAAGTTAAAGAGCTATTCAATGTGAAGTATATACACTCACATTTTTTATTTTCTGAAATATTCCACTTAAGAAGAATGAATCTCAGAAGTAAACCAGAAAAATTGTCAATAATTCTATGAGTTTTTAGAGACAAATATGGCTCACCGAAAGCACTACCTAAACGCTTGAGCTTACAATCAAATTTATGGTCAAGGGAATGATCATCTTTATAGTCCCCCAAACTGTTCTGCTATTGTGACCTGAGAGAATTCAGAAAAATAAGATTTCTCTTGTAAGGGTTTATAGGACTAACTCCTGAAAAAACACAGTAATAGAAGAAAACACTGAATGTATCCAAACCCCACAATGCAAACACAGTTAATTTTGTACTCATGGAAAACCATGAGTAACCCGATATGGGAAAAGGGATAAGTCCAGACCAGCGGGGTCCTTTGTCCTGAGTTGTAGGGTCCACGTGTAAATCCACAAGAGAGAAACACAGATGCCACGTGCAGGTTCAAGGTCAAAGCTGATCTAGTTTATTGTTACAACATGGTGGTTTATAAGGGGTAGCAGAAAGGGACCATGGGAGAAAGGACACCTGGACCTGGGATTGATAAGGTAATATGAACCCCAAGGGAAGAGGGGGCAGTGGCAAAGCAGGGACAACAGGGGATTGGCTAAGACAGCTGCCCCTGGGGGGCTGGCCATGCAGGGGGCTGCCAGCACCTCTCTAGGGAGGGAGACCTGTCCCTGACCATGGGAGAAGGTCACAGCACAGCCCTTCTCCAACACATGAGTACAAAAGTGTTTTCTGTATGCAAGTGTTTTCTTACTTCTGTTATTCAGTGTGTGAGGGACAAGCAGGAATTTGGCTACTGATATTAAACGTGCTTGTAAAGAGGATTTGTATTGTGTTCTATTCCTAAGCATAAAAGCTGCAAGCACAGAGAGCAGTGGATACCCAGCAACTCATAGGAAATTAAAGTCTGAAACTTTTTAGTAAGCATATCAAATTTTTATCCCACCCTCCACACTTCACAGTCATCCTGCCACCTGGCATTTCAGCTTACTTCCTGTTAACCATGTTTATTCCTACAACATACCTGTTTTGATCAACATGGTGTGTAAATTACAAGCTAGAGCAATCATGGTATCAACATGTCAAACAAGGTTCCTAGATAGGATATGTCAAAACAGTGGGCGAAAATGGGATTTTGTGAAAAAAATGGTCATTCGGATCAAAGAGATCAAAAGAGGTGATTTATAAAACAGTGATTTAAAATAAATATTTTAAATTTCCATTTACCAATCTCTCCCAAAATCATACATTGCTTTTCAATACAGAGTTCCAACATGCCATTTCAATCCACATAAAATTCCTAATAAGAAGCCAGATACTAAGAGGAGACAAGTAAATTCAGAAGCAAGCTTGCTGACAGGCCACAAAATGCAAAACAACCAGAACATAAGCATCTATTTTGTCTCTTTTTGTAATGTTTCATTCACATGTAATAGCTGGTTTTAGTAAAGAGAGTCTGAAAGAGACAGTAAAATGAATACATACAAAACTGACTGCAGATAGGTGAAGTGTCATTAATTAAGCAATAATACCCCTTGAAATAAGCCATTACCAGCAGTTTTCAGTTATGAACCATTAATATTTTAACTAGCAAGTCATTAATTTTAGCAATAACCAATTCTAAGGGGATTATTGCTTGAATAAACTATTTTTAATGATATTCAACATTCTGAAAACCTTGGTCTGTTTTAAGTTTTGATCCTTTGTAATGCCTCTGTATGAAAAGGTATTCACACTGAAATAGAAGCATTGCTACAAGCACATAACACAATCTTGCATGGAATTTGTTCACAAGGCATAAGGCACAAGGTCTCCCCTGCCTCTATTATTATATCTGTGATGCTGATAGTCAGTGCTGGCTTCTGTAATTTGCCTTTTTCTTTTCTGATGACTGCTCTATAGCTTGCCTTGATCAGGAAGACCTGAGATCAGTCATAGCCTCTAATCCCATCTCTTGCATCAAGCTGTTGTTCTTTTTTGATATAGCTGGGTATGTACAATTACTCTCAGATGAGCTTCTGAGGGGCAAAGAGATATAGTTTACTCCAGGCAACATTATTTTTGTGCCTGTACACACAGTAAGCCTAATATTTAGACTTTGTCCCTCTACATCTATTAAAACACTGGAATTTATTTTACAGATAACTCCTAACAAGGTTAAATCATATAACTCTGGAGAAATAAGTTGGCACAAAAATGTATATTTCATGAGAATAGTCCCAGGTCTATATCATGTTCATATGAATATAGCTAGGGATAGGAGAGACAGATAAGAAAGATAAGACATAAAGAGCCTCTTACCCCTCTGGAAAGAAGAGATCACTTTCCCTCAGGAGACAGAGTATTTCCTAACTTTGATCCTATCAGGCTAGCCAGAAAGGAAATGATATCTGTTTTATGACACTCCAGAATTCCCATCTCTAAACCTCTACTGGAAATAAAACTTTTTAAAGTAGTAAACACTTTCCTTGACTCAACAAAAGTATCAAAAGGGTTACAGACAAAATCTTGGCCTCTCTACTTGTATCATAGGCTAGAAGGACAGGCTTTAACTCTGTCCAGAAAGCAGTACCAGAAGCAGGCAGACAATGTCAAGGCAAAGTATACCAGATCTCATATTTTTGTATTTTCATTTTCTCACCCTCATTAAATTATAGTCTGGTTTTATAAATGGCCATTTTAGCCAATATATTTACAGGACTTAAGTCTTTGTAACAGTCATATGTTTCTAGGGGCATATAACAATGCTCCTTTCAGATTTGATAATTATTTTGCATTGTCAAGAACAATAAATCTTCTGGTGACCAGGTTTTCTACTGAGGCTCCATCACACAGTGTTTTAACACTAGATGTCTCCTGTGTTGGGCCTGACAATTTGTGAGGGTGGAAATGTAGCCAAACCCAACAGCGATGTGAAGGGGACTCCGCCGAGGAGTCATTCGGGTAATCTCAGTCACTTCAGCGTATCATAGTGAATAATTTCACACAAAAATTGAGAATGCATGAGGTTCTCTTATATAAATAAAATTGGCACCATTTTACCCCTCAAAAAAAGTATAAGAGAATAATAAAAGCATGAATGAACCCATATATTAGATCTTTTGAAGTAGAATTGACATTGAAAACAAGCAATGCAAATGTCTTCACTACTCCTTTTCATGATTCCTTAGAAGCCCAGGTAATTGCAGTGTCAGCCAGGAAATCCAGAACTCTATTATGTCCAGTTTTGATGCTTCGTTTCTTCCTAAAGATACAGTAGTAACCCAGAGTTTACAGGTGCAATCTGTTCCCAACCTTTCTCCATTTCCTCTTTATTCCCAATGGTCACAATATGTCTCTCTCTGATTCCCTCTTTAGCTGTCCTTTTTAAGAAACCTTTTTGCAAAGATAATACTTTTATTTTCATACAGCAACAAATAATTCATACAAACACCTTCATAGATAAGAGATGATGTATGAGAGGTTTATAAATTAGCAGATAGTAGTCAGTATAGCTATTATTACAATGTGGGGAAAGGGTGATTTAAGAGACTGGGAATATGACAAGGAGTCTCACTAGTAGTCTGTTAGTTACAGGTCTACTAAGTAAATAGTTACTGAAGGATATTACCTTGTCTTGTTTGGATAAGATGTTTGGTGACTTGTGAGGAAGTGTTAACAGACAAAGTCAGCGGCAGACTTACACACATTTCTTCGTTCTTTCCTCTTCTGCTAGGAAATACCAAAGCTCATCCCATTTCCCATGCATCTGGTTTTCCACTTAATAAAAGGAAATATTTTTGGAAAAAAAGCCTTTGTTTTTCAACCTAGAACCATTATCACTGAGAAGGAGATGTGGTTTCTGGATGAAGAGGTAGAAATCTGTTCTTGACACTTCCCATAGGACTGGCCATGGTCTAACCCCATGGTCCTGCGTATGTGTCATTGAATGCTAATTCAAGACTGAGAAGGCCATCATCATAAAGAGTAAATACAGATGGTAACACAGCAAACACAACAAAATACAGGATGGGGAAGCCTCACTGCTGAAGTTCATTCCTCTAGGTTACGGTGGAGCTGGGAACATGTAGGGGAAAATGTGTTAGGCTCCAAAAGCCATTGTACTAAACCTAAACCTGTTGCAGTGGGGGACGGAAACCAGCAAAGAGAGGCCAGGGAAACAATAAAGTTTGGCTTCTCTCCCTTTCCTATTTTGCTGGGTAGGAAAGGTTCTTGGTTGCTATAGCTGCCAAGAGCAAATGATGCAACTCACTAAAAATAACTCTCACTTCTTAGAAAGATACAGATCTTACAGATCAGGCACAAATGAAGTCATTCCTTCTGTTATTTACCCCCTTTCTGGCCTCATTCTCCAGAAATACTCCCAAAACAGAAGCAGGACATTAAAGCAGCAGATATTTTCATGATGATTTTCACTTGAGCTCCAACAGACAGACACTTAGATTTGCTGCCTCCCATGCACAGACCCCTGGAAACAGGACATAAACTCTATGACAGATATTTGCAACCCACTCTGAACTCTAGCCTCCAGGAATTATTTTCACTTTACCATGTACATTAAGTTTGTTCAGAAAAGGCATTGCACATTTGATGGGAAAGGATCAAGATTTACCTCAGGAATAAAAAGGGTGATAAGTAAAGATAAATAAGAAATAAGATTTGAAATTCATGTGTGATACAGTGAATCTTGTCCTGTATCAATCTGCTCAGGCCCACCTTTGCAAAGCAACATAACAGCAATGCTAAACACCAACTGGTCCTGCAAGATATGTTGTGATCTGCAGAGAAAAGACACAGCTGTCGGTGCAGCATGTTCTCATTATGAGTTTCTCTGTGAGACTCCATAGGTGGGGCATTCAATGCATTGTAGTGAAGTAAACAGAATTCCAATTTTCTTTTTAGTTAGCCTTTACAATGATGCTGTCAACTGGAAATGAAGAAAGAAGGAGGCAATGAAGCAAGAATACTCAACCACGGCAGAGAAAGGAGAAAGTAAGGGTAAATGCCAGCTGCAGGTAGAGAGGAAAGAAAAGAACACTTACAAATATGTCAATGAAAAAAAAAATAAGGGAAGAATGCAAGAAAGAAAAAGATGTTTTAAAAATAACCAGGAACAAAAGTGCCTAGAGACTGAAATGTACTGCTGGAGTTTATTTTTTCACAACAGAATAGTAGATAGGAAAGCTGAAGAGCTGCACAGGCATAAGACCCTGCAGGCTTGTTCTACTTTCTAGTATGTCCTGACTATCTGGTTGATGTAGCAGTCTGCACCAGGGTTTGAAGGTGACTGTGGGAGTGAATATTTTGGAGATAGTACCTAGAAATCTATCTGTGCATGATTTGAATGTAATCTCTAAGTAAACTGCCTTTGTTAGAACCTCACTTAGTAGAAAAGGGAAGACACTAGTTACTAAATACTGTGTTTATTTTACAAGAGCTAGCAGATAACTAAGTTAAAATTACTGCCTGTCCATGCTACTATCTGCAGGCCTCAAATTATTCTATGATTATGAACAACCTGATTGAGTGGATGGCAACCCCCATGGGTTAGAGGTTGGAACTAGATGATCTTTAAGGTGCCTTCCAACCCAAATCATTCCATAATTCTATGATTTTATGGCACAGACCCATTTTATAAAACGATTATGTAATTTGCTGGGGGCATGCAGGTAGTCTGGGACTTTGCAGAAAACTGGATGCATTTTGCTGATGATGTAAACTAGTGATCCATCTACTAGATTACCGGGCCTTTTTTTCCTGGCTTCCATCCCACTTTCTTCTTTCTTTTGTTGTATAAAATTGTCTGATCCTACTACTGGTAACCAGAGCAGAAGCAGCTCTCATTGCTGAATCAGTACTCATATTACTTTATATTTATTACTCGTTCTCTCTTTTCCTTCTATCTATTACTGTCCTAAATATGTGGGTATGCATTTTTTGAGATAAAAAGTTGCTAAGTACCTATTAACCTCGCATAAGGACTTCCTGGAAAGACACATTTTATGCAAAAAAAAACCAACAACAAACCACCAAATCAAAAAACAAACCCAACCAACATTCCCTCCCCTATTCTTTTGCCATAACCTCTATGAACTCTCTGAAGGCAACATCTCTAAAAAGTTTATTCTGCCAATGAGGTTCCATGTATGCTTAGATTCCGTGCCACTTAGTGAGGTGACCTTTCAGTCATGCTAACAGAAGTTGTAAATGTGAGCAAAATCACACACAAACAAGGAATTTCTACCACCTGCTTACCTCTTGTTGTGGAGCAGTATCAAGATGCCTGTTCTGGAAGAATGAGTGTACAAATGATATGCAGTGTCCTCAATATGGTCAAACTGAATCCACACTAAAAACTCATCTCTGCACATAAGGAGAAAAAACCCACATGCTTAACAAAACCAACAAGAAGACAAACCTGTTAAACTGTCACTGGTTTCAAGACAAGAGGTGCACTTCTCTGATCTAATGCAAGCATTACATCAGGACTGGGTAACAGACCCATGAGATGTAACTCATCACTACATTTTGTGATATTTCTCAAACTTTTGGGTGTTTGAAGTACAGTCTGTATCCCAGACGTGGACTTTGGTGAATCAGTTATATAGCAAGTTAACATGCAGACTAGACTTATGTAGAAGTACACAAAGGTTGGAACTTGAACTGCTGAAAGAAGAGACTACTGCCAGGCAGTGCAATGCAGGGAGCTTGAGGGCAGGGGCATGGATGGGAAGGGGGAAGGGCAGAGCCTCAGGGACATATAGTAGGACCGATATTTACTTACCACCTTTATTAATAGTCATGAAGACAGAAGAATAAAACCACATTCATTAAATTTGCAGATGATGCTAAACTGGGAGATATTATACAAATAAGAATCAAGAAATGTAATATAAAACAGCTCAAAAAAATGCAGGCTGAGAATAGCAAAATGAGAGTCATCTTGTAAAAATGCAAGTCAATGCATGCCACAAGGGAAGAATAACCTGGGCTGAGGGAAGCCACAAATCCGATAGAAGACAAAAACCTCAAGGTGACAGTGGGCAACAAATTACAGAGGATCATTCCCGAAAGGATGGGTCCAAAGGGTAACACAATTGTGGGTTGCAAACACAGAGACACTGGCTCGCAGTCAGAGAGATTCAAACCAGGAGATTTTATTCAGGATACCAGTTTAGCTTCAAGACAAATATATGTGGCATCTTCCTAACTCAGACATATTTGTGAGGGGAAATTTCTACAGGTAGCTTCTCGTGTATAAATTGTCTCTGGTGTTTGTTAAACAGAATCTGAAGGCAGGCAAAGTGGAGTGAGCTCAGAGAAAAACAGTGATTCAAGGACACTTCCGTGAGCTAGATGTGTATGAGACAGTGAAGGAAAATTCTACAAATATCTGAAAAAAGGGCAATTACATCCTGCAAAAGGACTCACAAGCAGTCCTGTTGTCATCTTGATTAAGATGCAAGAGAAAAAAGTTATTATTTACTAAAGTAGTCATAGTATCTAGAAAAGTGAAAGATCTCACTTGTGGTGTGTTTTTTGAGTAGGGATTGCAAAACCGCTCAGGATAAGCAGTCCTGAACTGACAGGAAGGTGATGACAGAAAAATCCTTTTCTTTCTTTGACATCTATACTAAGTTTAGAAGGTCTATCTTACAGCTGTGTATTCTAATATTTACTTCTGTGAAGCAAACAGGGATCCAGGAAAATAAAAACAAAAGCAGTAAAAGAACAAACTTCTAAAGAATCGCCATCCAAGCAGCCGGAGCAATACTTAAAAAAAACAAACAAACAAACGAACCAACAAAAAAAAAAAAAAAAAAAAAAACAAAAAAAAACCAAACCAAAAAACCACACACACACAAAAAAGAAATAAAAAAAACCCTAATAGAGCCCATGTTGATAATTAAAACTAAAGTGAACTGATCACAATAATAAAAATAAAGATGTTGAATTACTTCAGGGTTCATTCTGGAGGAAAATCAGAAAGCTGTGGGGAAGGATACACAGGAGAATGTGATCAAAGATGTATTAATATTCTACATGCCCAAAGGTTACATATGCCATCTCAGAACAGATACAGCAAGAGTGAAGATGGCCATCAGGATGAAAGGAAATTACCAAAACAGGAGGATATTCAGAATTATAATTTACTCTATATGAAGGACTGGATGACAAAATCTAGAAGACACTTAATATATGTTCAGTTCAACAACACATGTTAATAGAGATTGTCAAATACAAAAATAGACAAGAATGTTTATGAACATGCTCTGGTTTCTAACCAGGCTAATCAGGTACACGATAACAAAATACTTTTTCCTGGGCTTTCAAGTTTACTCAGGTTAAGAGTTTCAGCGAAGCTGAACAAATAATGTGAAAAAAAATTGTATCCATGAGAGTGTTCTTGATTTGTCTGACACTGTTTATGCCTTGCCTATTTCTTCATTCAGAAGTGGATGGAAACATATACTATGTCATGGAAAAATGTCTTCAAGCAAATCTCATCTAGAAAAATTTATCATAAGCATTTTCTCTCAAACATTTTTGGATGGCAAATTTGAAATTTTAATTTGAAAAATCCAAGCCATTAACATTTCTGCACTCAGTAGAATAAATATGTGAATCTTGAGGTTGATTCTGTTATGTTGATGCTCAACTTTATGCCTGGCAAGTGGTCCCATTGCCTTCAGCTCCAAGGCAGCTTACTGGAGCTCCTGGCAGAGGATGAAACTGAGCTAAGGAACACATCTCTGGGAGACCAGTATAGGTCCCAGCCCGGCAATGAGACTGTGCTGGCTCTTGCTGTCCTGGGGCACATTTCATTGTAGGGTAGGGCCTTTCCAAACACAGTTCACAACCAAAAGCTGGCCCTGGGGTAAAGCAAACCAACATTTATGTATTTTTCAGATAGTCAGAATTAGTTCAGGCTTGTTAAACCCCTGAAAGTGTTTCTGCAGAATGCATCAAATATGAATACAATACATGACAATGAAAATATAACTGATGTCTCGAGTTTATTTCTTTTTCCCTAGTTGTCTCTCTACAGAGTAAGGCAGCAAAGAGCTGTAAGCTACAGGGCCTGATACCTTTTGTATATCCTCAGTGAAATATTCACTAAGCTCAGTCAGCTTTACCTGTGGAAAACCACTGACATGAAGGGGGCTGCAGGGGTGTCAATCAGAGCACAATTATAAGCCAGTGTGTTACACAGTCATCTCAGGGGGACTAATTTAGCCTGCAAGTCTTTATTACTGCTGATGATAGGCAAAATGGAAGGAAGTTAAGGCTGACAGTAAAAGCCCACAGTGAGTTTGCAGGAATGGCAGTTACAATATCCATCTTTTTATTTGTAAGCTAGGTATTTTTGATTAAAAAAAAAACAACAACAAAAAAACAAACAAAAAAAAACCAAACCAAACCAAAACAAAACAAAACCAAACCCACCAGAATAGAAAAAACAACCAACTAGAAAAAAAACACAAACCACCACCAAAACGAAACCATGAAACAAACAAACAACAACAACAACAAAACAACAACAACAACCACCAAAAAAAACCAAACATGGAAGTATTTTTTACAAAGTCACTTTTTTTTCAGAGTAGAGCTGAATTTAGCTATACCTCATACAAAACTCCTGCCAAAAGTCTTCTCACAGTTTCCTACTCCTGCAGAGAATCCTTCTGAAGCCAGGTTTTAACTTTCATCCTTCTGGTTATAGCCACGAATTAGAGTCAGTTATAACTATGAGCTTTAGAGACCCCACTGCTTCTGCACTGCAGTGTAATCGAAGAGGTTTATAGAGAAAAGATAACTGGAATTTATGATTCAGTAGTTCAATTAGAGGGTCACCCAAAACAGGTAATGAGGTGCATGATGAGGCAAGCGCTTAGGAGGAGGCACTGCTAGAGAAGGTTGCGGCAGGGCAGGGAAGAAGGCATAGAAGTAGACTGATGTTCCTCTCCACACAAGTGGTACGTGCTCATACACATGTTATTAGTATATAATTACTAGCATCCTGATTATTCATTTAGTGGGTTATGGTATAGAGCTCAAATCCTACAGTGTTGAAGCCCAGAGTGTTCCCATACTCAGCTGTGTGCAAGCCTGAACTCAGGCTCAGCATAGACCTCCTATATATCTCCCTTGTTCTGCTCAGGACTCCCCTAGGAAGAATATTGAAGTATTTGTTTTGCCTCACATCAGCTGAAATGGTATATGAAAGTGGGGAGGAGAAAGGTCCCGGGACCATAGGTCCCAGAAGAAGTCCACTTGGCAAGTAAATGTGCCCTTGTACAACCTTCAGATGTTTCCAGGCATTTCAGAAAGTCAGTTCTAGCTGGGAAGTCATAGGGTTTGGAAGATTGTTATGAGATTCTCAGCATATATATGTAACAATACCAAGTGCAAGTTCAGAGCTACACCAACATTGTGGGCGGTGGACCAGGTCGAGCCTACGAATATTGGAGGAGACAATCAGAAAAGGAGGATGAAGGGGATTACCTGG
>JAWWES010000041.1:27958721-28000563 GCA_035583135.1 Lophotriccus pileatus
TACGGAGTGGTCCACAAAGGGTCTCGGCGTGATCGCCTAGGGCGTTTTGAGTGCTTCTAGAAGCCGACGCCCGACACCAACATCACAATTTCCATCACCTCCCTTTAAAAGGAAGAGGACCTGGAAGCTATAACTTGGCAGACTCCCTATCTAACCCCATCTTCTTTTCTATAATAAGGAACGGGGCAGAGAATCCCACAAGTAAGCACAATTCAGCATCTTCAACAGCAGAAAGTCAGGTTCCCACTAACTTCGAGAGAATTGAGTGCTTTGAGACAATCTGAGATTACCAAAAGTGCTCTTTATCATTTTAATCTTATGGGTAAATCTATGCACAAAGTTCCAATTCATGTGCAATTAATGATGTCATGTAAATACTGTAGCTGAAACTTCATCACGAGATACCTGTATGGACAACATGCCCTGGGTCTGATCACATGTTTAAAGCTGGGTACTAAAGATTTTTCAACATTGAGATATAGTATGTCATGGGCTCAGAATCCTAAGGGGCCTCTGAAATAGTTGTCTGGTCCAATGTTCTGCTCATAGAGGGGCCAGTTTTGATGACACTGCTTATGGCCTTGGCTTGTAAAGTTTTGAACATATTCAGCCTGTTGAGGTTGGTATAAATGGCAGTTCTGCTTTCCAGCCTCTTAAACAGTCCTTGCCAGTTGGTTGTCAGCCACAGACTTGTTCCCATCCCATCGTTCTGGTCATTAATAAAAGTGTTGCATATTATCAGCACTAATATCAGTCCCTGAGGGATGCCACTTACCTGGCTGCCAGTGAAATTTTATAATATTGATTTCATCCTTTTGAGACTGAAAATGTAACCAGTATTTCACCACCTAATAGTACACTTCTGTGGGCCATATTTAACCAGTTTGGCTTTAAGGATACTAAAGGGAGAAGCCAAGTCAAAGGCCCTTCTTCATCCTCGAAGGAAACTTCCAATGTTTCTGGGACTGCTGGTGCAGAAAAGCCTAATATGAGAGTTGTATACACTACTTATTGAAGATTAATTGTTAAAATTGTCTAAATGAGGGAAATTGTTTAGAGTTTTCTAGTTTCTTTTTGGTAATGGAAGTGGTGGAAAACTTTTGCTTTTTCCAAGGCAGAAGACCAAAAGAAAAAGTGGTTTGAAAGATGGCAAGAGCAGGGAGGTTGGACCAGATGATGCCCTGTGGTCCCTTCCAACCTTATCCATTCTGTGATTCTGTGAAATATGACCCTTATACAACATAATTCAGTGAGAGCCAAGTCCTAAGGAAAAGGATGTGATACTGTTTTTTCAATTGCTGTTACTTTTGCTTTTCTTGTTATAATTATGAAGATAAATATTACTTTTTTTGTTGATATTCCTCATTGTATATATTTAGAAACAGGAAAAAATAAATGTCATGTTCTCCATGTAAAAGTACAGTTGGAGTTGTTGGAAATAATGATGAAAAAGTATTTCTGTTTCTTGGGTGTTTTTCTTTTCCTATGGCAATAATAGAACACATTGGATTGCACTTGGACCTATGAAAGTAGCTTATGCAATAAGGTAATCCATTAAAACAGAGACAGCAGGAGGGAGAGGGTAAGAAAGGGAGAGAAAACCCTCTTCATTCAAATTTTGAAAGTTACTACTTTCTTTTTACTGTATGACACTCCAGAATGAATATCAATCACAGCCTTCTTACTTCCCAGGCAGATTTCCACCTTAATGAAGTGGAATCATCATGACTTATTACGACAATACCTCATTTTTACCCACTGTTCCACTCCTTTTTTGACTCTTTTGATTAAAAAGATCATGCTGCAGTGTCCCACATGATAACTGTATTAGTTAGAGTAAGTAACTGATCTATTACCATGGGATAATACAGTTTGAAGGCATTTTACTAGGGGCTGCCAGATTTCAATATTATTAGAGGGTCATGGAGCGTCTGACATTTCAATTTGTTATCAGGCCACTCATATCACTAGGGCAATCATTAAACATAGACTCTAATAAGGTTTCTGCTATGTAGGGTCATTCATTATTGACAAGGAGGAGAGAAATAAATACCTTCCCAGGGGCAGCCTCAGCATATAATACTGTAAAAACCGTCTGAGTCTGGAACCATATTTTCTAGATTTGCTGGCAAATCAAGCATTACATTTTCAAATGAAACCATATGAAAGAATTCAGATAAAAACATGAGTACTTAGATTCTGTCTTTACACACTGTAACAGCACTCGATATAATCACATATATATAAAAATTGGTAATTAGATCACAAGTTGGCTTATTTTACCACGATGATGGAAGCTAATAATGCACTTGTGTCATCTTTGGCTTTATGAGGTCTGTACGCCTGGGACAGACTTTGCATAATACAATTAATCATCATATATCATCTACCTCCAATAGTTATTTAACAGATGACATATCTTCACCTTTCAGCTAGGTAGCCCTGTGATTTAGCTTGGAAACAAAAGAACTACATTCTTCATAAAGGCTTATTAATGTTTTACCCCTTAGATTAATGTTTGGTTTATTTGGGATATGCTTTAAAATTCCTTTTTAAATTTCAAATTTTCCCTGAATAACCTCAAACTCATATACATTTCACATATCTTTTAAAAATTAACTGTATTGTACTTTAGAACCAAATCAAGCAAAAGGAAAAAAGTAGTTTGGACAAGGTGAAAGATATTGTTAAAACCACAACTAAAAGGATTTGGACAGAGCTATTTATTTCTGGAAATTCAGTTTGGGGAAACACAAATTTGTATGATTGTTTGCCTCTGTTTCTTGGGAATAAAAATAAATTACAGAAAAAATAGGGGTGTTAGGATGTACTACAGCATTTGGTGAAGAAACAGCAGTGTTGTACTAATGGATGCAAAACAGAAAGGGCCTAATCCTACAACTACATACTGTCTTAAGTAGTCCCATTGGCCTGATCTGGATCCATTCAGGACACTAGAACTTTAACTTTGGTTTCTGAATCGGATGGATTAGGCCCAAAAGAGCAGTCCAAGAGAGAATCAAACTCAGGGAAAAGTGAGCTATTTTCACTTATTGTTATAACTGATGAACTGCAGCATCCATGGTGATAGTAAATTAGTTTATAAAGTTTCTTCCAGATTTAATAATAAAAGGTGTTATTAATAACAGGCAAAAAAAACATGTCTCACAATTCAATAAGGTTATCCTTTCTTTTTAATTCATGACAAGACCTTTAATTGGATCAGAAGAGCAACCAGCAGACAACTAAATTGACAATGTAATTTAATTCAACTAGCGTAGTGAGAAGGAATCTTTACTGACAGTTTTTATTCAACCTTACTTCATTCCTGGGTACCTGCTTAGTCAACTCCAACACTACAACTCCTCTCTGGCTCACCTTTGGGAGTCCCCCACAAAAAAACATTTAAATCTTCCCAATGCAGTAACTTGGCTCAGTGGAGCAAGTTGTTGTTATCAGGTTTCCAAGTTCCCTGATCAGGCAGAGTAACCTTCATTAAGTCAAGCAAGTGTTGCTGAACTGAGAAACAGTTCTGTCTACAGGCTGACACAAGATATTCCAGGAGACGTAGAGAAGGATGACTGTAGCCAGGATAGCTTGAACACATGTAGAAAAAAACGTATTTGTGTGGAGACAAAATGATGTCAAAGTATAAACGGGTAAGAGGGACTTCCTCGACTGGATTAAAGAAATTTAGTTATACAGTGAGAAGTTGAAAGACTGACCACCAACATCTGAGGCTGTCCATCTTGAAAGGTGAGAACCATAACACCATTCAGATATGTAGAGGTACTTCATTAAAATGAAGCAATATTTTTACATTGGTAAATATACCAGTCTTTTATAGCCAGTCTATCACAAGCATACCTTATATTCAGCTACTTTTCTGCATAACATTCTTCATTTTATCAGAGACTCATGTAATAGCAAAAAATGAAGTTTTATGGTATTGATAATGATGTAAATTAGGTATTTATTCGGTACCATGATTTGTACATTCATTTAGTCACTTTCTTGGAAATAATTCACCATATGTATAACAACTAGGCAATGATAATTGTATTTTTGCCTGGGGGGAAAAAAGTTGTCTTCTAGTATGATTGTCACTGGCAGTTTAAGATTATCAGACCTGGATAGGAAAAAAAAGTCTATATAACATGAAATTTTTCTTCTTATGAAATACATTGACAGATTCACTTAATCAAGAATAGTGTATCTTTCTGAGTTGGCTTCCTTAGGACGTGTTCCATAAAGTTGTCAAGCAGATTTTTTAGGAATTTTCTGGCCTGGATTGAACCAGATGTGTGATGATCCCAGATGATTTCTGGCAAGTTGAAATTCCCCATAAGGACAAAGATGGTTGACTTGGAAGTGTCCCTTAGTTCCTCAGAGAATAATTTGTTGATGTCATCATCCTGGCTGGGAGGTCTGTAGCAGACTCCCACAATATCATCTTGCATTATTTGTCTGCCCCTTGATTCTTACCCAGAGGCTCTCGACTGTGCCTTTGCCAGCTGTGAGCTCCATCCATTCTAACCCTTCCGTTACATACAGTGCCATATATTAATGAAGCTGCTAAACAACACCAACCCTAATACTCACCCCTTAGGTTTCAGGTCTAGTCACTGGCCTCCAACTGCACATGTGCAGCTGATCACAGCTCTTTGAGCACAGCAGTTCAACCAGTTTTCAACCAAGCTCACTGTCTTCTTTATCCTGTCTGTGCTTCAGTTTTCTTATGAGGATGTTATGGCAGACAGTGCTGAAAGCTTGACTAAAGTCAAGATAAACAACCAAGCCAGTCACCTCATCACAGGAATCCATCAGGCTGATCAGGCATGATTAGTCCTTCACAAATTCATGCTGATTATTTGAAATCACCTTCTAGTCCTTCCTACATTTCGAAATGGTTTCCAGGACTATTTGTTCCATCCCTTTAGTCCAAGAAATTCTAAAAGAGAGGAGATGGAGAATTCAGTGTTGGGTTTTTATTCCATTTGTTTCTGGCTGCAATGCCATAGTCATGCTTCAGATTTCCAGAACAATAATTTAGTTTACAAAAAAAGTATGAAACAATACTAGATAATTAAACCTGAAGAGCCACTGTGCCCCTGGAGCCTCCCCAACATACGTGGACATTGGAGTGAGAATTAATGCAACTCCAGAATTGGTGTTATCCTCCAAAACTTAACCCAAAACATGCTCACAATTTAGAGGAGGAATACATAATACTTGAACTTTAACACAGTGAACTGAATGCCTGACCTTGCTCCTTCCACTCTCTGGAAATGCTTTGATACTCAGACTGATTCAGCTCCAAAGGGTCAGGAGAGGAGCTCACACAGTGGGGAACGCCTGTCATTTGGGTTGATGCTGCCAGCAAACATCCACTCTGAAGCTGGTGGCAAAGACAAAGGCAAAGGCTGCCCTGCCAGAAGTATAAAAACCTGTTTCAGGGCAGACACTCTGTCACAGACATCTCTGTTTCTGTGTGGTGGTGCAACACACATGAAAAAATCATTTGCAGTGGCACTATTTGCTTCTGCAAAGGGAGTCTGGAGTAGCGTTTCTCTTTCCTAAAAACCAACCTGTGTTTGCAATGGAGTGGATTATCCAGCCTCTTGGTCATACCTCAGAGCCTGTGAAAGCCCACGCATCTCATTGCCCATTCTCTGCGCAGGTTCAATAAATCTGTGCCTGACTTTGGCTCACACATCAATCTTCGGTATTCACCACTTCTGCAGTGAAAATGTTTGCTCCTGTTACAGTCCGCCCCACAAGGCAGAAGTAACTTTTGTTTTTCTTTTAATAAATTCCTTGGGGTGAATTAAAGTTAACTGACACTAGATGATCGGTGTTTACAGGTACATATATATATAGGGTTTATTTTGGAACAATTTGGTTGCAAAAGAAAACAGGTATGTAGCCGTTTTTGTTATTATTATCTGTAGTAATATGGCAATATAAAGACATAAAGGTATCACCCAAGGAAATGTGCAAGTGAAAAGAGAGAAAAAAAGAGAGAGAAAGCATAAAAGTTCCTATTCACCACCTAGAGGTTTCTGATGAACATGGTGGTTCTCACTGGTGTCTTGGTCTGTTAGGGAGTGGTGGTAGAAGAAGCCTGCAAAACATGAAGTCTGGTGGGTTTATATACCCTTAGAAACCCCCTGTGTGTGAGGGGGGTTGCTAGTTTTGCACAGTTATGCTGCTTTTGCAGGAATGAATCAGAGCCGGGAGGTGCTGGGTTTTGCACAGTCATTTAGGCTTGGGGGCTGGGTTCTTAGGTGGCACCCTCGCTAAGAGTAAGGACTTCTCTGGGGTAGTGGTGGGTGTGTGCACAGAGGGCCCCCTTTGACATAGCCTGGCTCATAGGAGGTAAGCATCACACCCAGAGACTATACCTGGCCTCCACAAAGTTAACAGGTTATGGGCTATTACCCCCTCCCCTCAGCCTTTATCTTCAATCTCCTGCCAGGAGGCTTCTTTGCACAGCTTTCTACAGTAGCAATGTTTTCAGGTAATTAAACGATCCAGATCCTTACAGCTGCTCACCTAAGCAAATAGTTATTGCACCTGACAAGTGCAATAACTTCCCTGCTCCTCACATCCTCACCATTTACACCTGATTCTTTAAAAATACATTTGTAGAAAAATCATACCACATCATTCTCTGTAATAAGAAAGAAATTTTTAAAATTTACTGAGTGTTCTGTAGATTTGGAGGCTATAACCATGTGACCATAACTACCCCAGTTTCTCCCAAGTTTTTTCTGGTATGTACTCCACTGCTATGATAGTTTTAGACCCCCCATAGCAAGCAAGGCTATTTCTGCAAAGCAGTTTGTCAGCTTATATGGTCTGGCATAATAAATATCTGCCATGGTGAGCCTCAGATACATGGATCTAAATGAATAGGCAATTCTTTGTTAAACTGTAAGAAACCATCAGTCCCTGCAAAGAGACAGAGAGTGGTAACTCAGCCAGTTAATCAACACGTGAGAGAAAGGACAAGTAAAACAGCAAACCACTGCCAAAAGTACTTTTGCACAGTCATGCAAAGCTAAGCTGGATGTATGACCAGGCAACATGTTGTAATTATAGACAGACAGACTATCTATTGCTGGAAATCTTTTTATAACATATTATTCTGACTCCATGGAAAAATTGGCAATGGGTCACTCAACTCAGCCCTTCTTGTTTTGACTTGACGGCCAGAAAGGTGGAATTAAAAATGGGAAGTCACATTAATGAATTTGTAGCAATATCAGTGTGATCAGCAGAATAAAAATGTAAGAGTGATGCAGGGGCTCAGAACTAGTGGAGTCAAGGATGGAAGAAGGCAAAGCAATTAATCTGTATGCCATTAAAGGGAACTAATTAGTTCCATTCTAGTGCTACACTCAGAAGAGAGCTGAGCTCTGGATTAGGAAAACTAGAGAGTGCAGGACTGCTGCCAGGTACTGATAGAGGAGAATGAAAAATTTTCTGCCTCTCAGGCAATCAAAAACAGGTCCTTTCATCATTTATTCTCTGCATTGGGTGGCAAATCTATTTTTGTTATCTTGTTTACAAGTAGGGCTAATCTCATCTATACACACATATAGATTGAGATAGAGATATTAATATAGATGATAGAGATAAAGGTATAGGCATAAACATAGATAATAGATAATAGATATATGTATACATATAGAAATAGCTATAAGCAGATACAGATACAGATACAGATAGATGCAGATGCAAATGCAGATGCAGGCATAAGCATAGCCCTGCCTTGCTCATCCCTTACCCCTGCTCCAGCACCCTGACACACCATCAGCAATAACAACTAGATTAGTACGTGAAGCACCCAACAGACTTGATTTCTGAGAGCAGTAAAGGTAAAAATAAAGCAAAAAATAGTTAAGCACCATAGCTAAGTTGAGGTTAGGCCAGTTTGGGGAGTTGGGTGAGCAGACAACAGTTGGTCAGAGAGCCAGGAAAACACCGAAGCTACCTTTCTCTCAATTTACCCCTGCCATGTTTTCTTCCCAAGTTTTCACCTTTTCTCTTTTGCTATGTGTTGGTGTGATTTCACATTCTGCAGTGAAATGGCAGATTGCAGATTGCCTTGAGAGAAGCAACACAGACTTCTTTTTTGAGATGACAAAGACCAGATGAAGATCCGTGAAACACTGGGAACAAGTGCCACTCCTGCTTTTTCTTTTAGTGAGTAAATACACAGATTAGACTGTAGCTCTTTCTATTATCAACCTTGTGATCTTTCTCCAATGCCTTATCTCTCCTTTTCTTTCCTGTACGTTCTGCCTCTCGGAATACATTTACTGGCAGTTGAAACTTTCATTATAACTGTGTTTGAAAAATTAAATTATTATTGTGTCAAAGGTTGAGATTTCTTTAAATATTGCATGAACTTGTGTAGGGTTAGAAATAGATAAAGAGATGGCAGGACTCTTTAACATTGCATGAAAGTAACACCTTAGCCAAATCTAATTGCTTCCCTTTATCATATTCACTCCGATTGCTCTCCAAACACACACACACAGAGAACATGGAACAGATTGCAAAGTCTGACTTCAGGGAGAAAACAGTCTAGCTGGTGGTCCCCTGGCCTTCCGAGGGATTTAGGGACTTGGGCTCAGGGAGGTGCTTACCCACATAAGCAGCTCAGTCCACTGCATCTAGTGACAGGAGCATCACAGAGGCTCTCCAGAGTATAACATGTGACATTTCTTCAGGCCTGCTTGTTCACAGCTGTCCCCACAGTCTCAGTTTGCCGCCAGCTCGCTGCTTAGGACAGCTTGCCAGCATCATTCTCTTCTCTTTCCTTGGTACAGGCAGTCAGCTCAGGGTTAGTGCAACTAATTCCATATCAGCTTTAATCACTCTCCTTCAAACAGTGGGGTTTAGCAGTTTTTGTCTTATGTGGAAGTAAGTGTAAGATTTCCAGATCCTTTTCAGAATGCAGTCTCATGTTAGGGAACACTCACGTTTATTGATTGTAGAAAACTTCGACTTCCATTGAAGACATGGTGTTAACTGCTGTGCAGCCTCCCACATAAGGATTGAGCAGCAAGTTCACAACCGCCTCTTGGTGATTTCACCTAAAACGGAGGAATCCACATTGGTAAAGCTTATCTCTAATAGGGGAAGAGATTGGGTCCAACACCAAGAAGCAGTATGACAGAAAACAATGCAAACAGCCAGGTCCCTTCCCAAACCACACAGGACTTGCCCTTCTCCCCTCTTTGAAAAGCGAGCATTTCAAGCCTTGAATGCTCTTGGACAGTCAGTGCTGGGAGCTGTGAAGAGACCAGTTTGAGCCCTGTCCACTGAAACCACGGACAAAGGCTCTGAGGTCATTACATACAATCAAGTTCTTAAGGTTTAAGCAGGTGCTATATGTCTAATGAGCAATGACACCCATAGGCTGCTTCAACTGCAAAGTAAAATGTATGAACTTAAAATTGCCATAAAAGGAAATGGTAAAGTCAAATCTTATCATTACAAAATTTTCTCACAAAAAAGAAATGCTAGAAACGGATGGGTTGTCACAGACTATTTCAGTGGAAATTAATCTGGTCTCTGAGAAAAGACTGTTCATCAACCTTATTTTGTACACTTCCGTCAAAGCAGGCTTTAACAGAAAATGTTCTGCTTTTTTTTTACCCAAAGGCAAATGAAAGAGACAAATCTATGGCACTCTGACAGTGGTGTTTGTTGGATAACTTCTAATTATTTGTTTGCTCCATCTGGCAAGAGCTTAAAAGGTTTATTGTGTGATTGCAAATAATATCTAGAGATATTCTTAAGCTGTTATTTAAAATTAGTCCATTACAACAGAACCTACTGCTATAGGATGAAATACAAAGAAAAATACCAGATATGGAATAAGTAACCTGAAAAAATAACCAGGAGGCAAGAAAATTACAACTTCAAAAAACAAATGGAAGAAAGCTCTTAATACTTTGTAATTTATTTAATCAGAGCTTTAAAATTTCCTGAACTAGAAAAAATAGCATCTGGACTTATTTTTTTACATTTACCTTTCAAAGAGTAAGAACACATCATTTTAGAAGAAAGAAACATTTCCCAATACAATATAACTTTCATTTTTCAATAGTGGTAATAATAACATCAAAGTGTTTATTTTTTTAAAGAGCACAAACCAAAGAAATTTCTGTGCTGAACAAAAACACTATATCCAGGAAAGTCTCAAAAGGGAAACTTGGCTTCATAATCAAATACCAAAACGATTTGAAAAATCTAATAATCTACCATATCCCAGCAATAAATAATATATCCAGCAAACACAAACTTAAAAGGAAAAATGTCTTTAATCACAGTAATAGTTCTCCTGCTGCCCAGTATATCAAATTACCTTTTCCTTTTCAAAACAATATATCTTCCCAATCCCATTTATTCCTATAGCCTCTGGGCCAGGTTCTGATCTCAGACACACTGTTCAGATCCAGAGTAACTAAACTGAAATCATTCCTTTCAATTGGGACATTTTCTCTGGGTTAAATAGAAATTATTGACCAATGGAGGTGCACCAATAGATTACACAAAGGTCAGTTTCATGTTTCAAACTATGAACTCTCTTTACTAAACACACCATGTAACACTGACTTAACTAAGCATTTGCCTAACCAGACCAATTGCTATACTGTTTTAAATGCAGTCTTTTTTGTGTGGCATACAAATAACTTTTTTTCCTATTTTGGTTCCAATACTATTTAAATACAAGGAAGTGAGACTGAAAGAGTCCTGTGAAAAAATAAACTCTGTGCAAATGATCCCATCCTTCCCAGACAGACACACCTCTGAATCATCCAATAGCTTCCAAAACCCCACCTTGTTGGGAGTTCTGCACAAGAGGCCTATGCCTGGTGGAGGAAAACCTCTGAAGAAAGAGAGAACTGAAGATATACAGCTTTGGAATACAGCTACCCTGAATGCAGACAGCTTCATACCTCAGAAACTGTTTTTCATATTGTAGAAGCGTTATGTTTAATCAAGTTAGTAACAATGTTGTTAGAAATAATGTTTCTGCTTGCTGCTATCTGCTCTCTGCCCTTTGTTCTTCCCTACTCTGGGTCCATTCTGTCTTTCACTGTGTAAGTGAATTTACACAGGATGGACCCCCAGGGTCCTCAACTTTAGGGGGTGTTATAACTTTCACCCCTGATACCACCTGATCTAAATTATCATCATAAGCCCACGACTACCATTTCTCCCACTAACAACACTGTCCTGTCATGGCAATGTGCCTCCAGTTGGACTGTGAAGCATTGGTGGTCTTCCCCTGCCTGTGGTGCTGAGTGCTGTGCTAAGGTACTGGTTCACACTTCCTGCTGCTCTCACAGTATTAAGAGACAAGTTGTAGAAATTTCACAGTCTCTCTGGGTAACACGTTCAGTGCTGTGATGTTGTCCTGATGTTTTTCCTAAAGTCCAGAATGAACCTCATGATCCGTGATTTATCGCCACTGCCCTGTATTGTATCATTAGCTATTTCATGAGGAAAGTTTTCATCCAGCATCTTTGGCTTTAACTAGTTGCAGACAGCTGTTGGGTTGTCCCAATGCCTCTTCTTACCAGACTTGACTAGCCCAGCAAAGTCACCCCAGGGCAGAGCTAAGAAGACACTCTGAGATAGCAGTAACTGAAAAGGTGGAATAAGCATTACACATGGGAAGCTCTGAGGAGTAAAAAATATGCAATGTTCACTACTGCATGAGTACATTAAATATAACAAATCAACCTGATTTTTGTGCTAAAGAAAATAACCGATATTTGTTCTAAGAATGCATCTCCTACTGCTGCCAGACTTCTTCCTCAGGCACCTTCAAAGGAGTTCTCCTCTCCTTGGAACCTTCAGGCTTAAAAATGAACCACAGAGGAGGAATGGAATGCAGAGAGGTGGGGGAAGGGTGTTTGTTAAGTGAATTGAAGGCAGCATCCAAACCTAGTTCTGATTACAAGCATAAAGCCTTTACTGAAATATCTCAGAGGAGTGGAAGGCTGGACAGATTTATGGGTGTGCATACTCCACTGGTTTTTATTTTGGAGGTGTATATATATGAGCAAAGATTAAAAGCCAAAACAAATGTCTAAATCATCATATATTGGCGGTACAGTGGAATAAATACAGCATAGACCTCAAGATTCTAAGTAATGCTGATTATAAAAGGTAATTTCATCTTTGCATTCACCTCACTGAGACACAGAAAAAAAAATACCATAAGAATTATGAGAATAATTTCATCTGCACTACTACCTCCTTTCAATTCTTAAAGTGTTCATTTTCTATTTTGATGTGGATCCCATTAAAAGGACAATGTGTTATAGACTTGAAAGAATTTTTATTTAATATAACATACCAACAAAAGGTGGTCATATTGCATGTCAAAAGTCATAACTTTCTGAAATGGTAATACCGACCCCCTAAAAAACATTACCAGTAATAAAAATACTGCCTTTTGCTACTGAAGTCCCTCCCATTTGACAGATCTCAGATATGGGACATGTACAGGAATCTTGTCACTCTTATTAAAATTAAGATGTGATTAGTATATTACTATATTTGCAAAATATTGCCGCAAAGTCTTTTTAAGGAGGATGTTGGGAACTGATTTAGAAAGTTGTGATCATGAAAGGCAGTGTTAAGGCAGGCCACTTGTAAAGCCGAAGAGAAGCTTACATCAGCAGATTTATAAAAAGTGGTCCTTTAGTGACCACAAATAGTGGGTATCATATTTTACATCTATTCCAATTGACATAGGCTGTATTCCTACATATAAAGAATATCCAGTGTCTAAGGCATCCCTTGTATGAATTATAGACATAAATAAAATCAGCCAATAACATCCTTCTATCCAGAGAACTAACCCTATAAAATCTGACTTTTTAATCTACTCCTTGCTGACAAACAAAGATTTAGTGTGCCTGTGTGCATTTTAAGCAACTTAGTCAACAAATATACTTACCAACATACGTGGGAAGTACTAGAACAAGTTTGGTTGAATTTTGTACAGTTTCGTCAGACAACAAAAGCACAAAAAACAGATGATTCTGCAACTGATCAATGTCTAGAGGTGATGTCAATGATTAAAACTGCACTTGCACTAAGATCTCAACAAATATTCCTGAACTTTTCCACAGTCCCAGAGAAAATGCCAAGCATTGATAACATCCAATTTATGACTTTAGCAATTGCCATCAGGATTTGTTTCCTGCAATCTGGCAGACACTGTATATCCTTTACAAATAACAGTTGTATCTGATTAATCTCCACACGACAAGTGGAAAAGGACCTAGGAATGCTGGTCGACAGCCACTGAACAGGAGCCAGCAGTGTGTCCAGGTAGCCAAGAAGGCCACTGACATCCTGGCCTGTCAGGTCTGTCACAAATGGTGTGGCTAGCAGGACTAGGGAAGTAATTGTCCCTTTGTACTTGACACTGGTGACTCTGCACATGGAATCCGGTGTCCAGTTCTAGGCCCCTCACTACAAGAGACAATGAGATGCTGGAGCGTGTCCAGAGGAGGGCAGAGAAACTGGTGAAGTGTCCAGAGAGTAAGTCATACAAGAAGCATCTGGGGGAGCTGGGGTTGCTTAGCCTGGAGAGGAGGATGCTCAGGGGAGACCGTATCAGTCTTTAGAACTGCCTGAAAGGAAGCTGTGGCAATGTGGGTGTTGGCCTCTTCTCCCAGGTAAGTAGTGACAGGACAAGAGGAAATGGCATCAAGCTATGGCAGGGGAAGTTCAGGTCGGATATCAGGAAGAAATTCTTCAGTAAAAGGGTTGTCAAGCATAGGAACTCACTGCCCAGGGAAGTGGTGAAGTCACATCCTTGGAAGTGTTCAAGAAACAACAGGACATGGCACTCAGTGCTGTGGTTTAACTGACATGGTGGTATTTGGTTAAAGGTTGGACTTTATGATCTTGGAGGTCTTTTCCAACCTTAATGATGTTTCTGTGACTATGTCAAAGTAGTTCTGACCTGGTCACCTGCCTGGTCATGGATAACTGAAACATTCAAACCAAAGTCCTTTCTTGTAGACTATGGTGCCTGTATCACAAAGTCTGGCAAAAATTAGACCTTAGCATGTTCTCTCACTATAACTGAAGTTTAAAGGAATGATTTTCAAAGCTCCTGGAGTTTGTTTCATCCCTCCAGAAGTGTCCAATAGAGCTATTGGTTAAGTAGCCTCCCGTTTCCTATGACAATACTGATGTGTGTCTGCAAAACCAGTGTAGTTGCATTAGCAAATGGCTGATGTGACAGGATTGAAAAGCATGCACAACAGAGATTTGAATTTGGTTCTTCTAATCCTGCTTCAGACTGAGAACATGCTGTGAGTAAATTTTAAGAGTTAGCAGTATTTTCTAGATATAATGTATTTCTGACCTCTGAAAAGTAAAGGTCTTTGTATAAACACAAGAGGACATCAGTAGAGTTCACATTCATATATTCATTATTTGGATTCTTTATTATTTAAAAGTGATCTCAGTCAAAGAAAAATATTTTGTTTGTTTGATCAAGAGTTTTATGCAAATAGATATGCTAAGCAGAAGGTTTCCTCCTTAGGAGTATAATGTCTTCCAGTGATAATTATGGAACATAAAAGACATACTCTACCTACCTTGCTTAGGATTATAAATCACTAAATTGTAAGCTCCACTTACCTCACAAATTTTGATAACAACATTAACAGAATCAGGAGCTTATCTGCCTCACCAGGAGATTGTTAAAAACAGAAACTGCAGCGACATGAAAAAAGTAAAAAAAGATGGAAAGAGACCTATTTTTATGGCCAAACCTCATTGTATTTCTTCTGTTTGACGCAAGGCAGTAATTGTGTTTTCTCTTGTTCTCCTGCAAAATTATACAACCCTTTTCAAAACAATGGAAGAAATTCTATCCTTTATAGTCTGCTTATTTGGGTTTCATGCATAATTAAAGTTGGACAAAGGCAGCCTCTGATCAGACACTAACAAGCAGAATCAAAAGAGTCCAGCAGCAACCTGGTGCTGATAAACAGGAATTCTGAAGAACTGATAAGCAGAGAGCCATTGTTATCCCAGAGAGGATTTACTAGCCTCTGTTTGGTTTGTTTGCTGGCTTCAGGGCAGGATCATCTTCTGTAAAAAAATCGAGTTTTAATTGCTCTTCAGTATGCTCAGGTTCGATGAGCCATGAAGCCAGTCAGATTTCCATCAGTTTCAGTAGGATTGAGATCACACTAGAGATGTGAGAAAAGCCCTACATCTTTTCTCTTTCCATCTGTGCCTTTGTGCAACATGCAAGTGAATTGGAAGTGTGTTCTAAACTTATCCTTTCTTTGCTTTTTCACCCCTGGTCTTAAAAAAGCAATAGATTTGAACTTTACCACTTCTATGCAAAACAACAATGTGGTATGCGGTAGTCTCCAAAGCTGTTAAGAAGTGTGGATAAAATGGGAACAGGTCCTACTCTCAGTCTGGCTGCACAAAACCAAAGTAGAATTTAGAAGCTCAAAAAAAATAACTAACTGATGCTGGCTCTGTATGCTGAAGTGTGAGGAAGTTAGTGAGAAATGTGACATTTTCCCCAGGCTGCACAGAAGCAGCAGATATCCTGGAAGCATTGCAGTATCTTGAATAGCTGATGTGCACCTCCTGACAAAACACAGACAAGTTAGATCAGCATCACTAAGGGTGCCATCAATGTGCTGTCCCTGCCTTAGATAATGTCTTTTCTTAGTAAACAACACTGTTGCATGAAGAACCTGCAGGTTCCACATACATATTTCCCACACATGGGACCTGAGGTTGGTTGACAGCTAGACAAACATGAGCCAGCAGTGTGTCCGGGTGGTCAAGGTGGCCAATGGCATCCTGGTTGTTTATTCTGGAGAAAATGAGGCTCAGGGGAGACCTTACCACTCTCTACAACTACCTGTCACAAATGAGTGTTTTAGGTTGCTCAAAGAATCACCAGCAAAGGTATTGGCAAAAGCAGGTTTAACATAAAATTGAAAGCACAACAAAGTTTGTTGGTAAGGTTCACTCTTCTACTTACTAGATGGCTAAAGCACATAGAGAAAAATTGGATTAAATTCTGAAAATTATCTACATGAAAAAGAGTAAGGATGGGAAAGAGTAAACATGAAAAGGAAGAAAGAAGACCCTCCTATTGAGTCACAAGATTCAGTGGCCCCCCTTGCCAAACTTAGCCCCAGATTTCACTGGGTTTAACAGCACTTAAACTTAACATTTAATTGACAGCTTAATTAAAACAATTTAAAAAAAGATTCTACTGAATTTACTACAAGCACAACAGTAACTTATAGGCCTAACAAAATCACAAATCTAATGTACTTAAGAATCTAAGAATGCAACATTCATAGTACATTTGCTACAGCATATTCACACTTCTATTCACACAGAGGAGTGTGTAAAAGAGGAGTGTGTAAAAGGTACATATCTGTGAATTATTCCCTTCAAGTTCAGGGAAGTACTCACGTCAGATGTCTTTACACCTCAACAGCTGAAGGGTTGAACCTTTAGGAGTGGATATCAGTGGATATCAGCCCAGGCTCTGTTGTTGATGTTTGGTGGTGGTACTCTGAGCATGGCAAACTTGAGAGTTTGCTGGCTCAGAGGTGTCCCACTGAGAGGGAGATGGCTGATCACAGCCCACTGTGGTCCAGGAGAGCCCAAAGGGTCTCACTTAGGAGTGCTGTTTATAGGATCACAAGTGACTTGACTTTAGTCATGGTAATTTTCCACCCTGGTCACAATTCTGGTCAGTAACTTTCTGTGAAAGCTCAATAAAAAAAAAAAATATTCCACTTAGGTTGTTAAGCAGGCAAGAAAAATAAGTTTCCAGGGCTCTTAAATAAAAAACAGGAGCTTGTTAGACAACATAAGTTCCTGGGAGCAGAGTTTCTGATAACTTCAAGAGGAGCTTAGTCCAGATGCTGTTTGTCAAAGCAGAGGTCTAATGAGCATTTCTGAGATCATCATGTGGCCAGGGCGGCGAGTCAGGGGGAGGGTGGGGGAAGAACATGGACAGTTGTACCACCATGCTACCTGAAAGGCTGTTGTGGCAAGGTGGGGGTTGGTCTCTTCTCCCTGGTAACAAGCAATACAACAAGAGGAAATGGCCTCAGGTTGCAGCAATGGGTGCTCGGGTTGGGTATCAGGATAAATTTCTTCACTGAAAGAGTGGTTAAGAATTGGAACAGGCTCCCCAGGGAAGTGGTGGAGTCACCATCCCTGGAAATGTTCAAAAAATGAGTAGATGTTGCACTTCACAGTATGGTTTAGTAGGCATGGTGGTATTTGATCAAAGGTTGGACTTGATGATCTTGGAGGTCTTTTCCAGCCTTAACAATTCCATGATCTCAGAAAAGAACCTTACAAGTGATCAAATGAGCAAAGAACAGGCTCTGGGGAAACCCACAAGGAGACTTTGTGCTCTGGGCGTGCAAATTCCCTTTGAGGTCCCTGGAGATCTAGCCATAGGAGTCTGGAGAGCAATTCAGCCTGCCCCAGGTACCCAAGGAGTTCTGGGGGGCAGGTGCTCATAGCAGGAACCCAACCCAACAGAACCTCTCTAATTCCCTTCCTTGTGCTGACAATTACTCGCTCAGTTACCTGTACAACATAATGTCTGGTGGTGCTTGAGATGCCCTGGGTTATCCGTGCTCTCCACAGGTGTGAGTCCCCAGCAGACACTTTGCCATAGATGCCATCCTGAGCAGCTGCCTGTGGTACCCCAGGGCATCTCAAGTAGATGTCTATGATTAGACAATTGAATTAACTCATGTTTTAGAAACTGGACTCCCATTAAAAAACCAAAACCAAACAAAACCTCAACACCCCACAAAAATAAACAAACACAAACAAAAGCAACCAAAAACCAAAACACAAAAAAGAACAAACAAACAAACAAACAAACAAAAAACAGAAACAGCATTTCATAAGGACTTTTATTCAGTGCTGGTCTCAGGTGCATACCAGAAAAAGACCCTGTGCAGCTAACATTGCCTCTGTAGTGGCAGCAGCGGTCTGATCATAAACCCAGATCATTTACAGAAACTGATTTAATGAAATCCCTTGGGGCTTCACCACACAACTGGACGGAATGAGGAAAACCTGAAAACTGGATATCTGCAAGGCCCAGGAGGCCTCAAGATCCTGACCTTAATGTTTCTTACCAAAGGTACTATCTGTCTTCCAGTCAAACATCTGAAAAAAAGGAAATGAAGGCCTCTGAATGCCAGCTCCTCAGAATGGAGTTAGGACAAGGCTTGCATACCATAGGTTCCTTTGGAAGAGTGAGGTATTGCCAAGGCAAAGGTTGAAGTTAATCATTATGTAAGTGATTGTATTTAAGTGTCTTTGTCTGGTGGATCTGGCTCTCCAGAAGATTCATAAAAGCCTGATGGATTACTCTTGCCATCTCCAATTACAAAATTTCCTCACAGTTTTAATCAACCTGGGCTAACAGCGGCTTGGAAATTTACTAGAAAAATTGTAAAATAAAATGAAATTTTTACCTTTTTGCGAAAACATGGGAATAAATCCAATAGATCTCTGACACTTCGTAAACCATAAGAGGTAGCTAATTCATTAAATATTGCTCAATATTAACAGCAGAAACCACAGGATGTAACATACATGCATATCTAATCTCCTATTTTCATTATAGGGAGTGTAAGTAGTTACAATGCAAGCCCAAATAATGCAGCAGACGCCCTTGTGTTAGGAAATTAATCCAGAAAAAAATATTTTTAAATAGTTTTCTGCTTCTCTTTTTAGTTATTGAATGTTAATGGCTGGATGAAAATCAAAACTTAGAATTAAAACACTAGACAAAAATACATTTCAAGGGTTTTAGTTCTGTGTTCTGAAATGTTTTCTCTTTTTCATGATCATTAAAAATACTTCCTGGAGCTCATTTCACACAGCTCACAGTTCTGTAGGCTCCATTCCGGCTTGTTAAAACACAAATTCCCCGCCTATAGAGTGAAATCTTATAATCTGCCTTAGAAGCTTTTCTTCAGCTTGAGGACGTGTGTGAGTAAAGCAAGAAGGATTTGGTGATATTTTTATTTTGAAGTAAATCTACTTGCAGGAAATTTGTTTCTAATCTAGCTTTATTTCTGAGTTGTCTACTATCCAATACAGATTTCTCAAACAGCATTTGTTATTCTCTGTTGTTCTATATTTTTATTATATTAATGCCTAAAGACCTTTACAAGGTTTGCAATTCTATTGTTGTAGATAATGAATAAATAGGAAAAAAATTAATAATGTGTACCCTGGAGGTCTTACAGTTGATAAATATTTGCTTAGTTGCTTAAATAAATAATATTCTGCACATGGCTTGTTTGAAGCTATTCATTTCAGCTGTCCACTGCAAGGATTACTCTGAGTCCTGCCTTACAGCACACTTATTTTTTTCCCTAACTGCATAACAAACCTTTTAAGCAATAGAAAGATGAATGGTGAACAGTGAATAGTACATTTCCTAGAGGAATTTTTGGGCAAATGACCACCTGTGCTAAATGCAGTGAAACACTGAGGACTCATAAATATTCACAGAAACATTTGACAGTTTTCCAAATGTTGACAAATTAGCAACATGACTCTACAAACAACAATGACACCATATATTTCTGAAAAAGAAATTAGAATATATAGACACAATGTTCAATTGTGCATGCTTCCAGGTGCTTTCTTTTTTACAAAACCTTCTCCCTTTTGAATGAGTTTTCATCTCCCTTCTGAAAATAAATACTGCCACGCATTTCCTGAAACACTTGCCTGAAACACTTTCCTGCAACCTGTGGCAGCACTCTTGGCTTGAGATAGAGTTTTCCAGTGACACCACACATTTCAAACAGAGTATCAAGCACAAGAAATATGGCTGGGCAGCGTCTTTACAGAGATCTTCAATAGAGATGGTTTGGAATGGAGGGCAATAATTCAGGGAATGTTATCGTAAACCTGCTGACATCCACTGCTATTAAGGGGAAACATGCAGTAAAATTCTTGCCCCTTCTAGAGACATCTGTACGCAGACACCCATTTTTTCTGAACATGTCCAGAAAACAACAGTAGCCAAGACAGCCCCTTGTGTATCCAAGCAATTAAACTCACTGCAATTAGGAATAGGCCATTTAAGATAATAGCATTTTTCAGAGATGAAGAAAAGCCACAGGTGGTAAATCATAGGCTGAAAAGATTTGCTAAACACACCAGAAGACCAAAGATTTGTAATTGCATACTTTGTTGATGGAACAATGAGGACATAAACACATCTTCTTCAAAAGAACTCAACAACAAAAAAGGCAAAGAATAATTTGAGATGCCAGTATAACACAAACCCATCTCTGAATAGAGCATTTCAGCTGAAGTATAAACAGTACAAGTAAAAGAGGAAATAACTTGTGTGATTACAACAATACCTTACTAATTATAACAAAGCAAAATTAGTTCAGTGAAAAGAAACTTCTGAAGTGTTTCTAAAAACAGAAGAAAAAAGTTGAAAAATAGAATGTTAGCCCTTCCTAAATTTGCTTTCAACTCAGAAGTAGAATGACTGCACACTATTTATGTGGCACCACAAATGTGCATGGCTTCTTTTCTGTGATATATAAGCAATTTCCCACTTTAAAGGGCTCATGGTCTAAGCATCAGATTTCTCAAATGATATCATCAGTCACAAAGTTTAGTATCATGAGCACTCCCTTTTGAAACTAACCTTTAAGTCACCTATTGTTCCTGTTCTGGTTTTGTTCATGAAAAAAAATGACACGCAGAGTATTCTCAGACTGATGCTGTGATTTCACAACGGACACCACTCTATGCTAGAAATTAAAAAATCAATACTGTTCCCAAATTAGAAGTGATATTTCCCAACCAGGCTTTTGAAACATATAACTGTCGAACTATAGACTAATATATTAATTGCTTATTTACTGACCCCTTCAATCATATTTATTGTTAAATATACTAGGAGAGCTTTTTTTTCTCCCCTTATGTATTACTGGGACTTTCATTTTCATCTTAGCACTTTAATTTTGTAACCCTGGTCTTATCAGAGTGACAAAACCTCTGGTGTATTTCTGAAACAAAACCCTGATGAAAGTTGCTGGACAGAGAGATCATCCCTCCTGTGCTTTACACAAAAAGAAAATGGGATTTTCCGGTGTATTAACAATACAGAAGATCCCAGTTCAGACTGTTAGCTGCATCAGAAGATGCTGGAAGCTTGCAAAATGAGGATGATACACAAGCAGAGAAATCAGTAGAAATTCTTAATAGTGAAAAATAAATCAGAAGAACTGGATGTTGCAGTCAATCAGATATTAATTGAATTTTATAGATGAACATGACACTGAAAGCTGATTTACTGCATAGAAGGGAAGAGTTGCATCTGTAGTCTTTGACAGACTGTTATCACTCCTTCTTTTCCCAGGGCTCTTTGGAGTTTTTTTGAGTGCTCTTCATTCTTTTTTTAATCTGTATTTCATTTTCCTCTTTTTTTTTTCCAAATGAAGTTTTGTATAATTTTGTCTTTGACATCTTAAAGAAGGACTATTCATGGACTTGAGGACATGTACCCCAGGGGAGTTGAAAAACAAGTCACCTGAACAAGGATTTGAATTCAGTCCACTTATGGAGAAATGCTGATATTATCTACTTCTTGAAAAGACTCTTCCGTGCAGACCAGAAAGTGGAGGAAGTAGAAAGCCTTCTGACTACTAAATGTTTCGTATTTATTGTGTTTTCTGTGATATCCTGGCAGAGATTGATTTATAAAGCCAATGGTCCTTAGTAGTTGCTAGGAAACCGTGCTGTGCACTCCATCTGCACACGAGGGGATGTGCAGCTAGAAACTGTGGTTTCTAATGGAGTTATTCTTCTGACTTCAACACTGCACAGAGAAATATCATTGTGTGGTTTCCCCAGAACACCACAAGCAAGTTTTATTCCTGTGTGCATATATTGTGGGTTAAACTAAGCTCAGCTAAACTGAGTTCTTAATAACTTACTTTCCCCATGTCCAATGACCTGGTGCAGATTCCAAGTGCAGAATTCACTCATTTTAGAAATTTAGAAGATACGGGGATAAGCTGGGAGAGACTTCCTAGTCACATATCCAGCCCTTTGGTATTGCTGGCCACTTACATAATCCCCTCCTTACATTTATGAAATTCTATTCTTAAGAAAAGACAGGATTTTGTCCACTACAAACTCCACTGGTAAATAGTAGCCCTATTTTAATGTCTAACATAAATTTATTTGTGCCCTTTTGTGTGTGTGTGCATGAACATTGAACTTTCAGCTAAACAGCTTTCTCCTCCTTTTTTTTTATTATTTTAATGGATTTATAAGCAGTAATCCTATCTCATCTAAATCTGTTTTTATTTGACTAACCAAACCCAAGAAAAGTCCCTTACTCCTGCATGCTGAGCTCTCTTTTCCTCTTGTATTGTGATGCAGCACTTTCCTGCACTTCTTTTCTTGAATTTTTCTTTCTTGAATGTCGGTGAACATAAATGTGCACAGTGATTCCAAGTAACATATTACAGTGCATCAGTGCTTCCCCCTCCTTACTGAAAATACTTCTTCTGATACTGTCTATTGAGTGTTTTCCTTTTTTTTTTTTTTGGTCACACCAATGGCTAAGAGACATCCTGTGACTGAAAAATACAAACCAATATTTTTTTCCTTTTTTATTCCCATTTTCAATGGGTAACAACCATACTTGTTATCCATTCTTAAAAGCATAATCTTGGATTTTGTTCTTGTTGATCTAATCCCACCCTATAATTGCAGGCATCAATTTAACCAGATTTCTACTGAATTTGCCCTGTTGATATACTTTGTAAATTCAACGAAATTCATCATTGCAGATTGACTTCTTGATCACTAATAAAAATATTTAAGAAGCATCATTTGGAATATCATTTTAGAGTCCTAGTTTCCTTTTCAGCATAATCCATCACTGTCTGCCCTTTGGGGGTTTTCTTGTACTAATTCTCATCTCACAGAATACTTTACCATTATACAAAATATTTTACTGAAGAACAGATAGTCTACAGTTACTGTGTTACTGTTTTCCTTGCCAAAAAAAAACCCAAACCAACCCATTATTAAAGAAGACTAAAACTTGGTCCCCTTTAGTAAGTTGATACTGTCTTTTAGGTTACCATCTATTTGTCCCCATGGCTTTCATTTTCCATAAAATATTGCACATCGGAATAGCTGGTCTGTCACCGCTAGGTTTGCTCTTCAGTGTGTTTTTGTAACTGACACTTACTAGCCTTCATTCAGGTGGGCATATCAACTTCGTGAGTTCTGATCCAACATTTATGGGCTTATTTGCACTTTACATTATCCTACTCCCCATAAACAGTCCTGCTATCACATCTTGTTCCATCTGTTTGTCTTCAGAGGTAAAGAAAAAGTATTATTTGTTTGGGTGGCTATCCCTTAAAGAGTGTCATTACTTTTTTTCCCTAGCTCTTTATTTACTATGGCTGGAAAATCTTCAACCCTTTCTTCTGATTTCTCAAGGTCTAAATTATCCCTAGTGTTTACAATTCACATTCTGGTCTTTCACTTTCAGTCCTCAAAATTCTGGTTTCTTTTTCTGAGCCAATCTGTTCTGACTCTTGATGATCCTTTGACAAATGTCAACAGTTTGTTCAGTGAAAGAAAGGTCTAGAGTTCAATTGCCTAAGAGCACGAATTTCAGACCAGCACTCTACCCCAATCCAGTGTCTTTGCTCTTCAGACTGAATTGCTGTCATATAAGTCTGCCCTTTTACAGTTAAAAGCCATAACTACCAACTTGTCTTTGTAAATACTGCTGTTTCATTTAAATTGAAATTAGGTCAGTACTGTCATCAGTGATACTACTTATTTTTTCTACTACTTTCCCTATAATACCTTTGCTACCTGTCTATCACCAACTTGGAATACTATAATCTATAAGCAGTTCTGTGGCTTCATCAAATAGGAGGTGTGTGTAAACTTCCACTCTGAGAAATTGCTAGGTTCTACTGTGGATGTAACATCTGTTCTCCAGTCTATGACTGCGGTATTTAACAGCTCCCATAATGATACAGTCACCAGGTAGCTTTATGTGTCTCATGATACTAAAGTAATCTCAAGTTCAGTGTTGACTGTAGATGCCAATCCCTTTCCAGCTATAGAATCCTTTCCTAGCACATTTTGACATAAACTGATCCTCTCTTATCTATACTATTAATTAACATTTCTTTACTGCCAGACATATTCTTAATAGGTAATGCTACCACATTATCTTGACTATTCCTTTTGCATTCCTTTTACAGTGTGCACCCTGTAGTACTTGTACTCTAGTTACAATTATTATTCTATCATGTTTCTGCTATCCTTCTAATATGATGTTTCATGTCATGCACCACCAAGCTTGCTTCTTCCTTCTTCATGTGCAGGTAGCTTTGTTGCATCTGTTACTGCCACTTCACCTGCTTTTGTAGCCAGGTTAAGTACAGTATTTACACTGATTTATTGTCTATCCACTGAGGTTCGTGGTGTTTTTTCCCCTGTGTTTCCTCCTATCTGATATTTCATTATCTTTGGAATATTCTCTCTGACTTGATTTTCTTTGTGGTAAAATAAGGTGATGGCTGTATAGTTGTTAGCCCAATTTCCCTTCTTCCAATGCAGTGTCTTATGTAATTTAAAGCTCTTTCTATTTATCATGGTATACTTTGTCCTAAAGAGACATGCTTGAAGTATTCAGATGGAAAAACTCCTTAGAAAAGACTCTTCCTTGTGGGAACACCCCTTTCTGCAATATTAACTTTGCCCTTGGCAATAGCTTGCTGGTCTTGCTACTATTACTATCTTTTCTATTGTCGGGCATTTTTTCCTTTAAAACTTTTTTTTATAGTACATTAAAAGCTCGATTTTTCTCCCTCTTATTTCTTTCTAAGTATTTCTGCTGTGCTCATCACCTTAGGATATGGCTTTAGTGAGGCAACAAGAGTGTTTTATCACAATGTGAAGAGCATTGCAAAACTCTTTCTTACATGGCTTTTGTCCCAAGAAAAAATAGAATGCCTTTTCTGGGTCTTCCTTTCTTGTCAGTGTACAGTGTACAGTCTATATTTTCCATAAAAAATACCTATTTCAGTTACAGGTGTTTTGTTGTAGCTGGAGTAGTCTGAGAACACATGCAGGACAAGTTTGCAACTTGAAATGCTATTTTTATTATACCAACTGGTATCACTGGGAAAATTAATCAAGCTTTTCAGCATGAAAGTACATCTTAGGGTCAGCTGGTGTCTGAATTGTTAAAAATGTTAATAGATGTTGGTATCTAAATGGCCCTTGAAGGTATAGAAATACTATCATACTTTTATATTTAGTGTTTAAGTGGCTTGGCTGAGTCACAAGGAAGACTCTGTAGTAGATTTAGAACCAGAATCAAGTGACCTGGGTCTAAAATATGCACCATTCTTGATGACACTATTAATGACATATGTAAAGAACAAAATGGAGAAGAAACATGGCTTACTACAGAAAGTTCATTAAAAAGGATGAGCAGTTATTACAGGAAAACACTCTGGAATGTCTACCCACTGGTATCCCCAAAGAGGTTCCAGAACAAAATGGAAAGAACAAAGGAACACAGATACACACCTAAACATGGTGCATAACCATTCACTGAACACAACCTTGTGGAAGCAGAATGTCATAAAAAGGACCCTATGAACAGCAGAGGGGCACAAAGGATAACAATAGAAGTAAGACCCTGGTAGAAATAGGTGCCAGTTTAAACATTCTTCCAAGTCTTCGTGTTTTATCAAGGGATTGACCACTAGCTCCTATTCCACCTGTAATAAGCAGTGTACAGTTTTGATATGAGAATTAAATGACCTTGAGAGATAATAAAAACGGGATGATGCCTCATAGCATTAAGTTCAAGATAATGTGTATAACTGATGTATATAATGGCTAACAATAAGAATTATGGTAGTAACATTAACTTACAAAGAGAAAGTTCAAATTTATCAGAGAATTAGTAAGAACTGACCCTGTGGGAAAGGAAATGCAGTTCTAGATAGACCAGGCAAATATATCAGTGGAGACAAAGCAGAATGAGCTTCACTACCCAGAGCATTGAGAAGATCTCTTCAGCCTGCTGTGTGCTCTTTTGGGGGTCTCAGCCAGGAGTAAGTGCAGATCATAATCAGAGCCAGGAGCATGTCTGGTAAGCCTGGGAAAATAAAATATGAGAGACGATATAATGCAACGTGCATATCCAGTCTGGAAGCCAATCCCCATGGCGGTGAGGTTCTGAAACAGCCACCGAGAAGGCTGTTCAGAAGAAAAACTGTAAGTCTCTTCAAGCTGGAATCAGTCAGTTTATTAACAGTGATCTAACGTCATTGTTCAAGAGAACAGAAACTTCATTCAGTTCCCTGCAAAGTCAGTCCCAGGCCTATGTTTCTTCCTAGATAATAATACCTATTAATAAAGCAACATTGTCTCTTCAAAAACTGATGGCTTAAGCAACCTGTCAAATAATGTTATGATATCTTCTTGGAAGAGGATATGCTGTGTCGAGGAGCTTGTGCTCACCTCAGAAAAAACATTAAACGTAAGGTGTTATGCTGAAAAAAAAAAATTGTAAGCAACATTGACTTATATTTAGAAGTATCTGTATGACAACAAGTCTTTTACTCCTTGAAACTATTCTGAATACAGAAAAGCATATATTTACACAGACTTCGGGATATAAACCCTTCAGGGCAAGCTGTCTGCCTGTACATTCTCTTTTTTTCTTTAAAAAAGCAAAGTACATATCTATACAAGCAAGCACAATTTTAGATTACTCCTGCTGATGGCCAGTTGAGGTTGCTTCATTAACTGTAGATGTGCAAGTTTTTACTACCAGGTACTCAGACCTTTTTGAACAGTGAGACATCTGAAATACTGTGCACTAGGCCTATTTCTTACATCCACAGCAGGGGTGTAAATATTCACAGTCATTTGAGCATCACTTAAGCATCAGCAATAAAGACCCTGAGCATTCTGTAAGAATTAATGACTGCTGAGAGTGTTAATAGCCTGAGGTGGAACTTTGGGCCATTAACCCCAACTGCCATTAAACTTCAGGAGAAGTCCAAGGCTGAGGTCATTATGACAGTTACAAATTCTAGGGAGGAAGGTATATTTATATATGTTGATTTAGCAGTATTTCATCTGTACTTTTGTAGATCAATGCTACAGATAGGCTAAAGAAACTACAGATCTCTAGACACTGGTAACAACCAACAACCCTTCTTCATCTCGATGGAAAAGACTGAAAATATTGACATAACAGAAAATTCACAGCCAGGTTGGAAATGCATTCACTACTTGTAAAATATTCACAAAAGCGGGGAGGAATTTCTAAAATTTTCATTAAATAAACCCTTGAGAATCAATCCAGACTTCTCTCTTAGAGCCACAGACCCTCAAATGTTTAAGTAAAGATACAAGGCAGGAGAAGGAATATGAGACAGAGATAGACCTTAAAAGGTCTGAAATTCACCCAGATCCAGAGTTTAGCTCTTCTTGAAGTCCCAGATGTATCTTGATGGTAATAAATGCACAGGTCACCTCCCAGCTTCTAGACAGATACCTAGCTTACACAGACAATATATTTCTAGCAGTGCACAGCTTTGCCACACACATCAGAGAAAGAATGAGCACTCTGAGTGCTCCTGAGGAGAAGCACTGATACCAGCTCAGGGGCTGCAAACCACATGGGATGCTGTGGGTCAGCAGAGACCTGAGAGGAATGTGGCACCCATAGCACAGAGCTCAGGTCTCAAACACTCATTTTAAAAAGGACACAAGCTAAGGTACTCCTTACGCAATATTCTAGATACTCCTTACACAATATTCTAGATACTTCTTACACAAATTAATGAGTTAAGAGAGGGGAAAATGCCTTCACTTCTAAGAAGTATCAAACAGTGCTGCTTTATGTGTGTCAATGGCGCTGCCATAATGGCTGGGTGGTTCTCAGAGAGCATCCAACTCCTCCACTTGCTTACCCTCCACCTCCTGATTTTATGGTCCTGCCCCTTCTTGATATGTCTGTAAGCCCATTCAGCTCACTAAACTGACAAAAACTTGGAGGGCGGAGGGGATTTTTGTCTTTTCTGGTCTGTTTATTTGGAAATTGGTAGGATAGCACAGCCTACAACCAGGAAATGGAGGTGGAGAGACATCAGCCATTTAGATCAGCTCACCCTAAGTGGTACGCCGTTTCCCACAGCCAGAAAGAAGTATTAAGCTACAACAATTTGAAAATCTTATATATATAGGGCAGAAAAGTCTGACAGAGAAATCTGTCTCCATGAAAGACAATGGCAAAATTCCCACCAGTTTCACCGGAGACAGGAGCTCACAGATGTTCTTTGCCACATCCTTAGCAAGATTTCCTGCTTATTTTTCTAGGGGAGAACTGAAGAATACTAAAAATGTTTAGAAAGACAAATAAGAATAATTTTTAAAAAGAGCTAAGTAAACATATTACTCTCAATTCTTTGGAACAATTGAAATGTAGAGACAAATAGCATATCAGATACAGATAGATCAGCTAAAGAGAAAGACCGTTCACAATATATCTAATTCCCCAACTGTTTTTGCCACAGCAGTATTAAATACCAGGAATGCAGTACTGTGTTGGCAAGGAGCCAGAGCATTCCTGGATTGCACATATGTTAGATGTGCCTAGCATTTGCTACAGCAGTGCTAGAGCACCTCTATAGTCAAGGGTCAGTAAGCATTTCTATTATAACAAAGTAGTTAGGGCTCTAATAGCTTGTTTGTTTCAGAAGCTTCAGTAAAGAATTTAAAAAAAAAGATGGGTAGAGAAAAGCTTGACAAAGAATGCTATCAGACAATTTTACTTCAGAGATTTTCCAACCTCAGTTGTTCCAGAGTGTGGGAAAAATAGCCTGTAATACTGCTTTTTAAAAGCTTCTAGTTTGCCAGCAGTTCTGGGGGTAATAAACGTTTTTTTTCATCTGTGGGTTTGACTCATGAGCAGCTGGGGCATTGTGACATTCTCAACCCTTGGGGTTCTCTTCTTATACAGGAATCACAAAGCATGGCCACACATTTAGAGCAGGAGGTTATGGCTCGAACTTTCTGTAAAGGGACTGGCAAAGGTCAGTACACCTGCTAGACACACCCTGCTAGACAAAATTTGTGTTGCCTCCACAGGTCACCAAGTTACCTCCCCATCAACTGCACATTAACCCGAGATTCTGCAGTGCCATGGCAAGCCCACACAGCCACAGACAAATTAATATTTGTGTCCTGGGCTGCTTCTCGTAAAATCAATATACTCTGAGTGAGCCACCATGGCCTCAGGCCCAGCCCTGCACATCAGACCCTGTGGTGGGGTCTCCCTACAGCTGGAGCTCTGTGTGTTAGGTGGCTCCTAGTGCAAGCTGTGCCAAAGCCTGTTAAGAGTGGGACTTGCAAAGCACAACTAGTTGGTCATGAAAATGAATCAAAGAATGATTATTGATGCGCGCTACTTGCACCAAAGATAACAGGTAACTGGGATTATGCCTGTGCCTTGATTTCAGTGGCAGCAATCTGTTATTACCATCTAAAAACAGCAGAGGGAAGGACCTCACAGTGTTCTTTGGCCAGACGTGACTGTGGTGGTGACTTTGAAACTGCTGTGGCAGCCTCTTCGAAGGAACTAAAGAGGATTTTATCATTTACCTTCCAGTTTTCTCATAAAACAGTAATCCAAATTGTTACTAGGAATAGAAACAATATCATCACTCTACTAATGGGCTTTTCTAGATGCAACATCATGCCATTCAAAAGCCATGCTTTCTGGGACATTATGAACAGACCTGAAGTACTGGCACATCCAATAACATTCCCATTGCTGTGATTATGGGAATCCATCTTTTAAAGAATGAGCCAAACACTAAGCATTCACTTTTTCAAGGAAAGGAAAGGAGCAGAACAGTTACAGCGCAACCTCTTCTATTAGCGAGAGCATCCACCAGATTCACTTGTGTTAAGGGGCATTGCCTTCTGAAGAACAAATTTTTAGAACACATTACTTAGGTAGTAAGCAAGAACCATAGCATGCCTTTAAATCCTAGCTGAGGCAGTGCAAATACCAGCTCCCAGAGGATTCATCATGGCCAGAAGAGAAGGAATGGATGCAAAAATCTCCCATCTGCCCTCATGTGAAAAAAAGCTATAGATAATGGCCTGTGGCTTGCAGTTATCTACTCATAGTTCTTTACAATCAGGAGGATGCCACATATGCCACAAGCTGAGTGCAAGATGAAGCGATTAAAGCAGATATTTAAAATCAGGCTGAGTATACTTTGCTTGGAGCCATCCATTACAACAAGCAATATATCAGACACCATTCATTATCAGGAATCTATCCTGCAGGTACTGGAATTTCTCCCGCTTGCTTTATATTAGGCAAGAAGGTGAATTTTTCCCGATAATCCCAAAGGATCTTACACCACTTCCCACTGAGGCTCATAAACACGAGCTGAGAGACCAGGATCTGAACTTTGAGTAAGATTTATGGGTAGGTTAAGGCACTCGGGCTAAGTGTAATGGTGAGTGACCTCATGTAGATAACTTTGGCTTACAGCAACTCTCCCATTTCTATCAGCTGGTATCAACTTCTGGCTACCTTTTATCGGGACAATATTTCTAACACCATATCATTGCATATCATACACATTGTAGGGTAAGAAGCCACCAGTGTGTGAAAAAGATAATTTGTATCATGTTTGTTTTACTTTGGTCTGCCCTCATTGCCTGTGATGCAGCACTCACTTCTATTTTCTGTTGGAGTCACTGACCAAAATCAGGTGTCAGAGTCTGAGGCTATGACAATCTCTTTAGAGAGTAAGTTTGATTTTCTTCTCTGTGACATCTCTGCAGTATAATAAATTTAAAGACTCAGAATCTAGATTAGAGGAAGTACTATTGTTTCAGGACTGAAGCTGGGAAGGTTCAAGACATCAAGTGACACGTAGTTTGGAGGCTTTTTTGGTAGATTCCTCAAGAACAACTATTTTCCTTGCAAATGCTACTCCTTAGCCCAGCTTTTGCGTGTCTTGTGGCTAGGACTAATTTGTCTCTAATGAGATTTATATTCATGCACTAAAAACCCTCTGTTTTCCTTAGCAACTGTAAATTTCATTATAACCTTGCTGCTACCAGCCAGACTCTGCTGAGTCTGTTGGTTATTGAGCATGCCTTGGTTTCCCTATTCTGTTTTAGGTCCATGCTGCTGGAAGTACAGGAAGGTCTCAAAGCTAACTCTAAGTTGGTACGCTTAGCAGGGCTTTGGATTGAAAGAAATAGAAGTGCCTTTACTTTCCTGTCTTCCTTGGTTTATATAATTATTCTTTCCATGACAGTTCCCCTCCTCAAATCAGGATTATCTTGGTTCTTTGGATATGGTACTGGTCCTTAATATACCTCCCACACTGAAGCATGTGTGGAAGCATGTGTGTGTATGTCTAATTAAGGAAGACTTCCTTGTGAAAGCACCACTGTGGAGCTGGAATGACACACACACAACTCTTGAGTGTTGGCTCCCTACACCCCCCACTTCAGGAGCACATCCTTCAAGGATCAACTTCAGTGATACAGAGTGAAAGTTTCTTGCTTTGGAGATGAAAGTAAAAGGTCATGTGTGATGCCCAGACTGTGCACTGCTGATTGTTGCTTAGCAATGAAATGTGCAGTAGTGATGATGCAAAGATATCAGAGAATTTTTTTGAAAAGGAAAAAGAAATGGATAAAAAGGTCACACTAATAATCATGAGAGACATGGGAACATTATCAGATGCAGCAGCTAGAGAGGAGGTCATACACCTCCAGCCTGTCTGTAAAATCTTTTTCCCTCATTTACTTCCAAATCTGAGGGAGAAAAGCAGAGGCAAATCCAAAGTGTTTTGTCCTTGCTCCTGCCCTACTCTGAGTAATCCTATTCCACCATTCTATTTCAGCACACTGAAATAGAAACTTCTTTTTTTTTTCAATTTAGGCTTGCTTCCGAGTTCAAATGACAAAGCAAGGAATCTGCCACATTACGTTGAAATAATGGATTTAGAGAGAAAAGCATTTATTAATGTAGATGAAAACACAAATACTATTTTCAGGCTAGAGCAAGACATCCCATTAATAATGATCTACCAAGGATCCCAGAGGCAGATAAATAAAACAGAAAGGCCAGGCTGAGTTAGGCAAGCAGCTTATGATCACAGTTACACCCCAGCCTCAGTGGAAAAAAAATTAAAGAAAGAGAACTGACATCCTTCACAAAGCAGATTACACAAGAAATGTGACTTGTGGCCTTTTGTTAATGCAGTATCAACTTTAATTGAACCTTCAGGCTTTGATTCAAGTCAATACATCTGGAGCTTCCTTGAACAATAAATCTTGATGTTAACCACAGTAGAGGTCAATCTCTGCCTCATATGTGCTTTGCAATGCATTTAAAGTAGAGCTATAGTATGTAGGTGGTGAATTATTCATATACACAAACTGTTAATGAATAAGTCAATACACAGAGAAGAATTGGGACCTTTAATATTACAAAGAGGAATTAGCTCTGCAAGAACCCAGGTTCCTAATGATAGTCTGACAGCATGATTCACCCATGCATTCATTCTATTTATTTCTACCAACCTCATTTGAGTCCATTTCTAGGCTGAAAATTTGCATTCTGAGACTTGGAGTCTGAGAACGTGCCTCGTCCATGTTGCACACAACCTCCAGGGATAGACTGAGGTCTGCACACAGCTTGGAGCAAGCTATGGTTCCCAGAGCTGCCCTGCCTAGGTGGACAACACAAGCCCCATTATGGCATCAGCTCACCTAATCTTTCTACTCCTCTCTTCTTTGTCTGTGTGGCAATGACAGCAAACTCCGGTGGTCTCCACCACTCCAGGCAGCCTGGATGAAGGACTGGAGTTGAAACTGCAAATACTTTCCTCCTGCCTGTCATCTGTGAGAGGGGAGAACCACAAAATCTCAGAACCACAGAATGTGGTGAGCTGAAAAAAACTCACAAGGTTCTATCATTAAGTCTAACTCCTGGCCCTGCACAAGAATACCCCCAAGAGTCACACAATGTGCCTGGGAGTATCATCCAGACACTTCTTGAACTCTGTCAGCCTTGGTGCTGTGACCACTTCCCTGGGGAGCCTGTGTCAGTGCTCAACCACCCTGTGGGTGAAGAACCTTTTTCTAATATCCAACCTGAACCTTTTTCTAATATCCAACCTAAACCACCCCTGACACAACTTCAGGCCATTCCCTCGGGTCCTGTCACCAGTTACCACAAAGAAGAGGTCAGTGTCAGCCCCTCTTCTTCCTATCAAGAGGAAGTTGTAAATTGCAGTGAGGTCTCCCCTCAATCTCCTCATCTCCAGGCTGAACAGACCAAGTGCCCTCAGCTGCTCCTCATACGGCTTCCCTTCAAGGCCCTTCACCATCTTCATTGCCCTCCTTTGGACACTTTCTAATGGCTTAATGTCTTTCTTACATTGCAGTGCCCAAAACTGCACACATTATCCAAGGAGAGGCTGCACCAGTGCAGAGCAGAGCGGGACAATCCCCTCCCTTGACGGGCTGGCAATGTTTTCCTGACGCCCCCCGGGACACAGTTGGCCCTCCTGGCTGCCAGGGCACTGCTGACTCATATTCGATTTGCCTTCAACCAGGATCCCAAGGTCTCTTCCCAAGGTAATGTTTTCCAGCATCTCTTTCCCCAGTCTGTATGAACATCTGGCGTTGCCCCATCCCAGGTGCAGAATCTGGCACTTAGTTGAACTGCATATAGTTGGTGATTGCCCAGTGCTCCAATTTGTCTGCAGGACCTCCCTGCCTTTGAGGGAGTCAACAGCTCCCCCAAGTTTTGTGTCATCTTCAAACTTCCTTAGTATCCCTTCCAGCTCTGTGTCCAAGTCAGTTATGAAGATGGTGAAGGTCATCAGTGTGATGTTACCCAATTCACTGTTACCCTCTGTGCTCACCCCATGAGCCAATTGCTCACCCACCACATGAAGTGTTTATCCAGCTGTTTGCTGGACATTTGGTCCAGAAGAATCCTGTGAGCGACAGTATCAATAGCTTTACTGAAATCCAAAAAATTATATCCACTGGCTTCCCTTGATCAACTAGGTGGGTCACCTTGTCATACAAAGGAAATCATGTTTGATAAGCAGGACTTTCCTCTCATGAAGCTTTACTGGTTGTGACCAGTGACAGCCTTGTCTTTCGGGTGTTTTTTGACACCTTCCAGGATAATCTTCTCCATAATTTTACCAGGCACTAAAGTGAGACTGACAGGCCTGTAATTCCCAGGGTCCTCCTTTTTGCCCTTCTTGCAAGTCAGGACAATGTTCATCAGCTTCCAGTCAGCTGGGACCTCTCCATATTCCCAAGACCACTCAAAAATCGAGTGGAGGTTTTGCAATGACATCAGACATCTCTTTGATGATTCTAGGACGAATCCCATCAGGTCCCATAGATTTGTTGGGATCCAACTGGAGCAGCAGATCCTGCACAGTTTCAGGGTTGACTGGGAGCTGATCATTCTCACAGTCATGGTCCTCCAGCTCAGGGCACTGAGACCCTTGACCTTGCTTCCATTGGGCATACACTTTCTTTTTTTGCCTTATTTCCAAGAGAAGGTCCCTGCTCAGCCAAGATGGCCTTCTGCCTCACCTGCTTGACTTCCAACCTTTGGGGATTGCCTGATCTTGTACTCATAGGAGGTGATGTTTGAAAAGTGACCAGCACTGGTGGATCCCAGCACCTGCAAAAACATTTTCCCAGGGGACCTTAGTTACTAATTCCCTGAGCAGCCTGAGGTCAGCTCTCCTCATGTCCAGAGGTTTTGCTGACACTTTTCCTTCTGTCAACAGAGACTTTAAACTCAATCCCTTCATGGTTGGTCTGGCCAAGAAGGCCACCAATCTCCACTTCACTCATGAGACCCACTCTGTTGACAAGCAGCAGATCAAGGAGGACATCTTTCCGAGTCGGCTCCCTTAGGCCTGTTCCATAAATTGTCACACAATTTTTCGGAAATTTTCTGTCCCAGGTTGTACCAGCTGTGTGATGATCCCACATGATTTCTGGCAAATTGAAGTCCACCATAAGGACAAGAGCAATTGACTTGGAAGTGTCCCTTAGTTCCTCAGAGAATAATTTGTTGATGTTATCATCCTGGCTGGGAGGTCTGTAGTAGACTCCCACAGTATCATCTTGCATTATTTGTCTGCCCCTTGATTCTTACCCAGTTCTCGACTGTGCCATTGCCAGCTGTGAGCTCCCTAACCTTTCCATTACATGCAGTGCCACCACTTCACCTCTTCTGCCCTGCCTATCCCTCCTGAAGAGCTTGTAACCATCCAGCAGGGCACTCCAGTCATAGGATTCATCCCAACAGGTTTCACTTATGACAACAATGTTGAATCTCTGGGACTGGGCCAAAGCTTCAAGCTCCTCTTTTTTGTTCCTCAGGCTATGTGCATTGGTGCAGAAGCATTTCAGGTGTGCAAGGACCACAGTCACCATAGCCACTAGAAAGGAGGCTCATTTCAGATTCTGTAGCTTATCTAGGCCTACTGGGATCACAAATAAAAGATAATTCACAAATCATGGTACCAATGGGCATGGCCACTGGATCTGAGTGTGGGAGAGAGATCACAGCCTGCCTCAAACACAGGAGATAAGACTATGTGATGGTGGGCACAGATGGGTCTCTCATGAATGAGTTGCCATTTTATAATGTAGCCCAGTGTCTCAGCATATCAAACCGTTAGCCACAAAATTAAAGTTATTATAAAAAATCATAGCTACAGTTAAACCTTTTGAAAACAAAGAAAGCCTTCCCATTCCACTTCCAATTCCTCTGTGATACACAGTCAGTCCCTGCTCATACTATTGCTAGAGAATATTACACAAGAATCTCTCAGTCACTCTCACAAAAAGAGCACTGAAAGTATTTTATGAAAATAGAAGTTGTAATGATTACCCTATTGTGCAGGAAAAGAAAAAGCAAGGAAAACCAGTAAGATACAACTTTAAGCAACATGTTACTTGAGAAACTCAGTCACAGTTGATAAGTACAGAAGACATGGGCAAGACTGTGGCTCTTGACTCAAGAAGAACAGTGTTAGAATATGTGCAACAAGGATCTGCTTTAAATGATATATGTCTTTTTTCATTCCTCAGTGAGCATGTATCTTTTCCAATAACATTCAAGGAAGTTAGTAAGCACATCAATAAGAGAATGTGGCAGTGTTTGCCGCGTGTCATTCAGACATGAGAGAGATTTAACCATTTAGCAAAGTCCCCTGCCCCATTCAATCATTGGACTTGTTTGTTACAGCTGACAGATTCTGAACAAATGTCTCGATAGAAGCATCCCCACTGGTACTTCTCTCCAGTCAGTGAGAGTGCCTTATCAAAGGAGAAATAAAACTAGGAATGCAAACGTCATTTGTCAGACAGTAAGAACTTGCTGTGGTCAATAGCAGCTGCAAAACTCCACCTCCTAGGCCTTTGTTACATTTAAACAATCTGTAGTAATTTCACCCAAATACAAATTCAAGCTATGGATTTAGGGTAATTTTCTGTAATGTAAGCTGATTTTTACAAGGTAATTTGATTTTCCTGTAATGCAATCCAACCCATTACCTATGTGAAAACTTCAGAGATCAAATAGAAGAGGAATCACTGCTTTAATTCCTTGTAAAAGATGTTTTGCCAAACCCTGGCTCTACTCTTTTGTGTGTTGGACCATTGAAGTGGCAGCAGTGGGCGGCTGACAGCTTCCTTCAAATGTCTGTCTGTAACCCTTGGGTCACGGAAGGCTCTCCTTCAAACAGAGGAGCTATGCTCTTCTTCTCTTCCCTCTCCAATATATTTCTGTCAAAATCTCCCACCACCTCCAACTTGAAGGATAGAGGATTTGTCTGGGTACTTTCAGGGATCATTGCTGCAGTTGTTTGTTCATGACATCATCTTACTTCTTTCTGTGTAAGAACTTCACGAGCACAGTTGTCTAGAAAAGTAGAGTGTGTAAAAAATGTTGGAAAACTTCAGTAAGATAAAAATCTGGATCTGATGTCTGTTTTGCTCTCTTCAGCTGCATTCTAGACACAGCTTTTGTATTCTGGATTAATTATTCTTCCTGAAAGTGCCAAGGAGCAAAAACACTGCTGTGTATCAGCAATCAGACTTCTCTGGGTATCAGCACAGATGTTCTCTGCTGACATGGCTTCTTGATATATGTAAAGAGAAACAACCCTTCCAGCAATTCAACACATTCAATATTTGAACTTCTCATTTTAAAAATGTTTCATACCTAATTTTCTCTCAGAGAAAAGAAGAAAGAGGTTGAGGGTTGTGTAGCTATGAGTTCTGACACAGCACAGACAACCTTCCATACCACTTACACACCAACTGCTGTACTCTGTATCCCTAAAACTAAATAACTGTCAATGTCAGCTTCCCACTTCCTAAGTTTTTACTATCATCTTCAACAATCCTGAAAGTCCTATGGAAAAAAAAATCCTCTTCCTTCACAGAAGTGATTTTCTTACTCCTTAAAAATCCCTTTATCAATAATTCTTGACAAAGCAGTCATTATCAGCAGTCTAGTGTCTTTTGTCAAGGTATTTAGAGCTAACAAGATTTGCCACAGCCTGTTAAAGCTCTCCGCTAGCCAGCCATTATCCAAGCTAACCACCACCTTCACAGTTAATATTGTTACTGAAATGTGGAACTTGAATTTTTAGCCATTTGACTTATGGGACCGGTGTATTTGATAAACTCATAACTAATAGGTTAAAATGAGAGGGACAGGAAATGTTTGTTGTTTCAGGCATGAAGCAGATGTTTAAAAGCATCATGTATTTCTGGGAATACTGGAGAATAGGTCTGCAAAAAAATCACACGGACTATTTAGTCAAGTCCCCAGCAATCAAAGACATGGAATAACTGTTTAGTCCATAAAAAGTGTATGTCTGTGGAAAGCTTCTAGTTTTTCTAGGTCTGCTGTTCTTGGAACATCTGTCTAACAAAACCACACTTACCAGTGACAACAAATTATTTCTCAGCAACCTGTATGAAACTAAAACTCTGTATCAAAGACTAAAAGACCAGAGGTGTCTGCATCAAAGATAAATACAAGGGAAGATCACTGACAGAAATATCCAAAGTCCCAAATGGAGTCCTAATAATCCTGTGAAATAGACTGGAGCCAATGAGTAGAAGGGTGTGCATAACATAAGCAAGATAAATTGCTTGTTGTTACAAATAAGTTTGTAATTATTTTTCTGAATACTCTTAATGTAATGACAACTCCTCCTCAAAATCCTCTCACAAAGGTTTTCAGGAGTACAATATAAAGGAATTTTCCTTTAAGGCTAGGAATACTGTTAATCTTGAGAGGTTTGGAAAGTCATTCTGTATTAGAATTATATAGAATTCGGCAATCTACTCTCTGGAAGTCTTTGAAAGAACTACATTGAAAATTCTCAGCTCCCTGTTTAATCAATATATCCAAGTAAAGCACCTACCACCAGAGCCTGACCTCTGAATCTCTCCTTGTGATGAGTTAGGGTCTGGCAGCCCCCGGTAGCGTGCTCTCTGATGGAGAGATGCTTCATGTTCCAGGTGAGGTAGGATGCTGATCCTGTACTTTTAGCTCTTCATTTATTTGTGCGTGTTTATCCACGTGAGAATATGGTTATGTACGCAACGTCCACTACAGCAATTAGAGCAAGGGTCTACTTGAGGAGTGCTAAAGCATTTGAACTTAATTTCAAACTTGAACTTAAGTTCAAGTTGGCATTTATTTCAATACGATAGTAATTGAAAATTGTTGGTGTCCAGTGACCTTACTGTGGCCTCCTGGGAAGTAAAATGAGATGATGGTTCTCCAGGCTAGATCCTGCTGGTGAGGGTGGTGGAGTCCTGAAAGTAGCTTCGTCGTTGGCAGCCTGACCTGCTCAGACTCAGTAAAGGTTTGAAAATTACTAACTTATTCATCAGCTTACTCTGGAAAAAGAGATATGCTATCTCAGTCTTTCAGGGAAAATTAATTTTCTTGTAAAAGCTAGATGCAATACTGTGTCAAAGGGTTTGCAGAGCAATGCTTCCAGATGTAAGTGATGCTGCAAAACTGTGGTTGCATGCTAGTGACAAATTGGGCTTTTGAAAGGACACTGTAAGTTCCCAAGCTCAGAGTTTTGTTTCACTGAGAAATGAGTAGAGTGTCAGGGTTCTGGTACCCCAGAAGCACATGCCACGTTAGAGCCCACTGATGCCCTCCTCCATGTCCCTTGCACTTTATATGGCAATTTCTGCTGATCGCTGCCCCCAGCTGAGCTGACAGAGCTCAGGCTGTTTGCTCTCAGCTGGGTGCAACAACTGAAGAAAATGGTAAAGATTTTTCTAAGCATTGCAGACAGGCTCTTACCTCTGCTTGTGCATTTTATTTGATTGTGTCATGCAGTCCCTCATAGCATTCCCACCTCTCCCATTGCAGAGATTTAGTTTCGTGGCTGCCTGTGCTGAGCAGCCCGCTGACAGACACAGGTCAGTGGGTGAGATAACTAGCTACCCATTGCTGAGATGGAGGGAAAGACCTGATGAGCCATGCATATGTATCTACATGCCAGACTTATTATACCACTCAGTATGTTTCCTACTCTAACCTCTGAACCTCTCTTTTCCATTTTTCTGGCACCTCCCTCTGCTGTTTCCATAGATCTCATCTGGAGGTTTGCTGCATAAACGTTTTCACAAGTGAGTTGTTACAAATTATGTAATTGCTAATCGAGTACTACAAAGCTACAATGGACATTTTGTTAAATGTGTATTTTCTGCCTCTTGACCAGAAAGAAGAACCTTAGATTCCCACATTGCTGAACAAAGATGTACTTTCTCCTTTTTCCTCTCCACATTGCTCCTGTAATCAAATTCCACCAATAACTACAATTTTCACTTTTTATAATTTGCTGTTGTCCTAAACTTTCCTTCTTTGCATGCATAGTAATTGTAGAGGCACTTCTGCCGTCCTCAGAAAGGAGTTACCTGTCCAGTTCCACTGGCCTCACACATCCAATTTTTTTTCTGCCTCCAGAGTGCTAAAACAGTCTCCCTTACCTATCACAATCTTCATTATTATTTATACAACAGAGATGTTCAGCCTACAATAGGATTCATTAGCTTCTACACAGAAAAGCAGGATCCCTTAACTTAAAATACCTGCCTTACTAAATACAGATCAGGCAGTGACTGGGAGACCCCTAGGAGTGTTCACAGCTTCTGAAGAATTTGCAAAAGGTGATTAAGAAAAGCTAATCTCTCAATGCTGTAGAAGGAACTGTATATGCGAAATGTCTACAGAGGTCCACACATCTAGTCAGTCTGCACTTCTAAAGAGTTGAGAACCACTACAGGAGACAAAGGAGACCATGACATGCAAGGTCATGTCTGTAAAGATATTCTGCTACAGAAAAAGTTTCTGTTAAAAGACAGGATCACTCCTATCAGAAATAAGAGAAAGTAGAAAGACCTGGATACACTCGGTAAGTACCTGGTGACTGTGAAGTGCCAGTATATCATGGCAATAAAAAGACATAAGAGGAATCTGAGGATATAGAAGTATTTCCAGCAGGGTCAAGTCCCAGGAAGGGAAATTCATCCTGATGGTCTTACCAGTGCCAGAATTTTTTTCACAGACATAAGGCTGACCCAGGAACAAATGGGTATATAGTCACCTGTACAAACTTCATGCAGAAATTAAAAGGCTTCTAACTGTGGGAGGAGTGGTTTGCTGGTACCACCTCTGGGTGAAAGTAATGGAGATTATAAAAATCTCAGTTATTTTTAAGATGCAATGATCAGTTTTACAGCAGGATTATTCAGAGTTTTGTAAGGTCAGTGTTAACAGAGGATTAGTCACAACGTCAAATGTCCGTCTGTATTCTCTGCCCCTTGGTTTACACATCACGATACATGCTTATGATTCCTGTCTCCTTCTGCCTTCAGTCTTGTTGCACATGGAGCACTCTGCAGAAGAAATCCTGTCCTCAAATTTAGGGCTCAGATAGTTTCATGAGCTCTCATTTCCCACAACACCTATGTTCCACCAGAGATACAAAGCCACTGAGAGAAAGAAGGATCAGAATCACAAAAAAAAATTAACATTGGTAGGAGTGGATCAGCAGCATGGAACTCACTCTGAGATCAGCTCAGCTGGTGCACAGTGCTAATAACACCTAAGTTGTGGGTGTGATCCCTGTATGGGCCAATCATGTGAGCTGGACTCAATAATCCTTGTGGGTCCCTTCCAACTCAGAATATTCTGTGTGATTCTGTGATCTCTGTCAGTGTTTAGTGCAGATCAGGAACACATCTATCAAGTAAAACTCCTGATTGCTCCCACTTAGAAGTGTTGGACTTTGTGCAGAGCTACACAAGCATAAACTGTATTAATTTCAGATAAAACTAAACCAGAGGATGCACTCCAGAAGTACACAGATGCTCTCCCATCACTAACCAGTGTTCAGTTCTTGAGAAGAGATGGTACAAACTAATCTGCAGCAAATCTCCAAAATGTGAAGAATGGGGCTGAGATGCTGGGTCCACGTCACCAACTGATTTCTAACCCGGTATGGGAGAAGGAGAAGGTCCAGACCAGCGGGGGTCCTTTGTCCTGGTTTGTAGGTCCACGTGTAAT
>JAWWES010000041.1:28010496-28035440 GCA_035583135.1 Lophotriccus pileatus
TAAGAACCAAAGCTGACATCTGAATAGGTGAAGTGGGCTTCAAGCCCAGATTTTTCTCAAGCTTCAATGAGTAGAACATAAAACAATAGAAGGTCACTCAAAGTACAGAAGGTCAGTGAGGAAGATGAGTATTTTTACAACCCCCAGGATGAAGTAAAAGCAGGAAGTACCCCAAAATATTCCTCAAAATAAAAACCACGCCTCTAACTCTGCCTTAAATGAATACTGTAATCAAATGATGTAATAGTATGAATATGCATGTAGAGATTTTGTAATCCTGTCTAAGATTTGTATAAATAACCTGCACTCTGTTGAATACTTCGGAGCCCTTTTTCCTGGCATTAGCCGGGGCTCCCCAGCGCTGCTAAATAAATACCTGCTGTTTATTGACACAAAATTGTCTCTAAGCAGTTCTTTCAGCCACTTTTTGGTCTTCAGTTCTTCAAGCTGTTGCTCACAAGTAAATTCCTTATTTCTGTATGTTAAGCAAGTTTATAGAATTCTTGGGTGAGAGGGGCATTCTCAGCAGGTAACCATGTGAGTCTGAATAGCTCTAGTGCAGAAGGTGACTGCTTTTAAGCCATGTATTTATTTACTTCTACAGCTCCCAGGATGTTTAAGTTTACCTGATTTTCTTTGTGATCTGAACCACAAAATTAGTTTTTATTCAAGATGGTTCCCAGGATCAGTCGACATGTTTACTAGGAGATTCCTATTGAAACTCTTTGTTTCAGCAGCATGAAACATACCATCTCTTTTTAGAATGAAAATCAGCCTCTATGAAGGCAGCAGGAGATTTTTTCATTGATTTCAACAGTATAGCTTTCTGTCTTCTCATATAAAAGAATCACTTACTGCAGAAAGGAACTGAGATGCTAAGGCTTGGCTTGGATCCTGACTGATCTCCAAATCCCTTGTGCAATCACCCTGGCAGCTGAGCTCTACTGCAAGTCCAGAAACAAGGATGAATTCCACTCACCTCCAAAGGAGAACAAGGATAAAGCAAATGTTCATAGGATTTAAAGTCTTTAGGGACCAGAATGGCTCATTCCTCTCATTTCCCTTAGCTGTTATTGTAAAGGCGTCCTTCCCTGTGAGGCTGATTCAATTGCCACTGAATGTCACTAGCAAAACTGTAAGTGACTTGTGAGTCAGAATATACTGGAAGATTATTAGTGTTATTATTATACCATACAGAAATGAAATATGAAAAACTTTTTGAAAAATATGTGTTCTCTCTGGACTGTCACCTAGTCTGAAGAAGTTCCAGCTTTCAGCAAAGCACAGAATGACAGCTACAGAAGTGTCTCACTAGTTCCCATTTTAAGGGATGTCATTTTTGCCTTCACTGTGCCTGCTAATACTCCCTGACCTCAATGGGCTTTGCACATATCCTTCTGATGATAAAAGCAGTCCTACACCAATAAAACACCATGGAGAGCTTAGTGACAGCATATAGGAGAAGTTCACTGTTACTAATTAAACCCACATTTTCAATGTCAGGGTCTTGCTGCTGCACCAAATACATCATAGGACTGTCTGGAGAAAGAAATCATAAAGAAAACATTGAATTGGATTTTGCCAAAAATTCCCCAGTATAACAATTTTTCATAGAATTACTCAAAACCAACAAACTACTGAAGGTTCGAAGGGCATTTGTTCTTGGACAATGGTATTAGTGCATCACGTTGGCATTTGGTGTGTTAGAGCAGCTGGTTTATCACTTTCCTTGCCCATGTCAGTTCGGTGTACATGAAAAAAGAGATTTTTGAATAACATTTTTTAAGTTACTGCTGATTGGAGGCTCCAGAATAGGAAACTAGCGTTGCAAATAGAGATCACACTGCTGGAGATCCATCCTTTCCACCACATCTTCCATTATGATGTTCTCCCAGCCTACGCATTTACTGTTCATCTCTTCTATTTTGCTAATTTGCCTGCCAGCCTGAGAGTCACAGAAATTTCATTTGCAGTCTTTGAAACATGCACATTCAGAGTTTTCTTCTTACTGGACAATGAAGTTCTCTTCCTAAGCTAAGTACATGCAAGTCTTTTTCTTCTGGGTCAGTGTTCATATCTGTGACAGAGAGATCAGAAATCTTACCACTCAACTTTCTAACTCTTGCATTGCATCAAAAGGACAGTCAGCAATCTTACTGACAGTGGATTAAGAAGTAAGAAGCTGAAGAGAGTCTCAGAACATAAATTTCAGTGCCCTGCTAGTATGCTTTGAAACAGGTCTCAGTGTGTATTTTCAGTTACATATTTTTAAAAATTCAATACACATGGAGTGGTCTGTTTGCCTTTTCCTTACACACACGTGTTTATCTTCTGCTAATGAGAGTAGTGGAGGCATGAACAACATCTGTGTTGTAGGCACTAGGAATCTTCAGAGTCCTCAGCACTCCTAGCTGGGTTACTCACCGTTTTAGCACACTGCCAACAAAAACTCAGAGAATATTTCCACTTCACTCTGCGCTTTTGCATCAGAGCTGTAATGAACCTTCTTGCAGTCAAAGCCAAATATTTTACTGTGGATGCAAATTTTTTTGCTAATGAATGAATAGCAGACACACATTTTTCATTTGATAAAGACATGCACTTAATGTTGTCATTTAAAAAATGTATATTCATATAGCCTTTTAAAAATAACCTGCACCATTGTCATAGTTATCTTTTCATATGTTCAGCAGTGCCAGCAATTAACTATGAATGTAAATGTAATCAAGAACACTACCATACTTTTAATAAATACGGCAGATTTTGTAACTCCGTTGTGCTGGGAATGCTCTGTGGCTTGCTCCTAAAGAAACTAAGGAGAGCCTTTTCCCAGCTAACAAGTGTGTTGATTCACTAGTGTACCACATTGTACTGAGTCTGCTAAAAGTCATGGGACAGACTGGATCTAAAAAAAGGCATCCAACTACAACTATGGGAAGAAAAATGAGTATTTTCTTGTGTCCTCTCTCACAGACATGGGGAGTGGAGGAATGTCTGAAAAGAGCATGCAATAATGGATTTCCTATTGCAACCTTTTATCTAGATATCCCTTTGTCTGACATCCTTGGTTCAGCCTTCACCTGTCAGATGAGGCAAACTTTTGCTAATGGTCTATGTGCTTAAGAGGAAGACCTCAAAACCATGTGCACAATAAGAAACAGGACATAGGAGCAAACCATAACTCGCCATGACTTGATAATTTCACTTTCATCTCGCCCCACTTTCCACCGCTCCTCATCTCACAGTGCCTTCTGCTTCTCTCAGATTCTCACCTCCTTGGAGGAGACTATAGGCCTTCTCAAAAACCCTGAAACTGTATATCACCAAAAAGATACCAGAAATATACAAGGTGAATTGCATAAAGGTAATTTGATGTTGTTTCCTTAATATGTCTTGGAAAAATGAACATTTTTTCAGTGCTCTCAAAAAATGCCCCATTGAGAGTCCTACTGTCCTTCAGAAAAGGCATAAGACAAACAAGATTTGGGCACGCAGGCCTCTGCCTCAGACAAAACATGCCATGGAAGGACTTGCGTTGGGGTTAAACTAGCAATTTACTTTCCAGACTTGCTTAGGTATTCCATATATTTGCTATGACAAGAGGATCAGTTAGCAGCCATGTGAGCATCTTGCCACCAGAAAAGGGCTGATACGACTGACTCATTAAAACCAGACCACCAGACACCCGTCACTTGGTAACAGTCTTTGGAGCAGAATAGGACTGGAAACTATGTTGGATTTTATCCAGTGGCCTGAGGGTAGAAGCACCCATGTGTCCTAGTATTAGGCATTGTTTTTCATTGATTTGACGGGGAGACTGCTCTCTGTTCTGGCATATTGAAAAGCAAGGACTACATGAAAAGTTTCACCCTTGAATACATCCCACAGGGATCTAAAGACCCAAGGCACTTGATTAGACCTGGCCAGCCGGCACAGTCAAGTAATATAAATCACTGCAAGGAGCAAGTTATACAAACTAGTTAAGTCCTTTATTATGAACTCTGTCTGTGAGGTCAAGATCATCACTGGCTAAATTGTTCTTTTTTTTTTTTTGGTCAGCAGGTTTTGCTTCTTCAGGTATATTCACTATATCTCCCACTGCTCACAGGGGTCATCCACAAGGTCACTGGCACGTGATGAGAAGACTTCTCAGCTGGGAGAAAGGCAGATGGAGACAGATGCCAGAGTTCCTCATAAGTCTCTTCGTGCAAATTCATGTAACAATTTTCTCGTGAGGGATTTTTGTTTGTGCCTGATGACAACTTCACTTTCAGTACCACCTGGACCAAAGACTTCAACTCATTTTTTATTTACCTGTGACCACAGCATGGAGGAATAATTTTATGTACCCCTGCACTTCCTATTTTCAATCAGCTCTGGAAATAGATTTGAACACAATGAACACAACTTCTCCAGTGTCATCTCTCAATTTCGGTAAAAGGAGGAATGTATCACATAATGACAGATGAAAGAAATTCAGGAAGATTTTCAAACTGAATCGTGAGGCACTAGAAGTAAAGAACAACTTCTCAGTACTGCCATACACAAAAATGGTACAGGAATGATACCTTTTCTGACTCTTTAGAAGAGAGGGGGGAAAAAAATTAACCTACAAATACTGACTCCACAACAGTTTTTTGTTTGATAAAAGAAAAGCCTATAGAAATAGTAAAATGTACAGTATCTTCTTTACTTTAAACTTAGGACAAGACACAATCTCATTAATATTATTTTTCTTTAACGATTTTGCATCATTAGTTGTCATCATACTAAATTGCAGTAACTAGTTATGCACCTAAATGTACATAACTGGAAGCATTATCAGTACATTTAAATTACTGCTTCCCTAATGAGCTCATCTATGTCTTCAGCTTGGTGAAATCAGTATTAACAGTCAGCTCAGGATTGTTTCCTTGGACTTCAAGAAATTTGAGTTAGTTCCATGCAGCATGTCCATTGACAGATGTAAAAACACTGTACTAAAACATGAAAATTCATTTCTCAGAGATGCCTTGGCGGACACATATGTGTACACATGCCCTGGTGAGTATACAAGAACTCTATTTTGCATGTATCAGCCAGTAATTTTACTTTATTAAAGAGGTATGAAGATAAAAAATAGTTTCAATGTCTGAGTTCATATGTGTGCACACAATGAACTGCTGGCAGTGCAATAGAAATTATCTTACCATAATGTGTGTTTCCACATGTAATGGGATTTATACCATGTAATGGTATCGTGTGATACTTCTCTGGTTTTGTAGATTCTAGACTGCTATTGGGCTGATGCTACCGTAGTAAAAACAGAAAACACTACAAAAGCTGTTTTACTCGTTTCACTATTTTGTCTTTAGTACTAAAAAGCCAGAGTGTATGTGGAAACATTCAGCTTTAGAGGATGAACCAAATGCATCACTTTTTGTCACTTTTTTTCAGTGATGATGCTCTTAGAACTCTTCTCTGTCCAGAAATACAGCATTAGAAAAGTAGCAGTTCTTTAAATAAAAAGTTTTGCACAGATTATCACTACTGAAGAAATGTAATCTGCTTGATATTCAATATATATTTTCTCATGTCAGTTTTATGGTACAATTAAATTTCATACTTTCTTTTCTACCACACTGAATATGCATTAGAAAGCCAAGCATCGTAATTCTAAATGAATTGGCCTGATTTGCCTGTTGAAATTCAGTTACTGCTTCTTTCTGTGCATTTCAAAGAAAGGCCATGGACTGTAACAGTGTATTTAGAGTCAATACAGCACAGACACTAAAGGTCTAGGGCACATCAAAATTGTATTTCTAAGTCCAAGTTATACACTTCATATGAAAAATGAAATAACATAGTTCTAAAATGGTTCATTGGAGTAACAAACTGTAGAGGAACAACAGAGTTAATAGAGGGTTAGGGAGAGAGGCAGATTATGGAACACATTGTGTATTACTTGAAAATTATACTGATATTTAGATGGACGTAATAACTTATTAAGACTCATTTGAATGCAAAAGAATGAACATTGAGTTGATATTAACTTTTAATGCTTGTCATTTTATGTTAATTCATATTTTCAAATTATAGTCAATTTTTTTGTAATCAGACTGGCTAATTATACCTCAAACATGTAAATTTGACATGATGGTAAAACCAAATTAAAAAAAAGCAACAAAGCACTTAGTTATAAAGACCTATAATGCACTAAACTGGATTCTGGCTTAGTTCCTCCAACTACACAAAGTGTTATGCTTTGCACTAGCAAAATCACTCAATTTCTATGAGATGATTTCTTTAGCTGGTTCACAAAGGCAACAATGCTAATGCACTCTATTTGTGTGACATTTTCCTGATCACTGCTTTGGTAATTTTTGGAGAAATCCTTCATCTAACCTTTATATCTGCAAATGCAGTTTTCAAACATTTCCTCATGATGAAAGCATCATTAACAAAAACGTATTTTTCTAGCACTGAAATGGTCTCAACTTGGGACTGTGAGCTCTATTCCTAAACAGTACTTAACAAGTTATTTTTGTCAATCCTAAACATCTATTCACCTTTCAAAACCAAAATGTAGAACTAGAGCCTTACATTTTATATATCTGATTCCCTTCAGGACAATTATTTTCCAACATATTAAACAAATCTGCAGTGTCTAAGCATGCCAAATAGACAGGAGCTTATATGGAACATGAGCTTTTTCTTATCATAATTTACACTTTGGAGTTAGAGTTTATTTCATTTCTTTTCTCTTGTTTCCAGAATTGAAATAATAAATTCCTTCTGTCAACTCTATACAGATAGTTTTTTAAGTGATCATAACTCAAATGTCTTTAAAAAATGTAAGTATTTTGGCTTGAATGACCTTGGACTTCATCAAACTGGGAGACGCTGTGCGCAAAGCTTTATGTACAGTGTTGAGCTGATAACCTTGTTGCACCAGCCCCCTACTCATTTGAAGTTACTTGTATGTTTAGCAAGTATTCATGTAATGGAACTCAACAATTTCATGAAATATTTTTCCTTGCATATGGGTGAGGAGATGAGATGATAAACATATACAGCAAATTGAAAATCCCTACTCCTTCAGCAGGCCATTCTTTCTCCTCCTTCCACCTTCCTTTAGAGTCAGGGCTTTATTCATGTTGTCCTTCACAACACAGATTGCAATGAAATAAGTAAGTTACATCTGAACAGAGAAAATATTCACTCAAGCAAAACTCTGGTTGATTCAAGAGGGAGATTTCTGCTAAATAGGAATTGGAAGTTGAACTGTGGCTCTGTGAGCAAAAAATGTACAGTTACTGCCAATAGCTAGGTTGGGTGAAATTTCTACCTCTGCTTCTGTGAAAATGCTGAAGACAGAGTCTGCCCACGAATTTATGAAGTATTTTACAATGTTATCAGAATTCCTCTTCGCTCATCTGTACCTACAAGCCATGCAAAGCCCTGAGTGCATGAAATTGTAGATAGTGTCTCCTACAGTGTTGAGAAAGCAGAAATTCTCCATTCTGCCTACCTGTGAGAGCTATCAAGGACAGCTTTCAGCAGGAGGATGTTACAGTACTACCCTTGCTAAGGCACTGCAGAGGTGAGGCAGACATGCTACAAGGTCAGTGGTCCTGTGAGTTCACCAACTGCAGCAAGAGCTACAGGGGCAGCACTTCATTGGTGGGTTTCTACCACTGCCCACCAGGAAGGCAGCAAAGCCATGGGCAGCCCAAAAGTGATTCTCTTTCCCATCGCAAGCAAAACTGTCAATCTGAGGTAGAAGCTTGGTCTGCCATATTTTCTTTAATCTTTTTATGTGTGTAGGTGGCCAAACTCACATTTGCAGCTAGATAATAATTACTGTCTCATTCAAGAGAGACTATTCAAGAACCTGTATAAATGGCTCTGCCCTAGCATCTTTTATCTGCTCTCCAACTGGACCCATGAAATGCATCTAATCACAGTTATAGAGCACCCAGAAGGTTTACCTGCCCCCAGTGTAAAGCAGTGAAAATAGAAGAATTTTGAAATTTGCAGTCCATCCTTAAGAACAGATCTTTTCAGTGGCTCAGAACTGATTTTCTTTTATTAAAGCATCTTCCATAATAGCTAGTGCATACTTACAATGCTAGTTACTTTTTTGCAATTATGTTATTCAGAAATAATTGGATTTTTGAGGTTTAATTGGGCTCTAAATTAGCCATAGCTTTCATAAAAGCTATTACAGAGATTTCTAATAGCAGCTTTTCCTGCTATTTAACAGAGTATTTCAATGAGAATGATTCACCAGTGTAAAAAGTCTTGGCTGTTGTGAACTCTAGCACAGGTTCAGATTAATTATGACAATTTAGGCACCATCCTTTTGTAATTAAACATTTGCTCAAAACAGTACCCAGAGTGCACAACTGTGTCAGACAACTGTTTGCCTTTTAGAAAGATGCAATTCTGTTTTCCAACTCTTTGGAAGATCAAGAAGCTTTATGGCAGCTTGGCTCCTGATGAGCGAGTTCAGAGGCAGGGTCAGCACCTGTTTGCTCTCACCAGTCTTTTCACCAGCTTACTTGAGAAGAGGCTGTGTGAGGTGTCCTCCTGATGTCCCTTGCCACCCGAGGGGTCCTATGCTCCACTTGGGGACCAGTTCCGCATGTGTGTGCTTGCATGCTAACATCTCACCACTGGAAAAAACAGAGAAGTAAAAGTGGACTCAGCTATTTTTGAGAATATCCTGGGGAACTTCCTTTGACTTTGCTGCAGATGACTGAGTGGTGATGATGAGGTGATTCAGGGTTAAGAGAAACAGACCCGGCCTTCGTGCTTTTCTCTGGTTTGTGTCAGTGGCATCACTACTGCAGTGCAGCAGTATCTGGGATACTCACAGTCTTCACCATAACCTGTAGGCTAGGCTGTATTTTAGGTGTCACTTATCCTACCAGACAACATAACTCCTGGGCCACAATGATGCCTTCCCCACTCATGTCCTAGCCTGGGGGGGGATAGAGGATAAGGACAGCAATTAAGCCACTGTCCACTGATTCCTGCTTACTGCCTCACCCACGCGTGCCACATTTGCTGCAATAACTGGCTGAGGGAGGCTGAAGTTTTGCTCAGTCCTTCCTTATTTAGTCTCAGGTGAAAAACTAATCTCCCAGATCCACAACTCAAGACTATGTTAATTGTCTAATATTGGACTTGAAGATGGAGTGTGACCTACCACGGGAAAACTCAGGTTTGAAAAGGCAGACTGATTGGGCTTTGTTTTTTAGTGAATTAGTTAGCAAACCACTACCTGGTATTTTTTTTCTTTGGAAAAAGGGTAATCTAAGAAAATTAAAAATATATTGTGGTAAATTTGGCTCATTCTCTGACCCACTCACTCACTCTTCTGAGGAAGCCCACTCCTTTCCAGAGTCTAGTGCCAAGGGAGACCAGCCCCATATTCTTGAAATTATCACAGATAAGCCAGAATACTCTTCCAGTGATTCATATGTCTGAAAAATATTTGCCCACATAACAAAGGTTGGGATTCAGCCTCAGATTAAAACACGAGGATTTGGATGTCTACAAATACATATTTACAGGTGAACTAGAGGGTCAAGCTTCCATCTTATCTCTGCGGTTTTGATCAATACACTTAAATGAGAAAAGGAGGATTCAGCCCTCTCTAATATAGACACTTTAGGGCTCAGCCCTGTACCTGAATCCAGGTGCTACCTGAGGAGCTGTGGAGGATCTCATCTGCCTTTTGGGTGTTGAAACTGGGTGGAGCATATCTCCCAGAGTTCAAGTGTCACAACTGTGACCCCATGTCCAAGTCTGAGGCACTTGAAGTCGCACAAGAATCCTGCATTTACACAGCTGAGTTGATATGAAGAGGTCAAAACACTGAAAGAACTTTGGACACTTAGGGACTTCATAGGTCATCGTAAGATGCCATCATCAACTTAATTTACTATGTCACTATGAAGTTCAAACAACTTTTGATCTGAGGGACATGATACAAATCCAAAACTTGCCAAAATTAAATATGAAAGTTGAAACTACACAATTAAACTTTTTACTCACACATTTTTTCTCATTTTCCTCTGAAATGCTAGAGACTTTGCATTTTCTGGCGAAGAAGTCCCCTAGTGATAGGGAGTCCCCTTCACAGGTATACTTCAGGTAAATGGTGAGCAATAATATTTCAGTGTCTTGCAGCAGATGCTTTTTGGCTTTGTTTTATGTGTAATAGCTTGGAGGATTCTTTGAGATCTACTTCAAGGCTGAGAATGTCTTTTGGAAATTCATTTACTAAAGCACATTTTTTTCAACTACCTGAGAAAATTCAAGGTTCTTTAGTGTAAATAGGGAAAAACAGTATCAAGGCATGAGTGAACTCTCAATCCTTTTCTAGACAACTGGAGTTTCACAACTGACTTCAACAGAAGCAAACTTAAACCTTCTAAATCAATATCCCAGTTTGCCATGGACTAAGTACAAATAAAACCTTACTAAATTGTAAAAGGAACTTGCTAATTGAATCAATTCACTAAGGTAAAGGATAAAAAAAATGTATTCGGAAAAGATATCTTATTAAAAAACATTATTTAAGTATATGAACTTCTTTTGGTGCCTGTTTCATATAAGCAAAGATTTATCAATATTCATCAATAATATATTCACCAGTGATGACTGTGAATAATGTGATGTTTAATAATCTCTAAATTTTTTAGATAACCTTAGTGAAAAGTCATTAATTATAATATTTATTTGTTACACGAAAAAGAACAGGATATAAAATGACAACTCAATTTTCCTCTTTGACGTTTCGAATACAACTAGGTCACATTAATCAATCAATAATGTGCTTATCATACACTGCGGTCAATTATGTCCCAACTATCAGTGACAGTTTTCTGGCTTGCAATCTGGACACATACACTGTCATGATAACTACATTCTTTTCAGCCCTTTTGTATTTTACAACCAGTTCTATTTTTTGAGGCTCATCATAAATGTACAAAAAGGGCATCAGATATTTCATAAGGCCAATTCCTTTCTGTGCTATTAGTGCATTTCCAAAGAACAAACTTTCAGTGCACTGAAATCCCAAAAAAATAGGATAAGCTCCCTTTCTCTGAAGAGAGAGTTACACATTAAATAAAACTGGCAGTAGTAGAAATAGAACATTTGCATTTGCTGATTGCAAGGTTGCAATTATAGCTCACCATTTTAATGAAGTCATAAACTATTTGAGCTTACTTCTTTGGTTTATTGCACCATGATAACCTTTTTATTTTGAATTGTAGCCATATAAACTACAAATATTAATGATATCTCTGTGAAAGACATTATTATTACTGTTTGCCAGGACATGATTTATATTCCAGGCTATCAGTAAAGATGAGCCAGTATCTCTCAAATGAACTTTGACACAGTTTTAAATAGAATTTCTCACCTTCAGACAAATCATATCAATCTTCACCTTCCTGTTTTTATTAAAATGATTCTGAATGAATGATACACTCATAGACCTTATGATAAAGTATTTCTCCATTGGAAAACACTGATTGACAAGTGATGCAATTGATTATTGAAACAATACCTCACTCTAATTTCCTTTGAAAAATACTTTTTGATAAGAACAACTGAACATTTTCAACTTTTTGAAGTGGAATATTTAACTTTTTAAAACAAACTTATTTTCAAATATTGAAAGTGAATTATTAACACAACATAAAGGAAAATCATGGGATAAACAATTAAAAAATACATTATCCAGAATTTTTATTTTAAATTAATTTCCTGTTAATGAAATCTAATGAAAACACCTTTTAATATATTTGCTCAAAACAGGAATTTGTTTTAAATTGTGGAGTTTCCCATGACATAGAATAAAATAGGCAGGTTCTATGAGGCTAAAGGCTGAGTCAGACTAAGGACCCAAGCACTGACCGAAGAACCATCCCTCCCAGAAGTGATGGCTTCTGCAGTACCATCCTCCAGGATTTCCTGAAAATGAGAGAATATGACATTCCTTATATTTTTTTTTTTCATCTTTCTTGGGTAAAATTTGCTCCAAGTGGCTTACAGTTGGAGACCTGAGAAGGAAGAAGCTGTGTGAGTTCTCAGTCCTTCCAAATGCATGATGAGACACATTTTACATCTTTTTTTTTCAGTGCCAGCAGCAGAATATGGAAACGGGAGCGAATTTGAATATCAAAAGTCATTCTCCAGTTTACCCACTCTTAAAACCTGTCACATAACATTCCCAGTAGTAATTAGCTACCCTGTTCCAACTCAGAAGCAAGGGTACCACAGAGGTGGTTGAATGACCCTATCTGTTGCAAACTGTTAATTTATTCAGGGTAAAAATGAAGAGAAAGGAATTTTAAAAAACGTTGTACACATCTAAGAGTTCAGTAACAGCTGTTTGCTTGGTTTTATTGTTTTTACATCATATTTTGATGCTGCTATACTCACTGGGATATTCAGAGGGTAATGCAGTAATAATTTATGAAATAAGAGAATTGGATATGCAACTGTTTTCCTAGTGGTGCATTTCCTATCATATTAGCAGTACAAAAATTGTAAAAAGCTGATGGTGGCAGTGGGTTCCCGCTGAGATATACTCTATTACAGTGGTATCCATGTCAGCTTTTTGCTTTTTAATCACAGCTCTGACATTCAGTCACTACAGTGTTTTTCTTTTAAAAATCATATAAGTTTTCACCCAGGGGCCCAAATCACTTAGATGACATTCCTTCTCCTACATTAAAGACAATTAATGAAAGGAGTGTAGCTAACTTCCACTAAGAAAGATGCATGTACCAACATTATTTGTGTGTGCAGGCTGTAAGGGAAAAGTCCTTTCTTAAAGCATAGCTTGAGCCCTAGTAGGTGCTGTGATGGGACATGAGAGGCTATCAAGCATTCCTATGGCCATTTGAAGGTACATTTCTTTCGCCTTCACAAACATCATGTTTTGCTACCAGTGCAGGAATATACATAAAAATTGCTAACAAAACCTGACCTTTTGATACTTAGTTAATGTAGTATACCCAAAGCAAAGATAGGCAAGATCCAGAAATTCTGACCTATCCTTACAAGGGTAAGGTTAAAATGTTGATGAGAGAGGTATGCTGATATGTTGGTCAGCTCAAAAAATTGGACTTGGTGAAAAGTGGTATTTTGATCCCTCAAAAAAAAAATCCTAATAGTTCAATATTTTTCTTATCAATTGTAAGAGAACTTTCTCTCAGACCTTTGCCTTCGCCAACTGCCAGCAACAGCCTTATTTTCCCCAGCAATGCCCTTAAAAAATCGTCCTGGTTCTACAAAAATCATTGACTCTATTCTTCAGTCTTTAGTTTCCTTTTCTTTTACACCATTCCCAGGTTTCTATTATATTATATATCATCTCTGTTAGAGTAAACTGAAAATAACTGGTTATGACAAAAAGGAATTCCCATTAACAAGTCATCTTCTAATCATTTTAGGATCTTTGTATCCTATTATCAGCTTTCTTATGAAGTACCATTTCTTAATGACAGGGATTTGACTAATACCATGTGAACTCTGTTAATATAATTTGAAAGTTAGTAGCAAGTGTGTACTTATGGAATAAGGTGTCATCTTTTCATGCTTGCACATAATTTTAGCTTGTGATTTGATCAGATGTGAATGTTGAAAATTAATTTTCATGAAATCAACTGAGGAAGAAAGAATAGAGTTATCAGCACTTTCTGCTGGATTAAAATGTACACTGAATTCAATAGGGCCTCAAAGGGAGTCAGATTTCTCTTCTCTGTGTCCACAAAATTTCTTTTGTGGGTGACAGAGGCAATCCATCCATTTAGTATTTTCTTTGAGGGCGATGGTACAGCTTGGATATGAGATATGTAACATTTACTGTATTTCATCTGGTTTCAACGAAGGCCAAGCAGTGGGGAGAGTCCAGGCCCCTTCAGTCCTGGTCTTAAACCCCATGTAATGAACTCAATGCCTGATGAATTTCTGCCACCTCCCTCACTCTGAAATGCCATGTTTCTTTCTCCCTGTTCCATCTGTTGCCAATCCAAATGGACTTTACCTTAACCTGAATTGCCTAAGACACCTGCCCAGGCTCTCCAGACCATAGAAATTATACACTGGTGTAACACATCACTTCATAATTATAAGTCTACATGAAGCCATGTTAAAATACAGAAGAAATTTATCTCCTCTATTTTTTATATGTAATTCCATATGGATTCCTCCTTGTATCTCTAATTCAGGGACAAACCACAAGACACAATATATTTTTATTTAATAGCTCATCTTACATCAATCTGAAGACACGTTTCTTAGGTAATAGCTTGCAGAAAATGTTTTCCAAGCCACAAAAATAACTTTAGCAATTTTTTTCATAGTCTTGAAAAGACAAATATAGATTTTGATCCCTTTCTCATTGATGATCTTCATACCACCCTTCCTCCTACCTTAAAAGAAAAAAGGCATCCATTTATTTTTAGAAAATAAAATCTTCTGTGGGAAATAGTCACTTTGAATCTATATAGGAGATATATACTCTGCTAAAGAGTAGATATGAACTCACAGAAATAAAGTTTTGTTCTATCTTTTCACAGGTAGAGTGACTCCAAGACTCTGAATGAGAAAACCGTTAATAAATTTATCAGACTTTTTTTCTGATCAAATTACAAACGTAGAGATCCCTATCTGAAATACTACACATAGAACCACAGAACTTCATAGACAAAAATTACTGTTGACAGGCTGTTGTTAAGAAAGCCTCACAGTGACACAGTGCCAGGCACTAAGGACAGGGACTGTCCTTTTAGTTTTTGTTTATACAGCATCTACCATTGGCTCAGATGAATGACTGGTGTTCTTAGATCTGCTACGACGTAAGGAGCTATACATTTTTTATCAAGTACAATGTCACTGAGTGCAATAGGTAGTATCATAAATGACAGCGAGTAAAACTGTCCAGATGAGCAAGTTACTTTCCGTGTTTCAGGATTCTTGGTATCTTTGTTATGGAAACCCATGTAACGGGATAAAATAAGCACAGTAATGCTAATGGAAGACTTTACTTTGATTTCCATAAGCCTTGTATCATGCTTTTACTTCCTAATTTGCAACATTTGGCAGTTCATAATACAGCCCTTATAGTTGTTAATTTGAATTAGTGACATTCTCCTACCTGATTGATTTTAAACCAATTTATATAGACCTGTATGTTTAAGCTGTTAATGCTGTTGAAGATTATGATGGTATTACTGCAGTCTGCAATATTTCTAAGCTTATGGTGCTGTACCTCAATAAATCCTTGAAAAGGATTTGACTTCTTCAACACCACTTCTAGTCGCCTAAGAGCTACCACTTGTGAAACAAGCCCCTGAAAGCCTGGGCTAACTGTGCTAAGTGTCAGAAAACAGCATTCACTCTGCCAAAAGAGCTAGAGCAGGAAATTCAACTATTCAGCATAAAGGCAGAGAATACTTTTTTATTTCACCAAACTTCCGGTAGCTGGATAAACATTTCAGCTAATTACACGGAGAAATTATTTTCCTGATTTAGAGATTCTGATAGTTCCACTGATTCACTGCTTAAAATCAACCTGCCCTTTCCCTTGTGATTCATTCATTTTAGTGAAGAATTACCCATTTGAAACAAATACTGGTTTTGCACACATGAAAAGAACCCCTTAATAAATATAAGTCATTGTTCTGCTCTAACTACACTGGGAAGATAGATTAGTGCTGTAAATTAACCCACAACCAGACTTTATGTTTTCTTGCTCCTTAAAACAAAATCAGTGCATGGCTAAGTAAACCATCTCTGAAAATACGTAGCTCCAATTGCTCAGCCAGGACAGAAAACATTATTAATAATCCTCAACCTTGGATTGAAAAGTTTAGCTAACGGCAATAGCCTGTAGAAGAAAGGGAAGCAGAGCACCATCTGCTGTACAGCCCTGCAAATGTTTCAGAACGAAAACTGAAAGAAAACCACCCCTTCCTTGAGCTTTCCAAATAGTAGGATGACGATGAGCTTTAGATGGACACAGTCTAAAATTAGAAAGACATATGAAGACCCAGGGTTCAGAGTAAGCCATCAAAAGCTACAGGAAGAAAACAAATTGTGGAGTGTTGTTTCTTGGAAGGGACAGTCATGGCTGTGATTTTTAAAAGTACAGAATTTGACAGCCTATATACGTATAGCTATATTCCACTATATTAACATGTCATTTGGCTCAGGCTAAAATGCTGTTTTGAAAAAACACTCAGAAGTTGTGTTATATACGCCTACATTTGAAGAAAAAAGAAAATAAATAGGGTTAGGGGCCACTGACAACATCTTTGTGCAAATCCTCACAATTATAAGGGGTCAGTAGCCACTTGAAGATGAGCCTTTTGATGAGCCTTTATTTGGGAAAGTTCTTTGTCAGAATCTCAAAAATCAGATCAGGTTTGGGCATGCCTGTCACATGCTGGAGAGAATGTAAAAGTTAGGAAAAGCAATGCCAGTGACTCCTGAAGCACCTAGCAAGCCTGAGGGTAACCTGACATCAAACACATACAACAACAACAAAGCCACTGATCAGTAAAAGAGTGATGGAAAGTGATCGATTTCTGCCCTGTGAATAGAAAAGAAACTTCATGTCAGACTTTCCGCTGCCCAAATCAACATCAAGACCATCATCCCTAACAGATGAGGAAAAGCTACTTCTTTTAAAGACTATAGACTTCAAAGCCAACTGAAAGGGCAAATAAGGTGTGTAATGGCTCCTTCTCAGTCCCAAAGAGAATGAGGGCCTGTCCATAAGGCTGACATCCCACGACATGCACTATCTGCCTTTACCTGCTGCTCAGAAAAGCAACAGATTTATTGTAGTGACCAGTCAGAAGAAACACAAGGGGTTTCTGACTCCTTCTCTTAGAGGAAAAAGTTGTACTTTGTCACTGTCCATGCCCTTCTACAGGCCTCTGTGAATGAGAAATTAAGAGTTCCTTGCATAACTGACTTTACATCAACCATTAGAGCCAGGCAGCTCTAATAATAGCCTGCAGAGATCTCCAATCCACAGTTTGGTCCAGTTTACAAAAGCGTCTGGATAAGACCCCAGAATGAAAAGGTAATCGTGGTCTGGTCTGTAGGGAATCCTTAACAGGATGGAGCTCCCACCACCATCCTAACAGAGCTGCCTTTGTGTCATTGCCATTTCATTTGGACTTTGTAGGCTGTTTCTGTGTCAAGATACTGTTTATATGATGGTTGATTTTTCTCAGAATTGATGCCCAGCAGCTGAAACTGTATAGAGCAGTAAAGAGCTGTCTTTTGCCATGAAGAACTAGTGAGGTAGGCTGACAGCCATGTGTGAGGAGAGGTTGAAACAAATGTGGAGCAGAGGGGAGGGCAGCAGACAGGCAGGTTTGCAGCTTCCATCACAGACTCCCAGCCTATGAGCAAGCAGACTGGACAGCAGTGGAAATGTTCCCATCATGCTGACTCTAGGGATGGGATGGTGGGTCTGGGGCCCATGCTGGGGTGCAGGCATGCACAGACCACACTGGGGGAGGCACAACAGTGAAGGTGTGAGGCAGGCAGAGAGAACTGAGGATGTGGCAGGGAAGGGAACACATCCACAAGTCCCAGGAAGATCGCTTACTGTGGAAGTGGCTTGGTCAGCAGTACCCATTAGCCGGGGGAAAAGGGAATACACAGTTAAATCCAGAGAGGAGATTAAAAGATGACAGTCAAGGGAAACTAACAACTGGATTTTACTTTAACAGTTAAGCTGTCAGTGATTGTAGAGAACACAACTAGTGAAAAAGAACATCACCAAAAGGAGGCAGATTTCACCCTAAAACTGAAACCCCAACATATGAAGGAAGCAGAATATTTCAGCACCCTTATGTCTCTCCCCCTTCATAGGACACTTTCCCGGAGTTCATTAAGTCCAAGACAGAATACAGGAAAAGCCAGTCTCCTTGCCTGCAGAAATGCAATACTGTGATCTTTCACACCAGTCTGGTGTGAAAACCGTTTTTTTTCTTCTGTTCAGGTAACAAAATCAAAATATTACCATTTAATTTATTCTGCAGCTATGAGAGGGCTAGGAACTTCTTATTTCTCATAGCTGTTGAATTGTAGGTGTTTTCACTTTTCTTAGTTTGTATTACTTCACTGGAGTGAGTGACCAGTTGAAACTGTACACCATTATACCAATTGTTTTCTGAAACAAAAACACCGTGAAAATAAAGAAGAAAAAAAATGAAGGCTTTGGGCATCGAAAACATGGCCATGCTCCTTCTATTTTACTCCAGACCACAGGAGTGTCTTAATAAATAAATTAAAAAAAATAAAACTGATGCTATGTTAAATTAATATATGTTTTCTTATAAAACTCAGTGTTGCACCAAGTAACCCCTATCAAAAGTATATATGAAAAAGAAGTTCAAAGAACACAGCTTGTAGTAGTACTCTTAATATAACAAGTTTAGAAAGCAAACTAAAAAGCCTGAGTTAAACACACATCTGATGGTATTAAAGTTGCACTGTTGTGCTCTCTTTCCCCTGAGACTCTGCTGAATCTAGGGCTCATGGATGACTGTAAGCAGTAATGGTCTCTTAAAATTAAGACCAAATGTGAAAGAAATGTAAAGCAGTTCATGAAGTCTTCCTGTCCGCGGAACCAATTACATTATTAAAGACTGCCAAAACATTCTGTATTTTAATTGCTGTTTGAGATATCACTGCATCCTGAAAAACAAAGTTCTGGTTCCTGTTCAATTAGTGCTTAAGAGATATTAAAGAACAAAATGGCATGAAAACAACAATAGTTACTAGAGGTTTTATTGAGAAGAGTGGCACAATTTCCTTAATTTCATGCATTTCCCAAAAGAGCAGAATGTCAAATTCTTCATCTATCCCATGTTCTCTACAATTCACAAACGTACCCCATTGATCTTCAGTCCATAGAGTGCAGGGTGAAGATAAACAATAATTTTATAGAGGAAGTATTGATTTAAAGCCATTGATTCAAAGCCCTAGGGTATCAAAAGATTAGTTACTTGTAAGGAATGTACTAAAGGTGGCTTTCAGTTACTTCATTATTGAAAAACACAAAGCAAATAAACCCAGCTATTCAAAGCAGTAAGATGCCAATGCAGAGGCTGTTAAAAGCAAGCCAGTTTGACCAGCAGAAAGCAGACCAGCAGAAAGACAACAACTGTTTCAGTGAAAAAACATAAGTGCTACTTCTTCCAGAGGAAAAAACCTGACTCACACCAGCATGACTATGTGGCCCCACGGTCACCAGAGCTGGGTGGATTGGGTGATGCTGCAGGCTGATCCCACATGTAATGGGGAGAGGAGTGGGCACAAGGTATGTTGGATGTGCAGAGCTGCACGGGGAGGCAGGGCCACAGGGCTGGGAACTGCCAGCTGGTGTCTGCTCTGCTGGGGAAGGCACTGGGTGCCAATACACAGCTCTGAATTCATTGGAACTGGCCCTGTGGAAAACAAAACACCTGACAGTACCAAATTTAATCTGCTCATGAACTGCTTCCACAATCTCCTTATAAAACTCAGGACTGGAAATACCACTACCACCACTAGACCGTGTGTTTTTCTTTAACGTAATGTGGTGGCATGACCCTGGCTGGACAGCAGCTACCCACTAAAAGCAATTCTATCACTCCCTCTTCAGTTGGACGGGAGAGAGAAAATAGAACAAAGGGCTTATAGGTCAGGATAAGGACAGGGAGAGATGACTCATCAGTTTCCGTCACGGCCAAAACAGACTCCATTTGGGGAAAAATTAATTTATGACCAATCAAATCAGGGTAATGAGAAATAAAATCTTAAACACAACTTCCTCCCACCCCTCCATCCTTCCCAGGCTCAAGGTCACTCCCAAATTCTCTCCCTCCTCTCCTCTGGTGCAAGAAGATGGGGAATAGGGGCAGGAGTCAGTTTGTCACACGTCTCTGCTGTTCGTTCCTACTCTGGGGGAACTGGACACAGTACTTGAGGTGTGGCCTCACCAGTGTCAAGTACAGGAAGAGAATCACTGCTGCAGTCCTGCTGGCCACACTATTTCTGATAAAGGCCAGGATGTCATTGGCCTTCTTGGCCACCTGGGCACACTGCTGGCTCATGTTCAGCACCCCCAGGTCTTTTCCACAGAGCAGCTTTCCAGCCACTCTTTCCCCAGCCTGCAGTGCTGCATGGGGTTGTCGTGACCCAAGTGCAGGATACAGTACTTTGCCTTGTTGAGTCTCATGCAACTGGCCTCAGTCCACTGGCCTGTCCAGATCCACCTGCAGATCAACACCCCCTCCCAACTTAGTGTCATCTGCAAACTTACTGAGTGTGTATTGAATCCCCTTGTCCAAATCATCAATAAAGATACTAAACAGCACTGGCCACAAAGCAGAACCCTGGGAAACACCATTGGTGACCAGCTGCCAACCAGATGTAGCACCACTCACCATCACTCTCAGGGGCCAGCCAGTCAGCCAGTTTTTTACCCTGTGAAGACGGTACCCGTCCAAGCCATGGGAAGCCAGTTTCTTCAGGAGAATGCCATGGCAAGCAGTATCAAAGGCTTTACTGAAGCCCAGGTAAATGACAACCCCAGCCTTTCCCTCATCCACTAAGTGGGTCAGCTTGTCACAGAAGGAACTCAGATAAGTCAAGCAGGACCTGCCTTTCCTAAACTTGTAGCGGCTGGCCCTGATCCCCTGGTCGTCCTGTGTGTGATGTGGTGGCACTCAAAATGATCTGCTCCATGACCTTCCCTGGCACTGAGGTCAGGCTGGCAGGCCTGTAGTTCCCTGGAGCAATATCAGCAGTTACCTTTGGCCAGCAATTTAGTTACCTGGCCTTCTACATCTATTCAACCCTGGATCACAGTAGCTGGGAGGTAGCAAATACTGTTTCCAAAATGATAAAAATGAATGCAGATCTTGAATGTGACTATTTGGCAGAGAGTTGTTCAAGCTGCTGTTAGCCAGTTCTTATGAGCATACAAAGACAGTAACTTTTGGAAACTTCCCATTTAGCTTTGTTGGCATAGATGGATTCCTTTCCAGAAATGAAAGGCAGAAGGGCCTTCTATCAGTCTCTGAAGTTCAACATTTTTTATTTTTATCATGCATTACCTACGCAAAGGCCTTCTTTTCTGATCAAAATTATTTTGGCAAACTGAAACTGGCAGCCAGAATTAGAAATGCTGACTGAGGAGCAGATGCAGAGGTTACCATAATTCACATATCAGCCCAAACTCTCAGATTGACGATACTCTACAGATTTAATGGGTACATGCTATAACGGTCAGCTGACCTGAAGCTAATTTGCTTTAGAATCACAGAATATCTCAAGTTGTAAGGGACTCATAAGGATAATCGTGTTCAACTTCCTGCTCCTCACAGGACTAACTAAACCAAATGGCAAAAGCATCATTCAGATTCCCCTTGTACTCTGGCAGGATTAGCACTGTGACCACTTTCCCGGGGAGCCTGCTCCAGTGACTGACTACCCTGTCAGTGAAGAACCTGTTTCTAACGTCCAATCTGAATTTCTTTGATCATTATTAGATCACCTTAGAGGTTACTAACAGGAGTAACTAACACAGAGTGGATTTTTCAGATATACTAGCTAGGAGGAAAAAAAATAGAATTACATTAGTATTTGCATCAGAAACCCTATTAAAAGATGTTTCCTACCCAGTCAGGAAACAGAACATATATCACTTACTATCTACTGACTTCTCTTTAACCACAGACCAACGCTTAGCATTTCAACAACTTTTAAAAATACGTTTCTGGAAAAAACAGTGTTCTCTTATGGATATTTTTGCAAATACTTGGAATGGCAAGGAATAAATCTTAAATGGACCCGTCTTTGTCTGGGATTCATTCCCCTTAGTCCACATTAGGAACCTGCATGGTGGCACTTGCTTCTAAGGTAACCTCCTAGTCTCTATAATCAGGGAAAATCCAACTACTTTTAGAGTAAATTTCCTTATATGTCTAGCTTAGGATGAGTTGAATCATGATGCAGAATTCTGCATCATATTACCTCCTTTCATTTAGAAGTGGCCTAGAATCATTAATTCAGATAAGTCTGATGTTACAAATCCAACATATGCTTTCAGTAAAGGGACTATAACATTTCATGATGCACAGACTCCTTCATTAGGTAGTGTAAGAGCCTGAAATGTTAAAGGTTACTGGCTCAAACAATCGGCCATTTGCAAAAGCAGTGGGTGCTTTGCTCTAATCTGCCCCCAAGGATCTAATAACAAGAACTTCAGGGAAGGATTGTAACAGGTAGCACCAAATAATATTTGAAAAGCAGTACCTGGTATATTGTACAAGTAACAGCCAAAAATCTTTCTCTTCCATGACAAAGTTATGAGGTTCAATATTATTGCAGAAAAAAAAAAGAACTGAGTTGAATCTAAATTTTAGCTGAAAATAACAGAAATAACTTATGGGTTACTTCAGAAAAGGTTATCCATATAACTATACATAAGACCACTAGAAATAACTACATATTTCTGTACCAATGCAAGTTTGCAACTCAAAGGACTGACATAAAAGGTAATCTACAGGCCAGTTCAAGGACACCACAGACAAAAGCTAGAACACTCTGATGGAAATAACACTGACTATACTATTATCTAGATTTTTTTCTTCACTGAAGCAGAAATTTTTGCATGGAAAGAACATCTCAATTCTTTTAAAGTTCATCATCTCTTTATTTCCTAGTAATTTGCTGAGATAACTAGACTGCTAACTTTAAGGAGAAAACAAACTGCAAGACACAAACTCTGTTCTGAAGCAGGTACTAGTTTGGCCAGCAAGGTTTATCCTTGGTGCAGTCTGAAGGGAATGGGCATTGTGTACATTCTCTGAAGGGTTTGGTTTTCAACAATTTTAACAAACAACGGGCACAAACTGACTTGCAGAAGGCTCCCTCTGAACATCAGGGAACACTTCTTTACTGTGAGGGTGACCAAGCTCTGGCACAGGTTGCCCATGGAGGTTGTGGAGATATTCAAAGGTATACTTGGAGATATTCAAAAGCCAAATGGACATGGTCATGGGCAAACAGCTCTATGTGGCCCTGCCAACGCAGTGGTGTTGGATCAAATTACCTCCACAGATCACTTCCAACCTCATTCCTTTTGTGATTCTGAGATGTTTTTCGAAGTTCTAGGAGCTACTCTGAACTCGTGTTCTGCTGCTGAGGCTCTAAAAGGCATTTCCTATTCAGGTTATCAGCTATTTCATATCCATGAAAAGTGGGTGTAACATCCATCATTCAAGTCTCAGAAGTTCTTTTTTTCTCCATCATGTCTATGTTCAATCAGGATATTAAAAAATTAGAAGATGGGCAACAGAGTGTTCTTCTTTACTGTGTGTTTGTACTACACATGTACAGGCAAACATAAAGAGCAAAAGAGAAAGACAGATAGAGGTAGGGGAATTCATTTTTTTGCTTTGATATAATACCGTACTCATAGCCTCTCTGAACCTTGTAGCATGACTCCAAAGGGAAAAAAGAATAGGGTATCTCCTCTTTTTGACAAGAAATCAGACTCTACCACCTCTCCAAGATATTAACTCTAAAATGAAATTATGGTATTTTTGCTTACCAACAAGCTGATTTGAAAGGCAATCATTCTTTCCACCACCCTCTCCCCAATTCAAGGGGATACAATGCTGTAATTTCTGAAATATATTAAGAACGAAAGAAATGAAAACTGTTTTCACTACTAATTAAGTTGTTGATAATGTGAAGGTGCTCAATTAATTCTTCTCCATTCAGAAATAAAGTATGTTTGCATCACACGAGGATGTTGAAATACTTTCTTGTCCATTAGCAAACCAGAAGAAAGTTAAACAGTGATAAGAGCACCAATTCCACAGATGAATCTGCATTACTGTCGTGAAACAGTATCAGGCTGAGCTCATTTTAACAAAGACAATGCCCCCACAGCAAGGAATGAAGATATAAGCCCAGGAATGGAAAGTATGCTAACACGAACATTCAATGTACAAATTTCAGAAATTACTAGGAAAATTTAATCTATGTATTAAAACTACCAAGTCCTTAACTATACTGAAATCCATATTTTATCCTATGCCCATAGTTTAAGGAGGTCCCCGGAAAACTCATGAAGGTATAAAAAAGAGCCACAGAACCTAAGTGATATGAGTGAAAGTTCATGAGCTCAAATTGTTTTGCTTATCCAAAAGGAAACTGAGAAGTGATTTGATTACTTCAGTTAAGTATCACCACAAGAAGAAACTGCAGGATATTAAGGACCTCTTTACCCTACTGGAGAGAGGCATAAAAAGAATCCCCATCTGAAACCCAATGCCAGAAAAAATTCAAATGAGACATGAGGCAGACACTCACCGTGAGAACAATGAACCATTGCAACAAACAGGCAAAGGGAAGCATTTCTCTTCTTCATGCCTTCAGACCAGGACTGGACATTTCTCTGAAAGGCATGGGTTAGCTGGACACAAGTTATGCTTTGGTCAAACAAATTAATGGGTTTGTTACAGCTGCAACAAAGAGAAATTTGATGGCTTGTAATATAGGACAGATGAGACTAGATGAACTAACACACCCCCAAAGGCTAAACTCTACTAATTGATTTATCAGTTTTTTATGCTGCCATCCATTGCTAGGGTATCTAAGCACTTTCATAGTAAATCAATAGCAAAATCCCTAATGGACTTCAAGTAGCTCCTGGAACTTCTGCTTTTAGCAATAAAATTAATTAGGGGAGGAATTTTGAGGAGGTCATAAGGTCTGTATTTATCCTTCTTATTGTAGATTGTGCATTGCTGTATTCCCTTTGTAATGTAATGTCCAGTCTTCACGAACGAAGAGCCGGGGAAGGTCCTTACCCGCATATGCAGACAAGGCCTTCGAGCCTGCGCAGTGGATTT
>JAWWES010000041.1:28035788-28073744 GCA_035583135.1 Lophotriccus pileatus
GGTCCTCAGGACGTAGGTTTGTTTTCAGAGTGACCTTCTCCGGGGAGGTCCCTGACCAGGAATCGAACCTGGGCCTCAGCGGTAACAGCGCCGCGTCCTTAACCACTAGACCACCGGGGACTCCCATTCCCTTTGTGCTTATATAGGATTTTGAAGCAGTGAGATAGTGATTTCAGATAGGCCCAGTACTGCTAAATGGTTCTATTTAAGAGTCACAGTTAGGTTTCTCTCCTCTAACTGCCAAGGTGCCAGTGGGTATCATGTCAGAACTGTTTCCAATCTCCAGTGCTCTTTAGGGTAACGGACCCTTGCTTTGCTGACACCAGGAAAAAATGTTTGCATCCTCAGAAGGTCATAATTTAGATGAAGAGCAGTGATAGGCTCAAGGCACCATATAATCTGTTTCTTAAAAATTACATATTTTTAGAGACACAATACCACTTTAAGAGAACAAGCACTTTTGCATCTAACAGTTATCATGAAGTTATGGTACAGGATGTGGTGTTCCTAAAATACATGTATTTTGCAAAAAGATATTAATGCAAACTTAGACTCTGAAAATTATAAAAATACAGAAATATTTTTCTACAAAAATATGAAACTTCTTCCTAATGTATTCTTTGACAAATGTACATTAATAAAGTGACTTCTAATTAATTTAAAGACTGCTTGATGTCTAGAACATCAAAAATAGAGCATATTTGCTGGTTGTTTCATTTTTCTTACAATAACAAACTGTTGATGCTTTATTCTTAAAGTTAAATCAATTTTCATTAATTATACCCTATCCTTCTGGCCAAAGAAAGATCAAAATAGGTAGACTGGATTACTGCAAAAATAAGATATTGATCTAGTTTTTAGCAATATCCTACCATCACTAATTTTTGCTCAGTTTATTCATTGTTTTTATGGACCAGTGGAGATACTTCTCAAAACTCGGTGCGTTTCAATTGCCTATTTGCAGCTGTTAATTTTTCAGCCAGAATCATTTTACATACTGTGCACACTCTATTGCATTCTGCAATTCCTCTAAAACTTTGTTTGGACCTTTTGAAGTAATAAATCAATTTTTTCTCTTTGTACCTGCACCAAAAGAAGGGTTCATTGAAGACTGCTTTTTCCTCAGAGGTTGTCCAGCACCTACAGAAACAGGGCAGAGACCAAGCCCCTTGCTGCATACCAGGTGCCGCCCTGGCACTCGTGTTGGCACTGTTCTCTGAAGCCCTGCTGAGCCTGTCTGCCTCAGGCACTCAGAATGGCTCAGATCACGTCCTTTTAATTGTAATAGCTTCAACAGCCAAGCTTTCTTCCTGAAAGCATGCCTCTAGTAAAAAGCCCTTTATCGCTACAGAAAAATAAAGACTATTAAGATTTTGTAATAGTCTACACAAAGCTGAAAGGGAAACTAAATTTATTCCCAAAGCTATAGCCAAGAAACACACAGCACTGTTTATGAACTGTGCTAGGTAAAGAACATGCTTAGGTGCCCAGACTTGCTCATTCAGTAGCACTGTGGAGAAAGCAGCCCACCTGCTCCAGGGTACCCTTTCGGCTGGGAATAGTTACCTTATTACAGCCAACAGTTCTGGAAGCACGTACCTGGTGGCAGAAGCCTTACTGACTAATGGGCATAACAGCCACCGAGATCCAGAGAGATCATGAGGAGCGAGTGACACCAACTCCTGGAACAGACATGCAGTAAGGAGACTGGAGGGGTAGTGGAGAAAGGAGGCAAACCAGGAACAACAAGCAGAGAAGATAAGCACCCATGAGAGGCAGTAAACCCCCAACACATCAAGTTTGCCCACAAGACTAGTGAAAAATACAAAATCGAAAAAGAAGTATATAACACACTTTGGATAGCAAAATTGGGGAGGTTTATTTCTTGGGCTTAGATCTGCAATCTGAATTCACCTTGAATAACACTACTCATGGCATAAAAATGTAAAATTAAACAATAAAGTAAATCATAGCAGATATGTTAAAATGAAAAAAAAAATAGCAATAGCAGTGACTAGTCAGAATTGCACGAAATACTTGAAAGGAGTTTCATGATATCCAACAGGCAAGCAGTGTTTCCTATAGGCACTAGCTGCTCAGTGAGACATAGTAGGTCAGCATTATAAGGCTAAAACATCAGCTTTAATTAAATTTAATTTCCTAGTGTTAAATCAGGAGTTTAAACTGATTATATTCCTTTCGTTTTCTTGAAAGCCTAAAAAAAACATGTGCTAAATAGTCATTAATTCAACCACAAAGATTTGCAGTTTAGGATAACTTCTACATATACTTTTGTATTTCAAAGCAGTTCTTATGAACATTACAGACTGATTTAATGTGAATTGCTCTAGTAAAATGTGTGCAGAAATGACTGGCAGAACATAAACATTCATAAGACAGAGGCATAAAAGAAAAAGCGGACCTATTGTACCCATATTATAATTCTGAAAATGAGGGCATGATATTAAATGACCCAAAGGAAGAACAGGAGAGCAAGTGACCTCCCAGAATATGAAGGTAGTAGAAAATGCTAATAAATTGCTCATCTCAGTTTAATAATTTAATATGAACTGCATAAAATAGAAAGGCCACTTAGGAAGGCACACAAAGCATTTTTAGCTATCAGTATTCGATGCTAGTAGTGAGAAAATTAAAGACAGCGCAGTCTAGCAGCACTTCTCCAAGCAGTGATGAAGACACAGGTAAGATCCACGTTTGCACTCCATAGCCTTAGAGAAGTCTGAAGAGCAGAAATGATACCTAGCAAACAAATTTCACAGTCTCTTTCCTCTCCTTGTAAAATCCTGTTTGGTTTCAAGTGGACATTATTAAGGCAAACTCCAAAAATTTTGCTTTGCTCTAAAGAGGCAAACAAATCAATAAATTATCTGTGGAAAACAGCACAGAGGGAAGGAAGGGGAATTTGAGAGAGGATATTAGTTTAACGGGTATCTTGAAAAGCAGACATAACCCATAAAGACTATAGGCTTAGATCATATGCTTTAAGGCTTCTAATGGATTTACTTTGGGAATATAATACGCCTTCCTTTTACTAGTTTGTCACTCTTAAAACAGCAACAAGCTTTATCAAACCTGGGAAGTCCAGCTTTTGCAGACCTGTTCTGATCAAACAGTGCAAGGAACCTGTCCTGTCATCTAATCCATGAGTAAGGCCCATGACCAGTGAAAACATGTTCCTAAATGAGGATGTTAATGTGCTGTTCTCCTCTAGCTTTGACTCAGACTCAGAAGGTTGGGATTTGGTTGTTGGCTTTTAAGTGTCATGTAAAATTCTAGAGACAGCAGCCCAGGAACTAACAAGGAGAACCAAATAACTGCATCATTTCCCCTCCCCTTTTAGCATGACCATTAGAAAACAAGTAAAACCAGTACCGCCATACAGCAGCAAGTGGGCAGTTATTACTAGTTTCAAAGAGTTTAGTTAGGGTGATACTGAAAATCTACAGTGACAACTTACAATTCATTTCCTTGAAATTCACAGTAAACAAGGAATTGGTCTTTTAAGAGTTATCTGCCCACCCTTCCACATAAGGGGCTAACACAGGAAAAGTCAAATATTTGATGGAACCAAGATGCGACCCTTACATCTACCAAACTGGAAATTAGACTGAAAGATGGAACACTATTTGAAAATTGTTAATTATATTTCAGAAATCTGTTGTTCTCTGGTTTCTGTTGTGAGAAATTCTGCATTCCTTGGTATCTCATTATTTTATTCCTATGGGTACAGCTGGAAACTAAAACAAGAAAATTAAATCAAAGATGAACACCTTAAAGCAGCCTTCCAGTACTTGAAGAGAGACTACAAGACAGCTGGAGAGGGACTTTGTAAAAAGGCATGTAGTGACAGGACAAGGGGGAAATGGCTTTAAACTGAAAGAGGAAAGGTTTAGATTAGATACTGGGAAAAAATTCTTTACTATGAGGGTGGTGAGACCCCGAAACAAGTTGCCCAGAGCAGTTGTGGATGCCTCATCCCTGGAAATGTTCAAGGTCAGGTTGGATGGGGCTTTGAACAACCAAGTCCAGTGGGAGGTGTTGGAATTAGATGGGTTTTAAGGTCTTTTCCAAGCCAAGTCATCCCTAAGTGAAAACAGACTAGGTCCCTAGTTTGTGCAACTAAGGTGGCAGTCAGATACGGGAAAACCACTTAAAATACAGATCTAGAAGAATTGACGGTCACTGCTTTGATTAAAGGAACTTGGAATCATACAGATCAAGCAGGCAGACTGCAGCCATGCATCCAGCATAAGAAAGAACAGAGATACTGATTCAGGGAAGAAACTACCAGAACATAAGAACTGTTCTAAATGCTCAAAAATTCCTCTTATCCAAACATCACCAAATAGCAACCTGAAGAAAAAGAAAAAATAAAACTCAACCACAGTAGGAATACAGGTCCTCCTTTAATTACAGGTTTCTGCAGTGAGATCTGTAGTAATACCTCCTGTAATTTTTATAAGCATTCAAGAAAAAGAAGAGCTTTGTGATTATCTTTTAAAAGCAGTGCAAGGAGATTTTGAGAACTACCTTAAAATGAGATTTTTCTCCTCACTTCCTAGAGTGGAAAATTCACTATTACCTCTGCAAACACATTCTGGTTTTAAACCTGAGTAATAGTTTTGAGTAGACTACTAGGACTACGAAGCAACTGTGAGGCAACCTGTCTTTCTATAGAAAAATGATCCTACATTATTTAAGATTTGGCAGTTAAATACAGAAAGCAAGTTGTGTTTCTCTGTACAGTTAAACTTGGATCAAAAAACATTCTTCTTTTTCCAAGGGAACCTAAAGCATACACACTTGTGGTTAATTTTTTAATTTGTACTTGTTGGGTTCATGCTTGAGCAAATAACTTGGTTGTTATTTGTGCAAAACACTGTAGGAATTTCAGTTATTTTCCTCAAATATACAGAAAAATGCAGCTGGACAGAACCAAACTTCAAAAAAAAAGAAACAGGAGATATTCAAGGGTATTAGATATAGAATATAAAAGTACATAAGGTTCCTTTTGAACAATGCAAGGTATGACATCACTTCTGAGTGTCTGAGCAAGGAAAAATGCTCAGACTGACAGCAACAGCCACATAAGATAGATCTGAGATCCGTTCCAAAATCCACGGTGATGAGAAGTATCTTTCCATTACCTCATACTTCTACTGTCTCTTACAGAAGAATCTACTTCCTCTAATAAAATAAAATTTTTACATTCACATTGTAGTTCTCTGCAACTTATTTTAACACACAAAATTACGGGAGCAGTTCCAAACACCATTCATTCACAAAGTAGCAGAGAAGCTATGATAATTATCACAACCACCTTAGATACCACAGGAGAGAATGTTAAAATAATAACTATTCAAAATTGGTAATTTATTAAAAAGAATGAGACAAAGAGCCCACACATTCATTTAAATTATACACGAGTATTCCACTTAATCAAGTAAAAAAAAAAAAATCATACTGTCAGTAAATTGATATTGTTAAACCTATCTGATAGTTAAAAATCTTTAAATTTGAAACAGAAAACAGACAATGAAAAAAACCTAAAGACCTCCAAGAAGTAGAAATATCTATGTCCATGCATTTGGAGACACCTTCGTAAACCAGGCAGAGGAGACGGGAAGTCTAGTGTTTTCCTGCAGATAAGCTAAAGAAGTAGCTTACCCTTTAGTTTCACCTCATTTAATCTGTCACAAATACCATCGCAGCCATAAATGTGAGTAAACAAGCAGTGTTTCATTGCAATTTTCACTCAAAAAAAAGAGTCAAATAATGCAACATATATGTCTGCAAAGACAAACGAAAATCCAACTCAAAACAAAGACTTTTTTTTTTAAATACAAGCACACAGTACAAGTAAAAAAGAAAGCTGAACACAAATTGATATAAAAATCAGTATTTATGTAAAAAAATAATGCACTGCATACTGTAAAATCAGTCAGTCACAGTATTCACCTTCACACAGATTTCTACATTTTCAGTCTTCAAAAGGTTATACAGCAAGGAAAAGAGACCTACGTGCAAGGCAGACTGCTTCCTAGTTTTCATCACAGAAATTTACACCCTGAGCCTGCAGGGAGATTAGAAACAGAATATAAACTCTGCTTACACTGCAGTTTGGTTTTGGACTGCTAAAAGCATTCGCTCAACTCACATGAATCTGGAAATCAGGGGCAGCCTACCTTTGACATGGAAACAGCCACAAAAATTAAGCTTCTAAAATGGGGTTGGGATGAAGGTGCAAGTCAGTGAGTGGATCCTTCATGTTCAACACACAGGAACTTCTCTGGAATCCAAAACCTCACTTTATGAAGACTTCATCTCACTTAGGTTACCTAAGTTCAAATACACTTTACAAATACATTTTATACCATGCAAATTTAAATATTTTACTATAACACTAGAATTCTGCCTTTTTCTTCATCTTTTTCTCTGGGAAAAAAGTTTGTATTGCATAAACAGTACTTCTTTTTTCACTAAGACAGTTGAAGAAAGCCTAATCCTTACCCGTTACAAATCACTATCACCCTATTGACAGTAATGCATTCATGTAGTTGAGAGTCTGCCCCGAAGCTATTTTAAAGCCATGTTACTTAAAAAAATATGGTAACAGGATATATTCTCTAAGAATCCTATCTACTACACAGTCTGATGAAGCATCATAACTCTTACTACAGCTCTTCACTTTTAGGTCCTACATACTCTATAACAATCATCAGGTAATAATTCCTAGTATGGAAATACAACAGCAACAGATTTCCACTGTTGGGTTTTTCTCGGCTTCCCAAATGCCCTATTAAAGCTGCAAAACCATGAATTTTTTAAAAAGTATCATAAGACAAGCAATTCAAACTGAACTTTTACTTAAAACCCCCTCAACTCTGCTCTACCTTTCAGAGCTAATGGCTCTACAATGTTCGAACAAATGCTTTTTAATATAAAGTCTCCGTGTTTACCAATGGAGAAAACTAGTATCACATACTAGTTATCAGCTTCTCAGAAAATCGTATTTATAGTGTATATAGTTTACATCTGAGATAAACAAGATTGTCAAAACAGTACTTCAACATGTAAGAGATGAACATGTAAAGGCACATACAGATTGTCAATAATTACAACCCATTTTGTTGAAAACAGAGTATTTTCTGCACTTGTAAACACCTTTGTTTACATAAAGGCTCACACCTTTAAAGTGAGGTTAGTGCTGCTGACTCAGTTATTGCTACATTCACAGTTTAACATAATTTTAGACAATACATGAGGTACACTCCCAAACAGAGCCATCTTCATTTCTTCCTTGTTTGTTTGATCATTAGATAACTGAATTATGCAGACTAAAACTACTGACCACAGAAGCCAGTAACAACCAAATCATCAGATCCAAGATAAACATTAGCAGTAATTAAACTTCAAAAGAGCAAAAAGTCACCTTTGCAGAAAAAAGTTCCTGTTCTTCATTACATGAATATTTTCTTCATTTTTATGTATGCTAGTAAACTTTTGTCTGGGCACATTAAGAGCCCATTCAAGCTGCATTAAAATTCTTGCACTTTTTGACTAGTATATTACTTCAGTCCCTTGATGTAACAGCTAGGAGTCAAAAGTCACCTTCCCTTTGATCTTCTGGTGTACAAGTCTCTTATGCTTTTTGTTAGTTGCTTTATGAATACTTTGTAAACTCTTCCACAGTATGTATGCATGGTTTTCTGTAATTCCAGTTCTAGAGGCTGCAGCAGTGAACGAACCAGATCATCTCCAAATGAATACTATAAAGAGGTTAAGAAAAGAAAATTTAAGGTCAATACGGAAGTTTGTCATTTGTTCAGAGCATTAGAGTTTTATAAAAATGTTTCTGGGCATCGTATTTTCTTTCTATGGGTTTGTTAAATGTTTTCAAGCATTCAGAGTGCTTCTGAATGCAATAATTGAAAAACACCTCCAAAGTATAGAAATATTCTCTAATGCTTTCAATAAGCATAACACATTATTTTAAATGTAAGCAAACGAACATATTCAGACAGGCAAGGAGGAAATATAAAATTACCTTTTAAATTAAAAATTTACAGATCTGAAATGATTTCCCGTTATTTTTCTTGTTGTATGGTAACTTTCTCAAATGGCATATAATCTTTAAGTAACATAATTTTTATCAAATTATAATGAAAGCAGTATGAAAAGTGGTACTAGTGAAATGTCATTAAACTGAATGATGGTCAAACACATATTATGTTTAACATAGGCATGAAATAAAGTGGTCATTAATTCAACAGTGCTATATTTTTATAAACAAATGGTAAATTAAAACAGTACTTTGAAGTAGCATAATTTTGTTCATCTTATTACCATTGAAACAGCAGTGTTTTACATACTTTCTCTGACATGTTCATATACCAAATGGGATCATAAATAACAGGAAATAATTTTTTCTTCTGTTTTTTGACAATACTCAAAGGAAACAAAGAAAACATATTTTTATGGAAACACAATCACTTTCCCTGCAATATATTCTCAGACCCCCAAAAGTACTTTTCTTCATTTTTATATCTATATGACAACATGTAATAAAGCAACATTAAAATATACTATTGATTTTTGTAGGTTATACACACACAGTAGCCTGCTACATTAAAACGTGAATCAGTGCTAAATTTTACAGCTCTTCAGTGAGTATACTGATGCAGTGATAAATAGTTTATTAGATGACTTATCTGCAGAATGAGAAGACATCACTATGCTTAGTATTTAAAGGAACAACATATTAATATACTGAATCTCTAGGAAAGGTCAAAACACAGTATATAAAAAGGTTTTTACAATCCAAATCTAGATACAAGTATTAAAATGTTGCAATAAATACAAGCTCTAGGAATACAAGGTTTTTCCTGCATTTTAAAATATCCAGAAAAATAAAGCTTCTCGTGATGGCTTGTTCAGCCTGGAGAAAAGGAGGCTGGGGAGAGATCTCATCGCAGCCTAAATCTTCCTCACAAGAGGAAGAGGGGGGGCAGACACTGATCTGTTCTCTGTGGCAACCAGGGACAGGACCCGAGAGAATGGCCTGAAGTTGTGTCAGGGAAGGTTTAGGTTGGGTATTAGGAAAAGGTTCTACACCCAAAGGGTGATTGGGCACTGGAACAGGGTCCCCAGGGAAGTGGTCACAGCACAAAGTCTGTATGAGACCAAGAAGCATTTGGACAATACTCTCAGGCATATGGTGTGACTCTTAGGAATGGTTCTATGCAGAGCCAGGAGCTGGACTTCATTGATCCTTGTGGATCTCTTCCAGTTCAGATATTCTATGCTCTCCAAATGCTCATGTAAAAAGTTTAACAGATGATTAATTAAATGAATGAGAATACAGCCTTATAAATAAGCACTGACAACCAAAGCATTGGCAATGCTTTAGAATCCTAACTTAGACATAAGTTAAACACTATGTTTCCAAAGATGCTTGTCACAACAGGAATATACTGCAACTCCATCCAAATAATAAAGAAGAAACTGGTGAAACACTTAACATTGCTTAAAATAGAAAAAATCACTTTGTTGCAATCAAGGTAAGTATCAAACAAAACACAGCACTACAGATAAAAATACTTTAAAAAATAACAAGTACAATGCTGAAAACACTTACATTTTTTATTGCTTCATAGACAGCCCTAAAAGTTGGTTGTTTATCATCGTGGTACACACCTCTGTTTCCATGAAGAATAAATATACCTTCTTCTTCAGCTGCCTTACAATTGCTTCCATAGATGCAGTGGTCAGGCCGATAATTCCATTGGCAAGGAAAGACATAAAGACTTTCTGTGTGAAAAAATGAGAGTTCTGGATTAAGTATCAAAATTGTTTCAGGAAATATACTCATTTCTTTTTTTCTTAAAGCTGCTTCACAGATTTCTGTACAATTGTTTTGAAATCTACCAGTTCATTGCACTCTACAAGCTCCAGTGTTGAGTCTCAACGTAAACCCTCAAAGTAAATACTTTCAGGGAACAAAAGGAGCACATAGTCCCTTGAATGCTTTCACAGAAAAGTCTGCTAGAAGAGTATTTTCCTGGATTTTTAAACATCGTGGAAAAGATCAGTTTCCTAGTGTTGGACTTAAAAACATGGATTTACCTGGATTGTGAAAAAACATAATGTTCAATAGATCCTGATCACCCCACGTTATGTTCAACTTATATTTCTTCAGTAGCGGCATAAGAATTTCTCCCCACTGTAACCGGACTGGCGTCATATCATTCTATGAAGCAAAAGGCAAAACAACACACATTCAGGAAAATTGTACCTATAATATATAAGGAAATGCCTTACAAATCTCAAACTTATAGATGATTTCTTCCTTTTAAACCAACGCGCCTATCTAAGGAAATTAGTTACAGACACTTCCAATACGCTTTATTTCTCCATTATTAACTTAGAAGGAAAATCTGATGCATCTCCTACTTCTATTTAACTGCCACAGTAGATTTTTGTCTTCAAGATTTTCCTCAAACATCTTAAGCCAAGAGTTCTAAGAAATGACAAGAGTTTTTTACACAGCAGTAGGATCTAACACCACAGCTTCATTAAGTGATGCACCAAGTAGACGGGGAGTATTTAAATATCCACACATTGTGCACTTTCTCTCTTTATCACAGAGTGATAATACACACAGGTTCTAATGTTAACTTCAAAAATTCAAACCAGTTCAATATGAAATTAATTCTTAAATAGTTCCAATCATACAGACAACAAATACAGGCTACAACATGGTGTACAAAAATATAAATATCATTCAAAGGTTTTCAAAAGAATTTTCATCCAGTTGAACTCATTTTTTTTTAGTTACTAAACTTGACCTTCCACAGCAAAGGCACAACTTTTCACTAGCAAAAGTCAGTAAGATACCAAAACAACAGCTGATACTAAATTCCAAACTTCCTGATTTAGCAGAATCACTCCAAATGGAAGAAGGAGGACTTTTTCTAAGGTTCTGGTTGTGGAGGTGCTATTTGGAATAAACTGGTTTACAGTTTACTCTTTTGGTCATATTACCAAAGAGATTAAAATCTGCAGTTTAACTGGTTACATATTCCAAAGTTAATTTCTTATCTTTACACCATGTTTAAGCTCAACTAGAACAGAAAAGGAACAAGGTTGCTCACTCTCTACCTTGTACTTAAGCTGTGAGAGTGAGATGGAATAACAAAAAGTCCCAGAGAAAATTCCTAACAAGTACAGAATTGTACTCTTGCTTATTTTTAACAGGTTGCCAAAAAAAAAATTAAATTAGAACTCCAGTATAGTTTGGGATTTGCATACAGGAATATTAACAGACAGATTACTAGGAGCAAAATACTCAGTTTTTGAATTACGGTATCAATGACTTTCTTCTCTGAGCTTTACACTGACAAACTACAAAGTGCACAAGTTAGCAGTTCAGTTTTTATCCTTTCCTCAAATCATTTCAGCCATTGAATATGAAGGGCTTTTAGAACTGAAGACTAAAAGAAGAAATAATATCAGATTTCAGACAAGAATTAATACAAAAAAAGATCTATAGCTTATATCATGTAAGAAGCCAAACAGAATATTACAGTCCCTTCTGTCCTAAAAAATTTATGACTATGATTGCCTGCAAGTATTCAATGAGAGCAGGCATAAGAAATGCACAAGAGAATCCTTTTCTAGTAAGAATTATCATTAGACTCAGTGCAATGTGATTAAACGAAACAAAATGCAGGCTTAACACCAAGCTAAAGTCTTCCAAAAAGCAAATAAATTGGACTGAATCACAGTGGATAAAGATTTTTCCCTCACCTGAACTTTGCAATCCATAGATTATTGACCGAAATATAAGTTTAAGTTATTAAAGTCATTATTTAATATAATTTTCATTTAACTTGAAGAGTTTTAATAGCAGAAAAGATGCAAAGCAGGTAGCAGCATATATCACATAGCCAGATGTCTAGAATCAATGTCTACAATAATGCTGTCAGATTTAAGTACTGGAAACTGTAATATTTCAATGATCTTTGCATAAATAAAAAAGAGTTAAACATCAATTTATTAACAGTGAGGTATAATGACACCAGCATAGGAGTCACAGAGCAAGAGAAACTACTGGAATAGTCATACATTCTCCTTCTTCAAAATATTCTACTGTAACTTGTGGTGAGGTTAAACAGCTTGAGAAGTAGAATGTTGATAGAATTGCTTTTCAAAAGTTAGTCAAGTAAATCTTAGAAACAATTCTATGATAATTTAAAGATTTTCAGAATATAAGCCTTCTCTCCAATATTCAACAACAAGCAAAGAATGCTAAAGAGATTTAAGAAAAAAATGCACAACATTAGTGGGCATTTCTGTGATGCCATCAGTCATACAGACAGGCTCTTGTGAACACTCAAAACTCTAGTTTTATTTGAGCAGAAGAAAATGTGTAAGAACAAAATATAAATAGGGACATCAAGAGGTTTTCCTACATTTTGGTGGGGTTTGTTTGTCTCTTTGTTTAGATTCTATGCTTTAAATAGTTTGGTCATTACCCACTTTGTGTACCAGAAAACTTCTGCCTGGCCAAGGCTAAAGTCAGACTTAAAAGAGCTATCACATTTAGCTTTGTATTACCTTTTTCTTAATTCTGATAAGAAAATATAAAACTGAGGAAAAATTCTCAAATCATACAGCAATATCTAAACCAGTTGCATCTGCGTCCCACAAACAGCTGACCAACTCAGAGCCTTCCTTCTGGTTACATGACTATCCTGCTTTTGCACCAACAGTGTAGTGCTAACACTTACTGAATGTTTTTGCAAGCTGATTTACTTCCATAAACCAGCAGAAGGATATATTTTTTTCTACTGTTACCAAATTGAATCGTAGAAAGGACCAACAAACACAAGAGGCCAAGACAAAGTAAAAGAGAAAAGTGGTGAAAAACTGGTAAGAGACAGGAACCTTGCTTTTAGAAGCAATTAGTTCTTTCTTGGAACTATAGCCCTAAGCAACACTGAATGGTAAAAAAAGAGTTTATAATGGTTTAAGTCATAGAAACTCTCTGATTATTTTTTTTTTTTCTAAAGCATACCCATGAACCTCTACTTCACACACTTCACCTGGACTTAATTTTTTGGGCGCTTGTTTGATTTTCTAAGAACTTGTTCCTTTCCATGACTGCCCACATCTCAGGAATCACAACATCTAACTTTCTTAATAAATGTGACAAAGTCATTGCTCTCTATTCATATCGCCTCACTGGTCTAGGACTTTTTGTTAAAACACCATATCTGTGGTATTTGCTACATCTCTTCCAATTTAAAAAAATAACATCTATGTGTATACAAATATAAAAGAAGTCACCTACTACTACCTCTTCCATACCCTTCACATTCCCATTTTATAACTGCTGCTTAGCAAAGACAACATGCAGGCACTAACCATCAGAAGCTCCATTATGAATTCTAGTCTCATGCTCAGTTATGCACTGTTTAATGACCACACTATTCTCAGTAACACATGTGCATGTGTATGAATCTATACAGATCACAGAATAGGTTGAGCTGGAAGGGACCCATAAGGATCATCAAGTCCCACTCCTGGCCTTGCACAGGAGCATCCCCAAGAGTCACACCATGTGCCCGAGAGTATTGTCCAAATAAATGCACACACAAATGTGTGTGTGCATACAGTGCATATATTCTGTATATATACACAGAGACTTAAAACAACAAGACAGATAACGTAGTTAGGACCAAGAGTAACAACTTCTATTAGGCATCACAGATAGCCAAACAACTAGGATGCTTGTCTCAAATGACTAAACCTGACAGTCCTGAGAAGATTGAAGCTTTAATAAGTAAGTGGATAAAAGACAACTTAATCCTCGAGCAATACATGGAACTACAGGTTTATTGCTACCTAGACAAACACTATAACCTTTAGCTAAAGTCTCTGATTCTACTCTTTATTTATCCATCTTCTGGCTCCTCCTGACTCTTACAAATCAATGTGACAACAGAAGAAAGATGCTTAGAGGCCTCAAGCAGCTCAGTCTGTAATTTTGAGCTGAAAAAAACTACAATAGACAAAGAACCCACAGTTTTAAATCCATAGTCTTAGAGGAATATCCCAATTCAAGACTTCCGTTGTTTAGATAAATGTTCTAGCCACTACAGTGTCATATAAAAAGATCTAGAGACAGTTTTTTTAAAGACACAAAAATTCCCAGACCTTAATATACTCCTTGAAGAATTCATTGAGCCTCCTGAATGAATATATACAAGTTCAGACCTTCCTATAAAACAATGAAGCATTTTCTAGTTCTACTGTATTTGACTGGAACAGTTAATGGGACACAAAATGGAACAGTTACCTGTAAGGTCCAAAAACATCTGCAGTGCTGTTGGCAAGGGCTATTAGGATAGCCCCTACCCCTGAATTTAGGACAGACCCTACACCTACCCTCTCTCTTCCATAGGGTTAAGATTAGTAGCTCCTTTGCTATCAGTCACAAGAGAAGTCATATACTCCGAGGCCTGTAGTGTGTATAGATTCAACTACACTAAATCTATTTCAAAGTTTTGCTGTGAGGTTGAAATTTTTCCTATCAACCAATCGTCCTTTTATTAAGACATTCAAGGAACCTGAAGAAGAAAACAGTCTCTGCAAGTCTCCATGAACAGAAGAGTATTCATAATAAAGCTTGTGCACCTTTGGGGCCCTGTTACACTCTGCAAGCTTGTGGGACCACGCTCTAGGTATTAAGGGGGAATAAACCAAACGGCTCCCCTGCTGAGTGCTCTCTAAAGCTCTCAATAATCAATATTGTATAACATCATTTCCTCCTTAGTCATTACCCAGGCTGCACTATCTCACTGTGATAGAGGAGGAGAATGATCAAGCACTATCACTCCTAAATTTCAGGTAACCTAGTAGGTCTCTGATTAGACATCCCCAAACTGTTCTGGCTGGACTGAGAATGCTACCTCAAGCCTGATAATACAGAACACTTTTCCAGTGTGTCCAATAAGTAGAAGGACTAAGGCAGCAGCATAGTTTAGAAATCATGAGGTAATCTCCTGTCAGAGACAATTCTGAGCCTATTTTACTTTTTACAATCAAGCAAGAGTGAAAGAATATTTCTTTAGGTGCACCACTGCTCCTAAATGTTTGAAGAACAGCCACAGTGCACACAAAAGCACTCCTGGGCAAGTATGAGGTCCAGAAGACATGTGAAAGCAAGGGAGAGAAGTATATATGCATCACACATAGAAGCAGAAGTCTAAGTTTCAAGCGATAGTAATGATCTAGGAAAGATGCCAAAGAATTATTATTAACTATTATGGGCAGAAAATTATGTATTTCTAACATTTAAAACAACTGAGATGGGAATGGGTTAATTGGCTTTTTTATTATTTTTGCTAAGTAAATTCATCAAAAAGGGCTTTGAATCATGTGCTTTGCTATTAGGTAGCTTTGCTTTGTTCCTGCCTCCCTTTCTCAAGTGCCATTTCATATTTCTGAATATTTATTGTAGTAGAACTGGGTAGCTAATTCCAATCTCAGTTCCTTTCCCTTAATTGTATGATTGCTTAGCCTGCAACTCATCAAGCAGACTTGTTTCGTACGGTACATACTGAACAATCTGAGCATTAAGATGAATGTTTTCAGAACAATTCAAGAATTGTTTTTGTTCTGATTCCCCGTAACAGTTATGACACGCTATCTTCCTCACTACAGAAAGAAGTTCAGTGGCCCACTTAGCCAGAAACTGTACATCATGTTAGGTATACTGAAGTTTGCCAGCAAGATCATGAGAAAAGCATATGGATGTATGCTTTGCCTTACAGTGAGGTCTTATAAATCAGATACTCACCCCCATAATAAAGAGTAATTATAAAAAATTCACTTCCTCCAAGGCTGGTTTTCGTTGAACAGTCTGACGTGTTTCATTGCATAATAAATATACATGGCAAAACCAGGAATACATAGCAGATATTTTTAGGACTTGGAAAATACTCCAGCCCTCTAGAGCCAAGGGAAAGTGGCAATGTTCCATTTTAAATTTCAAAATACTCATGAATTATTACATCTATATTAATCTGTACATATAAACCTAAATTTTAACAAAACACCAGTTTTACGTGTTAAGGAGAAGGGACTTCATATTATCCTCTAGAAAACAACAGTTAATTCCATTGACAATTTCATTAGCCTATATAATATGCATACTTTTGAAAAGTTTAATCCTGATTTTAGTAAAAACACATCAAGTTTCCAATGAATTGATAATCTAAGCTGTACTGAGAAGCCCAAACAGAATTCTGGCACAGTATGAACAAAACACCAACCTTATTTTTAGTGTGGTAAACACTAGGATAACTCACTACACAGAACTGCATTGTCAGAGGTTAAGATACATGCAGTTTTCAGTCCCATGATTTTCTCATACTTTTTGGTATTTTCATTTCTCCAAATGCTATAATCAGTAAAACAAACAAATAAAATAGACAATGCAAGATTTCACTGATGACATACACAGAGAAGTTTTCTTCTTGGAGAAACTACAGTTCTATACTATACCTACTGTAACTTTCTACTTTAACTGCAACTGAGATAATTCATTCCCCATTTTTCTTGAATTCCCTGAATTTCCTTAACAACAATACATAGCAAGATTTTGAAGATGAAAGTTGTTTATTAAATTGAAAATGAGGGAGAAGTAATGTCTACTGGAAGTTTATACTGTCCTTCTTACAGATGCACTTCCAAAAGTTTTTGACTGCACAATTATTTTTCCCTAATCAAACTTCGCTTAAACAGAGATTAAACCATTCCCCTAAGCATAATCACATAGCACTGTTTTTGTCCTTGTGTTTCAAGTATGTAAGAAAAAAACTTCCCATTTGAGAAGCAATGACCATCTCTACTGCTGCATGCACTGCTTTCATGCATGTAGTAGTAAATACTTTCATAAAAAACTTAATTGTCTACAAAAACTATGACTTCATAGTAAATAAAAAGATACTTAGGGTGATAATCATGTGGTTACAACGTAAAAGATCAAAATTTGGAAACCTTCATTTTAAACACCTTACTAAATGTTTTAGCACCACCTCCTGGTCACACAACCACACATGGTACAGGTTTACATTGTTCACTTTTTTCTGGGATCGTTACAGTGAATTAAAAATGCTGGCATATCTACGGTCAAATGTAATTTATAGCAAATTGTACCAAGTCAAGGATCTCTCAGAACTAAGAAAAATTAAAACAATCAAGCACACTTAACATTAGAGAACTCCAAGTCTTACAGTGAATGACATTTAAAAAATAGTTGAATACTATTTTAAACACAGTGTACTTTGGGAAAATTATTATAATTACAGGAAAAAAGATTTTGGAAAATACACATGACTTTCAAACAGGATTAGAATTAAAATACTTAAGTCCACAGAAAAAGCAGTTAAGGCAACACACGTACCTTGAAATATTTTCTTCTGATACGTGTCATATTCATTAACATGACTCCGGAATTAATTCCAGTTGCTCCATAATAGGGATGTCTAGCAAAGCGATTATACCACCCAATACGAGGCTCTTCATGTTCTGGTGCCATTGCAGCAATTTGTGTGGAGTTGAACTTTCCCAAAAAAGACCAAATATCATCAACAGGCCTCAAAAACAGGATGTCCGTATCAACATACAGTAATGAATCCACATTTTTGAGGATTAACTGTGAGAGAAAGAAATTTAAAACCAAACTTTTAAGTTTTATCGAACTTCTCTTAATAAAACAGAAATTGCTGCCATTACACAATAAAGTTTAACACATTTTTGTCATATGCAAATAAATTCACTTTAGGCTGACAGTTTGCAGTCAATAAATTTGCCATCACTCCTCTCATTTTAAAGAAATTTTGTAAAGGGAAACAGAGGTTTTATATAGAATAGTAATGCAAAGGCACTCACTCTACATTTTAAATGTCAGGGATTCTCAGGAGTTGGTTTGCGGGCGAGCTGAAACATTACTCTAACAGGAGGTCCTCTCTTACTCCTGTTCCCTTGCTTTCCCATGCAGATAATCAAACAAGGAAGAGACGTAAAGCCCCAGAAGAGACACTGTTTGGGAGATAGCTGCCACTGCTCTAATTCATCAAACCTGAAGCATGATTTTTGAAGTGTCTTAGACAAGCAAAGAAAAAAAAGCCTGCACAAAACACTGGCAACAACAGCCCACTTCTTGTTTCATTTTCTCTAACACTTCTCAGACTCATGCATGCAGGAAACTTTCCAAACAAATGAGCAGATGAGGCGTGATAAATCCTTCTTACCTCTGAGAGGATGACATGACCTATACCTCTCTCTGAGGATACTGTGCCATAACGCAGCAAGTGAGAAAAGGACTTTTATTCCATAAGGGTATTAGTGCCACAGAAAGTGGTTAAATTCACAGGATTTTTTAGGATATCATAAAAGTAACTGTCAGGAGTAGTAGTAGTCCTTCATTTTAAACCAAGCAGGTATCAGATTAACAAGGACAGCTTTATCCTTCATAAACAGACTTCTGGATTGTCCTCCTACAGAGTAACTTACTGGTAAAAATAGCCTTTGCGAAGCACATGGTTTAAACAATTTCTTCCATTCTGCCGCACTCTCAGTTGGAAATGTTATTGGATATAATGTGTAATTCACTTTTCCTTCACAGGGGAATTCGTCAAGCTATGTGAAAAGAAGAAATCACAGAAATTACTTCAGTTCAACGCTATTACAAAAAATAAATCAATCCCCCATTCAAATTGATAATTGAACACAACTACAACATCTCTTTTCCATAACAGATATGCTTCTTGAACTACAAGAATCTGTTACCCAATCAAAATAATTGAACAAAAAGAGGCACCTGCGGGCCACTATGAAGAGAACACATCATATCTCATCATATGCAAAAGAAAGAGGAAGTAAAATAAATTAGTATTTACAAAAAGTAAGTACATTAAATAAAACTCTTCCCCTCAACTAGTTTCCACCGGAAAAATAACATGGAAGTCTTTCTATATTTAAAATAACTTACTCAATTTTTACCAGTTACAGTTTGCATAAGATTAGCATATACACATAAGCATGTATAACATACTAATGTCACAGTTAATATGACATTTTAAGTACAAAAATAATAAAATCCTCCACAGTTATATCCTAGTCAGCTTCTAAAACTGTTACTACAGTCATAATGTTATATTCCTTAACTGCAATTTACTAAAATCAGACATAACCGTATCTACCATTTTCAAAAACTGGTCTTTCAGTTTGTCTCAACAATTTAAGGCTGACTCATGCTGTAAGCAGAGGGACAAAAAAAAAGGACAGATCTCTTAATTTTTTCTTTTAAAGCCAACTTTAAATAAGCTCACACAAGATAACTGGTTTGCATTCAGAACATAGATTTGTATTTAGCAGATTTAAGATGACAAATCAGGAAGATCTGGTCTGTCTCTAGGAGGAACTTTGATATCAGCAACTGGTACTCTTCCACGGGAAAAAAAAAAAATCAAAAATCTCCATCCAACATTACAAATGCCTTATTATCTTATTTCTAGACCCCCTCCATTTCTGCCACTGTATCAAACAACTACTACCCAAGTAGAGAAATTGCAATATATTACTCAAATTGTGCTACGAAATGATTGAATTCATTCTTTGAATACTTACTGTGTTTTTGAAACTCTCATGTAATTGGTCCTCAGCAAAAATATGAAAGTGGAGAGGTCTGATGCTAAAAATAATGGCTGATCTCAACATAGTAACAGTCTCCTCCAGTCTTTCACCACAGGCCACCACTGCTAGATGCATTTTCTCAGAAGGATGTGTTTTCATGTAATCATATCTGATACAAAAATATTTTTTCATTTGACATTATTTCTAGCAGAGGCTTAAAGAAAATCGCTACTATTTACTGCAGGACATAACTTAACAAAATACTCATTATCATACTTAAAACAGCAATCTGTAACTCAAACAGAACATGCAAACTACAGCATTATACCTCATATATATTATGCTAACCTCAACCATTCTCATATTCACTCCCACTATCCCAGCCTACAAGGGAAAAAAAAGGCATAGAAGAGCTATACAGAAACTAAACACACATTTACTTTCTTAGTAACCTTACTATCCATTAATAGCAGGGAATTTCACCAAAATACCTATTTTAAAGGAAAGACTACATGAAGTTACATTGAAATGTGGAAGGGTGATAGCACATTAAGTCTATACATGAGTTAACTTTTTCCCCCTTTCCCTGGGCTAAGTATAAACATAAGTAAAAATGACAAATGCAGCAAGTTAAACTCAACAACAGAAGTGAGATAACTGCTACTTTCAAGATGTTCTGTTAAGAACATTTTTGACTGATCTAGGCATTTTGTCCATTTTCTGCTCCAGTAAGTCCTTCTTTGTCAAACCCGTGGTTCAGCACTTCACCTAAGCACTGATAAAACACAGAAAGTTTTCTCCTACACTGCCATCTTGCAGGAGTACAACTTGGGTTGGAAGAGGCAGAAAACTAATAGCTCAGATGACTTTGTATTGCGGAATGTCCTGGTGCTCCTAGTGGTTCTGGAAAATCCCTCAGGTACACTGACATGCACTGTCCATATCCTTGAGGCTAAATCACTGCAAGGTGTGGGGACTGGGAAATCCTTTACTCCTGAAGATACCTGTGCAACAGTTATGGTGCAAAGTGCTTGGAAATGTCTTTTACAGTGTACATTTTAAAGTTATTTCATTACTTTAATAAAATAGGCTAAAATTATCATCAGGTAAATATCATTAACGTGGTAGCAAACAATGGGCATACTAAACCTAAAACCATATTCTCCTGGATTTCATATATTTAATTAGTCAGAAAAGCTTTCAAAGGTTTTAAACATACATCAACTCAAGGCCCGTTTTCAAAACAATATGCAGTTGAGCTATTTGCATAGACTGTGGGAAGAGGGGGGCTAACAGAACTAAGAGTATCTGAAGGTTTAAATTACAAGTTTAATGCCAAATTATGCAGACAAAACCAATACTGAAGTTAGAAAATACTTTCCTAAACTAGTAACAATAGAGAAATGCTTGACAAACCACCCATTCTTAGAAACTTGTCAAAGAGAGAGACACTTCAAAACAGAAATTAACAGATGTGACTCAGAACAATCTCCACCCAATTTATGTAACTATGGAGATACATACAAGCTTCTCTTTAAATTGACAGTAGATAGTATGTAAATATGCCTTTTTTTCTTTAAGGCACAGAGAGCAACACACATTATTTTCAGTTACATGAGGCAAAATACAGGTAAAGTTATCACTGTAAAACTGCTGAATTTTAGTGTCATAAGTAATTGCTACATTTAAAAAGCATTATGAGTTTTAAAAGAATTTAATGCTATGGAACCAAAAAAAAAGCCCAGAATTCCAGGAATTTAAGATTAATAAAATTTTAATTAAAGCATGCAGCCACTCTTAACTCAAGGCTTGGGGTATTATTAAAAATCCCGTGGACGAAAGACCTCATAGGTCAGATTCAGATCCAAAACAGGGCACATAAATGAAGATGCTAACATATGAGACTGTGTCCAAAGTCTTATTAAAGCCAACAGAGATGTAGTGAGCAGGTTATAGACCACAGACAGTAATTCATCTTATTTCAAAGTAAACACCTAAGGCTTGAATCAATTTTTAACATAGGTATAGTGCCATTTAATAAGCTCTAGAATAGCCCATCTGATCTCCAGGTGCCAAGTCCAAAAGGACAGGGTGTTTCGAAGATGACGTATTATCTACTAGTCTAGGATACCCAAGTGCTTCTGAATTAACACCAGCCATTTACTTCTCAGCAACCAGGCAGCTAGTCACCTGGATCATCCTCTGTGCTCTTTCAATTTCAATGACTGTTTAAGACCTACTTGACTTAGACACCAATATGCAGATGTCTATATTCAGATGGTTTAGTCTGCAGACTGAAAGCTTTAGTAAGACTTGCAGCAAAATCCGAAAAATTAGTTTAGATTAACAAACAAAAGAAATCTTGAAATGTAACTAAGGCATGCCCATTCAGACTTTTATACATAAAGCTAATTTAAACATTACACCATGTAGTAAGTAGTAATGTAAAAGACACAATGCAAGCTCAGTATGATGAGGGCAGTTGAAACCCACAAGTAAGTACACAGCTACAGTGTGAACAAGCTGCAAGTAGCAGATTAGCCTCATCACTAATCCACTGAAAAGGGAATTACAATAATTAAGCCCTGAAGTCATGAGAGCCTACAGTGATATTACAAGGTCATGTTATAAATAAGGGCAAAATGAACACAAACTGCATAGCTGCAAGCCAAGCTCCTGAACCACGTGTAACATGGTGTAACGCTTTCCATGAAGATTATCCCTAGAATTTCTAAAACATACTGAGATTCCAAGACTGTATTTTATTATTTCTGCATCTAGTGACATCTGTGAATAAAAGAAAATTTCAAGCCACAAAACAAAAAACTGACTGATCGTATTAAAATGCTTTTACTATTGCTTTGTTCACACAATCTCTGCTACCTGAATTTCTGGCTCAATTTTTTTAAATCTGTGCTTAAAAATAATTTTTAAAGGAAAAAAAAATTTAGAAAGAACTAACAACAACTGAATTTCAGTGTGTACAACACAGGGACTCAGATTTGTAAGTTCACAACAAAGTTTTATCCCTGAAGCAGATGGAGCAAGAAACTGTTGGAAAGAACAGGCCACCACTCCCTCTGGGGACTGTCCACTACGAAGGGGATGAGACGTATTAGAATAGAAAGATATTAAGGCAGAAGTTATGAGACTCCAGAGTTGTGACTCTTACTGCAGACTCCTTTAGTGAGAAGAGACATTCTTTAGTGATCATAAGTTGCATTTCACTTCCCTGCATATAGACCACTGAGAATCACAGTTCCTTTTCAGTAGCCAGGCCTCAGTGCTGCAAATGCACCTCCCTCCATTCCCAGAGGGAAAGCCTATCCTTCCTCCAAAGACACTAAATACTTATCGCTAACTCTCAGCTGGGAGCGTCTTTCATCACTTTTTCCTTTCCCTGACACTAGAGGCAGCATAAAATGTAAATTGCCCAGCAGAGCTTATCAACTTGAGCTCTGCAGTCTCACCTTTAATATGAACATGTCCCACCCCCAGAGACAATTATCTATCCCATGACTTGTCTCACTCCCTTCTTCAATATTATGTCTTTGGTCTTTCTCCTAAGCCCTTTCAAAATTATCTGCCTTCAGCTGCTCCCTTCTCTACTTCTCCTTTCTGAATTTTCCAGCCTCCATAACCCTTCTCCCATCTTTCTCTACTGGAGTTAGGCATGCAACTACCTCACCAGTGGCCAGGGAAAGGAGAAACGTTCATTTAGACATCCTGGGATCTGGTATGACAAAGTGACATAAGACCTTTTGGCAATAAAATTCTCTTAGCAGTTCAGTAGCTGAGTTGACAGTGAACAAAATAAAATTTATTTTACAAGAACAGTAACTTATCTGAACCTGAGCCAGTTTGGTATCAGAGTATCACAGCTCTGATATGAATCCTTACTGAATCTCAAATACAGGTTCTGAAAGGGTTAAGACACTTTCAAAAGTGACATACTTTCAAAAGAGTTGTTGAGAGGCAATGTGGAAAACACAAAAAATACAAATGTAGATTGTTATATGCACATTTCTAATTACTAATAGCCTGTTCTTTTGGTGTGGGAGAACTTAGTGGAGAAGCCAGAAAAACCAACAATAGAGTGAAATACAAAGTGTATTCTAGTAAGTATTTTGGATAGACTAACAAAGAAAACTTGACAGCCCTAATTTCTAAGAAAAAAAAAAAAAGATCTCAAATAATGTGGGAGTCCTAGCTCCTGCAGGGAAAGAAAAACTTGTGGTAACTAAAGTGAAAAAGAAAGAATGCAGCTCTAACTCAATAGAAAATACTGACCTGAATGCCATGACAGGATTTCAGTCTTTAGGGACAAATAAGAGAACTTCATTTGTCTGGGGGTACTAATTACACATGAGGGGTAAGGATAGTAAAAATAAATGAAATAAAGCACTTGAGACAGAGGTCCACACATACTCCCATGAGTTTAGAAAACATTTAAAACAATCTACTTGGACACTGTGAGAACAAAACCATATACTTTAAAACATGCTACTGATCAGCAGCATAAGGCAACGTACAAGCCTTGCCCTGAAGTATTTCTGTGTCAAGTGTAGACCTTCATTCTACAGTGATTAATTCTGCTGTGGGGTTAATAACCTCTGAGAAGAACATAGCTGGATACACTCAATAAATCTGCTATAACAAGGTTTTCCAGAGCCTGTCTGTCAAGATACTGCCTTCTATTTAAAGGTGTTTACCATGATGCATTCTATATTAAATTAGCTTTTCTAGGTCAATTACAATTATGAAGCTATAATTTATTAGTAAGCTACAGAGGTCTGTTTTGACAGGTTACTCTTCTAGAACCTTCACTGCATCCCAGCTGAACTTCTCAAAAAAAATAAACCACCCAAAATTTATTGTCAATAAAATACCCCCCAGCCCCACAAAAATCTTAGCTCTGTCCTCCAAACTTGACACAAGGTACCACAATGGGGGTCACTTGCATTTGTTTAAGGTAGGGTTCTCCTATTCTCACATAACACATGAAGAACACAGGTGAGAGGATACCAAACCCTCAGGAACACCTTGTATACAGCTGAATATGATTTGTGATCATTAAACCTACCCCAATCCCACTCTGCTTTAGTGAGGTCACAGTACAACAGCTGCTTCTGCTGCACACATACTCTGTTGCCTTCCAGGTCCATACCTTCCAGAGCAGCCAGGGCATTACAACGTGACCTGGGTACTTTCAAAGAAGTGTCAGTGCAAACAGGCCAATTTTCTCCCCCTTTCTTAAGCTACATTCAAGTATAGACACACTGTTATTAAGGATAGGCACAAAGTAGCCACAGTCAGTCCACCTTATTTCTGTCACAAACTTAGTGCATTAGGGTTCCTGTTTTCCTCACCTGCTGATGTACTACCAAGAACATGCCTAGGGGTCAACATGACCTGCACAAATACATGGGTAATCAAGCTGTCCTCTCCTATTGCCTTAATATGTCTGGGGGAGCCAAGGAAAGAAAGATGAGCATCCAGAGCAGAGTTGTATGAAGAACTGAAGCAATAAATTGACCTCAGTTGTCCTTTTAAATTTTACTCTGGTCCATTCATTGAGGATTTACCGTTTTGCATGAGTTTTGAACTATGTAAAAATATTTGTCACTCTCTGAGAAAACTGCCATCATCCTAACTTGCATCTCTAGTTCTGATGTACCACCACTGTGTTATGGAACAGTAATACAAAAAAGTAAGAATTATTTTGTAGGTTACACAAAACATTTTAAAAATTACTCTACATCAAAACAAGTTTTCCTACACTTGTTCCAAAAAAGCTACAGCAGCCTTGCTTTTCTTTGATCTTTTCTCTGTATGATCTACAATATGTGATGTATCCAGCATTCAGCTTCTTAAACAAAGTCGCTTAATAAAGTCTCTCAGTCCTTCCATAACACCATTAAACTATGTTTCCTTGATATTATAACCAAATGAACTAGGCTGTCAGGCTCAGCTGTGTTAAAGTTGTTTACACTTACTAAAAGAACAAACAGAAGCCTCCTGGAAATGTGTTTTCTTCTTCAGTCTGAAGAGCCAACCACATTATCAGTGCAAATATTTTACCCATAGAGCTGTTTTCCACAATTAGCATGGAAGTAAGAAGGTAGCAAAGCCTACACTGATTAAAATGCAGCTGTTAAATCATTCCCACACTTATAAGAAAAAGGATGATGGTAACTATAGACATTATTTGGAGTTTAAAGGGATGAAAATTCTAGTTTTTACTCAGCTTAACTTTCTACTACTGCGCTGAATTAAAAACATGTCATAATCAGAGCTTATTTTGTAAAATATGCTAATTATACCACTGCATATGACATCCAAATGTAATTTATCCAACTGCCAACTCAGTAGATTTTGTTTGAAGTTACGATATATTAATAATTTTAAATTGACTATTAAAATATGAAGTCTTATCCTCTGATGAGCTACCTAGTTTAGAGAAGTCCCTTTTTTCAGGACTATCACAATTTATCTCACTATATCCACACCATGAGAACCACAATATACTAAAAATTAGTGAAACTTTCTTTTCTAGCAAGCAATGCAAGTTAAAACCCACTTAGAGCCAACATGCAACAACTGAAATCAAGCTGGTTAGATAGCCATAGTAATAACCTTAAGAATTTCTTCTTAATCAGTCCCAGTAGGAAATAGGCAGCCATTCCAGCTAGATGACACTGAGCACCTTGAAAGGTGCACTAGAAAAGGTATACATCATCTAGATCATGCAAAACTTGAGCCTGTTACCTTTATCAGCATTTTTAAAATTTTGATAAAATCTATACCACTGTATGGAAAAGCACCTCATGCTTCCTCTGTCCATGTGAAAGCTAACAAATACTCTGTGCCAGAAGTACAACACAAGACATCCTCTCTCAATAAAGTTAATAATCAGGATGGTGGTAAAAAATATGGGGGCAGAATAGCTACAAAATTCTTCCCACATACAGAATAAGCAATTGATCTTATACAGATTAACTCAGCTCACTGGAATTTCAAGTTAGAAACAGAGAGATAACAAGCTAAGTTTTTTTGACAAAAAGGCTTAAAAATCGAAAAGCTGAAGGACTACCTCCCAACATTTTAAGAGCTTCACCAGAAATGAAAAGGAGATATTCTAACACTGAGATAAATTTTATGACTATTGACAAAGATATTCTAGCTGTATGATCTGCTTTTCTTAACAAACTCATTTGGTTAATTTATTGAAACAGCAAGAATCAGAAACTCCATTCACAAACTGATTTATTATCTGGTTAAACAGTGCTGTTCTCTTCTTATGGATTACATCAGGCCAAAGAGATTAAAGATATGTGCTAGTGCATTTCAGTGCCCAGACTCTGCCATTTCTATTGCAAGCATATCCATTGGAATTCCCATTATTCTGTTGGCATGTTTATAAGCAGTGGAGTTAGCTACCCTAGATTTCAATCAGATAGGTAACTCTCAGGTTTTTCTCATACCCCTCTCCCCATAGACTCCTTATAGTCCAACTTTATTCTGTACCTCACTACAACAATCACACCTATGATGAACACAACAGTTTAGTCAACCTAGGATGAAATTATGTGGAATAAAGACATTATTATGGTAGGACAATCATTCCATTTCAAAAGATACCCAATTCAGAACCACAGTGTTGACTCTTTATAGAGAAAGCTTTCAAGAGGCTTTTGTCTTCATGAAGAATCTTCCAGTGGCCCTACACATGCAGTCTCAGAAAAAAGAATGCTAGACTTCACTTGCTGTGGTTAATAAACTTGCATGCAAGTAAGTTCATTCCTTTTCCTCCAGAAATCCTACTGCAAACCTGAGAAACTACTAAGTATCACAACTGAAGTACTCCTCAGCTTCTCAACACACCTAGTACAATGCACATTCTTTGTCTGAGAGTTAAACAAAACTCTTTCTCCTTCTCTCTGCCATCTTCCCCACTTCTTCTCTTACACAAACTCACTGCACCTCTCCAACATCAACTGAACTCATTAAACGAGTAAGAATAAGTTTGGGGGAAGCATGCTGGCCCACTCTGAAGTTAGAGCATCTCACTGAGGAATTCAACAAGCACCAGAGTCAGCACAATATATGGGGATTAATTTAATAGTAATATATTAATAAAATAATCCAACTCAATCCGAAATTATTAATCTGAACATCACACCCCCTTCACTCATTTAAGTAGCTTTTTTTTCTTTCAATTTTAAAAGGAAACGTTGAACACAAAATTCTGCAAATATTAGGGGTTCATCACAGCAATTGTTTCATCATGGAAGTGGACTCACCCAGTCACATCATAATCAATGCATACTTCAAATTGTCTTCACAGCCACATACGGCATTCTTAATAGGATAATGCAAGTTACAGTTTAAGGTATGTGTAAATAAACTGCGTGGGGTTTTCCACTTCTAGTTCCAAGGTCCCACTTGCCTCAAGCCTGACAGAAAATCCAGAAAGAAAGTTTTCCGCTATTTTAGTCCATTACATTGAATGTATTGTGGGGAGTTCATGGACATCACCATGGTCAATAAGGTCAGAAGACAGCAAGGCCTCTCCTCTTTCAGCAATGCACAAGAGTTAGACTGGCTCAGATGTCTGAATAAAGCTTACAATCACATCCTGTCCCTCCATTAGGAGTAAGCTAAGCCCCTACACCCTCAACCACGACAGCACTGACATTTAATTTACCACACTATGCTAAATTTCAAAAAGCTAAGCTCCCAAAAGCTAACCTCTAGGAAAAAAAAGTTAGTTCAGTCCATTTGGACAGCTAAATCTGCCTAAAAATTTAGGTGAATCACTATGGATTGACACACTGACTACCAATGGCAGGTAGAAAAACACAGCAGTCCCAAATCACAGGTACAGTTCATTAACAGACTAAAAATCAATATAAGCCATCTCTTTAAGGAACTTCTTGGCAACCGATGATCTTAAAAAGCACTGACAACACACAAGCAGAGAAGAATATGGGAATAGGGGAACTAAAGTCTTTCCCACAATCAAAATTTTCAAAAACACATTAAGTCTTGTGCAGCTAAACTTTCTTCCCCTTTGCTCCCCTAGAAATAGTCAAGCTTCATACTAAGAATAAAAGGTAAATCTGCTGATCTGAAGGGATCATCAGCAAAATTTTAAATATAAGAAAAATTGACTTAAATTTTAGTTATACAATGAAGAGAACTACGCAGGTTAGAAAATGTCAGGGAGCTTATTTCTTTTCAAGCTACTTCTGTAATCTGTCAGCCTAAAGTACATGAACCACCACATCAAGACATTTAAACTTATTTTCAAAGATGCAACTTTAAGAACACAGTCTACGCTTTAAAATACTGTATCTTAAAATGCTGTTTCAGTGTTTTTGGATGAGGTGCTCTCCTCAAATTCTATAAAACATGTAACTTGAATAAAAAAAACCCCCGAGCTTAACTACTAAGCATATCTGCTAGTTTTTGTTGCAAGTTACATCATGTGTATACTGTGCAAGTTTTATTTTGGGAAAATAATTTATCATTAACCTTTCAGACTATATTCAGGCAGGCTTTTAACAGACGTTGGCAAGTTTCTATTTAATGAAGCAACACAACTGAAAAAAAAATCTACTCTTTGTAGTAACAGTTGGGTCAACAATTTTAAAAACATAATGTAACACAAAAAACCCAGCTAAAGGAAATCACAATATAAGCAGGTGAAATGCATGTGAAGCAATCAAAATATTTTGCTTTGTCACCTTGCTAAATAGCAGCTACACCTGTCTGTAATCAAATAATAAAATACTATTTAATAACAGATCCTACCTAAAAGCAGCTTCCCAAAAGCAGTTCATTCCACAAACATCAGAGGGCAGCATCCAATAGGAATTCCAGAAAGATACAGACAAATTCTTACACCTAACAGAATAAGACAAAAATAACCTATATAAATATTACTGATTTTATGGCAAAGTTAAATGGATTATTTTCTATCTAATATACAACTGAATAGTTAATTACTTGGCAGAAAACTGGCTATGCAATGCAACTTGAATACAAAGGAGAAGGTATTAGAGGCCAACCAGGAGGATTCTTTAAGGAAGAATGGTCCCATCGTTTAGCCTTTCCTCTTCACATATTTCACAGAGAGAAAAACAGAGGGGTTGTGATTTTTGAGGGTCCTTCTCTGTTCTCAGCTTAAATTAAGTGCCACAGGTAACAGAGCAAATTGCAACACTTTCTGCTAGAAAGAACTCCTTCACCTTTTCAATACCTTTATCCACTCAAAGCAGAGGAGCAACTGTAACTTTTAATTTTCAAAGTTACATTTCACATAATTCCTATTCACCCATGACCCTATTCAGTGCAAACCTGCAAATCTGATTTTTAATAAAAAATGAGGCTTTGCAGCACCAAGGAATTCCACTGTTTCATAACAAAAGTTCAATGCAATACAGAAATAATCACATTTGGCGAGTTTTTTTCCTCCATACTAATAGCAAGACATAATTTATTGACTTGTGCTACACTAACAACTAAAAAAGCAGGGTTTACTAGTTCACCACTACATTTATGCAACAGCAATATAGGAAATATTTAAAAATAGAAACAGCACCATGTTGTCAAAAGTTCTGGTGAGAAAATCAACATCAAGATTGAAGATCTGCAATGAGCAAGCAGAATATTGTAAAGCAAGGGATATACTTTTGTGTGACCTTCTCTGCTCCCTGCTCTGGCGACACAAAGCCAATAGTGCTTATTCTCCTTTGAAGTTAATATCTGCGAATGAAAGACACTCACAAGAAGAAAACCAAAACAAAAGCTGCTGATGAAAAGGTATTTAAGGACTATAGCTCAGACCTCTTCTAGAAGTCGGCTTCACGGGTTTGAAATGAATCAGCACCATCTTGGTAGTGTCATCTTGAATCTGTAAAGGCCAATGTTTTGCAAATAATAGATCAAGGTAGCATCAGAAAATGGCAAGCTGTGTAATTTCTTCTTTTTATAACACTTGAGAAAAACAGCTTGATAAATACAGTTTCACAAAGCCTCATTATGTGTTGGGGGGGGCGAGTGATGCAGTTCTTTGGTAGAGATCACAGGAAATTCTTATATTCTGTAGATACATGTTTTCAAGTAATTTTATGTCATGACTTAAGAATGCTCACCACAAACAAATATCCAAGTAAAAAGAAATGAAAATAGACTAAGATATCTGCGCTCAGCTTTACCAAAGTGAATGGAATAAAACCACAGTGGTATACAACCACTCTGCTAGATTCTTTCTTGTATCAATCTTTGTGGCTTTTGAAATTTTTTAAAAACTTTAAGGCACATTAGGGCCTTGCACTTATCTGAAGAACAACCTTCACAATCTCTACTGTGTACTTTTTTGAAGTACTGTTTCTCATTACTTTTAGGATAAATTAATAGACAATCTCTCAAAAACAATCTTTGGAAGATTATTGTTGTCTTATTATTACAGAGGATTCCTCTTCCAGGTGTCAACAACAGTTTTCTAAGCTGTCTTGAGCTATTATCCTATCCAAACTACCAAGGCAAGAGACAAGCTTGAAGTAATGCCTAAGTCATTTCTCTGACACATTAGGCCTCTCCAATATTCCATTCAGCACAACAACAAGATTACCAGAGTGGGATTTGAGTCATGAATCTCACATTTAAAACCAAAACATTACTAAGATATGTATGTTTGTAATTTACTTCATGTTAGACTAAGAATATTTTCCTTTCAACAGAAGTCTCTCTCAACTGACCACAGGTTTTTGCATACAAAGGATTAAGAGACTGGAATCACCGGACAGCGTTTTCTTCCTGTTATTCACAATGAGATCATTTCAAATGCCACTCATGAAGATATTTTTTCATTCGTAATAAAATCTGAGGAAAGCTTAGACTACAAACAATTGCTTTACAAAGTTAGGGAGATGCATTGTATCTGTTCATCAAACAGGCACATTCATTATTACTTCAGCAACGTTACTAGTCAGACAAGAATGGTCACCTTCAGCACTAGGGAGGGATATTTTGCTCACATTTATTACAGTTATGCGAGTAAAGGTCAGTCTCCACAAAGAGAAAGCAGAAAGCAGCAATCTAACCCAGGCACATGGAGCACCCTGAGCCAGCCTCAATTCAGGGGAGCAGTGAGCTCATGAACCGGGTAGAAGTTCCAGCAGATGAGACAACAGGAAAGACTTTCCAGAGCACCTCACCAACTGCTTAATGGGAATACTGCCTGCAGGGGTGTGGGTCTCACTGTGGGATCAAGGTGGACTAGGGAGGAATGAGAAGCAAAAAACTGTGAGAAAAGAAGAGGGTCCAGTCACATGTGAACAGGTTGCCAGTCAATGTGATTGGCCATGTTGTGTGCCTGATCACTAGTCTCCTTATTAAACTCAGTTTCTGTTTTCCTGGGTGACAGGAATGGCTCTGTTCCATGTGCACGTATCCAGGTCAAAGTGCCTGCAAATGAAAAGATGGCCACAGATCACAGGGGCCAACAAATCTGCAGTTCCGGAACTGGAGAGACGTGTGTGCACGGAGCACGTAGGTGTGTGCGTGCTGGTGCATGTAACCACTAGCAACCAGGCTAGTCTCCTAGTAGAGCAAGAGGCTTGGGAGACAGCTATCAGACAGGCAGGCCACAAGACTGGTGGGCCAGGCTCTGCAGAGAACAGAGGATCTGAGCTACTGAAAGAACCTCTCTCACACACACAGCCACAAGAGATTAGAGTCTGAGGGATGGCTACTGAAGTACCAGAAGGTCTAAGCCAGCCACCTGGGCTTTGAGGGTTGGCTAAGTTTAAAGCTATAGGTCAGGGCCAACTATCTGAAAGACCCTTTTACATGAGGCAGTCCTGTGGCCAGCTGCCATAAGGCTAAGGCCAGTAACTGGAAAGATCCACAGTGTATTCCTCTGTATATGTGTGTGCACATCCAAGAGAGTGTGAGTACCAGCAACTGAATTGGGGCTACAAGGCTCATGGGTTTCACACCCAGGTTAGCAGCAGTGGAAAAGAGAGGATCAGGAGGCAGTTCCTGGATAGACCTAGTGTCTAAGACCAGTTACTGGAGGGATCCACATTATACACATTAATATATTTTTCACCAAAGCCTTTCATCCTGATCAGCCAGAGAAGGGAACAGCATCAGGACTTGTCTTGTGTAAGTGCTGTTCTCTCTGCACTGATCTCTGTGACCAGCCATGTGTATATGCACTAAGAGCATATGTTTCCATTAGGAATAAATGCTCAGCTGGCTGGACCCAGGAACACAGAAATGCAGCAGCCTTGCCTCCATCACTCTACTGAGGTGAACAACTCCTAACACCTACCACTGTCAAAAACATAAAAATGAAGAAATAAGAAGTTTCAAAAATCACTGGTGTCACAGACACTTCAAAGTATCTCTTCTTTAAGAAACAAGGCATTTCGTAACTGCCTTTATCAGGTACTTTAGCTTCAACATCACTGGATAGTAAAAATTTTACCACTGCAGACATAGAAAAGGTGTCTGTATTGTGACTTGAAAACTTCTCAGAATTAAAGGACAATTTAAAATTATTGTGCAAAAGTAGCACAAGTAGCAGTCATGAAAACTGAGGTCCTGTGCTGAGGCGAGTCCAAGTTTTAACCATAAGGAGCTCCACAACCATCAGTGGTAATCTCCTTATGGAGATCACAATTTAAAGAATACTTTTCACAATTTAAAGAATACTTTTCAATCCATGTGGCTTCTTTTATACCACTGTAACTTCACAGCAAATTCAGCAGAATGTCTAGATGGTGAGGGTTGCAGCCATGACTGTGTTCTTGTCAGTAACGCATTAACAGCCCAGATCTGATCAACTGCATGAATCAATCAAGGGAGACAGACTGGTGTCTTTCCTACAGCATAAGCCCCAACATGCAGCAAAACAGGAAAGCAGCATTTTTTAGTTCCTTCCTGTTCATAATCTCTCAGGAATAAAAATCTGGGATGATGAAATGCTCAATGCAATGCATTGCTCCCAAATATACTGAGAATTTCTGATTCTTCTCAATAGCTTTTCCTGAACATTTTCAGCAATATCACAAATTTGTCATATTTTGTCATAGAGCAATGGCTTTATTACACAGAAGACAGTAAAAGCAACGTTAGATGTCTGACACATGCCTAACTTTTTAACAGGAAATATCTCAATAATGTTTCATTACTTTATAGTATTTCTATGTAAAATAACATTTGCTAGTCAACTGCTTGACAAATTCAGCAGATTTTTTTAAATGAATTTTCAACTTAAAAGGATGAAACACTGAATGACTTGAAGTTAAACTCATAGTTTGAAATTCCTAGACAGCTTCTGGACCAATTTCTCAAGACACGAGAACAGCTGAGAAGCAGACTGGTGAAACTGCTGGTTAAGCACTGATACAGACAAAACCGCTGTGTACAGGCCAAGGAAAGAACCAACTACCTGTCACTGCCACCCTCCTCTGCTGAGCTCGTGGATATACTTTCTACATTTTTCCATGCACTATAATCCACTTAACTTCTCCCCTTGCCTGGATAGTCAAGAGAGCAAGAGACTGATACAGTCAGATGGATATCTGTGTAACACACTGAAAAACAGTGTGGCCAGCTGCAAAAATGCTAAATTACGGCACAATGGAAAAATGTTTCATTTGAATAGAGTCAAATTCATTGATCTCGTTAACATCACAGAACTGACAACAGATTGATTCCTTCTCTATTTCTCAGACTTGCTATTAGAATGGCCCTGAATAGATGAACATTATCTGCCTAACTGAAGTGGCAATACTGATAAAATTAACCGAAGGTTCACTTCTCAGTCCGCTAATTAACTCATCTGAAAGCATGTGGAAAAAGACTGACTTGAAAGGATACTCCACAGACAGTGGATTACAGCACTATTTAATAACATATTGTAGCAAGTATATGTTTCTGCATTTTGGCTTTATGTTTTTTTATTTATATTTCTTTTTTTTTTTTCTCAGCCACCTTTTTCATCCATAAATCATACTAGCAAAGAAAAAAAGGCTGACTACACATACTGCCTTTTGATTGATTTTGTATTTTCTGGAAGAAGAAATGTCAATATGCTTTAATTTTTTTCAAGTTCAGATCCACTGCTCAATTAGCTATTACTTATGACAGTACTGACTATTCATTACTACTTTTCTCACCAGAATGAATAATCAGTAGGACCTTCATTGCACAGCTAAACCCCAAACTTAATTTGTTATTAAATTCTTAATATTTTTCAGCTGTTTATACCAAGTTTCAACATCTAAGCCTTTACTTTTCAGTACTCTTGTTCCTCAGGCTAGATTAGCATTTGAAACAAACAACTCCTTACCAAATGGATTACCCAACAAGTTCCCCTGAATTACTATGCTTATTGGAGGATCATGCCTCAACCTGTAATTCTAGTTTCAATATGGTACTTCCTTTTCAATTATTTTCTACTTAAATGTGTCATCACTATTGCTAAATTCTTCCAGATGTGGTATTCCAAAGCCTTATTCAAAGCTTGCAGTTTTCATGTTTGTATGTTCTGAAAACGGACAGAAAACTCGACTTCCCCATCCCTGAGCATGATCGAGTTCTTTCTGCCCTTATGGGATATACTAAACCAGATTATTCAGAAAAAGAAACCCCTTCTTGGCTAAAGAGAAGAGAAAAACACTGCTAAGTGCATAAATGCCTTCAGATGATAGTTAGACTTGCTTTGCTGAAGTGTATTTTAAAGCTGTCAGAGAAAATAGCTGAAGAAAGGCATTTACGAAAGTTACTATTAAAGCATATAAAACATTAAACTTTAAGAAGGATTGGAAGGTTATCTGAACACTATTTTTTCTATAATGTTATGGACCCTTCAGGATATTACACAATCACAAGACGGTCAGAAGTGGGCATGTAACAGCCATGTGGCCATCGTGCTCAGTCTCCACTGAGGAAACAGCTGAAGTATAAAAAATGAAAAACACCAATACATTCACTAAGATGTACATGTATCACTTACACACGTGAATGTAATGCAGCTTAATACTTCAGAATAATTGAAACATGCATCTAAGGGAATATTTAGTGGGGTATTTCTTAGCTGCCACAGGACAGAATTTTTCCTTAAACAAAAGCCTTTTAGGGACTGTTCTAAGGGACTGACTTGCAACTAGATTTTGCACACACTGTTTGCACAAACAGCATGTTTCAATAACTTATGACAGGGCATGTGCTTCCTGAGCCTTCAGTTTGACAGCAGTCTACAGGTAAAGAAATCCCACAGAGGTGACAACAGACACTGATGTTGCAAGGAGGGATGCTCCCATGACACTATATACAGGAATTATTTGTGGCACTTAAGACCTTTAGAAAAGAACTTTCTCAGTTTGTAAAACTTTTCTACTTTGCAACACAGGGCAGATTTATATCTCATCTGACATCACTGCAGCAAGAAGCTTCTTACACATTGCTGGGGTTCTTCCCCACCCGTATCTTTGATTTTAAAACTACACTTCGGTACAAATACTGAAACACTACAGCTTTTAAAATTAACTTGGTTCTCCTTTAGCTAGCCAGGAGAATGATGTACCTGAAGGCAATTCAATGTTTAATAAAATTATTTAGATTATCATCTTTTATCAACTTGATAAAAGTTTTCTTCATGTAAACGGCATGTTTTCCTTAGTAAAACAAATATCATACATATGCTTTTTCCCTTGCATTTCTATTAAAAACTGATTTATTAACCAATAAAATCTTATATTACACTCTTAAAGGTAACTCTTTTATTTCAGTTCGTGTTCATTAGAACGAGTAGATTTCAACTGTTCACAACGAGTTTTTAATCATAAACTAGAAATTAAAAACAATCATCCTCACAATTTTTTCAAGCCACAATCAGTATTATTTTGAACTAAAGCAAAAGCACAGGGAAGAAAAATTCTCTGAAGTAGTTACACCAGTCAAAAGCTGGGTTTTGCATTTCAGCTGACTCCACCCCTAGTAACTAAGAATGCTGTTTCATAGTATTTTAAGATTATTAAGAGCTTGTCATCCTATCGTCCTCCATAATTCCTTTGCACCAGCGCTGACCCTTTCATAATTACATGATGAGGCAATTCAAAGCATTGAGCTGGCCAAAAACTAGGTGGTTTTCAGGCAAGTCAACATGCCAGCTCAACTCATTTGTGTGCTCAGACAAGCACAAGAAGTGTAAGTGGTGGGGGGCGCCAGTGCTTGCGTAGCATTAGGAAGGAGTGACCATCCAAACCATCAGACCCACATTGTTTTAAACTGCTGTAGAATCTAAGCAGAGCTAGAGGTAGGCTGGACCAGAAAGGCCTGGCCCGAATTTCTCCTCCAGCTTCAGTAACAGATTCCTTGTCACTCCTCTTTTCCTGGCATTAGGATCCCATTGCCACTGGTGAACGATATTATGAAGATATAACCTAGAGGAAAGCTAGTAATTTTCATTCCATAATCTCACTCATCTCTTGACCACATAAAAATTTCTAATGATAGGAGGCAGGCAACAGAACAACGCGGTTCTGCAGAGTGTGAGATGCTTAGATTTACACCCCTTAGATTTACACCCCTGCAGAACTGAACTCGCCACTCTCTGTGAGAAGACTGACTCTATTAAGGCATCCCATAAAAAGTTTTGCTTCAATGAAGTTATATTTGATAACCCTATAGTTACCAAGTTTCAGAGCTGAACGAGCACCCTGAAATTTTCTTCGCTTGGAAAAAGAAAACGCACCCTCCCGCCCTGTCCCACCAGGAGCGGCCAGGGAGGGACGCGCACGGGGGCGGCATCGGCCGCCGGCAATGCCACTTCGGAAAGTTTCCCTGGTCTGCTCCAGGCTTCTCCAGCCGCTGTTCTCCGGTGTCTGGCCCGAGGGGCGCGGGGAAGGAGAGCACGGAGACCCCCCCGGCCCCGGACAGCCGGGGGCGCCGCGGCCCCGCTCCGCCCGCGGCACGGACGGCGCCCTGCGCTCCCGCCTCCCGGCCCGCCCCGCAGGAATGCGGGGCGGGAACCACCGCCCGTGCCTCCCCCGCCCGGCCCTCGCCCCCGCGCCCGGTACCTTCCGGCCCCCGCCTCGCCCCGGCCCGCGCTCCCCGCCTGCCGCCGGGCGCCGGGCGCGGCGGGGTCTCGGGCCTGCCGCTCCCGGCCGCCGCCGGGCTCCTGCTCCAGCGAGAGGGCGCGCTGGC
>JAWWES010000041.1:28073844-28113639 GCA_035583135.1 Lophotriccus pileatus
AGCGAGAGGGCGAGCTGGCTGAGGCCGTAGAGCAGCGAGCAGACGCCGCAGCCCAGGCACAGCAGCGCCACCCGCGCGAAGCGCCGCATCCTCCGCCCGCCCGGGCCGCGGCTCCTCCGGCAGCGAGAGCGCGACGGGCGCGGCGGCGGCGCGCGGGGGGCGGGGCCGGGACCGGTGGGGGCGGGGCCGGGGCCAGAGCCGGGACCGGCCCCGCCCCCGCCAGTCCTGGTCCCGCCCCCCGCCGGTCCCGGCCAGGCCGCGGGGCTGGGGCCGCCGGAGCGGACACCATTCGTTTTTCCCGTGTAAAAGCTTCACAGCTGCCTCTCCACAAGGGTATTCCATAAGTACAAACAGCTAAAGGGAGCGTGCCAAGAGGATGGAGCCAGGCTCTTCTCGGTGGTGCCAAGCAGTAGGACGAGGGGACTACAGGCAGAAACTGATGCACAGGAAGTTCCATCTGAATATGAGGAAGAACTTATTCACCATGCAGATGCCTGCACACTGGGACGGGTTGCACAGAGACGTTGTGGGGAGTCCCTCATTGGAGATATTCAAGAACTGCCAGGATGCAATCCTGTGCCACGTGCTTTAGGATGACCCTTCTTGAGCAGGGAGGTTGGACTACATGACCCACTGTGGCCCCTTCCAACCTGACCCATTCTGTAACTCTGTTATTCCCCCTCATTCCTTAGGCAGCTGTAGTTACACAGGTGTCCTTTCTCCTTGTACAGAAACAATCAAAGCATGCAAATCACTTTGGACTCCAGTGCCCTTCCCTCCTCTGGCCTTGGCACACAGGTGACTGCACAGTACTCTGGCCTGGGGAGCAGGTGGGTGCTGTTGGGCCAGGAGGATGCTGAGCTGGAGAAGGTTGGTGAACTGAGCCTGCAGGATTTGTTTGTGGTCACTAGCAAAGAGAAGTTTATTTTGGCTCACCGAGTCATCCTTATGGAATACAAGATGTAGGTCTGGGAAGTGGCAGAACAAATAATAACTGTGCATCCTGCTATACCAGGAGAATATTGGTTGGGTTTCAGCAGAATCCAAAACAGTAGTGCATCCTCCCTCACTGCTCCAGACCACTGAGCAAAGACCTAATAGCTTAACTAGCCTATACTATTGCCAAGGTAAGTATTTTAAAGTCATCACTCAGTGCTGCTCCCTCAGCTTTCAGGTTTAAAAAAAATACAAGTTTGGAATAATTCTGCTTCCTTCTTTGTCCTTACAGTACATTTAGCTCACATTTTCTCTATGGACTGGAAACACCCTTTTTAAAAATTAGTGATGACATCCCTATTTAACTGCATGAATTTAGGACCCTGAATTTTAAGGAAAATGCCAACATGATTTACAATAAAACATGAAATAGTTCTGTTATAGATTCTGTGGCCTAAGGGTGAATGTCATATGTGAATGCCCATAAAACCTCAGCTACAGTTTACTGCTGCTCTTGGCTGTGTTTAAAGGAAGGGGGAAAGCAGAAGGCCAGCTGGCCACTCTGGTAGTTGAACGAGAAGTAACACCAAAATTGTCCTGCCAAAATTATTCATCACCTCTTCCTCAAAATAAAAGAAGAAATGAGGAGAAAAGGTGGCCCTCAGAAAATACTGGATACTCAACTCTGTTTGCAGTGCGGATACCAGGATGATTACTAAGAGATACAAGCAGGGAAGTTGGGACTGAGAAAAGAAGAAGTAGAATCCAAGAGAAGTAAGGCACTAGGGGGCATGAGGATGATGAGAAGGCAGGGCCAAAGATGGCAGGGTAAAGATGGAAGTCAGAGATGAAATGGGGAAGTATTTATGAAAATAACTCTTTCTAGAGTTTGTTTAATGGAGTAAGGGAAATATATGTTAGTGAGATCCATGTGCTGCCTTACATTACAGAAAGAACCAGTTCTGAAAGCCCCACTCAAAGTCTTAGCTGGGCTTTGTGTCCCTCTGTTCCGTGTTCCTCACTGCTTTCTACTACAACTTACCATTCAGCTTCCCTGATTTTGTGTTTGTACTCAAAATATGGCTCATTATTCTCATTGCATATCTACCTGCTGACCTGTGTCATGAATTTGTGAACTGTCCAACTTCACAGTCCCTTACATACACTACCAAGTCCATATGGCAGAAATGAATTACACAGAGAGTCAGAGTGGAGATACAATTGAGCATTTACTGACAGCAAGCTTAAAAGCAGAGACCAGTTAGTCCCTACCGAGGTGTGATACTTGCCCTTTTTATGGAACAGTGTTCCAGCCAGGGAAACTAAGGTATGAAAGGTCTTATAAAGGCACGAAGAATGAATGTGGCAGATGGGCAGCAATAATGCTCTCATGCTTCAGAAGAAGAAAGTATACTCTTGGATGAGAAAAGAAGAAATAAGGAGTGCTAAAGAGAGGCAACACAGGGAGAATTTTTTAATTATTATTATCAATCATGTCATTACTGAAATAGGAATTTACAGGATTCTCTTCATTCAATGCTGTCCAATAATATATTAATAATTAATCAGTGGGAATGTATCTGCAGTACTCTAAAAATATAACTAAGGTAAGGTCAGAGAGAAAGTTAGTATCTTTTGTTAAGCTCTGTGATGCTATTGGGAAGCAAAAAACAGCTAAACTTGCATGCACACAAGTCTTTTTCCACACTGCAAAATCTGTCCGTTTAATCAGTTGGTGTGATAAAGATAAAATGCTTCTCACTACAAACTCAGCCATCTGAGTAAGGAAGATAAGCAAAAGTGACTGAAATGCCATACCTAGCTAGAATCACTGAGAAAAACCACCATCAGGCGGTATCTAATTACGTCATTCCACCTATAAATTCTTAAAGATTAATAATTATGTATCTTTATTACTCACCATGAATAGTTCATTAACAATATGTAATATATTAAGCTATAACATTTGCTAGTCTTTAGTAAACTTAAAATATGAAGAGGTATAATCAGGTGCAAGATTCCTTTTAATACCAATTTTAAATATTTAAATTCTTTCTTGACTGGAATTTAGTTACTTAGCTGTGGTAACATTTGTATATTTTGAATTCAATTGTATTTACTATGTTCAGAAATTAGCTGAAATTCAGAAAACAGCAAAATTATTAAACTACTGATGCAAATTAAGTAGTCAGAAAATCAATTTTTTAAAAGAATCAGCATCTTATACTTCTGCAAGTGTGTTCAAGGGTCAGAAGAGCAGTTACTCTGTGCTAGAAAAGGAAAACAACATTCTAACAAGTCATTAGATCAAGATTATAAATCAGATCAACTTAATTAAAAAACCCAATCCTAATCAGATGCGTTTGTATCATTATCCCTGGTTTTGTTCTTTCAGGAAGTTAAACTATTAGTTAAGTTGGCAGAGCAATAAGATTTTGTGCTGACAGCTTTGTGTCATTGCTGTCCAATGTGCAGACCACTTAAGGGTTTTTCAAGGGCAGAGACACTTTCTTTGATGTTCATGTGCCCCTTCATACAAACTGCAGGGTCAACACTCGGCTATGAGAGATTGTGAGGTTGGGTAAGTAAGGAGAAACTGCTTTGCTACCATGTGTAGTACATATGGTATCATCGGACTTCTTGGGACAATGACCCTTTTCTGTTGCTGCCAGACACCACTGGTTTTTTCCTCCCTGTTACTTTTTAAGAAAAAGATTTAGTTTGGTACAACTGCCTTCCATTCTTATTGCATCTACTCTTCAAATTTCCCAGTGTACAAAAATGCCCAGTTAAGTGTTTTTGAGTCCTCTGACACATGGATCGGGGGCTTTAAATTACTACAATATATAATCACTTTTTTTTCCTTCAATGGAATATTTACTAGCAATAGTCATGCACAATAGCAACTTTGCATTATGCCTTGAAAGCTCAATTTTTAAGATAAAATATATCAAATAATCTGAAAATAATCCTGTAAGGTATTTTTTTACCTTTTCCATTTCACTGCAACAGTGCAGACTCTACACAGTGAATCTAATGCCACTTGTACTAAGTATGCTCATCCTAGTCATTTTTTTTGAAGATCTTTAAAAGGAATGCATTAGCTCATGAAATCCTCAGACCACAAACAGAAAATGACTGGTTTGGTTTTTTTTTATCTTGGTTGATGCATTTTATGTATTTATTATTTTATTTATGTATTTATTATTTCCAAGTGCAAAAACCCGCATGTCTAGGAGAGTGAAACTGCATCTAGCAAACAGCTAAAATGAAAAAAAAAGTTTAGATGACAACAGAGATGGTCTTGTAAGAGAAAACAGGTATAAGAGAGTTGTCAAGACTCTTGAGAACCATTCAGCAGTGCAAGCCAGATGATACGCTGAAGCCAGTTCCATTTCAAATAGAAAAGACAGTTGTTGGTCATTCAGTAAGAAGGTGTTTTGGAAAGGGATCAGTCAGTCAAACCAAGTGAAGAGTTGACTGACTTTGTCAATTATTTTACCTTTTTATTTTGTTCATCTGTAGGCCTTTTTGCTCCCTAGTCCCCTTGAAGCAGGGTGTAACATTGTAAACCAATGTGAGACAACATCAAGGATGGAGAAATAAAGTCCTAATGTTTGTCTGTCCACATAATTTTCTCTAAGGGTTGCTTTAGTTCTGTAATTGCTAATTAAAAAAAACAAAACAAAACAAAACAAAACAAAAACAAAACAAAACAAACAAACAAAAAAAACAACCAAAAAAGCCCAAACAAAACAGATTAGAGTAACCAAATGTGGTAGTTGTTTAAAGCATTTAGTGCTTGAATTACAAGGAAGAAGAGATAAGACACTAATATTGTCTTTTGTACCGACTACTTCTTTTAATACTGAATAGAACAGCCACATCAGACAACTGCCTAAGGTATGAGCATCCTTATACTTGGTTAACAGCCTTGGTCATGCCTGAAGTTCATGGAAGTACTTAGGGGAGCAGTCAGCCTGCCTGGCAGTGCCCTGTGCAACACCCTGGGCTGTGCAGACACTGATTTCTCTAAGGTGTCAACAGAGTCGTGTTCTCAGCCCATACCACTGCATGAGTGGCAGCAGAGCCAGCAAGTAGTTGGAATATGGTGCTGTGATGAACTTTGAGCCTGAAAAAAACAAAATAACTTGAAGTGCTGCTGACTCATGATTGCAGTTACACGTTACTCAGCCTTCCTTTACTCATTTTTTATCTGTAACTTTAGAAATTTTCTTTTCTACTATTTTATTTTTTTTCAGGACAAGAAAGGGTAAAATAAAATTTAATGCTGTCCTAAGCTATCTCCAAGCACCAGGCCCATATCTGCGTGGGAATGCTGTGATCTCCCATGGCTGCCAAAACATTTGTGTGGAATTTAAGAAATTCTTTTTTTGATCTTCAGACCCATAATTGTGTAGCAGTCTTGTTAAACAACCAACAGTGGAAAGAAATTAGTAAAAGGGAGATAGAAGGGCTTTACAACTTGCTCTCCTCTTTTGAATCCCTTCTGTTCTTTTAAAATTGATGAGTAAGGCTAAATTAGACCCCTTTAACTAGAGACAATAGCCTCATTCTGGCATCTGATGCCAATTTAGGCAGTATTTCTGCTAGTACCAAACTTGGTAATTATGTCAACAGCCTCCTAACACTTGCTGCTTGCACTTGGGGATCTGTGCCAACACTGGCAGGGTGACACTAAAAGCATTCTGCACCTGAGGAGGTATCAGCCTCACACGCTGCCTCCCTGGAGTGGGGGTGAATTCCCATACTCGTGGCCAACACTGGAGTTACCTGCTGCACAAATACAAAACTCTGACAGTCTTTACAAGGGAATGAGCTCCTTTTAAGAATGCCTTGTAGAACCTCTGTCTCATGCTGCAAAGCAACACAAATGACAATTCAGACAACTGAACACAGGAACTGTGTGTAGCTTGAAGACAAACTGAGAAAACCAACGCAGACCGCAGTTTTGTAACCTGCTTTAGTAACAGAGTAGCTGTATATACAAAGTTTCTTACCTCAGTTGTTACTTTAATTTGCAAGCATGGATGCTTCCACAATTTCTTGCCTCAGAAGCAGTACTCCCAGGAATATCTCAACTTCCATCATAGCCAAAAGAGGAAATTAACTATCTCTGCCAATAAATTAGTAGAGGTTGCTTGGCATTTTAAGATCAAATTCCCCAAGTCTGCTCTTTATCCCCCAAATTGCTCACTTGTATTTTTTGCACCTCCTAGACAGTACAAATAACATATTCAGAAATGGGTTCTGAACAATAGCTTTATTTACCATTTTATTTATCATAGCACACTCTAAGCATCACCACTGCCAGTCAAGATTTTAATATAGTGCACCCACAGTAGTTTTCACCAAAAATAATTTCTTATCAGATTCGATAAGTTCACAGGCAAGAAGTATTAATTTATTCCTGGGGAAGGCATTTCAATATGTGTCACTATTCTAGGCATCAAATACATCTTTTGATGCTCATCTGAAATCAACTGTATGTCATCAATGTGAAATAACTATAGGAATGTTAATTTTTAAACAAGTCCATTATCATTGTTTACCATTTAATACAAAAAAAAAATTATCTTTGTACTGAGATTCCTCCTGTTTCTTTCTTTGCAGGTGTTTCCCCTCAGCTTTCCTACCAAGCTTTCAGCATTTTAAATTGTTTAATAATGTCTTTGAACTGAGGTAGGAAGAAGTCAGTTGAAGGCAGTGTCCCAATGGGTTACTACACACTTGAATAAATGCAATGTATTGTTGTCCTTATTTAAAGAAATGTTTAACTGGAATTGAACACACTTTATCAGACAGAAGATTTGTAGCATCTCATGATGCAAACTGTACTTTCAGACTGCTACACTGAGACCTTTTAAGTGTAGACCAATATACTATCTTTTTCTTAGAGTACCTTTAGATTTTTTATAATAAATTTGTATGTACCAAAAAAATTACAAACACACACAATCTTTTTTGTTCACGGAGATGTTTATTTTTGTCTTCAATGTTTGTAGGGAATACGATTTCACTACAAAAGTGTCTCAGAGAAACTCCATTCAAAGTCTAGGCTTAAGAATGAAGGGAAAATATACTTTCAGCTGTACCAGTCCTGAGCAAAGTTTAAAAAAAAAAATAAAAAAAAATCCTCTAGAGATAGGAAGCAGCACCAATTAAACCAGAGGGCCTCTTACTGATATCTGCTCATGCTTTCTTTTCTGTTTGAGAATTGGTAAAAACTTAGGTAGGAAGAATTACTTTATTAGAAGGTGGACATAAGATTGTCAGTCCCAATCTCTCACCAAAAACCACGCATTTTTTTATAGTTAGAGTCCAGGGCCTCAGTTTTACTTCCCACTAAGTAGTCAGGACTGCTAACAGCAAGACTGTTGCCCCCATGGTGTAACATTTTCTCTTACTTAAATTGGTAAATAAATATTTATTTATTAACTTCTTTTAATAAATATTTATTTCCTATCAAGTTCCTGTAAAGTTACATTGTTCTTAGAAGTATACTACTCATAGCAGTTATAAAAATTCCAATAACATCAGGTCTCAAAGTAATTCAAGTGGCTTACATTCTGTCTTATTCCAGTGAAAGGATTTCAAGCCATTGGTAACACTCAGTACTTAACAGTTGGTTTATCCAGGACATTCAGATTCAATCCGACAAAGTAAATACTTCTAAGAATCAGAACAGAAAAGGCACTTACTCCTTTTGGGGAAGACACCTGGCAGGTAAGATTTTTATTTTCAAAATAACAAGCCCTTTTTCTAACAACAAAATCTTCAAAAAAACTACCGTTGGATTAACATAAACCCTATGAACAAAACCAACTTATGTACCCCTTCCCACAAATGGTAATAATGTATTTGATAGAGAAACTGAGAAATGTGAAAGCATCCAAAAATACAAGTTTTATTCACTTCTGTGATGTTTCAGTAGACCATCATAGCTGACTAGAGAAAAATCTCCTCCAGAAAATGTGTTTTACAAATTGAAAGCCTCAGAAATTTCTGGACTGTTTCTTATTAACTACTTGCATTAGCAATAAAATGTAAGACTCTAGTGTATTATAACCAGGGACATCACCTTGGTTACAACTGATAACCTTTACAGAGGAGTAAATCTTTCATCAAACTTCCTTGCAATTGAACCATTGCCTCAGCGATGCTCTGTGTAAGGCACTTAGCAAATCTTAAGAGCATCTGACAGTACTGTTGGTAGTCTTGATTTGTTTGTGAGGATGCTCTAACAAACTGCAAGATTAACAGGGTACGTTGTGGGATAATCACTGAAAACAGCCAAATGAACTACTGGCCACAAAACTGTTCAGAAGCCACATCCATTCTAGTTTGGCTTCCTATTACCATTGCAACATAAAGCTATCCTTTTTTTCTAGTAGTCCATGAATTAGACCCTTTAAAATTGTTTACTGGCTAATTGTACAAGAGGAATTTATTTTGTTCCTGACTAGCTCTTTAATCAAAACTTCTGCCCTTTCAGTAAATGACCTGTATCCAAGAGTGAAATGTTCATGGTATTTACTATTCACAACCCCCTACATCTACCTTTATGCCAAAAGTCACTGAACCAACAGGTATCAAGCCAACAGGTATAAAGCAAGACACACCTCTAAGAAGTATGTCATGCTGCCTACTTCTAATACAGTACACAGAAAAAAGAATACCAAATAGACAAAGAAGCCATTATATATGGCTCTTCTAGGGATTATTCTGAAAATACATATTCTTTGTTCTTCTCTCTCCCTCCACACACACACCCCTCCCCCTCCCCTTATCCTCTGTCTTTTTGCTGGACTGAGCATTTTTGAAGGTCTTTGACATTTTAGAAACAGAAGGTGGTTGGCTGGAATTTCTGTAGGAAAGCTGAGAAAGCACACAGTATCTGTGCATTCTCCTCAGACCTTCTCTAGCAGGGACTAAGCACAGGGACTAAGCACATTTTCTTAGACTTTTCAAAAAGCCTCCAGGTACTGCAAGTTACTTGGCAACATTATGTCTGCATCAGTTGGAAAGCAGGTTGCTTATATTTCCATGTCTGGAAGCCTCCCAGCACAGAATCAGATCATTTGCAGAAATGCAGATAACTGGCGTCCCAGAATGCCTTAGCCAGAGCACTTGATAGTACAGGATCAGTGTAACTAAGTTTGCTCAGCAAGAATCTGTTCAGTAAGTCAGTTATATAGAAGCAAACACAATGGTGACAAAACTGATAATGACCTTTAAGCTTCACATACCATTGTTATCTTACAGAAACCAGAATATAGCTGAAGAACTGGGAACAGCCATCAAATTCCCCACTTACAAAAGCAGGCATAATAAATTATTTCAAACTCACTGCATTCACTTATGCTATAGATGTACTTAAAAGGAAAAAAAAAAGGGAGAAGAAGGAATCAGAATGTGTTTCCTTCAGAGCTGGAAACAGTGATAATAAATACACATAACCTGAGGAGATTTCCCTTGCCTAGATTAATTCATAGCAGGAGGCTGTTACAATAAGAGATGATCAGTCAGCTAGCAGATTTTCTTTCTGAGATGTGTGCCATCAGGAACTGGGCTTGACATTGAAGCATTTTTATTTATTCTGTGCAAAGAAGGATCAGCTTGAAATAGATTATTCATGGATGGCAAGTATATATTAGGTGCATATAAACATCAAATTAGATCTGTGTTCCCAAAGTGGGTATTCAGAAAGCAGAATCGGCCTGACCACGGACCTGTCTTAACTAACAGATGTAAACTGATTGAACAACTCCATCTTTTTTTAGCGACAAAGACCTGGGAATATCTTTGAACCCAATTCAGTTTGTATTTTGTAGAATCCAGTGAGCTTGGAAAGGAGGTAAAGAGCCACATTTCCTTAGCCCAGGTTCCATTTATTTCCTTCTTCTGTATACTTTTGCTTCTTCATACAGAAGAAGAAAATCGGGCATGCATGGTTAGCAGGTTATCAAAAACCACATTAATAGTCTCTTTTCCTCAGCTGTCTCCTCAGTAACTCTGTTGTAAACTAGTGCTTCATCAGTCTACAGCCACTTTTCTTAAAACCTTAGAAGTTTAAGGGGACATGTTCACTTTGCTTTGACCAAGATCAATATTTATACACAGATGTGCTGGTTTTGGCTGGGATACAGTTAATTTTCATCACAGTAGCTGGTATGGGGCTGTGTTTTGGATTTGTGCTGGAAACAGTGTTGATAACACAGTGATGCTTTAGGTATTGCTCAGCAAAGCTTACAGAGTCAGGGCCTTTTCTGTTTCTCATCCCAATGCACCAGTGAGAAGGCTGGAGGTGCACAGGGATGTGGGAGGGGACACAGACAGGACAGCTGACACCAAATGACCACAGGGATCTCAGACCATATGGCATTCATATAAAGCTGGGGAAAGCATATAAAGCTGGGGAAAGAAGAAGGAGGAAGCAGGTGACATTCAGAGTGATGGCATTTGTCTTCCCTCATCACCATCATGTGTGACAGAGCCCTGCTTTCCTGGGGATGGCTGAACACCTGCCTGCCCATCGGAAGTGGTGAATGAATTACTTTTATTTTCCTTGTGTGTGCAGCTTCTACTTTACCTGTTAAACTGTCTTTATCTCAACCCGTGAGGTAATTCTTGCAATTCTCTCCCCCCTAGCACCAGGGCAAAGTAAACAAACGGATGTGTGATCCTTATTTGCCAGCTGAGGTTAATGCATGACTTTGCTAAACAGAGAACAGTGTAATTAAATACTACACATTTCCAGGTGGCCTAGGTCCTGAAAATGTAGTCCTGGAGGATTTCTTGCTCAAATATTGCTCCCTCTGCCAAGATACACCATAATTTCTACAAAATAATTAACATTTTGGAACTATTTTTCTAACTATTTTTACTGAACAATATTTTTCTGATGGTGATTTTCCTTTTAGACTATGAAATAAGGAGTGATTAGATAGTATCACCATTTTGTCTTTTACAAAACCCAAAATGGGACAGCAATCTCTTGTGTAACTAATGTTCATTAGGAGCTGTGGAATATGCTTTTTGCTCTTCATCTTCCACATTTAACTCCTTAAAATATACCTAAAACTTCCTGTGCCCATTAAACTGCTCTTAAAATCCCCTGTGTCAGTAGACAGAGCAAGTTTGTTCTGATAACTTTTATCTGTCTCTCACAATAAAAGGGGTAAGATCAGGATCAGATACAGCTGAGTGATTAGGTAACACACAGTGGTGGTTTGCTTTAATGAATTTTCACCAATACAGTTAACTAGAGGGTGTAAACAGCTCCTGCATTATTAAATCTACAGGATCTGAAACTATGTTTGCTGCATCTTCTTTCACTGTTTGAATACAATGATATAGTTTAGGCAGGGGGACACAACTGGACTCCTAGGCCTCGTCTACAGAAAAATTCTTGGAAAAGTCACGTAAACATCACCTGCTGTTGGATAATAGCATTTTCTAGCAAGTGTGCAGCTATCCATTGCTGTTGCACAATTTACTCCATTCTAGACAGGAAGTTACAATGATTTCTATAAAGCACTGACTTTTAATTAACTTGTGAAGTACTTTTTCCAGTTTAATTTAGTGGTTAAATCCTGTTAACTCCTGTTAAAACATGGGTTCTTTGGATGTCAAAGTAAGCTCAGTACAAGATTATTGTCTCAGACAAATCTTTTAAGTGTTTTTTTAACAAAAGAAAATCATCTGAGCTTCCTCAGTTTGGCTGATCTTACCATACAGTTTTTGCTAGCTTGGGAAGTCACAATCTTTCAAACTGAGACTGTTTTGGCATAAGTTGGGGCACAATTTCAGGTTAGCAAAACCTTTCAAATCTCAAACTGTATTTCCAGCACACCCAAATCTTAACATTAAGATAGAAGTATGCATTTTCAAAATGCCATATTTGACTGACTGGTCCACTAGCCAAAACCAGCATTAACTTTCATGTTACCTATCTTATTCCTGAGTAAACACAGGCCATATTTACTACAAGTACAGCACTTGCTGTTGCCTTCAGAGAAATTAAATTTAGATGCCTTTCTATTTCCATACAGTTTCGGATGTTTGAACAGACTCCCTAGTAGGGAGAAGAATCAAATAATGGCATGTGAGAGAAAGACAAAAAAAAGATACAGTTAAAAACCCCCGATGTATATAAAAAGTACACAATAGACAGTTCCATAACAAATCCATCCTGTATAACAAAGTAAAATGAATCAGCATAATGTGGTAAACTGTCAGGCTTTTGAGACAGGAAAGAGAAAAGAATCTAAGATGCAAGATGTGAAGTTTAAAAGACCTGCCTTGAACACTGTAGTAAACCGGTAGAAACAAATTCTAGAAAGTACTCTCTCTCACATGGCTACTTGAAAATGTGCTATTCATATAATTAAAAAAAAGTAAAGTGCACAAATTATAAAATCAAACCTTTTCTGAGATTTTACAATCTATGCTCCAAAACATCAAATATCTAGATAAACATATAATAGGTTAAAACATCAGTCATGGTATTAATATCAAGACTATTAATATCAAGAATTTCAAACTTTAAAATGTAATTTATTTATTACTATCGTCTCTGTTGGAATCAAGATTTTATATGGTATAATTTAACCTGCTACTGAGTAGAACTTAAATTCATGAAAAAAAAAAAATCAGTCTCAACTGTATTCATTCTTTTCCTTATAATTAATATAATTATATTAATGGCAAAGTTAGGGAGATAAGAGACTGAATTACTGTACACTTTATCAATGAACTATTTATACTCCATTTTCCCCCATTTCCCCCCCCTTTTCCTTTCTGAAACCAGACAATCAACACATAAAGGAACTCATTTACATGGAACACTATCACACTTGTCTTTGTTGGGCCACCATTTCATGAACAATCCAGGATGTATGGCTGTTGAAGACTGGTGCATATATAGATTTAACAAATAACAGTTCTTATGCAGAGAGCAATCACAGAGAAAAATAGCTAATCAAAACACATTACAACATTAAATTTTCACTTTTTATAAATGGAGTAAAGATGCTTTTAAATATATTTACAGTTAGAAAAAGGACTTAGGATTACTACACGTCAAAATTATTTAAAAATTATGGAAGTGAAGTTCATTTAAATTATAACACTATGAACAGAGTCATATGCCATATGTTACTTAGAATTTGTCTACTCTGCTGTCAGTATTGTTGTATCCCTTTAATCACCAACAGGCAAAAATTACCTTTGCTTAATGCTAAAACAAGCATCATTGCAATGAAATGCTGGCAATCTAATAGTTCAGTTAAAACCACCACAGCTTTTTAGATCCTAGCTGACTTGTGTTGTATCTGTAGTTAGAAATTGCTTTTTAATGTCTTGTTCCATAAAGAATAGTGAGGTTTTTTTGCATTCCTTTTGATTATAACCATCCTTGTACCACATTTTTGAGATTATCTTCTAGAGACAGTTGGATCATAGTAAAATCCACTCCATCCTTCCTTCCTTTCAAACCAAATGGCTACTTATTTCTGAAGATCGAGTCCTCTCGTGGGGGAGTGCTGGGTGGTATGTTCACATAAACTTAATTGAAAATACATTTCCATTTAGTGAATTCCTGGTAATAGATTATTATTTGTTTGCAAGGAATTCTGAAGTGTGTTAGCATTCATTACATTTTAAATCAGAAACACATTTCATAAAACATCTTCCAATGAGATTTGCTATCCTTACACTGATTACTTTAAAGAGTTTCAGCTCTTTTGTAATCCATTACATCAGTACAGTCCCACCTAAAGATTAAAAATAAAAAGATAAAGTTGAGAAGCATGTATTTCTCTTTTAAAAACTAGTGTATGTTATTCTGAACACCAGCCCAGCCCCCAAAACATTTAAGAACCTTAAAAAGCATTGTTCTACAGATACTAAGAGTTGGCCAGGTAACAGCAATGAACAGACATCCTATTCAGTAAGATAAAGCAGAATACATAATAAACAGGTCAGTAGTTTATCCATCTGAAATAGCCTATAATTAACATTTGATGTCTAAAAAGTTTAAATAGCAACACCAAGGAATGAGGTATGTATGTTCTCAGATATCACATCAGACTCTCATTTTATGCAACTAACTGTATTTCACAACTAGCATCTTACAAAATAGAACAGTACCATTGTGCCTGAAGAAGTACTGCATTAAAAACAGAAAAATACATTACTACAAGAAACCACCAAACATCACAATTGTCAGGGGCTACAAAAATCCATTGTTTTAAGCTGTTAAGAAGACATATCATAGGTTGGTAATAATTTGGGGCTGGATTCACTACCAAGAAGGTCCATCCAACTTTTACACGGGCTTCAAAATATATTTACTTTGAATGAAAAAGAAGAGGCTCACAGGAATGTAAGTGCACTATCTCCCTAAAAGGAGCTAAATGGACTTTTGTACTGAACCAGAAGCTATAATTTAAAATCTATATACGAATTGTATGTATGTATCAAAACACTTATTGGTTGTAAACAAAAATGCAAAATCTGTATTCATAAAAATATTTTATTGGTAACTTTACATAATACCAGATGGGATTGTAAATAATTCTGCTCTGTATCAGCATATTGCTAAGTGCGTAAATGTTGACAGTTTATGCCATAAAGCAGGATGGATACTGAGCTTTTTTCCACATGACATAATTCTAATAGGCCAAATCAGTATTAAAGAAATTGATTCAGGAACAAAAAAAATAGTAGTATTGTTATTTTCTCAATCTTGTGCAATATCTGATATTCCTGTAATGAAATGAGTCACTATATGACACTAGAAAAATCTGGGGCAAGGAAACAGCACTAAGCAGAAACAAGAACTGCAGTTCTGTTACTTTTAAAGCTTTTCCAAACTTTCATATTTCCAAATGTTAGTTTTTGCCAAATGCGTCATCATCTGAGGTTCAGTATTTGTTACACAACACAGAATACCAGTGTACAGCGACAGTGCAGTACTTTACCTGAATTGCAAGGTTGACTAATCAATGTGTTTTCTATTTTGCTTGTAAACATTACAATAAGTGTTTTAAGTGTCAAAAAATATTGGTAAAACCATCAACATAATTCAGTAACAGTAATCTAGTAAAATGTGTCAAACATTGGCAAAAATCCATACAAATGTTTTCTTTAATAACATTTTTCCTATTTAACCACACCAAGTACCAGCAGGTGTTTTTAAGAGATAATTATTATGAAAATTCTGTTGCAGCAATAGTTGATTAACTTGATCTTTGACTTGCATACATATAACTATGTTTCACAATTCTCAAATAATACATATTTAGGCAGCTTGAACTATGTTATAAAAATTTAAATTCAGTACATGCCAATAGAGGAGACTCCAAGAATTGTGTTAGAATTCACTAAACTAAAAGTGAAAATGGACATACCAATAACACTGCATAATGAACATTCAAACCACATTTTCATGGCACCCTTACACATGAAGATTAAAAAGTTGGTCTGAAAATGCTCTGTAAGCATTTGTAGATTGCATTTAAATTATTATAGAATCATAGAATATGCTGAGTTGGAAGGGACCCATCAGGATCATTGAGTCCAACTCCGGCCCTGCACAGCACACCCCAAGAATCACATCATGTGCCTGAGAGCATTGTCCAAACCCTTCTTGAACTCAGGCTTGGCGCAGTGACCATTTCCCTGGGGAGCCTGTTCCAGTGCACCCTCTGGGTGAAAAACCTCTTCCTGACATCTAACGTAAACCTCCCCTCACTCAGCTTCATGCCATTATTGTTTCTACCACTGCACTTCTTTTCTTTTTTTTTAGCTTCATAAATTACGTTCCAGTCAATATGCCAATTATGCATGAAAAATCTGTCATGAAAATGTGGTAACAAGTGACAGAAGTTATGTACTTGTATGTTCTGAAGAGAAGAGACTAAAACTGGAGGAAATAAACTTTAATGAGATTCCCCATTCAGTGATGATGCTTCTCCTCGGGGTGAAGATGACCTGGACATTCCCCTCTCTGTGTTGTCAGAGCTAGAACCACTCTGACTGTGTTGATCTGCAGAAGCAGCACTGGAAGCAGGTGGTGACTTAGTTTTCTCCTTAAAGTCTGTGATTATGACTGTCAGATCTCCAACGGTAACTTCCAAATGCTGAGCACTACTTCGATCCACATTTTTCAACCTTGGCCTAAATAAAGCAAATAATAATATTAAAAGCACACACACCACCTTATTATCTTGTCTCCCTCCTACTTTTTAGGAGCTCTAGAGAACAAACATGTATATAAGACTGCTTTGTGCAACACCTAATACATAGGAAAACAACGTACCACAAGTGTTAATGGTGTTTACTAGTACGTTCTACATTGAAATAGTTGAATAGAACACATTACTACCTAAAATTATTTAAAGTTGACATTATGAAAAATGTCACTGTGCAGCAATATGGATATATTGCACATGTGAAAGATTTTACTTTTAAAGATCAAGTTTTTATTGTGACAATAGGAAGATACAAATTTGACCCGGTGAAACCTCTATCTCTGCAGCAGCCTTACACAACAATGCTAAGTAGAAAATTATGTTCAATAACCAAGATGTTGGTATCTGTCTTTTAAATTCAACAGCACAGATAGTGTCAACTTCTAGCAGGTGTTACCTCATTTCAAAACCTCACTAGGACCACCACTATACTATTTGAACTGGACTTTGTGTTCATAGTATAACTCTGGTATTTCTGGCATACACTGTGGTTTAAATTATGCACAGAGATGAGTATTACACACAGTGTTGATAGGGTAATTATCTTCATCTAATCTTTCACTGGATGATATTAGTTTGATATTTCCCAACAAAAAGAACCAAAAAACACTTTGACTTAAATTTCACCATCATCTTTTTGCTAGTGACAATTGTAAAGTACTTTTCAACTTAGTCCTTTCCCTTGACAACTACAAAAAACTGCAACCAGAAAGCTGAATTCATACAAGTGGTTATGAACATCTCACTTCATGTGTTTAACTGACTGCAAGGCTATCACTAGCTCAAGCTGCAGTAAAATGACATCACACGTTTGCAGGTGTGCACACAGCAAAGCCTTAACCCCTGCCCTCTCATCTGACTTAGCTAGAAGTAGAATTGGTTCCCATTCAACTTGAGCTGAAACAACTCATGCCTTTCCTCCACTAGAATTGAGACAGGCTTTGACATCTTGTTCCCCTGAGGCTGAAGCAGCATGACTGAAGAATTTCAGAGAAAACTGAAAATCTGCTGCTCTACAATGTGGGAATGGAGAGACATTCAGCATTATCAACATGCGTAAGTGCCAGGCCTGGAGCTTATTAATCATATTGAGTGTGCATGCAGATTTTTAAGATTGTTTCCAGCAATAATATATACATTTTAAGGCAAAAAAGAAAGAGATCCTTTTCCCAAAGGATACTGAAGAAATCTGTTTAAACCAATCAAGTATTCTTAACTTACTAACCTACCTAGTGAAATAATTCTTGGAAAAATTAACTTGGAAATCACTTTTCTCATTTTTGCATTTTTTCTGTATTACTGAAATTTAGCCATCAATATTTCAATTTACAATTTTTAATTAGCTTAAATAAAACTCACTACACTAACATCAAATGCTTCATAAATTAAATATTTCAGCTGCATGAGGTAAGCTCGTAAATTTTGCAAATTTGACTATTTTAAAAAAAGAGGAGGAAAAGGGAAGAACCTCTCAGTCTCCTTAATCCTAACCATGACTTTCTAAATGACTGCTCTCTCTTGACTCTCAGTCTCTACCTGGTTCTGACCTTAATGATCTTATTTCAGGCACAAGAAAAGCATCTGCTATTTCTCTGCATAACTAATCACAATGAATATTTCCTGGCTGGGCTACTTTGGAGTTCAAGGGATTAAAAAAAAAAAATCAATAATTCCACCCACATTTGCTTAGACTGCCTGTTTTACATACTTCTCAGATTTTTGGCACAGCTTTATTGCTACAATAACTTTATGCTTAACTTGTGATGAATTAGCAGTTAAACCTGCTGCTTTTGTTTAGCAGTTTGAACCTTCCTTCCACTGGTCTTGCAGCAAGATTAAGGCTTTTACAACAGCTTATCTGTACTGTAATAATTCATGTTTTCAGTCCTAAGAGTCCAAGGTTTCCTTCAGCATCCCAGATGCAGCACAGAGATTTTTAACACTAGGTAATACACATGCCTTATTCTGTCACATTAATTTATACCCTAGTTCAGCCCTTCAAAGCTAGTCACTCCCATCCCCTCTCTTTTCCAGAGATTAATATCATCAATTTGCCTATCAAGAGTTTTGTATGGTGTGAGAAATACTTTGTAACCCTTAAAAGAATACCCTTAATAATCCTTAAAAGGTCTTTTTTTCACTATTCAGCTGATCTCCATCTTCTGGCCACAATTACATACTGCAGGTCGTTTTCGCATTTTATAGACATCCTAAACCAATGAAACTTCACACACCAACATCTAGCCTTATTGTTTGCCACAGCACTTAAAAAGCAGTACAGACAAAGAACATTTCTTATTTTCATTTGCAAATTACATTTTACCAATACTGCAAAAGTTTCTAGATTTTTTTACCTGGTTTTCTTATGACTGTTCTTTTTGCTTGTTTCCTTTTCACTTTTTTCCTTTTCTACTTTGTCTTTTTTCTCTTTCTTTGATTGTGTAGGGGGCACGAATTGCTGAGGAACCTGCTGTGCAACCAGCTGAGAGACAGGTCGAGGTTTCCTGTGTGCACATATATATAGACATGCATAATGCTTAGACTTAACAAGTCTCAAATTGCCTACTGTTCAGTAATTAACATTAACAATTACTATAAAAAGAAACATTGTTAAAACATATCTTGCTGCTAATACTTCATTAAGATAGCATATAACATTTAAATGCATTACAGCCTTTTGTTTCACTTACTTGCATTATCAGCAGATTTTTTTATTTTACAGGATTTAGAGACAATACTTTGCGATGTGCCCTCTTCTCCCAGTTGTCATATCCAGACAGAGGCCTCAGAGTGAATTCCAAAAGAGAAAAGCTCCCAGAGACAACACTTCACTACCCACACCCAGCCCCCTCAAATGCTGAAGAGGCCTGTTTTGAGTGTACTCCAATACAGACACAGACTGTATGTAGGTATCACAAAAAGGAAAAAGCTGACTTAAGGTATCAGAGCTAAAACCACTGTTGGCCTTACAGAATAAAAATTAAGTGTTTTCAGCTCAAACGAATTCATTGAAAGCAATAATAAATCCTGTTGTGTATCACTTTTATCACGTTCACTGAAGAAAAATATCCTGCACTAATATTAGTAGGATATAACTGTCAGAAGACATAGTTTGAAAGATGGTAATGGAAGCATACAGCCACATTCCAACAGTATACACAGTGCACGTTTCATTTCCAAGTTTTCATCTAAATTAAAAACCAGTGTGGGAAGAGTAAAGCAGGCAAAAGATTTTCAGCAGTTTATTATTTTTACATTTTCAAAAATATAATTTTGAAATGGCTTAATTTTTATTCTGTTTTATATTGTAATATAGTTATTCTAGTTTGAAATGAAATGTTTTCCTTTTTCCAATGCAAATGTATTTATTTAATCTCTCATTTTGAAATTCAGGAATTTCAAGTCATGACATATAAAAAAGAAGGTCCTATTTATACTCTGAAGATGTAAATGTCTTCTCCAAAAGAACGTTTACCTTGACAAGCTCTTGAGTTTTGTTAGTTGGGTTGTGATGTTGGGATTTTTAAAACAGAAAAAGCACAAATTATATGCACCGTGACGCTCTGAGAACACAAAACAGTTATTAAAGCAAAAGAAGCTGTCAGCTCATACACATATTTATTTATCCCAACCTACAGGATCATGCTACTGGCACTTCTTGCTTAGGTGAAGAGGTGAGAAAAATAACAAAAGGAGGAAATCAACACAACTCCATGAATCCATGAAGTGTGGGAAAGTTAGTTAATATAAGTTAGCTGAGATTTCATGAGCCTTCACAGCAAGTTCTTAATGAATTAAAATAAATTAAAGCAAACATTATTAATATTGTCAACACAATGGAACTTTGAAATAAAAACTAGAGCACTATTTTTGCACTCTTAAACTAAGCCAATGCTGACTCCTGGAGAGACAAAGAACAGGAACAAATCACAACTGGCAACTAGGTATATCAGTTGGCAACTGTACGACTACAGGCTCTTTAGGAGAGCACTAGGACCTTGCAAAACACTGAGTTCATAACCACTGGAACAACTTGGTGGACTACAAATGAGTAGGTTAACAGGGTACACAGGACATTTTTAAGAAAACTTGTCTCGGAATTGTTTTGACCTTTTGTCATAGCAGTTCACAACAGAGCAAGAACTATCAAGGTGTAATGGATGCATGAGCTGATAATTTCAGGTAGAAAATATCTCTCGTATATAAACAAAACTGATGATCTGTCCTGAACTGCAGATTCTTCCAGGAGATAGGGATACAATTTCTCATGACAGCCAAGTGACAATCCCATCATTACTACACAGTGACCTGAGAGAATAATCTGACATGTTACTGATGAATTAAGACAGTAGTGAACTTCTTGACATAGAATGAATTGTTTCCCAGAACTGTGGACAACACCATGATTATGGAAACTTCTTAAACAGAGTAGAGGGGAAAAAAATCTTAGCCAAATAATTTTAGAAGTTCTCAATTTGTAACAATTTCAGTTCTTGAGGACAAACTAGATAATTTATATTAGGATACAGCTGGGAATCTAAGCTTAGTTCTAAGTCCTAGGTTTAGAACTTCTTTTCTTAATACCATAAAATAAGTGAGACTGAAAAAAAATCCTTGCAGTAAGGTAGAGAAGTCACTTAAGACAAAAAAGGCACAGAGAAATCATGTTTTGGAAGATGCACTAAAAATTAATCAAGAGGTTCTATGTGGTTTTGCTGTAACAAGGTCTACTCAGTTATTTTATTCCTTCCATTGAAACAGCCAGCTTTTGGTTCTCAATTATTTCTATAGCTGTCTATCAGTTATAGTGATGTTCTAAATTTTATTATGCGATTTGTCACTTCCAGATTTATTAAATGGTGCAGTTAATGTCTTGTATTAAAATAAACAGAAAAAACGTAATCCGTATCTCTCAACATTAGGAGTGTCTTTCAAGCATTCAATTTTTTTTTCTTTAGATACTCAAAAGGGGCTACTAAATTGCAGCCAAGCACTTTGCAAGCCATGCAGGAGTTAGGAAATATCTTTACCACTCCTGAAGCTTTAACCTGATAGATAGAATTGTTCCTGACTTCACAGTAGCTGAATCATGTTATTCAAGCATGAAGGAATTCATATAGAAAAGGCTTTCTCAGAGAACATAAAAGAAACTATCGTGCAATAGGAAATTGATTTTGATTTGTCAAAATACATTTTAAATTATTGGTTTTCAAAACCAGTTACAGACTCCTTGCAAGAGGCTGCTACAGATTAAGTATATACAGACAGTGTTAATACTACCTTTTACGTCATCAACATACTGATAGTAATTTGCTTATTAAGCATTAATAAGAGCACATGAGTTTTCTGGTATTTAGAAAGAAGAATCTTCTGCATTAAGATTACAAGCGCTATTGCCTCTACCACTGGGCCACTATCTGACCACCCCAACTGAACAATTCATAACTACAAGCAGAAATGTTCATAAAAACAATACATATCATTTAGCCAGCCCCTAAAAGCTTTGCATTTTTATCTAGTAATGCCATTTCAGTCATTTGAAGGGAAACCTTAATAAAGAAAGGCATACACTATTACAGAAGATAAGAACTATCAGTTCTTTCCAACTGTAGAACATTCCAGCTCCAAATATTACACCTCTCCTTCTCTACCACCCAGTTTTCCTTTTCAGACAGTGTTATCTCTCTTCTAAGTTAACATCAGCCATACTTCTACCTACACTTCTATTCCAACCTCAACCATTACAGTTTTACTTATTTGCTAAATTCAATATTGTTTTCAAGGTGTTGCACACAAATACCCACATACCCCATAGTCTCCTTAAAAAAATTAGGAAAACTAACACTTTTGGTTTTTAAAAAGCCAATAGACATTAACACAAACATGCAAGGATAAAGTTTTTGCCTTCTCTACAATTCCCATAAATGCTAAATGATAAGGGTGTCACCATTTTTACTCTAGTCTTGTTGCAGGATTTGATCTAGCTGCTGGTTTAGAAGGTACCTTTACAGGGATTGCAGAAACTTGTCTTCAGGTTTTGCGTGCAGAAGCTCATTCAACACTGATGCTCTCAAATGAAACAAATATTTAATGCTGCAAAGCATAGACTAGTTTTCATTGCAGGTATTTAAAAAAAAAAACAAAAAACAAAAAACAAACAAAAAAGCAAAAAAAAAAAACTTTGTAACACAGCAACTTACATGCCTAAAGATAAATACTCATGCACTTTTGCCCCAAGTCAGCTCAACACAATACCTTGTCATAAGTCATTTTGGACATCTCACAGCAATACATGCTTCCTTAATTTCCCTCACTTGGTACTCACCAATAATCTATGTTAATAGAATTTTGACTAATTTGATACAGTGAATAATTTGACTAATTTTGACTAATTTGACAGTGAATAAGTTGGTTTTATTACAAGAATGCAGGTCCATTTTGAGAACGGAAATAAAAAAATACCTATGTACAATACTAATGGCCAACACATGCAGTAGAAATACAGTAAACTTTCAGTTGCCCAAGTTGAGCATCAAACATTCAGACAACCAAACTGGCTTAATGCTGAAGCATCTTGGGGTCTGGCTGAATTTAATTTATACAGAGCACAACTACATTTGCACACTGCTGCTTCTGCAGCCATCACTAGTCTGTAAAGCAGACTAATGTCTCCTGCACTACTCAGAGTATGAGCTCCAATTCTGACAGACCTCAGTTACTTATCTGTCAAACCAGCTCTAGAGTTCACCTGCTACAGTCTGGAAACAAAGAGCACAATGTGGACAACTGTGACAGTTCTTCCATAAATCAACGCCAAATCTACCTCCATCTCAAGAGAGTCCTGCGTCAGCATGATGCACCCCTGCTCACAAGGCTCAGAGCAGATTTATCCCTTTGGTGCTGCATATCCTGAACACTCAAAGAGTGTTCCTGAACACTCAGAGCGAGCCAAATAAGACTGCCAATCAGCACACAGTGCAGCCAAGCAAGTAAGACTGCTGAGAAGCACAGCACAGAGACATCAACAGAGCAACCAACACCTCAGCTTTGATTTAGTGTGAGCCATCTCAGACTTGGACTGATCCACACAGAACCAGTACCAACATACTCTCAGTATCAACAGATCTCAGAACATAAACTATGCTTTTCTATGCAGAAAACTAGATGCTATAATTAAATCCCAGTGCTGAATACATATACACTTACTGTGGGAAAAGTGTATTGTCATCTCTAATGCACAGTTTACAGGGATCAGACATTCTGAAGAACAGGAAACCTACTCAAAGGCACACTCTTTCCTGAAGCTCCGTGTCCTCTGCTTTGTATATTTTACTACTGCAGAAATATTAAAATTACAATTTCCCAATCTTAACAATGGGTCTAGATTAAGGAAATGCTGTCACCTTAGCATTCAATCAAGCTGAAAGATGTTCTTCAATGGATAACCTGGATCCAGAATATGACATGCCACGCAGAGCTTCAATTTTAATGTGATCCTTTCCTTCACTTTCCTCTTCTCACAGTCATCCACCCCCTGGCCTCAATTCAGGCAAAAAGCCTTTGCTGGAGGCTTATCCTGTCTGAAGCGGCAAATTACCTATTTTCTAAAGCAAGTGGCATGTGCAGCTTATCGAAAAACTTTCAGAATACCATATGTTAAGCCAGATATTTATGTCAACTATTGAGCTCTGGTCACTTTACTTGCCAAACTTTTCCTCCAATAACTAGAGCAAAAATTTAGTCCAGTTCTACTTAGCTATCAATGAGCTAATACAATTCTATTTTCAAATTCTTCTTATCCCTGGTTTCCTATGAAATTATACTCGTCCCATCCTAAAAATCAGGAAGAAATTTCCTGTGAAACACTATTCTTACAGAAGGATGTTATGTGCTAGCTGCCCAACATGGTACTGATGTGGTTCATAGATTCAAGTTCCTCTTCCAAGTACTAAAAAGTTACCTTTTGAATGACAGCAGGATTTAATGAAACAGGTAATATCATAGAATAAAAGAATCATTTAGGTTGGAAAAGATCTCTAAGATCACAATGTTTATAATACTAAACAGAACAGGGAACTATTATATATCTCAAACTATTTATTCATCAAAACAGTTCAAGCTTTCAGACTGATCAGCAATATCTTATCTCCTACCATGTTTTCATTCCCAGAAAAGACCAGCTCCTGAGAAAACAAAGCCTGTGGTATTTCCTCACAATTCTTCACCTATTTTTATGTAGAATCTCTACATGGTATCCCATACATTCCAAAATTTCAACTTTCCAATTTTTTTAAATTCCTCCAATCCTAAAAAAAAAAAAAAAAAAAAAAGCCCCACCAAAACAAACCAAATTTCAAAGACTTAAAGAGGTTTTATTCAAAGGCAGCCCTATTCCTTAAGCAGTACAAATTATCTAAATTTCTCTTCACTGCAGGGAGATATTGATCTTTTTCTCAAGACAGCAGATTTATTCCTCAAGAAAGAGAGGTTAAAAATATCTGGAGCAGAAACCTCACTGATTTTGTCTCACCCTTGGTCACAGAATCCTCTCCTCAAAAATGAAAAATCCACATTATTTTTTAAATACAAAGTATTCTTCCCTTCCAGGCAATTCAGGTGAACAGAATAAAAGCTTCCAAGTTAATCCAAGTTCCCGAATCTTCTACTCTACTTCTTGTTGCTTTAAGGTCCTCACTGCACAGGACTTAGGTAATGAGTTCATCATGTTTTTGAACATCAACTTCTTCAACACTTCTGCAATATGTTCTGTCCTACCAGCATGGCATGGCAGAACTCATTCTTTGGAAAACAGTAGTCTAGTCAATTAGCCCCTTGAATTTTACTGTGCAGAGTTTTACAAGAATTATCAAAATTGCTATTGCCAAAAGGTCTTACAAGCAGTAAATAATCTATTTATGTATGTCATCTTTGGTCAAACTTGTGAAGCTGACTGCTAAAGAATTGAATCAGTACAAAAAAGAAATGTAACTGCCTTTACAGATTCCACATACAGGTTTTTTTACAGTATCTCCTTGGAAAGTCTTGGAGTTTATTCCAAAAGCTGCATTATAAACACAGTGTATGCTGATGCATTATGGATTAACCCAGAACACTTGTCACAGTTCTCAATAATATAGTAGAAACTCTAAAATCAAATTCAGGCATTCCCAAATAAATATCTTTGTGCAAAGCATAACAGAACAAGGTCAGTCAGCTTGTAGGAAAAAATACCTAGAACTATTCACTAGGCTTCAGAGAAAGTCAGTCAGCTCCTTTAAATAACCACTCAAGTTTTCCTGAATCCCACCTCTCTCTTCATTTACTACTTATGAGGGAAAACTGCTTAAAAAGCAACATTCTGTAAATAGAAGAGATCCCTATAATATCTTCTATTCTGTAAATAGAAGAGAGACTATCCCTCTCTCTCTCATGCCCTGCAGACTTGCCTATCTCCTTTCCATCTGCTACTGTGTGGCTTCTGTGTGTTTCTGATTGAGATGACTCAGTTAAGGTACTCAATATTTTTTTCCAAATGGAATTCTAATTTGTCATTTACTCATATTCTTCCTCCACCAGCCTTTGCTATTCCCTCATCCAGTGATGATTTCAGAAATGCCTTGTTAACATTCCAAATCCTAATATAAATCCTGTCTTGCTGATGTTTGTTTCATACATGTCTTTTAAAAGTCTAAATAGAATACAGTTAAATGCATTAAAATCTTGTTAAGAACAAAGCTGAATCATTCAAATCCTACTCTGTTCTCTCATTACTAGACTGGATCATTTTGCAGTACAAATGTACAGGCTTTAAATATCTTATAATTTATTTGAAGATCATTTTCCACTCACATCTATCCTAAATATTAATGTCTCAAGAAGCTAATAGAAATCTGATATCCACAGTAATACTCTAATCTCCATTTTTCTAGTTCACAGTCATTAGTGAAATCTCAAGAAAAGCTTATCTTTGCATACTTTCTACTTTATCCTCATATTCTAGCTAGTCTCTACTCAAAACTCCTTCACCATGTCCTCATTTCTCTAACTACTACAGTCCACATTCTCAAATATATCTGAACACAGTAACTAGAGCAATTAATTTAAAAATAAAAAGTAGTTCCTAATCTTCAAAGCAAGCAGATATTTACAGGGAGTCAAACTGATATTACAGTAAACATCTTTTGAAACAAAGTGAAGGATGTGAAAAAGTGGCTTTAGGTAGAAGATTTTCTAAGAAATAACTACTCCTGTAACATTATTAGGAGAACACCATCACTTAGGTATGAATGTTTTGAGCAATTCTTACGGCATCTATTTCAGTAACTTTTACAGGGCACAGCTATAGTTAAGTATTGTAGCAATATTATAGTGTGATACACTTCCTGCGCATTTGCAAAAAGACATCAATTATGCAAAGTTCTAACTTGTAACTTTGTAATAGAGCTTAGATAACTTTTCACTCAGCAGATCCCAGGACAGGTTACAACCAGCAGCTTTGGAATGTGACTTTTCCATGATGGATCGACGGTGTAGATTTATACACCAGAAAGTCTAAATGGCTCCAGGAAAAACAAGATACTTCAAATTCAGTTTCTTTAACAAGTAACACAGTACCTTGAAGTCAAAGTTACTAAAAAGTAAATAAACTTTCCTCCCACCCACTAACCACGTCTTTTTTATACAGTTATCTCCCTTCTCCCACCCTCATATACTGATAAAGGATTACTATATAAATATCAAGTAATTAACTTTCCCCTTCCTCAGGCATGTTTTCTCTTTTTCAGAGGTCTTTCTGCAAAAAAGGTAACAATGACCCTAAAAATTTTTGCTTCTATGTCCCTTCCAGAGTATCTTTTCCCTCTCAATATAACTGGTTTTAAGGAAAACAAACATAAGCAACTTCACCTAAACATTCACCTAAAAATTAAACATAGACACAGCTACCGGAGTCTTCCTTGCTTTGAGTTAACCTCTGCAACCAAAGAGCTTAACTTCAAAGAGACTGCTCTTTTTTCCAAGACTACGAATTCATGAAAAACGTCGGAAGGCTGAGACCTATATTTATATAGACATTGCAATGATATTCACAGCTTTAAATAAAAGAAATGGAATGAAATTTAATTTCACATCATAATCTTATTATCATGGCTTACAAATGCAAAAGAATTTCCTAAGAGTTAAGAAATTGATACTTGAATTCCTCATAATACAGAATGAAATGACTAGAACCAAGACACACATCCATGCATTATGTCATTGCCATGACTGTCCTCATGTAATAATGCTGACAGTCAAAACCCAATTTGACACACAAGGAGTGACAGTCTTATTAAACTTCAAGTGAGAAGGCAAAACTTTAGCTGTTACATTTTAGGCCATTCGTTCCAGTTTATGCACAAATCTGTACTGTTAAGGTGTAAGCATGTGCAACCTGGCTGCACAGAAACAAACAAACAAAAATTCCCTATCTTTACCCCATCAATATCTTCTTTATTGATTTTTGTGCTTCAAGACAATGAAGTTTTCAAGTGTTAGGTTGACAGTAAAAATTTAAAACCGTGAAATATTTTTAAAGCTTCAATATCAGAAGACTATTTTTGTTAAATGCAAAACGCTCATTCTCAAACAATTTGACAGAATTATTGAGCATTTCTACACACAAAATGCACAGCTTTTAATATATCCTTCCACATATTTGCAGACTAATAGCTACAATGTTTTCAGACTTTATTTTCTTCTATCAGGCAATTTTTTAACTAACAACATATTTTTCTAGATTTGATATAAAAGCAAAATTTGCTTTCTAAAATTACATTTATCTTTTTACTGACTATCATATCTACTCCACAATGTCTTTCTGAAGCATCTTGCACAACAAGAGCTTCTAGGTTCTGCCAAACAATACTGCAGAACAAAGAAGGTGCTTTTTTAACTCTCCTATAAACCCAACACAAACATTTGTTCCCTTACTATTGATGGGTTTTGTGATCAAGTGCAAGTAGGCCACAACTTACCTCCCAGTAAGAAAAAAAAGATTCATTTCTGCAAAAGCACATCAATATTATTTAAAGCAAATGGGAAACCATCAGGAACAGAGTGTATACCAAGTAGTGTTGCAAACGCTGTGACCGGTTAGACCTTCCAAACTGTGTTCTACACAGAAGCGAGCAGCTCATGTAATGATGCCCCTCCCGATTTTTAGCAGTTGAAGTCCCATTATGAAAAGTAAAAGGTATTTCCTATTAGCAGTTCTAGTAATGCAAGTATAAGTTGCTAGGAATTAAATTAAATCACTACCAGGAGAAGCAGTCTTTGGGTTCTGACAGAGATCAGTTCACCCTCCCCCAGTCATCAGTACTGTATTAAGCTATTCATAGAATAAAAACTATCAGATTAAACTACATTTAGCTTGCCATGTCACATGAATATGCTCACACTAATCACCACACAAAGCCATCTTGTGAGAAACTAGTCTTCATTTCTACATTGAAGTAGTTCATGATTAAATGCATCTTCAACAATTTATGCTGCTATCCAAAATTATTTTTTCCCATTACCATTACTTCTGTCATATCCTAGAGTGTTAACAGTACGTTACACTGCCTCCACAAATTATACAACTGTGTAATTATGACAGTGCAAACAATGGAGCTAGTAGTCTGTATGGGAAAACATAATATAATTCCATCTGCATATTGCAGAGTAACAATGCAATTTCTACACATCCTATGCATATTTGAATTCTAACTTTCAGCCAGCTCTGACTTGTGATTTCATATTCCTAACTGTTTTACAGCATGAATCATTTACTTGGAATTCATCCATTCAGTGCATTTCTAGCAATTCTGTCTTTCAATAAAAGCTGATTCAATTAGAATAGACTCACAAGACCCATATGGTTTTATCAGTCACGGTAAAAATGTGCAGAAAACTACCCCTTGAGGCAGTGTCCCTATTTAATCATTCCCTTAAAGGGAATGCCCTATTTTCCAGATGACACTTAACAGATGAGGCCAGCAAGTCTCCTGAAGAGAACTGGTACAGTGCACAACAGCCTGCCCTAAGAAGAAATATATGTACCAGGACCTTTAGAAAGACAAAGTTCATCTTCATGGATACTTTTCAAAGCAGCCATCAAACGTTACTTCTCCAAAAACCAGTTAAGTCTCCAACCCCCTGAACGTTGTTGTTAGAATTCTTTCCCATGTGTCACAGACTATGGCTCATCAATGCTCAGCATGACAGATGTATTGAAAATACCCTGTTTGAGAAACATATAGCTATCAACAATGTATCTTTCCCAGAAGACAATGTGCTCCATATGAGCAGTGGTTAAAGCTCAGTTTCCTTAACAACTTCCCCTGAGGAGACAGTATTTGGGACTCTACAGAGAAAGCAGTGGTTACATTCTTTTAGACCCCTAGATCCTTGGGATTCCTGGGGAAGTGGACCGCCAATCCCACAAAGGATTGTATCCTCCAGGCTGCTCCTCTGTCCCTTTCCCACAGAAACTTGTGATGCCTCTGGCACCTATGCAAAAAAACATGCAGAACACAAGGTTCACACTGATGCAGCAGTGACATCTGTAAGAAACAACTTTCCTTTCACTGCATGTGCCAACCAACTTTTTTCAGCTTTTAGAGTTAGGAATTTTATTTTCATTGTGAATTTTCAAACCCCCACTCATTCACACATTTTTTTCTTCTAGGTACTGTCATTTGAACTGTACAGTTTAGGGAAAGTATATTCAAGCTTTATGAAAAAGTTTAAAGATAAGTCCCAAATCTCCAGTAAATCAGGATGGAAAAGCTTTCAATTGCTTATTTCCTCCCCACCCCTAAACTCCTAAGAAAACAAGAAAAAACTTGTAGCAGACATCAAGGTCTTGTCTTCTCCCAGACCTCTGATGAAAAATTTGCCAGCCAAAAGCCTAGCAACAACACTCTGCAGCTGAACTCTCCAAGTTCAAGCCTGCTTCACATCAGTGTACCACATAGCAGCGGAATGCACTTCAGCGGGAAGAGACAATTCTCAAGATCTCTCTGTCTTGCTTAAACCAGGATATGCTATTTCACTGTATGAAAGTGTAAAAATTGAACACTTAATATTTTCTTCTAACCTACTTAAAAGTATTTTGTAGCTCACAAGACATGATTTTCTGCAAAGCATACTGTCCTAACCCGGCTTTCAAGATGAAAAGTACAGACACTTAATCAGGTTTTAAATAGGAACAGGCATAGTGGGCTGTCACAACTATCAAGGAAAAATTGCTTTAAAAAGTCATGGGACAGAAAATGCAACTTCTCATCACTCTACAGGTGATACAAGAGCTTTCTTCTCACCAGCTAGACTTCTCTTTCAATATAGTTCATCTTATTGTAGGTGTTTTTTCAAATCCCAGTAGCTTTTAGTCTAAGATAGATAATTTTCCCTAGAGAAGACACATGGAGCAAGAATACCATTGGTGGCACTAAAAACAAAGATGACATTTCTGCAAAAACACCCTAACAAAACCAAAACAAAACAAATATTAAAAAATCCTAAACCAACCGAACAAACAAACACAAAAACCTCCCAAGAAACCCCCAAAGCTAAACACATCAAAACACACACTACTTATGCCCCAAAGGAAAGCACTTAACCATGAAAATAGAAAGAAGTACATCCACTATCAAATATGGAAAGGAAGCAAGTACCAGATGGTATAAAGGCTTCCTTGCTTCAGTACCCACACAAAAGTTTAATTCCATGTAACCAAATTAAACAAGGGAGTATTAGTACAAGTGACAATAAGAAATAGACTGGGTTACTGAATGTTAATGATGGCAGTCAACAGCCTGTAATGAAATTCACCCTAGAGAACTACATGAAAATGGAAGAAGTCATCAAGTACTGCAGAAGGAAAAAAAAAAAAAAGAAATCCCAAGATAGGCAAATAAAAACACAGGTAAGAGTAGAGGACTCAGCCTAACTCAAATTTCAGAAAGATACTAGAATGAAATTATTTAAGAATTGGGAGCATTAAAGGATAAAGCAAATTGGCTTGTCACAGTCTAGTTCCTTTCTTTAATGGACTGACAGTCCTACCAACTAGGAGAAAAGGAATACACATTCCAAGTCTGACTTGCAGCACAGTCAAAAATACATCCTCTCCCTCAAGCTAAACTATGATGAACATAAAGTTTCAGAATTAAGTTCAAAATTTGGGTTTGCTTGTTTAATAGTACACAGCAACAAGCTGCAGAGACATTTACATATACAGCACAGTTTTTATAGTGAGGTTCTCCAGGCATGCTATTTAATATTCTTAATCATGCTTTGGACAAAGGCATAAGGAATAGAACAAGCATCAAGCTGAAACTATTTGACAAGACCACCTTGAGTGAAGATGACTCAAAAATCAAAATTATGAATTCCAAGAAAGACAGCACAAAGCAGTGCAGGCCTCATGACAGCATGAAAAAAAAGCCCTACTTAAGTAACAATGAGATACAAAAGGACACCAAACTGTACTAGATCAAGTAGATTACAAGGCATGGATAAGTCAACATCATGATACTACTGCACAATGGAAAACCCTAATTCAGGGAACTATGAACATCAGACATAATTTAGCAGAATTCTGGAAAGCCACAGTCCCACTAAACCATACACTAGGAATTACTCAGCTGAAGGTATGTCCTCATTCTGGGCTACTACTGTAAGGAACAAATGTCTCAACTGAACACTCAGGAATAAAGAATCATGATATAAAGAATTATGATTTAAGAAAACTTACTTTTAAGAAAAGACTGCTGAAGTTTTCTTCTTTATATGAAGACTTACAGAGGGAAAATGGGTGAATATGAAAAAGCCAAAAACCAAAGAACTACAAATGTAGTGGGTAATGCACTAAAGGGGGAAGGGGGAGTATATATCAACCTATCTCACTGAACGCAAAGGTTAGATAACTGGAAAAACTGTAAGGGTAAAAAGTACTATAAATAACCTGACTAAAGAGGTTATAGCCCCTTCGCTGAAGACTTGTTAGAATAATGTTAGAAGTTGCCCAGCTTTACTGATCCTCTTTCAAAGCAGAAGGTGGTCTAAATCACTGGAAGACCTTTTCCATCCTAAGCTCCTAGGACAATAAGACAAATGAGACATATCAGCCTTTACACCCAACCCTATAATGAACACAAAAGAATTCAGAGCTTTTACTGCTTTCTAACTGTGGAAAACAAATGCTAATCTATTTTGCTGACAGAACCTTTCTCTGATCCTGCAGTACTATTAATGAAATTGGCCTTCTAGAGAGCATATCTCCTAAATCCATGATCAGATCTCAGATCTTGAAAACAGAGGGCTAAGTAGTTCTTCCTGTCCAGCAGCTCTGATATCATTAGTTATCACAGGAGGGGAAAGAGAATGTTTATAGAAAGCAATAGATTCCTTTCTGCTCCACATTTGTTTCTTTTAATTACGTAAGGTGTATATCCACGGCCAAATAACTAAATTTCTGGCCAATATAACTACTGATGTAACACCAGGGAACTAGAGGCCTGTCAGCCTGACTTCAGTGCCAGGGAAGGCCATGGAGCAGATAATCTCCATGCCATCACACACCAGGTTACAGGAAAACCAGGGGATCACGCCCAGCCGGCAAAGCTTTAGGAAAGGTTGGTCCTGCCTGATCTACTGATTTCATTCTACGACAAAGCGACCTGTTTAGTGGAAGAGGGAAAAGCTGTGGATGTTGTATGGACATTAGTAAAGCTGGACTTTAGTAAAGCTTTTGACACTGTCTCTCACAGCATTCTCCAGGAGAAACTGGCTTCCCATGGTACGGACAGTAAAGAAACTGGCTGGATGGCCAGGCCCTGAGAGTGGTGGAAAATGGAGTTACATTCAGGTGGTGAGTGATCACTATTGGTGTTTCCAAGGATTCAGTGCTGGAGCCTGTCCTGTTTAATACCCTCACTGATTACCTGGACCAGAGGATCAAGTGCACCCTCAGTCAGTTTGCAGGTGACACTAAGCTGGGTGGGAGTGTTGATCTGCTGGAGGGTAGGAAGGCTCTGCAGGGGGATATGGACAGGCTGCACTGATGGGCCAAGGACAAGTGTATGAGGTTCAAAATGGCAAAGTGCCAGGTCCTGCACTTGGGTCACACCAACCCCATGCAGAGCTACAGGCTGGGGAAAGAGTGGCTGGAAACCTGCTCAGTGGGAAAGGACCTGGGGGTGCTGGTCAAGTCGATGTGTGCAGAATTTTAAGTTTCACTATATTTTTTCAGGGAAAAGAATTCCTAAGTAAGTTTCATAACAATTCTAAAAACTCTTCTTAAAAATAAGACTGGAAGTCCAGAATTACTGGATTACCCCATGACTATCTACAAAGCAAAAGAGAACTATTTATTCTTACTCTTTTTTATAATTTAATATTGACACTAAACCATAAAACTTCTAATATCAAGCTTGGTAAAATATGGATTTTATATGACTTTCCCAATCACTTAATTCCTGCAAATATTTCCTTCTTCAAACTACCACAGGTAGCGAACAGCTCTTCAGTCTGTTCAGCTTGATTCAGTCATGTATTTGTAAAATCAGCATGACAAGCAATTCTTCCTCTTTTTCTCCTTTACAACCTTTCCCGACAAACACACACACGTGCACACACAGAGGCTGCATACTGGAAGGCAGAAGAGAGAGTCCTTAACAAGCTGTTGTGAAACAGACATGTTAAACCAGCTATACAGAAGTACCAACTCTGTCCTCAGTAGTACTGCATTTCAACAGAAACACAAATACCAGATTTGATTAAATGTAACTGATTTGTGCTTATAAACATCCAGATGGTACATGACTAAACAAATTGCACATGTTTTCTGAAGAAAAATGACCTTGATATCTAAGTTAAAAAATTAAACACTTTATTTATGCTTCTCAAGGCATAAAACAAACTCATGACAGTTCCAAATAGAGACCTATGTCTCATATTTAGGAGATTATCAGACATGCTTATAAAATCATGCACATATTAGCTCACCAGCCTCTCAGGCACAGTCAAGGAGCACAGACCAAATACCAAGGAAACGCACAAAGATCGCATCCCAGTTCCTTATACCTCAGACTGGTATGATTTAAAGTTGGCTTTTCATACCTTACACTGGGATAAAAGGAGCAATTCAGTAATGATGATCAACAGATCACAGGACAAGGAAGCCATGTCCCCATTCAGCTAGTTATACATGTCTCTACTTCGGCAGTACAGGATGTTAAGAGGCATAGATCCCAAATCCACAAAAATTCATTCTAACTTAAGATGATTTTCTCATTCTGGCTACAAATTTCAGGGGCTATTTTATAAATGATATTGCATATAGCAGCTCACTCGATATGTGTATCAAACATGAATCCCTAAAAAAAAAAAAAACAAACAAAAAAAAAAAAAAAAAAAAACAAAAAAAAAAAACCACCTAAACCCAAGCAAAACTTCACAGAAATCACTTGTACCTGTCTCATCCTCTTTATTCTGCCTCCTTTCACCCTGTCAAAAGAAAATTAATATGAATTTGAATAGTGTGCACTAAGACCCAAATTTATAGGCAAGATTAAGTTTTTACTGAATTCAAAGATTATAATGAAAGAGGCCCTGAAAATGAAAACCATAACAAGCATAAAATACACTCTGCACAACAAATCTTCCCCTGTTATCAGCTAAGACAAAACTTTTAGTGAAAATATCCCTTTTCCCTAATTTAAAAAATTACAGAATGCTCTCAACTCTGAAAAAGGGAAATTGATCATGTGTCCCTACCCCTCTTTTTTCCTTTATTTACACAGAGTGTCATTCCAAGCATTTTAAAGTTTAAAAAGCCAGTGTTCGCAGTTCCTCCTTTAGTTCTCACTACACTTCCCTGGATGCTCATCATTCACACTGAAAGGAGAAGTGGTTTATCATAGCACTGAAAAAAAAAATAGGATCCTGCAACTAGAGATCAGACCACATGCATAAAAAGCACATGAAGAAAAGCAAAGTGACGAGTAATCTTAAATCTGGATGCTAGAGCTCACTGAATAACAAGAGCATCAATAATGCTTCTCAGGAAGTCCAAGCAGAGAGGTGACAACTGGGCAGTAATGCAGCCTTCCAGAAGGCAGAGGAGACCAGGAAGCGTACATTCCCGTAGAGGGAATGCCAGTCCTCTTGTGTACTTCTTCCCAGCAACAATGAAACTCTTCAGCTTCACAACACATTTAAATTACAGTGACTAATGGTGTTAGCTGGCAAGAATAGCAAAATCCAAACATCTATTGAAGGACACACAAACCAGGAGCAAATAGAGGCAGCAGTAAGGTCTGTCCAAGGAACCAGCCCAATTCCTGAAGGTCAACCACTACCAATATACTCCTGATTTAGATGGTGCCATGAAGAGCAGAAGGAAAGAAAGAAAAGAAATGGTAGCTTGCTAATGGAGGCAGGTTTCTTTTGACGAAGTGTAATTGTGAGAGTCAGACCAAATTTAGCAACCCCATTATAACCTCACCAGAAGCAAAATAATTCCCGTATGTGTTTTCAGCACAGCATCATTGCCACTGTTGCTTTTACATGATTCCAGTCTGGGTTTTTCAGTGTTCTAGCAATGACTTTTCTGTACAACATGGGTGACAGGTGGGAAATGATGATTTTTCAAGTGATTTAGTCTCAGCAAAACTCAAACAATTTCATGGGGCAAGGAAATCAAAACACTTATTTAGCCTAAGGACTTTTCCTCTTGCCAAACTTCAGTGGCTTCTGCAAACAATAAAACTTCTTGAAGAGATCGTACAATTTCCTTATTATGGAAACTATTAGGCAACCTAAATAGAGAGTTTGCTACCAGTTCCCTCTATAACATAGTATGCTAGGGTTCTCTTCAGTATTCCTTGCTCATGCTTCTAATGAACTTCAGCAGGAGATTTATCCAAGTAAGAACTTATTATTATAGTCCTATGTTCCTTATGTTTATATAACGTCTTTCATCCAGATGATTTCAAAATGTTTTAAAGGTCACACGTAGAAAATTACTATATTCAGTGCAGTCTCCTGTCAAGAGGCACATAGCAATTTCAGTACCCAAGCAACAAAACAGAACAATTTAGGTTAGAAAGTAAATACGAAAGCCATGCTCACAGGGAGAGTTTAGATCCTCAGTGACAATACCAAACTGACATCTGGCAGTGGTTCTAGAGTAAAAGGTACAGGGATTTTCATCTGGCAGATGGGAGCTTAGTTCTATGTCTGACTCAGGGCACATCTAAGTGGCACCATGTTGGGGCACTCCTTCAGTACTAACCCAAGGAAAAGAAGGCCGCCGTGGGAATCAGTTACACCACTTCCTGCAGCATCCAGGACTTCTCTTGGACATCCCCCCCTCCAAGCACACATCAGTTTAATCATTCAGTGTAATATTCTACAGACAAAGTTAATTGAACTCCACGATCTCACCTCCTTTCAAAATTCAGTCTAAAAATAAGATATAATCAAGAAGTCATAAGAATTATTTGCACTGATCTTAACAATTCCACCAGTTGTTAAAGAACATAATCTGTGTCTAGCCCCTGGCACAAAAGATAACTCTTTCAAAAAGAAGAAATTATTCAACAATGAAAACACTCATAAACCCTACCCCCATCTGAGAATACTCACGTAAAGTTAAAGGTACGTAATCAGTATTAAAAAAAAAAATTTTTAATCAACTTTGTACCCGATTTCCAGCGGCCTTCAAACCCACTATACTTGAACATGATTGCCTGTTTTTCCATAGAAAATCTGGTCATATTTTGTGAATTTTAACATGTAAAAGCAGATATTAAACATTCCACCACAAAGAAACCGATTTCTCTGAATTAAAAAGTAGAGTTTTACATTGTCTTCTAGGCAAAGCTCTCCTCAGCAAAAAAACATTCAAAAATTTTAAGTAAGAACCACTGCACACTAAGAACCATGCTGAAGCATCATTTAATCTAACATCAAGCTTCAAAATGGAAGACTGAAATAAATAAATAATGCATTCTCACTGTCATCAAAACATGGTAGTATTGTTATTCTGGCCAATGCTGACGAAAATCATGTGGTCCTATAGGCAATACCAACAAATGCTTTAACAAGGCACTAATTTGATCACTTGGATTACAAATGCTTAAAAAAAATAATAAAACCACCCAAATGGCCTTTTGTGTGTCTTTGGCACCCTAATGATTCTCTCCATGGACACAAAGGACTACTTACTAGCTCAAATCAAATATCAGAATTGGAGACAAAAACTGCCTGGCCTAAAACCTCAACCTATATTTATCTCATGCCGTCTGTAAAACCTGGACTGTGGAAACACATGAAAATTCAATCCATTTAAACCTTATGGGAAAAAGAAATCCACAAACCTACTCAGGTGCATATTGTTACAGTGTTTAAGTAGAGAAACAAAAATCTACCTATCAACTACAGTTCTCCCACAGCAGGTCACTGTCGAGGAGAAATTGGAAATAAAAAAAAAAACACAGCCCAAATGTTTTGTTGCTAAATTATATAAAATATGAAATATTCAATTGGGGAAATTAGAATGCAATGAAAATATTGTTTCTCAGGAAATCCACATTCTTTGATTTAGCATGGGTTGTTTTTGGTTCGTTCGTTGGTTGGTTTTTAAGTTTCATTGCTTTTATCCAGCTGAGTTTCCAATGCAACAAAACATATTTTTACACTGACTTTACCTATCAAACTGACTGGATGTTAAAGAGCCTTTTTAAAAGACTTTGCATTAATTCAGTAGTCTTATTTTGCTGAATATTACAACCTGTACACATTTCTCTGTGATATAAATACAATGCCATTGTTATAACTGGAAACCACACTATTTGTGACAGATGCAATTCCCTCTCAGTGCATATACCTCAATGATTTCCTTTGTTAAAAAGAAAAAAAAAAATCAACTAGTATTCAAATCTCAAATTCTGAGAAGTCCTTTCAACACTCATTCTGGTTTTCAGAAGAAACCAACTCCAGAAGTAAAAGAGTAATCTTTTTTCCTCAAGTAATTGGATCCAACTTTGCAGTTACAATTTAAAACATGTAACATTTGTTGCAAGTCGTATTCATCACTACTTTGACCAATATCTCCAATGTAATTGTGGCTTTTGATAGCATTGCAACCTTGATTGCCACTTAAAACTTCTCCTACTGACAGGATTAACCCCTAGGTATGATAACTACGAAAGGATTTTTGAGCAACACTGCCTTCCATTAGCATGCACGGCTACAAGTGCACTCCTGTTCATTTATAAAAAGCCTCTATTCCCCAAACACACATGCTTCGGACACAATACTGAAAAACACCGGCAGGCACAGGAACCGGGTCATCCACTGCAAGCTTTCTGACTGGTGTACAGAGAAAAGGTCCTCCTGGGAAGTCACGGTTTCACGGGGAGGCAATTCCATACAGTGCAATTCAGCTAACAATTCCTTCCTAAGCACTGAAGGATCATAATCCACCCCCTATAGCCCCCGGAAATCTGGACGATGATACTCTGTGATGAAAAGTGAATTAAAATTAATACTACTATTACTAATAATAATACAAAGGGGTTATGTATGTGGCAAAGTTAAACTCACAGAAAACATGAATTTAAAAGAAAAAAATATTAAAGGGTGAGTGTCTTAGCCGGCGCACCCCAGGTGATGGTTCTTCTTCTTGCAAGGGGCACAGCCTCTCCAGGGTTAGGCTATGCAGGCAATTATGCCCTTCCTGGTATTTATAATTCCTGTTTCCACACACGCCGGCGCACCGCTGGGTCAGGTTTACCGAGGAGCCCCGGAGGCCTGGGCGCTCCCCCTCCGCCCCTCCGCACACCCCCCGCTAAACGTGACCTGATTCCTGTTACGGCCGCCCTCCCTCACACCCCGGGGATGCTCCCTGGCTTCCCCGGCCCCCATTCCAGTCACGGCCGCACAGCCGCTCCCCCGCCGCCCCCGCTCCTCCCTCCGCCGGCGACCCACCGTGTGGAAGTGCCTTTCCTCACGTCGCACATCAAGCACTTGAAGGCCTCGGCGCTGTTGCGGAAGGTGCAGACGCTGCAGTCCCAGTACCCCTCGTCCGAGGAGGGTTTCGGCTGCCGCTTCGGCCTGCGGAGACACACGCGCGCCAGGGGCAGCGCCGGCCGCGCCGCCCCCGCCGCCCCCGGGGCAACCCCGCCGCCATCGCCGCCGGCCCCGCGCTCCCGGAGGGCCCGGGGGAACCAGAAGGCGCCGCCGCTGCCCCTACCTGGTCGGGCTCTTCTTGTCTCCCATGCCGGCTCCAGACGCGTCCCCGGCGCGGCCCTTTGTGCGTTTGTCAATAAGGAGGAGCGCGGGGGGTCTCCGGGCTCTAGCGGAGACCCGGGGAGGAGGAGCCGCCGCCGCAACCTCCAGCTGTCGGGGAAACTCCCGCTGCCGCCGCCGCCGCCGCCTCCCCGCTCACGTGTCCGCCCGCCGCCAACCAGCGGCGCCCGCAGGCCGCGGCGCCCCGCGGGCCGCGCGCGGCGGCAGCTTCGCTCCGCCGGCGGCTCGTGCGCTGCGAGCG